>JAPQWV010000371.1:0-610000 GCA_027422505.1 Craterostigma plantagineum | reverse complement strand
ATAAACATATCCCGATATGGAATCCCTGAAGAAATGCACCTATTGGAGCCCTAAGCTCATTCACCCAAAAGGCCAAAAAATAACTTCATCATGTAGATGAGAACTCCACGATAAACAAATGCCTCGATCCTACGAAATGTCGAAAAGCTATTTCAAGATCATTATAATGCCTCAGCGGTACTGCCCAAGGTATTCGAATCCAAGATAAGAATAGAAACAGAATTTTCCTTAAGAAATGTAGAAAATTTCAAGATTCGCAGCAACCACTTCAAATATTCATAGAAAATCGTAGAATTATCCGATCAAGATGTTTTCAGTGGCTACAAACAGCTTAGGAATCAGCTTTCAACAAATACCAATTTCGGACTAATCGGAGCAACATGGATCGGTTAAACTAAAAACACAGCAGCTGCACCAAAACCTTTTTTCCAAAAACAGCAAATAGAAATTCCAGTTTCTAATATCAATTTAAAAAATTCATAGTAAATCACAGGAGTATCAAGTCGACTTGATTCAAGACGTTATGACAAATTCAAGACCTTAACTTTCAAGAAAAACAAATTTCAATACAATCGGAGCAGATAATTTGATAAAATTTGCTAAAAACAGAAGTTATGCAAACCTGAGGTAAATATTCGAAGAAAGGAACTTGCTTAACAAATTCGATCGAGATTTAACAACATACCATGTACCCACACAGATTAAATCAAAGAAGAATCAATGCAATAGCAGCTTAGAAGATTTTTTATCTGCTCACTTTCTCATTTTCTATCATAAGCAACGGGTGGAGGAAAAAAAGGGAAAAAAAATTAAAAGTTAGTGAGAGAAAGTGGGGTGTTGACCATAGTCAATTGGTCTTTAGGTAATATTTTACAAGGCTAAAATTATCCATTAGGTAGGTATTTGATTTAAATGTTTGAAATATGGAGTTTGATGATAAAATAAATGGGAGTGGGAAGTTATTCGATAGATAGTTAGGGGTGGAGGGATATAGGTGTAGATTTGCCTATATCTTTTACATCTACTTTATTATTTTTCTTTATTATTATTCTTTTGTATGTTTTTCTATTTTTAATTTAAATATGAACTGGACCGGGATCGGACCAAATTTGACCAGACCGGTCGGAACTGGTCGGTCAGTCCGATTTTTAAAACCATGGTTTTGGGTCGTGCAATGCACGGGGTGTACAACTCGATAGGTTTTTTTTTTTATCAATATTTTGTCAACAAGTTCGAATTTACCTAAGAGTACATTGGGATTCGCATATTTGAATGGAGTCGGATGATTTAAAATTAGAGCTTTTGAATATGCGCATTTCAAATTTGAGTCCGTTTTCGTGTCTTATTACTCACTTAAGGTTTTCACTATGTAGGCGTGTTTCCCAATAACCATTCACTTTAATTAAAGGTTAGGGTTTTAGTATTTGTACTACATATTATAGTATTCAATATTGGGCCCTAATAAGCCCAATAACACTTTAAGCTCTCTAGCCCAAATACAAGCTAAGCTCTAAAAGCGAATCTAAACATTTAAGTTTAACAAAAACTAAGACATAAAATATATTGGACACATTAATATCAAGCAATCTCCCCCTTTGTTTTCGATCTTCGATTTAGCACCTTTGTTTTCGTCTTGGTCCTTGTTGGCTTGCGTTGGAAGAAGAGGGATTGCCTAAACTGACCCGAAGTGTCTGATGTTATTCCCGAGATCCAGTCGACCTTGGATTCCGTATAGGAGCTTCGTGAGGAGATTCTTTGGCCCGATAATCTTTAGCGAGGGTGTCTGCGTCTAGTGTCTCGAGGCATTTTTTCAATATATCGCAGATAATCCTGAAATTTCCGTCACAAAACTTTGCGACTTCGGACAACACGAAAACTTGCGCCTGACGTCTTTTGAGTTTAAATAGGGTGACCGCAACCTTTGGGTTCAGGAAGATGTAGTTTTCTCCTTGATATGTCATTACTTCACCGTTGTTGAGTGGTTTCGTCAGGTTGACTTTCTGCACGATTTTCCAATCCTATTTGAAAGTTTGTAGCGGTGTAGAACTTGGTCTAGTCTCAGCATGTACTGCTTGAGTCCTTCATGCCCTGCTCGGTGTTTGAACGTGTTCAGGGTGAACTTCCGGTACATGTAGAACCTCTTGATGACATAGATGATAGTCGGGACCTTCCCCACGGTTGGGTAAAGCCGCAAGTTTTCCTCAAAGCAAAGTAAATAAAATATCAATTAATGAAAATACCCCAACAATAAAACGAAAACCACAAGATTTACTAGACGATAAACAAAATCACCTCCTTCATAAATAACACACGAAGTTCGACACAATCTCTCCCGGAGATGGCTCTTACGGACATCCCTCTACATCTATTCTCAATCGTCTTTCTATCTCTACATATGCGTTCTATATCACGTCGTCGCGAGTTACCAACTCCCCGAACAGGTATAATCACTACACAATATAATACGAATAAATTATCTTTACATATATATATATTTTTTATATATACATATATATATATTTTTTATATATACATATATATATATATATTCTGCATACTTATTCTATATTAGTTTGATATTTAAATTCATCTTTCCTAGGTTCACATATCATTAAGCGGTCATAACCAGATAAGGATAACATGGATCACAACGTTGCCAACTCCGCCGACGGTTACTACGGCACATCGCCGGGAAAATATCCTTACAAGTCAATAAATGGAAGCACAAACATGTATCATTACATACAGTACGATTCTGGCGATCTACACGGCATCGTTAGGCCCGCTAAGCCCGACTTGATATATTGTTTACCTTTGTGGCGTACGATCGTCCAAGAGTTTCACTTCAAAACTCGCCGGCCCAATACCCGATGCGGTCATGTATCATATGCTTTCTTCCGATATCAATCATCATTGTTTGTTGCACATGTTGGGTATTAAATCCAAAACCCACATCGAATAATTAAAATAGTTGTAACCTGCTATAAGCTTGTGGGTTGCTCCATCTATTACTAGTTGCTTTTGTAACGCAACCCAATGGGGCTTGTGGGGTTGGGAAAAATGGGATTTTAAATCCACAACTGGTAGGAGCAAGCTTCTAGCCCCAAAGTAATGTGGTTGTGCTCAGTAGAGCATGTAGATTCTATCAGTTTGGCGCTTTCCGTCAGAAGTCTTCCTGAAATTGATTGTGAACATGCGACGTGTTCCGTTCGACGGTAATGGCGTGATTCTCATTGAATGGGGGAACGATTTAGTGCTCACGTGCACTAATGGGTAAGCCCGCGAACTTATGGGTTTGGAATAAATGGGGATTTTTTTTCCCCAACAGTGCAATTGGAAGTGGTTGTGCCCTAGTTATTCAGAGATTTTGCTAGTCCACTGATTCATCAGGGAGACTTACAAGTGTTTTCATTTTTTCATTTTAATACCTTACTGTATGTAGTTATTCTAATGAAGACAAACTGAGCTTGTCTAGTGTTTGCTTACAACGTAATGATGAGAACAGAAGAAAAAAAAGTAATTCTTACAATACTAGGTTTAGACCCGTGTGATGTGCGGGTTTTTTCATGCCAAGTATATTAACGGTATGTATATGTCAATAAGAAACATTCAGACGTTTATACAGATAAATAGCATGGTCGATGTTGATGAACCCTGAATGGCATGCATGATCGTTATTTGTACTGATTTGAATGATACTAGTAAGGAACTCAAATGGTCCATTTGATAGATTATGTATGAATAGTGCATTTTTTATTTGATCAAAGTGCCATGATTGACACCATGAAATAAACAACCTTTTCAGTTTACTTGATATGAATGATGGTTCATTCTACATTATGTTCAGCAGCTGGATAATAAATACAACACATGAAATGGTAAATATAAAATAGTCGAACACCACCGTAACAACAATTGGCTTCATGGCCGTCCTCTCTATGACCATTCGGAAGGATCATCGTCATCCACTGCGACCGCACATGTACTGCTTGACCTCTGACACGAGATTGTACATTCCGAGACGCATAAAACCCTCCGCTCGATGCATGGGGTGTATTTTTTTAGGTCAAGTATATCCACGACATTCACATGTTAATAAGAATAACTGAAAGTATTCTTGATATAATATCAGACAAAAATAGAAAGAAACTACATCGTTCTAAGACAATAAATAGTTTTGGGGATATATTTAGTCGACGTGGCTGCATAGTAGAGGCCCTATTGCATTTTCTGACAAAAAGCTTCGAGTCCACCAGTTTTGGAGGTGGCCATGTTGTAATCATCTACGCATTCCTCGAATGTAATCTTCTGTCAATTTCTTTCGGTACATCAATCTCAACCACTCATTTATACGATTTTCTAGTGTCAGGTTCTCTAATTTTTTGCAGATGGGCCATGTTGTACTCATTTACGCATTCATCAAATGTAATCTTCTGCGCAGCATCTTCGGACAAACCATGTCAAGTCTTCGAATATCGTCGGAATAGCTTCCGCCCCAATCGATGATGTCCAAAATTTTCATGCAAGCATTTTGGAAAATGCTCTAAAACCTCGACAAGTCGTAGTAATCTGACATGGAAACTCTTAGTGGTATCGGGGCCTCATACTGGCAAATGCGAGTCCTGTGGGACCGGGGAGCCTGGACAGTGTGAAGGTTTCCTAGAACAGTTTTTTTGTATACGCTTTCTATAATGTAATTACTCTGCATAATGTTTCAGGGCATTTCGGGTATGTGGACCTGCCAACTCCTGTATACCATCCAGACCACATTAGTGAGCTGAAGAAGGTGCTTCAAATTTAAATGTAGGAAGGTAATATTAGTCGATAATACTTCCACTGATACCCATGTCAGGTCCTCGAATGTAATCTTCTGGTTATTTCTTCCGGTAAACCAATCTCAGCCACTCATTTATACGATTCTATAGTGTCAGGTCCATCAATTTGGGCATATGGGCCATGTTGTACTCATTTACGCATTCCTTGAATGTAATCTTCTGCGCGACGTCTGATATCGGGGCTTGATAATGGCAAATGCGAGTCCTATGGCACTGAGGAGGCTGGACAGTGCGAAGGTTTCCTCGAGCAGTTTTTTGTATATGCTTTTTATAATGTATTTACTCTGGATTATGTTTCAGGCCATTTCGGGTATGTGGAGCTGTCAACCCCTGTATTCGAGACCACATTAGTAAGCTGAAGAAGTTGCTTGAGATTTAAAATTAGGAAGGTAATATTAGTCGACAATACATCTGCTGATCCCCATGTTATGTCCTCGAATGTTATCTTCTGCGCGTTTTCCTCAGGTACCAATCTCAGCCACTCATTTATAAGATTCTCCAGTGTCAGGTCCACCAATTAGTGCATATGGCCATGTCATACTCATTTATGCATTTCTCGAATATATTCTGCGGCACGATTTCTTCCGGTAAGCTAATCTTAGCCGGTCCTTTATATGATTGTCCAGTGATTACGCACTGTGATGGAACCTTAGATCCCTTCCTTATAAACAGGGTGTTCATCTTTTCAAGTCAAACCTAGGATGGTCGACAACCGTGCATACCGAAGATATAATACGGTGATGTTGGCAATAGGAAAAGAGATTGAAATCACTGGCAGTCTTGAATCGATTCCACCCCGCGTCGATACCAAATGCTTCGCTCACATCACGAATATCGTTGGGATAGCTTCTGTCCCAGTCCATGATGTCCCTAATTCTCATGCAAGAATTTTGGAGAATGCTCCAAAACCTCGACACGTCGCAGTAATTTGACATGGAAACTCTCAGTGGTATTGGGGCTTGATACTGTCAAATGCGAGTCCTCTGGCACTGGGGATCCTGGACAGTGTGAAGGTTTCCTTGAACAGTTTATTGTATGGTCTTTTTATAATGTAATTACTCTGGATAATGTTTCAGGGTGTTGGTCCGAGATTTCACCAACAATACGACTAAGGACGGATTAAACACGCCGAATGATCGAGATTTAGGTTCGGGGCGTGTGAGGCTTGGTGGTGTTCTTGAGGAGACTCTCTCACTCTAACAATTGTTTATTTGATCTACACACACAAGCGCACCTAACTATGTGTTAGGGTTTTAGTATTTATACCACAAGTTGGTATATAATACTTGGGCCCTTGTGAAGGCCCATTACATGAATAACTAAGAACTAACCCAACTAAGAACTAGTCCAAAGTTTTAATAGAGCTAACCAACAAAGATAATATAATGAAATTGAACACTACAAAATATTTCCTAACACAGGGCATTTCGGGTGTCGAGCCGCCAACTCTTGTATACCATCCCAGCCACATTAGTGAGCTGAAGAAGGTGTTGAGCCTAGACTGTCTGATGTGCTTGAAATTTGAAAGTACGAAGTTAATAGTAGTCAATAATACTTCCGCTGATCCCCAAGCATCTCTAGTCACTTTGTGAGGAACCATGCCACTTTCTACAAGGTAGTCGGAAGGCCGGTTCCTTTGATCTGATTTTTGCGCGTTGAGCAATGCCTCTTTTGTCATCATCCCCCCTTTTTTTGTCTTCTCCCCCTCCTTTTCTCGTTTGAACAACCATTCGAAGAATATAAAATTCTGTTGAAGGCTTGTAATGGGTTTCAAGAAAGAAAAGACATCGGAGAAGGCTCAAAGTGGATAACTAAGGACTAATATGAGGGAAAATTATATAAGGCCGAATGAGGAATATCCTAAGCTCCCTTATCATTTTCCTAATGATCTAACGCAAGGTGATTATGAAACCAAGAATCACTAGGTAAGACAAGGAATTGATGTGTGACTCACTCGAGAAGTAGATCCAAAGAAAGTAAAAAGGAAAAAGGCTTGAATCCTCACGCATGTAAAGTGACTTTGTGTCTAGTGGAATAATCAAATGACCTTTTAGACACAAGAATGCGACTTAGACTGACAATATTAAGCAATTAAATCGATTGCATGTCGGGGTAAAATTCATAGTGACGTTTAGATCAAAGCATCCTAAAGGATTTCTGTAGCGACCCTAGCCATCGCTACCGTTTCTAGCTTAACTCTAAGTGTCTAATGGTACGATAACTTAGAGTATACGAAAATACGGTAGAAATTTTTCCTTCTTCATAAGGAGTTCGTGTCCTGTACACGTCATAAGAATATAACTACGCGACAGAATAATTTCTTCAAGTCCTAATTACACCCTAATCCTAGTTCATAATTACTCGGGACGGTTGCGATGGCACAGCAAAAGCTCCTATGCGCCCGGCCTCACAGGTCGTCATCCATACACACACGTCCACCCCCAAAAGACGCTCGGAAGCTTCAAAAGATAGGCCTTGCCAGCTAGGCGATCACGTACCGTGATCGTAAGTACCTACAACACATAACATAAAAAAATGAGCCACCGAGGCTCAGTAAGCAGAAATCATGAATGTATGCACATGTCCCTTCCCCGCAAAGGCAATCCACGCCAATGCATATACTACCTACGCAAAGGCGATCCGCGCCGATGCACCTATACTTCGCAAAGGCGATCTGCGCCGATGCTCATCATATTCGTACTAACATCACTCAGGGCCCTCGGCTAATCTCACTATGCACCACAAAGAGCTCACGTCCACTAGGGACAAATAGACAGCGGTCCACGCCGGATGGTCATACCTAGGATGCACATCGTTCCCCTAGGTTGCCATATGTACCCGGGCGTCCCCGACTGTCGGCGGTCGCTCACGCTGGTAGCCCACGCTGAGGTTGCCTACACCAGGGTTCCACCCTGTGTTGCTTATACCCTCAGGTCGCACCCTCCAGGTCGCACCCTACCGCCACGGGCATTGCCCAATCATATCATAAATACGTCCATACGGCCTCATTGCCAACGGGCATCGCCCTAATATATTTCATTACGTACATAATAATAATATATATATATATGCGGCCCTTTTCGCCGACGGGTCTCCGCCCTAGTATATTTCATTACGTACACAATAATAATATATGTATATGTGGCCCTTATCGCCAACGGGTCTCCGCCCTAGTATATTTCATTACGTACATAATAATAATATATGTATATGTGGCCCTTATCGCCAACGGGTCTCCGCCCTAGTATATTTCATTACGTACATAATAATAATATATGTATATGTGGCCCTTTTCGCCAACGGGTCTCCGCCCTAGTATATTTCATTACGTACATAATAATAATATATGTATATGTGGCCCTTTTCGCCAACGGGTCTCCGCCCTAGTATATTTCATTACGTACATAATAATAATATATGTATATGTGGCCCTTTTTGCCAACGGGTCTCCGCCCTAGTATGATCCATACATATTTTACATAATAATATGACGACGCTAAACGTCGCCCTGGTGGCATAGTGGACAGCCCTTGACTCAACTGAGTCGACAACACATGCCCATATCGGCAATGTATCAATCGCTTTCAATCGATACATTATATATATACTCGACTCATACGACCCTCCCGCATATGATCGTGTATGCACGTGAGTATGAAAATGCAACAATGCCAGGCGAAATTACCAAGAGACAGCATATACAATTAGTCCACGTAATTCATGTAATCATCGAGGCACATAGTCACGTAATATCAAGTAAACACAATTCAGGTAAGCCTCGAAGCACCTAGTCATCCAATTAAAAACTTCAGACACATTCACATGAAGACATATCAATTAAATCACGTAAACATGAAATCACCGAAGCATGTAGTCGCATAAAGCAAGTACATTCAAACAAGTTATGTGTCGTAGTTGGATTTCTACTTACCTGTCGTCCAAGCTACGCGTACTTAGCTCCTCGGGAATTTCCTACTGTTCGACCTTTTAAATCATAAAAATATTGTCGTATCAGTACATTATCTAGCTTAGCTAACCATATTGAAATCGTTACGCAATCGTACTATCTTGCTAATTTTTCTAAGTCAGTCTGTTTTACTCTCTGCTATATTAGTATTTTATCGCGCCCTATGTATATAAAGCTCGACGAATCGCCCGATTACTGTCGTTTCAAGGTGTTTCCGCCCGAAATTAGATTTAATTTGAATTGCCCGATTTGAGAGGTTTTGACGGAAATCGCCCGATTTGCCGAGGCACTGGAGTCGCACGACTTGAAGTCGGCTTGGGATCGCCCGATTTGAGTGCTCACTAGCATCGCCCGATTTGACGGACTCTCGGCGATTTCTTCGTCGATTTCGACTTCGAGCTGTTGAAATGCCCGATTTCTCAAAATGCAAGGTTTCGCTCGATTAGAATGCAAATTCGGCGATTTCATGGTTGCTTGACGCGTGTTGCAGCGAGAAATCGCCCGATTTCTTTTAAACGGTCGTTCGGCGATTTGAAAGCAGCCCGCGTTGACGATTTTCGCCCGATTTCCTCACGGGATTTGGTTCTGCCCGATTTTGATCAGAACTCGGCGATTTCATGGCCATTCGACACGTGTTGTAGAGAAAATCGCCCGATTTTGGTTAAGTGTAAATCGCCCGATTTTTGTGAAAGTTTATTTGCTGAAAACGCCCGATTCTGGGGCTGTATAAAGTAGCAGTTCTATTTCAATTCTGCCCGATTATTAAAACTGCCCGAAAGTAACTGGTTAAGTAATTTATCTACTATGTCCTAATGGCCCGATTTCGAGTGTTGTTGAATTTGCCCGATTTCACCACATCCTACCCTCAATCTAAAAACTGTTAAACAATCACTCGATTCGAAATTCATCTACCCGAAACAGCTCAAGCACCCAAAATTATTTGCTAAGCATATAAACGTGTATATTCATTCAAAAACACACATATTGGGTTCAAAGCTTACGGCTAACACATAGAAATTAATAAGCAACGTAATCATATATTCCAAAGTTCAATTCGAACTTAATGGTCGAAACACCCAAGTTTGAGAATTTGAACTTATTTATGTGTTGTAGGTGAAGAATACACCTAGAAATCTTAATTTACGGAATAGCAAGGTTTAGGGAAATGTTTTTCACTTACTTCTTTGAATTTTCCAAGCTATTTGGGGTGTCCTTTGGATTGATTTCTTTCGGCCCCTTCTCCTCTCCTTTCACTTGATTTTTGCTGGGTTCTTGAGTGAGGTCGAGAGATTAAAGTGTGCTAGGTAGATATTTTGCAAGAAGGTATGGTGTGGGACGTGGGTTTTTCCTTATTTTAGGGAGAGTTGTCTCCTATTTGTTTTTCTTATGGATTGGACCAACTATGAAATTTCTAGCCCAACATTGCATGGCCCAATTCCCACATAACTATTATCATTTTCTTCATTCCCTTATTCCTTCTATTTTATTTTCAAATTGGTCGATTATACTTCATCCTAGGCATAAATCGTCCGATCTCTAGGATTGGGTTAAGAAATCGCCCGATTTCACGTTGTCCCAGTTAAGCTCGGCGATTTCTTCTCCTTATGCCACGTGTGGTTTCTATCTTAATCGCCCGAAATGAGGCTTAGTGGAGCTTAGCGAAAACGCCCGATTTCTAACTTGATCGAAACTTATACTATTCAAGTGCTGCCCGATTAAATGTCCTAATTCATTTTCGATCAACGTCTCCTATGTAACAAGTCGCCCGAAATGCGGTTTCGTTAAATCGCCCGATTCCTAGTCGATTTACCCCATAATTCTAATTTCACGTGTATGGGAATCGGCCGATTCTAACTTGCTCAATTTGAGCTCGGCGATTTCTTACGTGCATGCCACGTGTACTAGTGGCTTAAAATTCCTTAAGTCCTCATAACTCATATACACATACTTCATGAATTCACATAGATCACATAATCATAATTCGTAACACATATAGGGATTATAAATCACATCACATGAAGTCATGTAGCACATAAGTCATGTAAGAGCATGTAATCATATATCGCACATTGGGCATGGATTAATTACGTGTCCTAAGTAAAATATTTTACCCAAAATCCTATTCTCCCTAACGTAATTACTCAACTATGTCTCTAATTAATTTTCTCTGCTCTTAATTATGCCGTAAACCCCGTAATTAATTTTACTGGTCTTACATCCTCCCCCCTTAAAAGAATTTCGCCCCCGAAATTCCGTTAGCTGGGATAAGTCGGGGCGAAGATGGGTAGGGAGTTGAGCTAGTTTAGTTAGGTGATGAAGATTCACCGTATTGCTCGCAAGGGTGTTTCCTTATTAGGAAGAATGGAACTAGTGAATTCTCATGAAATTTTCCAAACTTTGCACCCCTGAGACAAGATCGAAGTTGTTTATCTTAGCTCGAAGGTCATCTCGGTGTAAGCATTACGAATAGATAGGGAATGAAAGCAAAGGAAATAAGACTTCGGTTTTCTCGTGCCTAAGGCTTATCGTGGTCGTCCTCCTTGATCTATCGGTCATGGTGATGACTACGATCTCGTTGCAGCACGTATAAATATTTGATCTAAATACTTGGGCTTCAGCCACAGGGAAAGGAAAACTACAACGGGCTTATAACGTGTCCCTATCCTTTTAGAAGGCTCGCCTAGTTCTCATTTCTTCAGAGGGGAAAATAATTTTCACGTGGCGACGAAAATTAAACATTTGATCAGGAGGAAAATTCTATAAGGGTTAAAATAAGATCTTTCAGGTAGTCTTGGATTTAGTGGGCTGATTTTCTAGTAACGTAGGTAGCAAGGTAGTCGAATTCCATATTGCCTCGAGGAGCTAAGGGGAGTAACTAGGAAAGGTCGTATCACCGATCTATTGTTCGACGAAATGGTACCCCTTTCTAGGTTCATGCTATCTTCGTCGAGTTTCCTGAAAGTCAAGGTTCACCTAAGATTTATACAGACTTCCTACATGGTGACTGTAGGGTCCGTGTCTCAACAGTCATCCTATTTTCCTATGCGGGAGCGAAGTTTTACGACTAGTTCTTAACATACTCTTCCCTTAAACCGATATACTTATCCTTTATTCCTAGAGGTTCGAGAAAGAATGTTCATGTTGCGACAGAAGAGAAGGGTATTCTATTTGGAATAGAAGGAGAGGAAACAAGATCATAGGGTCTCGCTTGTCGTCTCGAATCCTATCAGCGAACTCTGGATCAAGCAGATGTGTGTGTCGCCCAATCTAGTCAAACCTACATCCGCTTCGACGAGCTATCCGAAATGGCTATAATTCAGATTTTAGGCAGAAATTGAAATTTCCGAGTGCCATCACGCTTCCGTTGCGCCACTCGGCTACTGAACATGCATGATTTATAGGAGGTCGGAAAGATTGAGTCAGGGTCGCATTCCGACATTACGGGGTTTAGATCTGTCATGCGGAAGAGAGCAGAATGTAGCCTCGTAATTACACTCCAGAAGGAAAGAATATTCAAGAAGGGAGATCATGGTCTTGATCAGTTCGGGTCGAAGTTTCGGAAGAAATGGTGACTTTCATGCTTGTACTCAAATTAACCAGAAGAAAGTTCGAGTCTCGCCACGTAAGTAAAGAGTACACAAGGGTGTGTGGTTTCTAAGTTACTAAGATGCATGATGATGGTTTGATGAGCGGGTAGGTTACTGTCTCCACTGGCGGGTTCTCCTCTGTTTCCTCCGATATGGTTGCATATGCTCTAGCTGGCCCTGTTGATGGTTCTGCTTGACCATCGGTTTGGCTTTCCGGTCCCTTTCCCGGGCACGCCCTAGAATAGTGGCCCGCCTTGCCACACTTGAAGCAGTTCGCATTCTGTGAGTTGAAGACTCCCTGGTGTCGCCGCGCACGTCTTCGGCACATTGGTATGGTGGGTGGAAAAGGTTGAGGCCTTCCCTTATTCGGGTCGGACCGTTGAGCTGGCCCGGTCCTATCACCCATTTTTCGCTTTCCCTTCTGAGCTTGGGAAACCTGGATTTCCAATCTAATAGGGTTGGTAATATCCCTAGTAGCTGGAGGGTTCCGTTCTGGGAATTCCCTTCCTACTATCCCCGGGTACGAGGATCTACGGGGGTCGAAGGAACGATGTTTGTCGATAAGATCGTAGATCAGACCCTTGAGTTCACTAACTTGGTCTTTCAGTTTGCCGATTTGATCCGACTGTTGTTGGACCAATTCGGTGAGGTGTAGGAGCATTGAGCTCTGTTCATTCGTAGGTGATCCAGTTGTCACCCCGCGACTTGACTCGCCAATCAATTCTCTAGACTCGCTAGTCATTCTCCAATTAGTGAAACAAGGAGGCACATTATTAAAAGCACATAAGCATAATATTCATAACACTTACAGGCAAGGCTGCTTCCGCGCTTTTGGGTGTGTGTGTATGGACAGTCTACAGAACATGTGACCGAAGCTCTGATACCAACTGTAGCGACCCTAGCCATCGCTACCGTTTCTAGCTTAACTCTAAGTGTTTAATGGTACGATAACTTAGAGTATACGAAAATACGGTAGAAATTTTTCCTTCTTCATAAGGAGTTCGTGTCCTGTACACGTCATAAGAATATAACTACGCGACAGAATAATTTCTTCAAGTCCTAATTACACCCTAATCCTAGTTCATAATTACTCAGGACGGTTGCGATGGCACAGCAAAAGCTCCTATGCGCCCGGCCTCACAGGTCGTCATCCATACACACACGTCCACCCCCAAAAGACGCTTGGAAGCTTCAAAAGATAGGCCTTGCCAGCTAGGCGATCACGTACCGTGATCGTAAGTACCTACAACACATAACATAAAAGAATGAGCCACCGAGGCTCAGTAAGCAGAAATCATGCATGTATGCACATGTCCCTTCCCCGCAAAGGCAATCCACGCCAATGCATATACTACCTACGGCGATCCGCGCCGATGCACCTATACTTCGCAAAGGCGATCTGCGCCGATGCTCATCATATTCGTACTAACATCACTCAGGGCCCTCGGCTAATCTCACTATGCACCACAAAGAGCTCACGTCCACTAGGGACAAATAGACAGCGGTCCACGCCGGATGGTCATACCTAGGATGCACATCGTTCCCCTAGGTTGCCATATGTACCCGGGCGTCCCCGACTGTCGGCGGTCGCTCACGCTGGTAGCCCACGCTGAGGTTGCCTACACCAGGGTTCCACCCTGTGTTGCTTATACCCTCAGGTCGCACCCTCCAGGTCGCACCCTACCGCCACGGGCATTGCCCAATCATATCATAAATACGTCCATACGGCCTCATTGCCAACGGGCATCGCCCTAATATATTTCATTACGTACATAATAATTATATATATATGCGGCCCTTTTCGCCGACGGGTCTCCGCCCTAGTATATTTCATTACGTACACAATAATAATATATGTATATGTGGCCCTTATCGCCAACGGGTCTCCGCCCTAGTATATTTCATTACGTACATAATAATAATATATGTATATGTGGCCCTTATCTCCAACGGGTCTCCGCCCTAGTATATTTCATTACGTACATAATAATTATATATGTATATGTGGCCCTTTTCGCCAACGGGTCTCCGCCCTAGTATATTTCATTACGTAAATAATAATAATATATGTATATGTGGCCCTTTTCGCCAACGGGTCTCCGTCCTAGTATATTTCATTACGTACATAATAATAATATATGTATATGTGGCCCTTTTCGCCAACGGGTCTCCGCCCTAGTATGATCCATACATATTTTACATAATAATATGACGACGCTAAACGTCGCCCTGGTGGCATAGTGGACAGCCCTTGACTCAACTGAGTCGACAACACATGCCCATATCGGCAATGTATCAATCGCTTTCAATCGATACATTATATATATACTCGACTCATACGACCCTCCCGCATATGATCGTGTATGCACGTGAGTATGAAAATGCAACAATGCCAGGCGAAATTACCAAGAGACAGCATATACAATTAGTCCACGTAATTCATGTAATCATCGAGGCACATAGTCACGTAATATCAAGTAAACACAATTCAGGTAAGCCTCGAAGCACCTAGTCATCCAATTAAAAACTTCAGACACATTCACATGAAGACATATCAATTAAATCACGTAAACATGAAATCACCGAAGCATGTAGTCGCATAAAGCAAGTACATTCAAACAAGTTATGTGTCGTAGTTGGATTTCTACTTACCTGTCGTCCAAGCTACGCGTACTTAGCTCCTCGGGAATTTCCTACTGTTCGACCTTTTAAATCATAAAAATATTGTCGTATCAGTACATTATCTAGCTTAGCTAACCATATTGAAATCATTACGCAATCGTACTATCTTGCTAATTTTTCTAAGTCAGTCTGTTTTACTCTCTGCTATATTAGTATTTTATCGCGCCCTATGTATATAAAGCTCGACGAATCGCCCGATTACTGTCGTTTCAAGGTGTTTCCGCCCGAAACTAGATTTAATTTGAATTGCCCGATTTGAGAGGTTTTGACGGAAATCGCCCGATTTGCCGAGGCACTGGAGTCGCACGACTTGAAGTCGGCTTGGGATCGCCCGATTTGAGTGCTCACTAGCATCGCCCGATTTGACGGACTCTCGGCGATTTCTTCGTCGATTTCGACTTCGAGCTGTTGAAATGCCCGATTTCTCAAAATGCAAGGTTTCGCTCGATTAGAATGCAAATTCGGCGATTTCATGGTTGCTTGACGCGTGTTGCAGCGAGAAATCGCCCGATTTCTTTTAAACGGTCGTTCGGCGATTTGAAAGCAGCCCGCGTTGACGATTTTCGCCCGATTTCCTCACGGGATTTGGTTCTGCCCGATTTTGATCAGAACTCGGCGATTTCATGGCCATTCGACACGTGTTGTAGAGAAAATCGCCCGATTTTGGTTTAGTGTAAATCGCCCGATTTTTGTGAAAGTTTATTTGCTGAAAACGCCCGATTCTGAGGCTGTATAAAGTAGCAGTTCTATTTCAATTCTGCCCGATTATTAAAACTGCCCGAAAGTAACTGGTTAAGTAATTTATCTACTATGTCCTAATGGCCCGATTTCGAGTGTTCTTGAATTTGCCCGATTTCACCACATCCTACCCTCAATCTAAAAACTGTTAAACAATCACTCGATTCGAAATTCATCTACCCGAAACAGCTCAAGCACCCAAAATTATTTGCTAAGCATATAAACGTGTATATTCATTCAAAAACACACATATTGGGTTCAAAGCTTACGGCTAACACATAGAAATTAATAAGCAACGTAATCATATATTCCAAAGTTCATAAATTCGAACTTAATGGTCGAAACACCCAAGTTTGAGAATTTGAACTTATTTATGTGTTGTAGGTGAAGAATACACCTAGAAATCTTAATTTACGGAATAGCAAGGTTTAGGGAAATGTTTTTCACTTACTTCTTTGAATTTTCCAAGCTATTTGGGGTGTCCTTTGGATTGATTTCTTTCGGCCCCTTCTCCTCTCCTTTCACTTGATTTTTGCTGGGTTCTTGAGTGAGGTCGAGAGATTAAAGTGTGCTAGGTAGATATTTTGCAAGAAGGTATGGTGTGGGACGTGGGTTTTTCCTTATTTTAGGGAGAGTTGTCTCCTATTTGTTTTTCTTATGGATTGGACCAACTATGAAATTTCTAGCCCAACATTGCATGGCCCAATTCCCACATAACTATTATCATTTTCTTCATTCCCTTATTCCTTCTATTTTATTTTCAAATTGGTCGATTATACTTCATCCTAGGCATAAATCGTCCGATCTCTAGGATCGGGTTAAGAAATCGCCCGATTTCACGTTGTCCCAGTTAAGCTCGGCGATTTCTTCTCCTTATGCCACGTGTGGTTTCTATCTTAATCGCCCGAAATGAGGCTTAGTGGAGCTTAGCGAAAACGCCCGATTTCTAACTTGATCGAAACTTATACTATTCAAGTGCTGCCCGATTAAATGTCCTAATTCATTTTCGATCAACGTCTCCTATGTAACAAGTCGCCCGAAATGCGGTTTCGTTAAATCGCCCGATTCCTAGTCGATTTACCCCATAATTCTAATTTCACGTGTATGGGAATCGGCCGATTCTAACTTGCTCAATTTGAGCTCGGCGATTTCTTACGTGCATGCCACGTGTACTAGTGGCTTAAAATTCCTTAAGTCCTCATAACTCATATACACATACTTCATGAATTCACATAGATCACATAATCATAATTCGTAACACATATAGGGATTATAAATCACATCACATGAAGTCATGTAGACACATAAGTCATGTAAGAGCATGTAATCATATATCGCACATTGGGCATGGATTAATTACGTGTCCTAAGTAAAATATTTTACCCAAAATCCTATTCTCCCTAACGTAATTACTCAACTATGTCTCTAATTAATTTTCTCTGCTCTTAATTATGCCGTAAACCCCGTAATTAATTTTACGGGTCTTACAATTTCGTCATACCCCTTTATATTATTATTAATTTAATTAATTTTTCTTTATTAGTTTTTTTATTAATATTGGTTATCACGCAAGATAAAGACAAATAAGCATGGAAAACACATAGAATAGAGCATGTGATAGCACAACAGATCAGGTAATGCACATATTACGGAAGATTCAACATGCCTAATTTTCCGACAAGGAATTGGAATCGTTTCTCATCCAAAGCCTTAGTGAAAATGTTGACTAGTTGAAGCTCCGTGTTCACAAAATACATATCTATTATGCCTTTTTCTACATGATCTTTGATAAAGTGGTATCTAATATCTATGTGTTTCGTGCGTGAGTGATGAACATGATTGCAAGTAATAGCGATGGCACTTTGACTATCACTATATATGGGTATATTATTTAAATTGTACCCATAGTCGGGAAGTTGTGTCCTCATCCACAGCATCTGGGAGCAACAACTGGCGGCAGCCACGTATTCCGCTTCGGCCGTCGAAGTTGACACACAGTTCTCCTTTTTGGATGACCAGCAGACTAGCTTTTTGCCTAGAAATTGAGCGCCACCAGACGTGCTTTTCCTGTCCATTCGACAATCTGCATAATCAGAGCCAGTGTAGCCAATAAGTTTGAAATTCGTAACCTTTGGATACCATAGTCCAAGGGTAGAAGTGCCCTTAAGGTAACGCAGGATCCTTTTAATTGCGAGCATATGGGATTCTTTGGGAACGGCTTGAAAACGGGCACATAAGCAGGTGGCAAACATGATATTCGGCCGGCTCGAAGTGAGGTAGAGAAGAGATCCAATGATGCTTCGATATAGTGTGATGTCGACCGGCTTGCCAGAGGGATCGGCATCCAACTTGCATCTTGGTGACACAGGAGTACTGAGAGGCTTGCTCTGGTCTTGATGGAGTTTCTTCATAATACCCTTGATGTATTTAGTCTGACTGATAAAAATCCCATCTTCGAGTTGCCTGATTTGTAGTCATAAGAAGAACTGCATCTCTCCCATGTGACTCATCTCGAACTTGCTTTTCATTAGATCTCCGAACTTCATGCACAGCCGCGGATTAGTTGATCCGAAGATGATGTCGTCGATGTATACTCGAACGACCATCAGATCTTTGTCTTGCCATTTGATGAAGAGGGTTGTGTCTATCGTTCCTCGTATAAATCCAGACTTCACGAGGAATTCACTCAGGACATCGTACCAAGCACGTGGGGCTTGTTTTCGTCCATAGAGAGCTTTGTCCAAGCGATAGACGTGATCGGGATGTTCTTGATCAACGAAATCTTCCCGCTGAGCGACGTAGACTTCTTCTTTTAACACGCCGTTGAGAAAGGCGGTCTTAACATCCATCTGATGGACTTTGAAGTCTTTGTGAGCCGCATAAGCCAGGAGAAGGTGGATAGCTTCGATTCGGGCAACAGGAGCGTATGTCTCGTCGTAGTCGATGCCTTCTTGTTGAGTGTATCCCTTCACAACTAGCCTTGCTTTGTTCCGGATCACTTCACCATCTTCATTTTTCTTTTTCTTGAATACCCATTTAGTTCCGACAATTGTTTTCCCATGTGGACGAGGTACCAAGGTCCACACTTGAAGACGTTCGAATTGATTGATTTCCTCTTGCATCGCAATTGTCCAATCCGGGTCTCGAAGTGCGTCGGCTACCTTAGTAGGAAGCATTTTGGCTTAGGAAGCACGTTTCCAAGCCGCTCTCTCCGAAGTCGTTTGATCCCTCGAAGAAAAGATAATGGAGAGTAATCACCGCCATCGATACGTCCAGCCGCGACACCGGGAAAGCGCCCGTCTCTAAGGCTACTTCATCACAAGCCAACCTCACACCCTCACAACCCACACCCACCGACCCTCTCATCAACTCATCCATCCTAATCAACCCATACACAATCCCAATCACTGAGCTCCACGACATACTCCTCGCCCGCCTCATAGGCCTTACCATCCGGTCGCCTCAGGAAGAATCACGCTATAAGCGACAGGTGGACCATCCTGACCAGACTACTCAAACATGCCGAGGCCCTCCCACTCCATACGACGACATGACAACCATGATGATCAGGATCATCATGAGCGGGAGAAAAGACCAAGGACTTCTGCTAGTGGTCAAGAACAAGGTCAAGGATCGCACCACGCACTGCACCACCCAAATTACCCAAACTGGAGCCGTTGAAACCTCAAAACCTACTGCCCAAACAACCACCACCAGGCACCGCACCACCCAAACTCTAACCCAAACCGACCCAGACCCACCAACCTTCAACATAAGAATGCCTCCGTCCACACCACCACAGACCTTCACAAGCCCCTTGCTTCTGGAAGAAGAAACAAGTGCCGCAATGCTCGTGGCCCTGGCGTAGACTCAAGCAACTCTCTCGATCGCTCCCGGCCAATCTGGACAATCAGGAAGTGGAGTCAACCCCCACGCGTTCCTCGACAAGTACATCTTCGAAGGACAGTGGATGACCCACACCATGCCCGAAGAGATACAAAGACAGAGAGTCAAGGACGTCCCACACTTCCTACAGCGAGCTTCGGTACACCTAGTATTGATAGAAGACGAAGAACTTCAGGAAGGTGAAGACCAAGAACAGATTTTCCAAGGGCATCCAGAGCTTATTGCACAAAGAGCGAATTCGCCTACAAGGCAAATGCCAGTATTCGTTCGAGACGACACGCCATGGGAAAATATCAGAATTGAGATTCCCTTCCTTGAAGAAGTTCGAGAACACATATCGAGGTCACCGAACAAAGTTAAGAGGTTGAACGAGTTCGAGCTCAGAGGGATTTCTCACTGGGTACAGCAAAAGAGAATGACTTATCTATGGATGCTAACCCACACTGGACCAGATGTGATGCTGGGGATGACCAAAGGACAAGCAAAGATTCATTATAAGAGTCTATCGCATGCCAGCTTCTAAGTGTCTTCTGTGCTAAAGGAGGTCTTCCAACACCTTAATATGTCATCGAGCGGGTAAACAGAACTCGAGAAGAACTAAGCGAGACCGACCTACCCTACCTCCCTGCCGAGGAGGTGTACCATCTCTCTCAACTATATGTAGAGAAGTACAAGGGTCCTCAAGGCTTCATCAAGAAAGAAGGACTCTATGGGCTCTACCGGTTCATGGTGCGCCAAGTCAAGTACTTCGCCGCTCACGACCTTCACTGATGGCTTTGGAGAGCAACATGAAGAAGGTTAACATGACCGCGCCACTCAACAAAGGACCTGAGATCGAAGGGCTTCAACCACGTACACATCAGCTCAGTCTGATGGAACTTCTTGAGGACATCGAGGAGCGATTGGAGCTGCGGAACAGTACCAGGAACTTCGAGATGCGTTGGGCTTGCGCAGGTCATACTTTGCCCGACGAGGACAGATGGCGCGGAAGAGCAATCAAGCACAAAGGGGGAGAATGTAGAATATCAGTTATAGTTGTGCGTTGATTTTATTAGTTGTCCGTGCAATTAGGGGCTTTTATTGTAGTTGTCCTTAGATTAGGACTTGTTTGTTATTTATACCAAGTTTATTTGGTATAAATACATTTGTACACATTGTGCTTAATAGAAGATTCTAGAAAATTGATCCGAAGGGCTGCCAATCCAAATTCTAGAGAGAAACAACTTAATCTTCATCTCACTAAGCAAATTCTCTCTCGAGGTTTCAAACGAGTTTTTCAATTGAGCTTAGATTTCATAGGATTCTAATCGATTAACTA
This sequence comes from Craterostigma plantagineum, assembly GCA_027422505.1. Lineage (NCBI taxonomy): Eukaryota > Viridiplantae > Streptophyta > Magnoliopsida > Lamiales > Linderniaceae > Craterostigma > Craterostigma plantagineum. The sequence goes on along the minus strand of JAPQWV010000371.1, from coordinate 588,967 downwards.
AGGATTCAAGTCTAGCATCACAGGAGTTTATAAAATAGGACCTAACACGACTGACTCCTGATTGACAGTTGGATTCAAAACATCATGCATTCTGTGTTCTACGGAGGTAACTTTTCCTGATAACAAATACCAATACTTAATGACGTTGAAAATGGAAGGCTGGACAGAGAAACATTTAAAGAGTAAGAAATTCTTCTCACTAGGCTTCTGATTAATTATAGAAAAGCGTTCGTTTATCTGAATATAATGTCCGCTGATAGTATTCGTTAATGTGTTCAGTACATCCATTTGCACATTAAACCGTGAGTGCAGTTCGTTGATTCGTTGGATTGAGCATTCCGCGTACCCATCGATTTGGTCTTGTATTTGATAAACTAAATGGGCGACTGAATTCCGGACGTCAGTCAGAGCCTCATTCAAACAATCTCGTACTTCATTCATCATTCTTTCCTGGCAGATCTATTTAAGACTGGAGAATGATTCGAAGTTAATATTTTGTCATAAACTACCACGATGAACTCATATAAATAGAAAAATGTAGTTAATAAACGCCGCCATGAAGTATCATTTGGCTTAATGCACATAACGTGAATTGGTGTAAGAATTAAACAACCAAACATTTCGTGTGGCCGACGGTACGTCTTTCAGGAGTATTAGCAAACGGAATGAAGACCGATTCCGATAAGGTACGAAGTATAGAACTTAATCAGTGACCATTTATGTGAAACGTGCTAATGATGTCAGTCTTGAGTAAATGTGAACTCATACATATTAAGGAGATTCAATGCATAATGCTCCGTTAACAGACAATACATTCACTTATACACGCTATGCAGGGAAAGACTGATAAACAACATGATACGAAGAGAGATACTTTTTGAGCGACTGTTCGTTTTTTGACATAGGAGATATGTCGTTTGTTTGTTTTTATTGGTAATAGCCATACATGTATTTACTATAAAAATTTAATTAGCGTTTAAAAGTATGTACACTATTAAATTGCATATTATGTGTCCCGTAATAAAATTTTCATATTTCGATTGTAAAATAAGTATTGTAATTTTTGAATTCATTTATTGAAAGATGGTAACTATACTATTACAGAAAAATACATTGCTCACACGGATTCAAACTTTTGTAAATTATTCGACATGAGAATCTCTTAACTTGGTGGCTTTTAATATGGAGCACGAAATCAATTGCATGGCGGATGGTTCAGCCTCCAGTTTCCCGAGAACGTTTACTGGAGTATTACGGTTTCATTGAAATTTAATTGTAATATACAAAAATTTCGACAAACTTTGTGGGTAGATTGCGGTCTGTTCGAGTATTCCAGAAGAAAAATCACAAGATTGTAACAAGGATTTCACATAACAATAAATATCAATATTCTAAATATCGTTGAATACATGGAAAACTATGTTTACAGTTTCAGCATCGGCTGAACCATCTTCGTTGACACTCATTATCATGATTCCATTCGATGATGTTACTCTAGACAATGCAACATATAATTGACCATGTGTGAAAACCGACTTTGGGAGATAAACACCAACTCTTTCAGACTTTGACCTTGACTTTTATTTATCGTCATTGCATAGCAAACCTTTAGAGGGAACTGTCGGCGACACAGCTTGAATGGCCATGTCGTGTCCGATGGAGAGAAAATTATCCTTGGTATGAGAACTTTTGTGCCAACATGTGTGCCTGTCACAACTTCTGCTTCTTCAATATTCTTCCCAAGACGTGATACAATCAGCCTTGTTCCATTGCATAGACCGTCTCTCTGATTTATAGTACGCAACAGCATCACATGAATGTCTTTTTTCAATCGTAGCATGTGATTCGGAATACCGGGAAATTCAAGCATGTTTAGGAACTCTACTGGATACAATGCACTGGAGCTCATCTCCAAGTCTGTTTCTAACTGGACATTGTCTGAACTTAGGTATTCAGTTTCATGTCCTTGCACTACCGTCAACATAAAGTCATTTATTTCGTCAACTGTCTGATTTCGAGGTGTGAGTATTTCCCTTTCTCTGATATACCCATGTCTACATGCATTCTTCAAACTCTGAATATACATAGTTCGATTTATCACGTTGGAACCTTTATTGTCTCTGTGTCTTTAAGAGCTGACTCTTGAGGATTTCCATTTCCAACTTCCAAGATCTAGTTGAAAATTCAATTTCAGACGCGCTGAGCCTCATATTCTGTGTCAAGGTGTACACTCGACAGTAATCCCACAAGTATGAACGGTTAACGGCCGACTCGGCAGTATCTTGTCTGCTGTCCTTTGGTATTACTTGAAGAATTGTCTAAAGTCTCCGCCTAATACGACTGACTGTCTTTCCTCTAAAAGGTTTGTTATCCGCCATCACATCTGACTTGGACAGCAAATCCCTCATTGTTATGTCCAAAGCTTCGAACGTAAATCGGTCGGCCAAGGAGCCTCATCTCATATTATCAAACTCGTTTGTGTAATCAACTCCACTAGCATTGTTCCATGCTTTATATCACACATAGAATTTTCTTGAATATTTATAGGAATTTGAAACCTCGAATGAGTTGTCCTCCCACCGGGAAGAAGCAACGCTGCTATACCAGATAATGCTACGGGTAAGACTATCAGAGATTCGGATCGCAATTCTGAAATTATAGTTCTGTATACATGGGTTTTGCCTATGCCTCCAGGGCCGTAGAGAAAGAACATATGTCCTGAGTTGTTGTGAACTGATGCAATAACATTGTCAAACAATCGTTGTTGATCCTGATTTAACGTTTCCAACAGGCGTTGATGTTCAACTATATTCTCCTCAACGCTGTAGTATCTTTCTTCCATCAACAATCTATTACTAAGCTCTTTCAGCACGTTTTTTTGCGGCAAAGGCATTGGTGGAAAATCTGATAGAGTCCTAGAGTTTTGCATAAAAAGTTTCTCAAGTTCTGCAATGGTGTAGTTTTTTATTTGTTCATTGCTGAGATGTAGCGCTGCAAACCCAAATAGTCTCATCTGCCTCAGCAGTATGTCTTCAGACAGGAATTTCCAAACACTGTTCCACAAGTTTAATGGATTGCTGACTTCACAAAAAATCAAAAGCGTCACAAAAAGTTCACGAAGTTGTTTAGGAGAAGCACATTGAGATGATTCATTAATAGCTTCATACCACTCTTAGTCTCCATCCAATAATCCTCTTCGGTTGCAAGCTTCTTTAAACGTTGGGCAGAGTTCTCCGTCGACAGTCTGTATGTCTTCATAAGATGTAGGACCCTTAACTATTGTCAGCAACATTCTCGTATAATATAAATCACCTGCTGCTGGATGTATATTGACTACTCTACCAATAACAAATCCTTTCTTATGCGGTGTCTAGGCTTTTATAGAAGAATTCCACACAAATTTTGAATCTGAAGATAAGTTAACTGCCTTGCCTCTTCGATATGCTTGTTAGCCTCCATCCATTCTGTCAACATAGATTTCTGTAAATCTTCTCTTGACATCCTATTTCTTAGGTCAACAGTATCGTTGTACACCAAACTTTGCTGCCCTTCTAAGTGCAATGGTAATCGTTGCACAGCTGGTTTTTTGTACTGGACGTCAAACGCAAAAATCCTCCACGTTGCCTCACAAGATGACAAATATCTGCAATCTAGATATCTTCATATTTTGTTGTCGTTTGTTGCAGCCGTCCTACCATAACGTTGGCTTGAAGATCCTGTGCCTTCGATTATCATCGTTGCCTTGTCAACACCCTTCGTGATATATTTAAATAGGTACTTTATTGCCCTTGTCGTATTGCACCACTCGACGTTTATATGTGCCTGGCATTTTTACAGCATCCGTAAATTATGTGGGACTACAAAACTGTTATCCATCACGATATTCTTTTTTATGATGTATCATTTATTTTTTCTACTGCAGTAACGAACGTGTCCGAATTCGTCCACAGTGGTTTTGTCATTGAATTGTTTTGGAAATTTCTTCTGACAGCTGTTATTTTCCTGCACGGTGATTTTGATCCATCAAATCCACAAGGCCCATGCATCATAAATTGTTCGACCAATTTATACCCTTCTTCGTCAAGTTCTCTGTCAGGAATCTCTGCACAAATAATCTCAACAGAACATCTATTTAGCCAGACCAAAATGTGTGCATGTGGCAGACCACGCTTTTGAAATTCAATTATATATAAGACTGCAAGATAAATTAGAATATTAGTTTAAAAACTGTTTATAGAATACATATTTACACGGGAATGGATTTCAAAGAAATTCTCAAAACATACCTCCTTTACAACTCTCAAAGAAAAGGCCACTTCGTATGTCTGCTATAAGTTGTTCTAAATTTACCTTGAACAATCTGCATTCTAGGTCTGGTCTGTCGCTTGAAATGTCGTCTCCATATGTTCTAAGGTGTCAACCAATTTCTTCACAATTCGTATTTGAAGTGATGGTTATGAATAACTGTGGATTGCCATACCATCTGTAAACTGCTAGTGCATCGTGGTAATTTTCCACATATACCTTGGAGGTCCTGTAAAAGATGATGGGAGAATGACTTTTTTGCCAAGAGACTTGGCATTGGTCTTTTGCATTATACTCAGTAGATCAAATCTTTCTCTGTGCGAATTGGGTATCATATTGTGGAAAAGAAATCAGTTGATTGAGCTTACCGTTGAAAATATGCTGAGTGGAATATATATGGAATATGCTGACGAATAGATGAGATTACTGTGGAATGAATGTTAATCTGTGGTATTTATGGTAAGTGATCATGCATGACCGTTGAGCTTAATTGGTTTATTCTTGGCATGATTGTTTGAGTTAATGCACGTGATTATTAAGCTTTATCTTGCATGTTCAGTGCTTCACTTTCCTTGTGAAGTGTAGAAGCGATTATTGGGTCTATATAGAAGGAAACACTTCCCGATTGAAGGGTACAAACCAACACAAGAGCTGGCGAATCCGTAAGAGTTCTTGAGCGAAATTTGCGATTCATTCGTAGTTTGTGTTGAGCTTTCATTTGCGAAATCTGTACCCTTTGAGCGATCTTTAGTATCACCATATCCTAAATCCTAGTCTTCGGACGTGTTGTGTCTGCGGGCAGGTTGAGCGCACAAAGGAGCACGACTGGAGTCTTACGCACGTGGAGGGACGAATTTTGTTGATTCGGTGGCCCTTCGATAGCAAGCTGCATCCAGTCGGGGAAGAGGTTTCCTGGGTAAACGACGTGGATCGAAACTTGGCGTGCGTCAGCCTAGAACTACCCATAGACCTCATAATAATCCCCATTAATGATGACGTGGTGATCCTCGGGATGGACTGGCTATCGAAGTACGGAGCCGTTATAGACTGCCACCGTAAGATAGTCACGCTCAACGTAGAAGGAAATGAACCCCTTAGGTTCGTAGGAACTAGCAAATGGGCGAATGTCTCTAGGATATCAGCGTTAAAAGCCCAACGACTGATCAAATCGGGGTGCGAAGCGTATCTAGTGTTTGCCATCAAATCGGAGTAGAACACCTCCCCAAAATTCGAGGAAGTGCCGGTAGTTAAGGACTTCCCTCTACAACTCTCTTTAATGAGCAAGACTCTATCCAGATCTAAAGAATCTGGCAACCGACGTCTTTCCGGAGGAATTACCCGGACTACCACCCGATAGGGAAATAGAGTTCACCATAGATCTGATGCCTGGAGTGGCACCAGTATCCAAGACCCGTATCAGCTAACACCGACCGAGATGAAGGAGTTAAAGGATCAACTCGACGAACTCATGCAGAAGGGGTTCATCCAGCCGAGCTTCTCTCCTTGGAGAGCTCCGGTGATATTCGTAAAGAAGAAGGATGGATCCATGCGATTGTGCATTGATTACCGAGAATTGAACAAGTTAACCATCAAGAACAAATACCCACTCCCCAGAATAGATGATCTTTTTGATCAATTACAAGGCGCGACTGTCTTCTCCAAGATCGACTTACGCTCGGGATACCATCAGTTGAGAATCCGGAAGGAAGATGTCCCAAAGACGGCCTTTAGTACCCGTTATGGCCACTATGAGTTCCTGGTGATGCCATTCGGATTGACTAATGTGCCGGAGGCATTTATGGATTTAATGAACCGGGTGTTCAAGCCGTACCTGGATAGGTTTGTCATCGTCTTCATTGATGACATCCTAATCTACTCAAGGACAAAAGAAGAACATGAAGAACACCTCAGGACAGTTCTGGGTATACTACGGTAGAAGCAACTATATGCCAAATTCAAGAAGTGCGAATTCTGGCTTGACCAAGTCGCCTTCTTGGGGCATATAGTCTCTGGAGCAGGGATTTCCGTAGACCCGAACAAAATAGAAGCCATTAGCAATTGGTCCCGACCGACCAATGTAACGGAAGTACGTAGTTTCCTCAGTCTGGCAGGATACTATAGAAAATTCATCAAGGATTTCTCAAAAATAGCGTCGACACTAACGAAGCTGACCAGGAAGAATACGCTGTTTCAATGGACCACGGCTTACGACAGCCCCAGTTCTCACAATACCTTCAGGAACTGGAGGGTTTACTGTTTACAGCGATGCGTCGAAGAACGGGTTAGGGTGTGTGCTAATGCAGAATGGGAATGTAGTAGCATAAGCCTCTCGTCAACTAAAAGAGTACGAGAAGAATTACCCGACCCACGACCTAGAGCTCGCTGCAGTGGTCTTTGCTCTCAAGATCTGGAGGCATTACCTCTATGGAGAGCGATGTGAGATATACACGGACCACAAGAGTTTAAAATATTTGTTCACGCAAAACGAGCTGAACATGAGGCAGAGGAGGTGTTTAGAACTAGGCAAGGATTACCATTGCGTAATCAACTACCACCCAGGCAAAGCGAACGTAGTAGCCGATGCCTTAAGCCGAAAAGCAGTGAGTGCAGAACTGCAATTACTGGATGTAGAAGTCGTACGATTAGGCGAAGTCGAGACGCATCTTACAGCTCTAACTTTGCAGCCTACACTGCTAGAGCAAATTAAGATGGCGCAGGAGAAAGACGAGTTCTATACGAAGACCAAGGAAGCACAACCGGAACAACCGACAGGAGACTTCATGATACGGGAAGACGGAAGGTTGTACTTCAAGGACCGATTGTACGCGCCAGACGATGCCGAACTCCGAAGGACAATAATGGTGGAAGCGCATGCCACGGCATACTCAGTTCATCCAGGAACCACCAAGATGTACAGAGACCTACGGGAAAACTATTGGTGGCCAGACATGAAGAAGGACATAACGACATTCGTGAGTCAATGTCTGACGTGCCAGCAAATAAAGGCCAAGCATCAAAGGCTGGCAGGAATGCTGCAACCACTACCCATCCCTGAATGGAAGTGGGATAACATCACCATGGATTTTGTCGTCGGACTACCAAAGAACGTGAAAAGGCACGACGCAATTTGGGCGATCGTCGACCGACTAACCAAGTTTGCCCATTTCCTACCAATTAGTACGACGTTCTCCATGGAACGATATGCTGAACTTTACATCCAGGAGATAGTACGACTGCACGGTATTCCATCGTCTATTGTCTCGGATCGCGACTCTAGATTTTTGTCGAAATTTTGGACGAGCTTACAAAAGACAATGGGAACGAAACTCTCCTTTAGCACCGCCTACCATCCGCAGATGGACGATCAGTCCGAGCGAACAATACAAATGTTGGAGGACATGCTGCGAGGATGTGTACTCGATTTCAAAGGAAATTGGAGTAGGTACCTCCCACCCATCGAGTTCTCGTGCAACAACAGTTATCACGACACTATTGGGATGGCACTGTACGAAGGGCTATACGGGCATAGGTGCAGATCCCCAGTACATTGGGATGAGGTCGGAGAACGGGCAATGTTAGGCCCCGACATAGTACGAGAAATGACGGAGGCTATTGCCACAATACGAGAAAGGATGCGGACGGCACAAAGTAGACAGAAAAGCTACGCAGACCAAAGACGCCGACCATTGGAATTCGAAAAAGATGATATGGTGTTTGTAGAGGTATTGCCAATGAAGGGCGTGAAGAGATTTGGAAAGAAAGGAAAACTAAGCCCTAGGTATATTGGACCATTTAGAATAGTGAAGAGGGTTAGAGAGGTGGCATACCAATTGGAGCTGCCAGCATCATTATCACAGGTGCATGACGTATTCCATGTCTCGACACTACGAAAGTACATAGCCGACCCGAATGACGTTTTAGAAAACGAATCCTTACATCGACAATTGAAACCAGATATAAGTTACGAAGAGACTCCGGTGGAGATATTGATGTACGAAACTAAGAGACTTAGGAATAAGGATATTCCTTTAGTGAAATGTGGCCGAATCAATCTACGGAAGAAGCCACATGGGAACGGGAGGACGAAATGAGGGTCCGTTACCCTGAGCTGTTCCACACGGGTTGATTTCGGGGGCCAAATCCTCCTTAAGGGGGGAAGGATGTAGGACCCGAGTCCCCGCAAACTAGGTCGGCCTATAAATTTCGTTTATGACCTATGTTATTTCATGTTAGTTGCGTATATGTTATATGTTTACGTGATGGAACGAATTTGTGCTCGTGATTTGTATGCTAATTTCGTGCAATTATGTGCCATCAATTATGCATCTATGGTGACCCCTAATTTATGCAAGGGATTACGAAAAATATTAAAGAAGGGAAAGACTTAATAATAGTCAAATGAGAATTGGGCTAGGATTTTCCTTGGACCATGCACTTGTTATTTTGGGCTAGAAATTAACAACTAGGCCCAATTCATGAGAAAGACAAATTTGGACACTAAAACAAGGAATACCCACGCCTAAACTATGTCCCATCAAAAGGAAAATATCTCATCTAATAATTGAATTTCATAACCAAACTTAAGAAAACAGACGAAAATCAAGAAAGGAAAGGAGAAGGAGCAGAGACGATTTTTCCAAGCCACAAAGCACCCAAGTAGTTGAGACTTCAAGTGGTAACTGAAATGTCAACCTTAAACCTTGCAATCTCAATTAGAATTTCCTAGATGTTTAATCACGTGAAGGTCACGAAGATTAGGAAATTAGTGTAAGAAGAATACGAAAAAACCTATAGTGTGGAGCATAGATTCGTATTAAGGTTGTTACTTGGGTAAAGTAGGATCGGATAGTTTAATGTATGATTTAGAACTTATAATTTTATCCTCGAGTAGAAGCCACACGATTTAGGGTACAAGAAAGGATGGGATTCATGAGCTTCGACTGGAATAATGACATGAAGCTAGTTTCGATGGGATGAATGTTTAGTATCGATCGAAGGCAGGGAATTATTTTAGGGTTTCGGGCGACAATTAGGAACCACAAAATTAGTTTCGATCCAACCTCATCACATGCAATCGATCGAAGGTGGCTTCTCCTCATGCACGGTTTCGGGCGAAACATAGATGATGCCATGATGACGTCAAGGACGGCGAAACTCCTTCCCAATCGAATGAAACCCTCATGGCATTCACGATTTCGGGCGAAATGGTGATGATGACGCAAGGATGATGCAAAGACGCGGCAAAACTCTTGAATCGGCCGAATGTAATTTCTTCCCATGCATGGTTTCGAGCGAAACCTAAAATGACGTCATGCTGACATAAGAACACGGCGAAACAATAATCGATCGAAAGTAGAACCGAGCGAAAACCTTAAATTGATCGAAAGTGATCTTCTAATGCGCATGGTGTCGATAGAAACTGAGATGACGCCATGCAAACGTCATGAAGCGGCGAAACCGTTCCACAATCGGGCGAAACGTCCTCACACACACATACAAATCGAGAATTGATCGGGCAAAACCCATTCCCATTTCCACAATCAATCGAAACTAGGGTTTAATTTACATCAATGGAATGAAATTGAATCGGGCGAATGCAATGCCCAAAATTTCTAACTTTCGCCGAGCTTCTCACGATAAGAATTTTAATGCTTTAACTTAGAATTATTAGGGGTTAGCAACTTAGGTGGAATTGAATAATTGGAAAGATCGATCGAAACCAATCATAAGATAGCACACTTTCGCCGAGACATATAAGTTAGAATAATTAATTCTAACATAACTTAGTAGAGAAATCAAATGACTTAGGAAAATTCAATAAGGCAGGTCGAATAACTTGGAGTCTAGAAAATTTGTACAAGTTCAAATAACTAGCATGACAAAAATAAATTAGTTCGACGAGTTAGCTAAGGAAGGTAAGGTACTAATATTCTAACCTTTTTATTTTAAGGACGTTAGGAGGTTACGGGGAAGTACGTTAATTAAAGCTTGGACGACAGGTAAGTAGAAATTCAACAACGACGCGTAACTTGTGTGCGCATGATTACGTGATACGTGCTTGTGCGACTCTATGTGAACCTTATATGATATGATACGCATTATGCATAAAGACACGATATGCATATTTATATGAACATGACATGAACATTTGCACGCATACGTACTACGAGAGACATGAGGTACGAGTGTGCATAAGATCGCCTGTGTGCGATAGATATTCGCCGATATTGGCGTTTGTGTCGACTCAATGAAGAGTCACGGCTCTTCTATGCAACCCTGGCGATACGATGCTAATTTTGCCTGTTATGATAGGCAGGGGGAATACCCCGTATGTGGGAGATGCAACCTGGAGGATGCGACCCGATGCATGCACTACACAGAGGGAACCTCTGGGTTAGTGACCTCGGTGTTGGCTACCAGTGAGAGGCGTCCGCGTGGAGGCCACACTTAGTAAGGGAAGATTCCTTCGGGTGACCTTCTAGTGTGCGAACCCCCACATCTGAAGAGAGTTCTTCAAATATTACGGAAGAATAAATTATATGCCAAGTTCAAGAAATGTGAGTTCTGGTTGAATCAAGTCGCATTTTTGGGCCACATTATTTCTGGAGAAGGAATTTCTGTGGATCCTAGTAAAATTGAAGCTATCAACAATTGGCCTCAACCAACCAATGTGACAGAAGTACGGAGTTTTCTTGGCTTAGCTGGATACTACAGAAAGTTTATTAAGGACTTTTCAAAGAGTGCATCAACACTGACTAAGTTAACAAGGAAGAATGTTCCATTCCATTGGAGCGAGGAGTGCGAGCAAAGTTTTCAAGAATTAAAGAAGCGACTCACTTCAGCTCCAATCCTAACGATACCAGCGGGGACTGGAGGATTTTCGGTTTACAGTGATGCATCAAGGAATGGTCTGGGATGTGTATTGATGCAACATTGAAGGAGTATGAAAAGAATTATCCGACTCATGACTTGGAGCTCGCTGCTGTGGTTTTTGCTCTAAAAATTTGGAGGCATTACTTATATGGGGAACGATGTGAAATTTTCACGGACCACATGAGTCTGAAATATTTCTTCACTCAGAAGGAATTAAATATGAGGCAAAGACGGTGGTTAGAACTTGTTAAAGATTACGATTGTGTAATTAGTTATCACCCAGGAAAAGCAAATGTGGTGGCTGATGCATTAAGCCGAAAAGCGGTAAGTGCAGAGTTACAATTATTGGAGGTGGAGGTAGTGCAATTGGGAGAAGTCGAAGCAAAGTTGGCAGCATTAACTCTACAACCTACGATACTGGAACAAATCAAACGGGTGCAAGGAAATGATGAGTTATATCTAAAAATCAAAGGCGCACAAACGGAGCAAACTTCAACTGGTTTCAAAATGCAAGAAGACGGAAGTCTATATTACGAGGACCGTCTATATGTACCTGATGATGCGGAGATTCGAAGAATAGTAATGACAGAAGCACATGCGACAACATATTCAGTACATCCAGGAGCTACAAAAATGTATGGAGACCTTCGAATAAATTATTGGTGGCCGGGAATGAAAAGAGACATTGCGGCATTTGTAAGTCAATGTCTAACATGTCAACAAATAAGGGCGGAACATCAACGACCGGCAGGTACATTACAACCTTTGCCTATACCAGAATGGAAGTGGGATCATATTACGATGGATTTCGTTGTTGGCCTACCAAAGATTGTAAAAGGTTATGATGCTATTTGGGTTATAGTCGACCAATTGACTAAGTCTGCTCATTTTCTACCCATAAGTTCGATGTTTTCCCTGGAGCGATACGCAGAATTATATATACAAGAAATTGTTCGACTCCATGGGATTCCATTATCAATTATTTCGGATCGAGATTCACGGTTCTTATCAAACTTTTGGAAGAGTCTGCAGAAAGCAATGGGGACTAAATTATCTTTTAGTACGGCTTATCATCCTCAGACGGATGGTCAATCAGAACGAACTATCAAGACTTTGGAAGACATGTTACGAGCATGTGTTTTGGATTTTAAAGGAAACCGGAGCAAATATTTGCCACTGATCGAGTTTTCTTATAATAATAGTTATCATGCAACTATTGGGATGGCACCGTATGAAGCCTTGTATGGGCGCAAATGTCGATCTCCTATACATTGGGTTGAAGTCGGTGAACGTGCGATGTTAGGACCTGACATGGTTCAAAAGATGACTGAGGCAAATAGCAAAGATACGAGAAAGAATGCAAACAGCTCAAAGTCGACAAAAGAGTTATGCAGACCAAAGACGCAGACCGTTGGAATTTGAAATAAATGACTGGGTATTTATCAAAGTATCTCCGATGAAAGGTGTGAAACGGTTTGGACGAAAGGGTAAATTGAGCCCAAGACACATTGGACCTTTTAGAATAATTAAAAGAGTCGGTGAAGTAGCTTACCAACTGGAACTACCAGCCTCATTGGCACAAGTTCATGATATTTTTCATGTGTCGACATTGCGAAAATATGTCGCTGACCCGAATCATGTTTTGAGAAATGAATTTCTATACCAACTGCTCAAGCCAGATTTAAGTTATGAAGAGAAGCCAGTGGAGATTTTAATGTATGAAGTGAAGAGACTTCGAAATAAAGAGATTCCGTTGGTGAAAGTACTGTGGCAGAATCAGTCAACTGAGGAAGCTACATGGGAACGTGAAGATGATATGAGAAGTCGCTACCCAGGATTGTTTCAACTAACCTGATTTCGGGGGCGAAATCCTTTTTAAGGGGGGAAGAATGTAATACCCGAGTCCCGTGAGTAAGATGGCCAACAAATTTGCATGCATATTATGTGTCTATATGATTTTATAGTTAGTATTTATTTAATTTCGTGACTATACGATATTTAACATTATTTGGAAATTAGGTATGGAGTTTTAGAAATTTTGAAAAGAGAATTTCGAAACAGTATAATTTTGGAAACTTAGGGTTTCTTTTTGGATAATTTCGATATTTAGGTTTAGAGATTTAGGAGTAAGGAATATATGGTTTGCAATTGATTTTGACATTTTAGGATAAATCTCGAGACTTTATTATTAAGAATAACTAATATATAAAGAATAAAATATTAACATTTGGTAAGTATCCTAATCATTGAACTTCGTACACGATTGAGAATGAGAAAAATCGTATAATATGGTAATAACATGGTTCAATATTTAAGCCTTATATTTTTATAAGTGAGGTGTCGAACACTTTAGAATTGTAATAGAACCCAATATGTGATTAAAGTTGAGGAGTAGGTTAAGTAATTTGTTATTTACCTATCACTAATCTTAAGTGGATGAGATAGAGAAAAGGGAAGAATAAAATAAGCACTTCATTTTGTAATTAACGTGAACTAGGAATTGAGGGAGAAAGGAAAGCTTGAACAAGTCGAAATTTAGCTTGGAGTAGGTATAAACTTCTTACTTTAATCTTTATGTTTTTAATTATGATTAAGTATGTTTTAGGTTTTGTTAGTTTGAAGGTTGCATAAAATCACGTTTTACATGGATTTAGAGTTTTAAGGTTTAAGTATTTTTTTTTTAGATTTTCATGATGTTAATTGTGTTCTTGAGAAGATAAGATTTTGATCGAAAATTTTTATGAGTTTAGAAATGAATAGTGTTATAATCTTCGAAAGATTAGGGTTTGGTTGGTTTCGAGATCTTAAGTTGTTTGATTGTGTCGAAATTTTTATTAAACGTCGAGATGTTATGTGAAGTGGGATCTTGAGTAAGATGTCGACATGAATTATTGTGGAGTTGAAAAAGTCGAATGCATAATGTCGAATTAAATTAAGATGTCGGCATGGTTTATTTTGGAGTTGAAAAAGTCGAATGAGAAGTATGAATAGGGATGTGAGATGTCGAAATATTAAGAAGCTCGACATTTAGTTGAAATTGATGTCGAGATTTCTAGGTTATCTCGAGATTTTAGTATAAAGAATGAATAATTTAGGGAATAAAATACTAATATTTGGTTTGGGATGGATTAGGTAAGGATTATAATTCCTTAGAAATCAATACACGATAATAATGATGAGAGGATGAATCCAAATTTCAACAGTTAAAGACAAAACCTAAAGCTATTTAGGATTTAAGTAATAATAATAATTAGAACTTTATGAATAAGAAACGAAAAGCAGTTTTCCATAAGTTAGGAGGAGGTATGAAATTTCTATCCTAATCTATACATTTTAATTCATATTTAGCATACTAACTATTGGAATTAGGTTTTAAAAATCAGGGACTAGTAAAAATAATTCCTTAGTTAAAGATCAGATATGGTACTCAAATCGCATATGTTGAAGTTCATACGGTATTTAAACTGTTCTTGGAAAATAGGGTTTTTGATCGAAAGTTTATATGGGTTAGAAGTAAAGAGTGTTTATGATTCGGGAAGATTAGGGTTTGTTTACTGTTGAAGTGTTAGATGAGATAGTGTTGAGATTTATATAAATGTCGAGATGGTTGTGTGGTCTTGTTTCGAAATATATTGTTTCGAGTTTATAAAAATAATCTCGAAGTGAATGTTGAAGTTTTTGTGTGATGGGATCTCGAGATTTGTTGTGTGGGATTTTGAGACAAGATGTCGATATGTATTTTGTGTATAGTTTTGAGGTTTTTGAATGTTGAAGGAAATCTCGAAGAAAATGTCGAGAGGTTTGTGAAAAGTGATTTCGAGATTTTTATGTATGTTGAAAGAAAATATCGAGTAGGATGTCGAAGTATTTACATGATGTGGTGTCGAGATTATTATGAAATGTCGAGATCATTTCATTATTTCGAGATTTATTTGTACATACATGTCGAGATCTATACCGAATTTTATTTCGAGATTTCGTTTTATTCAAATCTTGAAGCTTTATAATATACTATGTCGAGATTTAAATTATTATGCAATTCGAGATTTTTATAAATTTCAATATTTTCAATTTAAGTCAAATTTGGAATTATAGGGTTTTGAAATCATAAGTTGAAAATAGGGTTTTTAAATTTAACTAATTTCATGAAATTGTAACTAAATTAATGAATTATAATTTTATATGTTTTTATAATTAGGATTCGAATGTTAGCGATTTAACCGTGCAATAAGCTAAGGATATCAGGTAAGTGGGAATTCACCTACAACACATAAATTGATTGATATGTGTGTTGCTACGTGGCTAATTGCTTCGATGAATACGTGGTATGTGAATTTGCTACTTCTACAAAAGCACCATGACGGAGGTAAAACCGTCGAGTATATTTACCTAAATTATTTAGGTATTGGGAAGGCACGTAGTATAACTATAGTGCCAGGAAAGTAATTTGATAGAGGGGCGATCTGGTGAATGATAAGATTGGAGATAAACCCTAATTTTATCCTAGCCAGAGTGGGCCACTATCGTATTTTTATCCGTATAGGATTTGAGCTCATGATTTGATGGTGCGGTTAGTAAGTAGCGATGGGCCCTGATGAAAATGAGAAACGAATTATGATGTGAGGATAGTATTAAAAAGCATTGGCGCGGATGCCTTTGCTATTTTGGCACGTGCATACATGCATATTTCCACTTACTGAGCTTTATAGCTCATCACATGTTTTTATGTGTTGTAGACGTAGCGAATCCGGTACGTAAATGTTTAGATGACGAGGCTGGTCCTTCTGGAACTTCCGGTGACTTTTGAGGTTGGTGTGTACATGGATGCGACCTGTGAGACGGGCGTCATGTTTAATTATGGGTGTTTTTGTAAAATACGTTTGTATTGTATATAAAATCTGATCAATGTTTGTAATGTAAAATAGTTGTGTGTGGTGTGCTTTGTAAAATCGAAAAATTCTATCGGTCTTGTTACATTGTTGATCGGAGATAATTCTTGATCAACTTTAACTTCGAGAAACTTCTTTCCGCTGATGCAACTGTTACGGGTATCGTCAACAAGATCTTATATGCGACATATGTATTAGGAAATAAACCACCCGTCTTCACCAAACACCGTAGAATATCAATTTCCCTCTTTTCATTACTCAAATAGAATTTGGCGACCATCAATTCCGAACATAGTTCATCACCACATATGTCCGAGCGCTCATCATGACTCAAGAATTTTTCAAGCTTCTTACAAGACTCCAATAAGCTAGAAGCCTCATCACTCTTCAGTTTCTTCAAGTTTAACAAAAATCCGAAAATCCCCTGATATTGCTTAAATTGTTCAAATCGAACTTGGAGAGACGTTCGAGCTTGATCAATGATAAATAAAAAGTATTCAACTCTGAAAGATTCTTCACTTGGTTGTGCAACATCACCACTACCGCTGGCACTTTCATCAAATTATTTCTTTCGACGTGGTGCGCCTTTCTCAAAATTTAGGCTCGATCCCCAACTCAGATGCCATTTCTGTAGCTTCTGCTTTTGCACTAGCAAATCCATGTTCTCTATACTCATCAAGGAATTGAACTAGACCTTGCAAGAGATTAATTGCAATATCGATATCCATATCTTCTGATTGAAGAAACTTGCTGACGGTATTTATTGCATGCAATAAATTATACTAGATTACCATTCCAAGCAATAACTCAAAGCTCTCAAGATCATACAATGCCAAGGCCTCAGCATCACTTTTCGTTTTAGAATCTTCAGCACTTCTGCCAACTCAAGTAAAGCATCTCTTATATGAAAAACCTGCTCTTTGATGGCTTTTACACCATCAATGTGACTTTCCCAACGAGTATGTGGCAACGGTTTTACCGTTAGATAAGAAACTTTATCTTTAAAAAGTTTCCATCTCTTTGTCGAGGACGAGAACAACGTGTAGATACGCTGCACAACTCCAATCAAAGACTTAGCTTTCGCACAACATTCCACCATATCAACTAATGCCAAGTCAAGACTGTGACAACCGCACGGTGTATAGAAAGCTCTAGGATTTACTTCAAGCAATCGCTTTTGAATCTGGGGACTAAAGTATGTATATCTAGATTCTTTTGCTTCATATCTTCGAACATGCTCTTCCATCACCGGATCAAACTCGGCAACCATTTCAATCATTTGTAGAAAGAGCCTATTATTCGCAACATAAACTTTTTCATTGTCTCCCCGAAAAGCCAAGTTGTTTGCAGCAAGTCTTTTCAAGATCGAGCTTATTCTTGTCAGCACTTGTCTCCAATGGTGTTTTTCTTTGTTTATACGAAGTTGCATACTCTCATCAATTGTTTTGCCTTTCTTCAGCCTTTTCTCTAATTCGATCCAAGCAACCCTGCAAGCCATATGATCCATACTACCTTCATGATTTTTAAGACTTCGATGCATATTGTGTCAGTCTTTGTATCCATCCACTCCAAGATTTCCGATTCTACTTGTCATTTCTCCAGTCTTGAACAATTTGCAGCAAAAGCAAAATATGGGATCCAATGAAAGAGAATATACCAACCATCTTCTATCGATTTTCTCGCCATTTGCCATTACTCGTGTATAATGAAGCGAATCAAAATGTCTATTGTTGTCGTCTTTCGAAAATGAAATACCTTCGACTCTTTTCGGACCCATTTCTACTATACAATCTCTCATTTTCTGACAGACGTTCTTCCAATTTCCCGGGTCCTCCAAATCCAAATTTGATACCGGTTCTTCTTCTTCATGATGAAATTGATCTCGTGGATTCTCATTTGATTCTTCCAAATTGATCTCATCATTCTCTTCTATAATATCCTCGAGTACTTGTTCATTCACATGTTGATTTTGTGGTTCTTCGACGATTAAATCATCAACCGTTTCATCCTTCAATGTGCTACTTGTATTAAAATACTTCATTATGTCTCCAGCTTGACTTTGAGTTAATGATTCCGCCTTTCGTTTCTTTTTTCTTTTAAATGATCCCGAAGTAGTAGACATATTTTGTTTTAGTTTTTTGTACCTAAGAACAAAAAGAAAAGAAAAGATAAGAAGCCATCACACAACACAATTAATATTAGAGTAAACACAAAGGCGATCAATTTAAGATTTTGTAGTTTAACCAAATCCGAAAATACCGTGAATTAAATACTGTAATTTATATTAAATAAACCAATATCGCATTCGCATAGCAGATTTTTTATTGCAAATGCGGAAAAACACAGATGATGACACTGACCGGATTTTTCGAGAAAACAAAAAAATTGCATCAGCCACCAAACGATTAACGAATTAACCAATAAAGAAAGTGCAATATAGAGTTATTACCTAATGGAAGTTATTGGATGAATATGAGACCTGAACTGAGAAACCCTTTGGGGAAGGTGACGCTTCGAAGGCTTCAGCAAAGAGAAACACAATTGGGCTTGCTTTTGTTAACTAAAGGTCCATATACAAGTATAACTTAACGTTTTTTAGTATTTTCTATTTTGTTTTTCTATTTAGTTTAAATATAAAAATAAAAGAAATATATATATTATATATATATAGTTACGAAAAATATCGGGGCCCCCTCCGAGGCTGGGCCCGAGGCGGCCGCCTCACCGGCCTCGCATAAGCTACGGCCCTGGCCACTTCGTTCAGTAAGACCTAAGAACATAGACAATGAATTAGCAAACACAGCTGGAGTTGCCATTTTTTGGCATCGATAATTATATTGTATTTAGAGTGACATCAGCAATGAAATGTGAATTTTCTACCTGGCCATCGCCTGTCAAAAACAATTCAACAGCAAACACGCCAGCACCTTCCAATGAGCTCACGGCCTTGTGTGCGACATCAGTTGCAAGTTTTAGTATCTTCCATGGCACAGTGGCAGTGACTTCACAATGTGGCATATGTTATCCTGCGAAAGAAGTAAAACCATCGAGACAAAATGTAATAAAGCACGAGATATGCAAACTTAACAAGAAACATAATTGTCCAGATTGTTAACTAAAACCTATAGCCCCTTTTTAATGCTAAATGTTATCTAGACACCCTCAAACTATCATAATTATGTGAGCATCAGCAGTTACTAGTAAGATTAAATCATTTCTCTAGCTCGTATAAGTAAAAAAACATAAAAATGTTACTATTTTTAAATGTCAGATATACTTTTTCTTCACTCTACTGTGGAAAAAACAGACCGATAGGAAAACCCTTACTTATCATTCACTAAAAGAAGTAAAAAAGCAGCAAAAAAGCATATTCTGAAAGTTAGAATAATCGCATTTATGCATGTTTAATAGGTATAGAGTCAAGGCCTAATTTGAACAATAGTGCATAGTTATATGCAATATACACATATATATATATATACATATATATATATATATATTATATATCTATATCTGACAGTAATTGTTGAAGTGAATGTTTTGGGCTTTTTAGTTTTTGGTTTGTTTTGTCTAGGCCCACGTTAGTGTTAAGGTTGTATTAAGAGAACCTTATTGCTTAAATGAAAAAAGAACAGCAGCAGAGGTGAAAAAAAACGGCTGCCCCTCTCCTTCATTATCACTGTTCCATCATCACCAAAATAAAAATACTATTTATGCTTTGTTTAGGAGTTTGAGGCCAACATAAATGGTATCAGAGCTTGTGTTTTGTGAGATTTGAAGTGGTTGTCTTCATTGAAGGTGAAGAAAATTTAGGTTGAACTTTGAGAAAGATACCATGGCTACCCAAGGAGGTGTATGGGCACCACAAGGTGGGCAACCCGTATTTGATGGTGAGAGTTATGATTATTGGAGTATTAGGATGAAGACTCTTTTGATTTCACAAGATTTATGGGAGATTGTTGAAGATGGTTATGTGATAAATGAGAAAATAGAAGAGAAGAAAGATGGAAAAGGGAAAGTTGTGAAGGCTACGGTTTCGGATCCCGACGAGAAGGAGAATAGAAAGAAAGATGCAAGGGCTCTTTATTTGATTCAAGGAAGTATCTCCAACAAGATTTTTCCGAGAATAATCGGGGCTCAAACCTCCAAGGAAGCATGGGATATTTTGCAAAAGGAGTTTCAAGGCACCGATAAAGTTAGAACAGCAAAGCTCTTAACCTTGAAAAGGGAGTTTCAAAATTTGCAAATGAAGGAGAAAGAGACTCTACAAGAGTATTTCTCTAAGGTGATCGAGGTTGTGAATCAAATAAAAAATCTGGGTGAAACTTTGAGTGATAAGTCGATGTGTGAGAAGTTCTTGATTAGTCTCCCTTCGAAGTATGATAACATTGTGGCCGTTATTGAAGAGACGAAAGACCTCTCTACTATTAGTGTGCATGATCTTATGGGCTCTCTTGAGAGACATGAAGAAAGGTTGAATAGGCATGGCGACCAAGTTCTTGAAAGCGCCTTTCAATCTAAGGTGAATGTGAAAGAGTATAACAACCAAAGGGCGGCCAATGGGAATACCTTCCGTGGTTGTAGAGGCCGAGGCCGATTTGGGGGTAGATTTGGTAGTGGAGGTGGTAGAGGTACTTACCAAAGTGGAGAAGCTAAGCCATGCAACTTTTGCAAGAAGTCGGGCCATATAGAAAAGATTGTTGGAACAAGGGGAAGGTTCAATGCTACAATTGCAAGAAGTATGGCCACAAAGAGAAGTTTTGTGGGGTGAAGAATGATGAGCAAGCAAACTACACCGAAGAGAAGAGTCTCGAGAGAAATGATGGAAGCACATTTTATGCATGCCAAGCGGCCATTGAGAAGAAGGAAGATGTGTGGTATGTTGATAGTGGATGTAGCAACCACATGACCGGGGATGAGTCGATTTTTTGCAAGCTTGATAGCACCGCTACTACTCAAATTACGATGGGCAACGGTGCGGTGGTGAAATCGAAGGGGAAAGGCACGATTGCAGTTGCATCAAAGAAGGGAAGAATGCTAATTCATGACGTATTGCTAGTACCGGATTTGGCTCAAATTCGCTAAGTGTTGGGCAATTGGTTGAGCGTGGTCATGCGGTTCACTTCGAGGGTGCGACTTGTAGAATATTTGATAAGATTGGCAATAAAAGAGAGTTGATGGCCGTAGTAAAGATGGAGAGGAATAGAAACTTCCCTCTTGCTCTCAAGCCCGAAAGAAGTGTTGCCTTGAAGGTTGGTGTAGGTGACGACTCATGGTTGTGGCATAAGAGGTATGGTCTTGAATTTTGAGAGCTTGAAGTTGCTAAGCAAGAAGGATATGGTGTATGGGCTACCAACTATAGAAGAGAAATGTGGCGTATGTGAGGCATGTGCTCTTGGAAAGATACATCGAGAATCATTTCCAAAGGCGAAGGCGTGGAGAGCAAAGACGCCATTAGAGCTTGTTCACACCGATATTTGTGGTCCCATGAGTACAAACTCACATGGTGGAAACCGCTATTTCATCACTTTCATTGATGATTATTCAAGAATGTGCTGGGTTTATTTTTTGAGGCAAAAGTCGGAAGCGCTTTATGTCTTCAAAAAGTTCCAAAGAATGGTTGAGAGACAAAGCGGCCGGTTGATAAAGAAGTTAAGAAGTGATAGAGGTGGTGAGTACAACTCCAAGGAGTTTGAGAAGTTTTGTGAAGATATCGGCTTAGAGAGACAATTGACGATTAGTTTTACATCGGAGCAAAATGCCGTAGCCGAGAGAAAGAATAGGACCGTTGTTGAAATGCCAAGAACCATGATGAATGAAAAATGATTACCATTGACTTTTTGGGCGGAAGCTACATATACGGCGGTGTACTTATTGAATAGGTGTCCCACGAAGGCGGTTGAGAACAAGACTCCATTCGAAGCTTGGTCCGTGGCAAAAAGCCAACGGTGAATCACTTGAAGGTGTTCGGGTCCATTTGCTATGCATATGTTCCAAAGGAGTTGAGGAACAAGCTTGAAGATAAAGGTGAGAAGTGCATCTTTGTTGGGTATAGTATAAAATCAAAGGGCTATAGACTCTTTAGCTTGAAGAGAAACAAAGTGATAGAAAGCCGAGATGTGATTTTTAATGAGAATGATCATTGGGACTGGAAAGGAAAAGGAGTTGAAAGTGTGGCATATCCTATTCAAGATGATGCACAAGAAGGGCCAAGTGGTAGTGGGCACGATGTCGAAGAGGAAGAACCATCTCCATCGTCTCCTACGATAAATATCGGGTCGGCGTCATCATCCCCAAGCTCAACGCCGATAAAATTGAGACCTATGACCGATATTTATGCACATTGCAATTTTGTTGTTGTTGAACCGGAGAACTTTGAGCAAGCGAGTAGAGAAGAAGTGTGGAGAAATGCCATGGAAGATGAGATAAACATGATTGTGTGAAATAAGACGTGGGAGTTGGTTGAGAAGCCGAAGGACAAGGATGTTGCTGGGTTGAAATGGTTATACAAGACAAAGACTAACCCGGATGGTTCGGTGCAAAAGTACAAGGCAAGGTTAGTGGCGAAAGGGTACTCTCAACAACCCGGTATTGACTATCATGAGACATTGGCGCCGGTTGCGAGACATGAGACTATTCGATTGTTGATTGCATTAGCGGCACACAAAGGTTGGAAGCTTTATCAACTTGATGTGAAGTCGGCTTTCTTGAATGGGGTATTGAAAGAAGAAGTGTATGTGGAGCAACCTCAAGGATTTGAGTTGGAGGGTGAAGAAAAGAAAGTATACAAATTGAAGAAAGCATTGTATGGGTTGAAGCAAGCACCACGTGCTTGGTATGGAAATATCGATGCATACTTCTCGGAGAAAGGATTCAAGAGGAGTCCAAGTGAGCCGACACTCTATGTGAAGCAAGGTACCAACTCTATACTTCTTGTTTCACTTTACGTTGATGATTTGATATTTACGGGAAATGATGAGAAGATGATGGGTGAATTCAAGAGTGATATGTTGAGAAGATATGAGATGAATGATTTGGGCTTGTTGCATTATTTTTTGGGGATTGAGATTGATCAAAGGGATGATGGTGTATTTATTTCTCAAAAGAAGTATGCCCAAGATATTTTATCGAAGTTTAAGATGGAAGATAATCCGGTTGTGACCCCTTTGTTGGTGAATGAGAAGTTGGTGAAAGAGGATGGTAGTGGTGATGCCAATGCGGCTTTATATAGGTTCATATTACCCGACTTCCATACTTGCGTTAGATCATTGCGTTAAAGTCGCAATTATACTCGACGGGCTTCGGTTTGATCCAGTAGTCGGCGAGGCCATTGGCAACATGACTACTAAGTGGCTCAAATATTTGTTTGAGTTACCAGATATCTTTATTAGAGCGAAGATATTGGATCCGAGATGGCGTTTAGATGGTACGGGTAGACTACTAGAATGCTACTATACGAAGGTATCGACGGGCAGGGTAGTCGATAGCATTTATTGGCAGAGCGTACTCGATCGAGCGCATGGCTCTTTGAAGGAGCTTTTTAAAGAGTAAAATCTATTTACGGGATTTACAATATAATTAGTGTGAAAGTATTTAAGTTAATATTTTATTGGATTAGTTAAATAAAAAGGTTAAGATTATATGAGACTTAGCTGTAGCACAGATTAATTGGGGAACAAAAGTATTAGTATTTTTAATACTTTACGTGACTTGTGTGTTATGTGTTTTCCGTGATATTATGTGACTGCATGAGACGTGTTTTACGATTTTATGTGTTTATATGATTTTAAATTAAATGCTATTAAAATCACTAACCAAGTAGAAGAATTAACTGAACTTAGAAAGGGTTTTATATAAGATAGGAAGAGATGAGTTTTGATATATTAGAAGCTCGAAATCTTGAAATCTCGAGATATATAACTTTCAATAAGAGTCGATTTCTAGATTAAAGTAATATAAATGTTGAAATTGGAAATGTCGAGTTAAGGGCCTTCAAAGTCAACAATTTCGATAACTTACTAAGAAAGAATTTCGATACATGTAAATCTCGAGATCCTTAGGCTTTAAAATCTTTAAACTCGAAATCATGTGATGTTAGAAAAATGTCGAAAGAAGGGATAAGCTTCAATAACTTAGCTAGCAAGGAAAGTTAAAGTGGTAATAGAACCAAGATAAGAATCGACTAAATGATGATGTCATTTACTTATTATCACACCCAAACATAGATAAGTAGTTAAGGAGTGAAACATCTCATATACAAAACTCTTGAAGCTTAGGAGCAGATGGGAAACGAGAAGCTCAAATAGCATTCATCCGTAAAAGCCACAAGAGGGTATAACTTCTTACTTTAAATACATGTTTTCATCATGATTAAGCTTGTTAGGAACTTTAACAATTAAATAGTTCGCATATTCTAGATTTTAAACTAAGGTTTTAACCACTGCTTTTAGGGTTTGATAAATATAATATGATCTTCAAGTTATTCTTGGAAAATAGGGTTTGGATCGAAAGATAGATAATTTTATAAAGTGTTTCGAATGATTTATATGATTTTCAGATTCAGTAGATATCGAAACCAGTTAGTATTATATAAAGAATGTCGAAATATCTAAGACTGAATGTCGAAATGGTATTGCTGCTTTGATATCGAAATTACAACTCAACATACATCTCGAGATTTATATAGAGATGTTTGGAATTGAAATGTCGAATCCTTATATGTTTAATGTCGAATTTTATCCCAAAACAAATTTCGAAAGACTGTGCATTATCTAATCAAGAGACATATCGAGATTCATGTTGAGTGTGCATTGTTTAACTTAAAACTCGAAACCTTGTATGTTCAAAATACCGAGATTTATTTAGTGTTTAATTGAAAATATCGAATCTTGCTTATAATTATAACATACAACCCGACATTTATTTAATAATCTCGACACACCTTTCGAATGGATAGTGATTAATCAATATCGAACTTTAGCATAAGCAATGTCGAGATTGTCTTCAATAATGATATTGAAATTTGTGTATAATATCTCGACATTTGCTTGAAATGTCGATATCCAGCTCGAAACCCCACCATTAAGTTAGAACAACATGTCGAAATCTTGTTAGGGTAATAAGAATGATGTCGAGATGAAGTTTGATGATATCGAGGTTTATCTCATGTGTTATATCATATGCTATGTCGACAAGTGCCTTGGAAATGTCGAGTTAAAATAACAGATCTTTAGATCTCGAATTATTGGAAAGTCGAGATCTTTCTCAAAACCTTTGAAGCCCGACATTTTTAGTATCAATATCCAAGAATGTGAAAGGATGTCGAGCTGAAGAATCTCAAAATGAATAAATGTCGAGTCCTTAGATATCATATCGACATTTTATTCTAATCACACATCTCGACATTTGACATTGTGATCTTAACGTACAACTCGACATTTAGCTTATAATGTCGACATCTAACTCGAGATCTATTTAACCCAAGCATGGCGAAATCTTTTAGTTCCTAGTAACATGATGTCGAAATCTAGTTCAAGATTTAGTTTCAAAATTATAGAAGTCGAAACTAGGGTTTTCAAACTAAGCCAATTTCGGAAAATTATAACTAGACTAACAAACCCTAATTTTGTATGTTTCTATACTTAGGATTTGAAGATTAGCGAATTACCGTACGATAAGCTAAGGATACCAGGTAAGTGGAAATCGCAACTACAACACATAATTGTTATGTGCATGAAATTATGTGTCATGCGACTATTTGCTTATGTAACTTCTATGTTTTCTATGTGACGTAAATCTACGTGATTTATGTGACGTAAATTATTTTATGAATATTGCACGCATGTTTATATGATTTCATGGCATAATCACGTGCACGACGACTAGTATAAGAGTCAGGGAAAGAGAGCGTGCATGAGTATAAGATCGCTTGAAAGCGATATGTATATTTGCCGATATGGGCATTTGTGTCGACTCAATGATGAGTCACGGCTCTTCTATGCTGCCACGGCGATTCACGAAGCCGAATTACCTGATTCACGAAAGGTAGGGGAATACCCCGTAGCGGGAGATGCAACCTGGAGGATGCGACTCGAGGGTATGAGCGGTACCGAGGGAACCTCGAGTGTTGGCGACCTCGTAGTAAGCTACCAGTGAGAAGCGCCCGCGTGTCAGACCGCATTGGGATGGAAAGGCGCCTTAGGGTTAAACGAAATTTGTGTGCCCGGGTTAGCCTCTCAATGGGACGACATTGGGATTGAAAGGCACTAGTAGCCTCTCAGTGTAGATCACACTGGGATTGAAAGGCACTAGTAGCCTCTCAGTGCGTACCGCATTGGGATTGAAAGGCACCATAGGGTTACGCACAGATTGAGTACTCGGGTTTAGCCTCCCAGTGTGTGTACTGCCACTTGTACCCTTAGGGGTTTGAGCTCCATATGGTGCATAGTAAGATTGAAAGCCGAGGGCCCAAATAAGTTATGAAAAGTCAAGAAGAATGTGAGAAAGGTCAGGAAGGATATGAGAAGTAGATAGCATTGGCGCGGATGCCTTCGCTATTTAGGTCACGTGCATTTCATGCATGGTTTTCACTTACTGAGCTTTATAAGCTCATTCCACGTTGTTATGTGTTGTAGGACCCCGCGATCACGGTACGTGATCATTTTCACGGCGAGGCCAACTTTTGAAGCTTCCGTGGGCTTTTGAGATGGAAGTGTGTGCATGGATGCGACCTCGTGGAGGCCCAGTAGATAGATTTGTTTTGACACGCTTGCGCATCTTCCTATGTAATTAGGACCCATTATGATTTTGTAGGAACCTTTACGATTCCTTTTTATGAAAGGAAAAATTTTATACGAAATTTCGTACGATCTATTTCATTTTTAGGACATTAGTCACGTAGACTAATTAAGAAAGTAGTGGTGGAAAGCGGGGCTGCCACAGGTGCTATCAGAGCTTAGGATATAGGTTCTGCAGACTGTCCATGTACACACACTCAAAAGTACGGAAGCGGCCTTGCCTGTAAGTTTTATGTTTTTATGAATTTCTGGTATTACATGATTTATTGATCGTAGGAACGTTAGGATAGAAGAACGATGGGTAGAACGAGAAATGGAAATAGTGCGGGTGCGGATAAAGGTAAAGAACCCGCAGCCTCTACTGATAGTCGTGATGAGACTATCCTCCAACTCGCGGAACTAGTCCGCCAACAATCTGCCCAATCCAGCAACTGATCCAGCAACAAAACGCTGGTGGGCAATCAAATAACGGATCCCCTCCGGCCGACAGAATCGAAATGATCGGGGAAAGATTTCGTAAACTTAACCCCCCAACCTTTGAAGATGCTGTTGACCCAACCTCGGCTGAGGATTGGCTCCGAACCCTAGAAACTATGTTCTAACATAGTCGTACCCCTGAAACCGAAAAGGCCTTGTGCGCTGGGTACCTATTAAGGGGAAGCACCGGCCACTGGTGGGACACGATCCTAACTCTCGAAGATCCGATAACAATGACCTGGGAGCATTTCAAAGAACTCTTCCGAAATAAGTATTTACTGCTCCCGTTCGTGCACAAAGAATGAACGAGTTCATCAATCTCCGCCAGGGAACAATGACGGTGGCAGAGTACATTAGAAAATTCGAACAACTCTCCCGATTTGCAACCCACATGGTAAGTACCGACTCGCTAAAAGTCGAACGATTTATGGAGGGCTTGAAGCCAGAACTTTACCGTGATGTTGGCATGGCTGGATTCCAAGGGGTTACTTATGCCCAAATGGCGGAACGAGCCTTGATGGCTGAACAAGCTGAAAGCCGAATTGTACGAGCCCAAGAAATAAAAATGAAGTTCGAACAAGGGCCTAAAGAGGACGGACACCACCTGAAGAAACCGTTCATTCCTAAGAATGTGAAACCCAATTTCCAAAACCGCCCTGGACCACCTCAACAACCTAATCCGAATCAAGGGAGACCCCAACCAAATGCACCCATATGCCCAAAATGTACACGACGTCATCTGGGCGTCTGTTTTTCACAAAATGCTACCTGTTTCAAATGTGGCAAGACGGGCCACTACTCCGTAGCCTGCCCGGAAAATGCATCTGGAAGTCAGGGAACGAACCGGGCCAAGCCGCCGGCAGCACCCGCTCGAGTATATATGCTTACGGCGGAAGAAACTGAAAACAACCCATCCGAGACGGAAGGTACCCTCCTAACTGGTTAAACTTCAACATGCATTCTAGTGGACTCATGAGCCACATTTTCTTTCTATCCACCACTTATGTGGTAAGACTCGGGAATTCTTTTAGCCGACTTGGTTGATACCAGTTCGAGTGTCGACCTGAGTCGTGATCGTAGTAGATAGGCGTTCGAAATGGAAGCCGAAATCTTTGGCTGAATTCTTGAAACCAATAATAACGGGGTATATTCCTATGCCCTAATCTTTTGCTCACCCTAAGAAACGTATTTGTTCGATATCAGAGTTGCGCAGCGGAAGCGTGATGGGTACTTAGGATCTTCGATTTCTGCCTAAATTTATAATTGTTCTCATTAGCTCTTCGAGGTAGTACAGGTTCCACTAACTGGAACAATCTTCGTGTTTACTTCACCAGGATTCTATTCCTTTCTATCCTCGAAATTATTGGAGATTCCTTGATAACTTCCTAAGGTGAATTTCTATCACCTAACTAAGTCAGATCAACTCCCTACCAATTGTTACCCTGAATTATTCCAGCTGACGGAATTTCGGGGGCGAAATTCTTTTAAGGGGGGAGGATGTAATACCCGTAAAATCTATTTACAGGATTTACAATATAATTAGTGTGAAAGTATTTAAGTTAATATTTTATTGGATTAGTTAAATAAAAAGGTTAAGATTATATGAGACTTAGCTGTAGCACAGATTAATTGGGGAACAAAAGTATTAGTATTTTTAATACTTTACGTGACTTGTGTGTTATGTGTTTTCCGTGATATTATGTGACTGCATGAGACGTGTTTTACGATTTTATGTGTTTATATGATTTTAAATTAAATGCTATTAAAATCACTAACCAAGTAGAAGAATTAACTGAACTTAGAAAGGGTTTTATATAAGATAGGAAGAGATGAGTTTTGATATATTAGAAGCTCGAAATCTTGAAATCTCGAGATATATAACTTTCAATAAGAGTCGATTTCTAGATTAAAGTAATATAAATGTTGAAATTGGAAATGTCGAGTTAAGGGCCTTCAAAGTCAACAATTTCGATAACTTACTAAGAAAGAATTTCGATACATGTAAATCTCGAGATCCTTAGGCTTTAAAATCTTTAAACTCGAAATCATGTGATGTTAGAAAAATGTCGAAAGAAGGGATAAGCTTCAATAACTTAGCTAGCAAGGAAAGTTAAAGTGGTAATAGAACCAAGATAAGAATCGACTAAATGATGATGTCATTTACTTATTATCACACCCAAACATAGATAAGTAGTTAAGGAGTGAAACATCTCATATACAAAACTCTTGAAGCTTAGGAGCAGAAGGGAAACGAGAAGCTCAAATAGCATTCATCCGTAAAAGCCACAAGAGGGTATAACTTCTTACTATAAATACATGTTTTCATCATGATTAAGCTTGTTAGTAACTTTAACAATTAAATAGTTCGCATATTCTAGATTTTAAACTAAGGTTTTAACCACTGCTTTTAGGGTTTGATAAATATAATATGATCTTCAAGTTATTCTTGGAAAATAGGGTTTGGATCGAAAGATAGATAATTTTATAAAGTGTTTCGAATGATTTATATGATTTTCAGATTCAGTAGATATCGAAACCAGTTAGTATTATATAAAGAATGTCGAAATATCTAAGACTGAATGTCGAAATGGTATTGCTGCTTTGATATCGAAATTACAACTCAACATACATCTCGAGATTTATATCGAGATGTTTGGAATTGAAATGTCGAATCCTTATATGTTTAATGTCGAATTTTATCCCAAAACAAATTTCGAAAGACTGTGCATTATCTAATCAAGAGACATATCGAGATTCATGTTGAGTGTGCATTGTTTAACTTAAAACTCGAAACCTTGTATGTTCAAAATACCGAGATTTATTTAGTGTTTAATTGAAAATGTCGAATCTTGCTTATAATTATAACATACAACCCGACATTTATTTAATAATCTCGACACACCTTTCGAATGGATAGTGATTAATCAATATCGAACTTTAGCATAAGCAATGTCGAGATTGTCTTCAATAATGATATTGAAATTTGTGTATAATATCTCGACATTTGCTTGAAATGTCGATATCCAGCTCGAAACCCCACCATTAAGTTAGAACAACATGTCGAAATCTTGTTAGGGTAATAAGAATAATGTCGAGATGAAGTTTGATGATATCGAGGTTTATCTCATGTGTTATATCATATGCTATGTCGACAAGTGCCTTGGAAATGTCGAGTTAAAATAACAGATCTTTAGATCTCGAATTATTGGAAAGTCGAGATCTTTCTCAAAACCTTTGAAGCCCGACATTTTTAGTATCAATATCCAAGAATGTGAAAGGATGTCGAGCTGAAGAATCTCAAAATGAATAAATGTCGAGTCCTTATATATCATATCGACATTTTATTCTAATCACACATCTTGACATTTGACATTGTGACCTTAACGTACAACTCGACATTTAGCTTATAATGTCGACATCTAACTCGAGATCTATTTAACCCAAGCATGGCGAAATCTTTTAGTTCCTAGTAACATGATGTCGAAATCTAGTTCAAGATTTAGTTTCAAAATTATAGAAGTCAAAACTAGGGTTTTCAAACTAAGCCAATTTCGGAAAATTATAACTAGACTAACAAACCCTAATTTTGTATGTTTCTATACTTAGGATTTGAAGATTAGCGAATTACCGTACGATAAGCTAAGGATACCAGGTAAGTGGAAATCGCAACTACAACACATAATTGTTATGTGCATGAAATTATGTGTCATGCGACTATTTGCTTATGTAACTTCTATGTTTTCTATGTGACGTAAATCTACGTGATTTATGTGACGTAAATTATTTTATGAATATTGCACGCATGTTTATATGATTTCATGGCATAATCACGTGCACGACGACTAGTATAAGAGTCAGGGAAAGAGAGCGTGCATGAGTATAAGATCGCTTGAAAGCGATATGTATATTTGCCGATATGGGCATTTGTGTCGACTCAATGATGAGTCACGGCTCTTCTATGCTGCCACGGCGATTCACGAAGCCGAATTACCTGATTCACGAAAGGTAGGGGGAATACCCCGTAGCGGGAGATGCAACCTGGAGGATGCCTCTAATAATCCTCGCCGTCGCCGCCGCCTGTGGCAGCCCCGCTTTCCACCACTACTTTCTTAATTAGTCTACGCGACTAATGTCCTAAAAATGAAATAGATCGTACGAAATTTCGGGGTATTTAGTTGGGCGTCGAAGAAGCAAGAGAGAGTAGCGCACTCTTCGGCGGAGGCCGAATATGTATCGGCAAGTGAAGCTACAAAGCAAGTTGTTTGGTTGAGTAAGATTTTAGAAGACATGGGGGAGAAGCAATACATGGCGACGGTTCTCTTTTGTGACAACAAGTCGGCGATTGCAATGTCGAAGAATTCGGCGTTCCATAGTCGGACGAAGCACATCAATATCAAGCATCACTACATTCGAGAGGCGGTCGAAGATGAAGAAATTCAAATCAAGTATGTGAAGACCGGCGACCAATTGGCGGACATCTTCACCAAAGCTCTTTCCGGTGATAAGATTATTTATTTTAGAGAATTGTTGGGTATGAGGTTTAAAACATTAAGGGGGAGTGTTGAAGTGAATGTTTTGGGCTTTTTAGTTTTTGGTTTGTTTTGTCTAGGCCCACGTTAGCGTTAAGGTTGTATTAAGAGAACCTTATTGCTTAAATGAAAAAAAGAACAGCAGCAGAGGTGAAAAAAAAAACGGCTGCCCCTCTCCTTCATTATCACTGTTCCATCATCACCAAAATAAAAATAATATTTATGCTTTGTTTAGGAGTTTGAGGCCAACAGTAATATGTATGCGACAAAATTATCATCTTGCCTATGAATAGTTTCTACAACGGGATAGCATAGCACATAGTTATCTCTTCCTCTTGGGACAATGACAGAAAGCTCCTGCACAGAAGAGGAAGCTCAGAATAAGATTGGTGATCATTTGAAAATTTAATTCTTTTGTGGGTCATGATAAGTTCAATTGCCAAGAAAGATGCTAACCTTCACAAATGGTGCCAATTTCTCAATATACAGACCACGAGAATATCCGCCAAGGGCTACAAAAGGGATGAGTAATGTAATCAGATAAAAGGTATAATATACAGAAAACTTACGACTACATGCAATTATCGCTAAAAAAACATTATAGACGACAAAATCACGGACCAAAAATGCCATGCTCAACTCATCCTCGTTTCATCAATCAATTCATGCACATAATTCGGACTTGGATTCCACAGTCTTAACAATAAAATACAAAACATAATAATTTTCTATCGGGGAATCCGACTGCTGAAGATATATTCTCCTGTTTTTGCAACAGCATTTCCCCGTCCATCATAAGCCAGCCTTCTGCTTTTTATCATAAGTGGATATCCAAATAGGTCTGCAGCTCTTTTTCGCCCCATCAAAATCATCAATCTACTTCCAAAAAGTTGTATATGAAACAAAGGCCTCTTAGAAATTAAATAGTCTAAAAACGTTCACCAAAATATGAAAGTACCTGCATAAATTTAGGGAGAGGAATCGCATGTGGAGAAAAATGGACCTTCTGGAGGCATTTATCCTGTTATAGAATTATAGGTTATAGAATCAAATATCTTTTTTTATACATAATTAGAAAATACAACGTAGTTTGTACGAGGTTCTTCATATTATTAAGCATCAAATTCCAACACTGAATTTTTACCGAGTTTTCGATATCCACATGTGTATATCATAAATCTTTGTGGATGTGTGGATGGTTACAACTTAAGTAGAATCTTTCATGACTCTAACCGACAATATGTATAAGACGAAAGTTCAATCATTGCACACAAGTTAAGTACTATATATTAGTGGAAGAACCTAAATGTTATCTGAGCATCTGATAGTGTTAACATGATCTTGAAAATGTTTAGCCTACCATTGAAATGATTCAGGAATAAATTCATCATTTGAACATGTGATATATACTGTTGGGATTGAGCGATAAATATTTAATTCTGGGCCAGCAGTAGTTGTATTTGGATCCCGCGACAATTTATCGGGATATTAATTAAAGTCATAATGACACCAAGAGAACACCGAGATTTTTACGTGGTTCGGCCAATACCGCCTACATCCACGGAGAGACAATAGTTTTACTATATTTGAGAATATTACACCATACAAAATAACGCTCGTGTTTAAACCCAAACTCGAGACCCCTTACCCACCCGGGTAATGTTTTTGTACCCACTCTCAATTACCCTAGTAACACTATACCCGATCTCACCCTTATTCACCCGGACAAGATTTTTCTTTTTTTTTCCTTTTTCTTCTCATTTTTCTCTCTCTCTCTCTCCACTCTCTCTCTCTCTTTCTCGTTACTTGTTTTTGGATGAGATTTAACTCTATCACCACAAGCCTATTTATAGGCTAAACCACATAGAAAATTCCAAACCCAAAAACGTCATGCCATTCATCATAGAAAGAGTTCTCCAATTTTGCTTGTTAATGTTGAAAAGTCAACAATTCTCCCCCCTTTTCAACATCGCCGTCTTCAGAGAGCAGTCCAGCGAACCCGAGAATAAGAGTAACCCGTTCGTAAATACCACGAACGTCCATTGGCCTTCCTTGTACCAACTACACATAATATGAATCATGATTATCGGTCCTACACCACTTGACTCATTCAGCGACCAATCTTATGTGCAACTATCAGCCGACTATACCCGTCGACTCCCGAAGAGGAACTTCGATGCGACCACTTCACCAGCAGGACTTTCCTTCTCACCATCGTCTGCCTTTATACCACGCGCGCGATTTTCGTGAATCCATCGAAGTCCGAGTATTATATACCATACTCACATCCAGACGATACAAACCTTTGCACTCTTCTCCCTTTGGTAGGACCATTTCCGCCCATGTGTGATTTCCAGACTCCCCCTGCTATGAAATCCCATAGCCCTGGAATTTGTGGCTCAAGAATATTAAATTCTAGCAACTTTGGGACACGTCACACCACCCAAAGTGCATACCGCTCCACCAACGATTTTGATCTTCCCCGTTCCAACACACCGAACAAAACAACGATATCCATCGTCCCATGGAGATCGAAAAAACCCGTTCGCATTTTCCAGAACGCATCAAAATATTCTCTTGGAGCAAACCCGAATTTAATATCCGTCTTCCTGAGAACGAGCGCCATCATTAGAGACTCTGAGAATGTCTCCAAGATAAACCGTGTACTACCCTCATGTGGAATTTTCCTAGCCGCGTGTCCTTCTTCCTCCAAGATCGGACAATTTCTCCTGATGTGTCCCGGCTCACCACATTTGTAGCATCTCATGCCCTTCCCGCCACCTGGATTTGGACCTGCTGTTGTCCCCAAATCCCTTGGCATATCACCTTCCTCTATGATTCACTCTGAAAAATAGCCAACACCCAGCTATCACCAAAATTTGACTGCCTTCTCTTTTCATGCTCCGAAAGAGTTGACTCCACCATCCACCGTTTGCACACGTCTCGTACCGGATGGTTGTGATCAAATTATCACCAGAATCAGGAAGCGAGGTAAGAAGCAAGAGGGCCTTACTTCTTCCTCTCCGACACATCCTGACCCCAAAATTTCCGTCATTTACTCCGACTTTTTCTCGTCTCCCATCAAGGCTTATCACCCTAGCCTTGACAAATGAGCACATCCTTCACTCTTCTCTGCCGCAGAGTGAAACTCCCGCACCAGCACATTGTCACACTTTGCTGTCATCCGTCGTTATTATCCTTGCAGAGATTCAACAGCCCGATCCAAATAGTACTGATCAGATAATTCCCAACAACAGCTAGCGACACAGCACTATTGCCATAACTCGCCAAAACTCCACCGCCGCACAAGCTCCGCCCACACCGAGCATCCCATCAACGATAACCATCATGTACCATCATTTCTTCAGTACAAGGCATCACCTCGTTGAACCTAGCTCTGACACTGGCTCCCCCCGATCGATGTTCCCTTCTGATATCTTTTCTGATGTGGAAGTTCAGACACAGCTGCAACCACAGAGCATACTTAGAATACCAGCAGGGATTGGCTCTGATACCACTTGTTGGGGTTGAGCGATAAATATTTAATTCTGGGCCAGCAGTAGTTGTATTTGGACCTCGCGACAATTTATCGGGATATTAATTAAAGTCGTAATGACACCAAGAGAACACCGAGATTTTTACGTGGTTCGGCCAATACCGCCTACATCCACGGAGAGACAATAGTTTTACTATATTTGAGAATATTACACCGTACAAAATAACGCTCGTGTTTAAACCCAAACTCGAGACCCCTTACCCACCCGGGTAATGTTTTTGTACCCACTCTACCCTAGTAACACTATACCCGATCTCACCCTTATCCACCCGGATAAGATTTTTCTTTTTTTTTTCTTTTTCTTCTCATTTCTCTCTCTCTCTCTCTTTCTCGTTACTTGTTTTTGGGTGAGATTTAACTCTATCACCACAAGCCTATTTATAGGCTAAACCACATAGAAAATTCCAAACCCAAAAACGTCATGCCATTCATCATAGAAAGAGTTCTCCAATTTTGCTTGTTAATGTTCAAAAGTCAACATATACCTGGTTAATTTTAATCGTCGAAGCTTTAGGTTGGCAATCCACACCTTGCTTTTCCAGCTTTTCCAGAATTTCAGCATTGACATGCTCAATTTCTGGGTCAACACCCCACATCTACGGCAAAAAAAAAGTACTTCAAACACACTGTGTATTCTACCTCAAAAGGTAAAGTAAACTTTTTAAAAGAATCTCATTTTTTAGCAAATTCTTCTACAGTAGCACTATCATCAAGTCTCCCCACCATATATATGATGATGACATAAATTACTCGCCGGACAGTTCTCCATCGGGTCCAAAACAATCACTGTTGGAGATATAAGAGATGAAGTAGTGCTACGGCACTTTCTTGTTATTGATTTTCTTACAAATGGATATTGAACAAGTACAAACATGCATACATATATAGGGTTCTAAGTAGACAAGCTAGCTCACAATTTTTTACTAAACATAGATATGTTTTTGGGTTAATTATCATTCAGGCCCCGTTAAGATGTTTAAGTAGTGTTCAGGCCCCAATAAAGTTTCATTTAGTATTAAGGACCT
Organism: Craterostigma plantagineum; assembly: GCA_027422505.1. Taxonomy (NCBI): domain Eukaryota; kingdom Viridiplantae; phylum Streptophyta; class Magnoliopsida; order Lamiales; family Linderniaceae; genus Craterostigma; species Craterostigma plantagineum. The sequence goes on along the minus strand of JAPQWV010000371.1, from coordinate 552,517 downwards.
ACTTTTCAAAACTCATAGAGCAAAAAAAACCCAAACTATGCGATATGACATATATACCCCCTAACAGATGCGAAATTTACAAGCCTTTGCCATCGTCTTCTCCAACAAGCAATTTTCGCTGCAAGCTCGAATCCTCTTAAAAAAACTTCAAGCTCGATTTGTATTGCTAATTTGCAGCTTTAATCGTCAGAAATCGTTGACATTGGAGCCGAAAATGATAAACATAAATCGTTGAGATTGAAAAAAGTCTTCAAAAGATTTATGGAAGCTAGAAAAAACTGATATATACAAATAACAGAATCGTTGAGACTGTAGCCGAAAATATCAAAGTTTATGACCTAATATGTTGAAATTATTGTTAATTTGATCGTGGGTATGATTTGTATATCTAATTTGCAGCTTTAATCGTCAGAAATAACGAATATAGCAAAAAATAACAAATGCATTATAGATAATAACAAATGTTGACTTAGAAGTAACACATCCTTGAAAGGTAATAACGCCTTGTGTGTCGTAAATAACACATTGTGTATACAAGTAATGGATCGAAAGGAATAAAACGAAAATCACAAACGACACTAAAAAACAGATGAAAACTGCATAAATCTCCGCGTTATTGACTCAATAAGGTAAAATAGACCTCAATTTCTCATGGGTACCTCGAATTTATACCGATTAGTTGCAAGAAACGGATATTATATTTCCCTAAATCGTGTAAAAAGAAATACTTATAACATAGCCAAAATAACAAATGTCTTATGGATAATAACAAATGTTGACTTAGAAGTAACACGTCGCTGAAAGGTAAAAACGCCTTGTGTGTCGTAAATAACACATTGTGTATACAAGTAATGGAACGAAAGAAATAAAATGAAAATAAAAAACGACACTAAAAAAAAAGATGAAAACTGCATAAATCTCCGCATTATTGACTCAATAAGGTAAAATAGACCTCAATTTCTCATGGGTACCTCGAATTTATATCGATTAGTTGCAAGAAACGGATATTATATTTTCCCTAAATCGTGTAAAAAGAAATAGTTATAACATAGCCAAAAATAGCAAATGTCTTATGGTTAATAACAAATGTTGACTTAGAAGTAACACGTCGCTTAAAGGTAATACGCCTTCTTTGTCGTAAATAACACATTATGTATACAAGTAATGGATCGAAAGGGACAAAACGAAAATCACAAACGACACTAAAAAACAGATGAAAACTGCATAAATCTCCACGTTATTGACTCAATAAGGTATAATAGACCTCAATTTCTCATGGGTACCTCGAATTTATACCGATTAGTTACAAGAAACTGATATATATTTTCCCCAAATCGTGTAAAAAAGAAATACTTATAACATAGCAAAAAATAACAAATTGTCTTATGGATAATAACAAATGTTGACTCATAAGTAACACATTACTGAAAGATAATAACGCCTTGTTTGTCGTCAATAACAGATTCTGTATACAAGTAATGGATAGAACGGAATAAATGAAAATAAAAAACGACACGAAAAAAACAGATGAAAACTGCATAATCTCAGCGTTTGTGACAGAATAAAGTTTTTCCATCCTCAATTTCAGATGGGTCTTACTAATAAAGACAAATTTTTGTCTCGAGTGAATTCGTGCTTCCACGTCAAATCAAAAATTTCGTTCAGAAACCAATTCAATATCGACTTCAACGGCGAACAAGGTAAAAGCGACTGAATAAGATAAAATCGAATCAAACGAGTCTTAATAATAAAAGAAAAAAGTAAGTCGATAACCGTGAAATTGAGAAAATTTAGCTTTCTCTAAGACTAAAATGTTTTTTAAGTGAGTAACAGTTTACCCAACAAATATAACACATATACATGTAAAAAAATACTTCATTGAGAATATTCTAGAAGCTTCTGGACCGTCAGAGAATTTAACAGAATTGTCAGAGAATATTTACAGGACTTTCTCAAAATTGTACTACATTAATTGGAAATAATAACACATGTTAGGTAAAGAAAAACAACACGAACTCAACTAATAACACATTGATCAATACTGATACCTCATAAATGATGTTCAGTACCACGTCAATAATTCATTTAATTCGTACAAAAATATACTTTTATTTTGGATGTTTAATATGGATGTTCATGTAAATATATAATTTGATGAAGTTTAATCACCACATTCCTTTAAAAGACACAATAAGCGAAATTTGATGTCAATAGACGAATATTAGATATATAAATATATAGTCCTCCATTGCAAAACATAGACTATCACATCTTTCAATGGAACATAACATTATGAATTGCACCACGAACATGTTCAAACATCAACACTAAAGTACAAATAACATTTATAGACCACAAACACAAAATACTAAGCTCAAAACCCTAAATCCGAGGCCCTAAACCCTAAACCCTAAATCCTAAACCCCGAACCCCAAAATTTTTTTAAGATTGTAGAAATACCTGCACAAGTCGTGGATCGTTCTCCCAAAATTTCATGTCGTAAACCATTAATCTTAACCTCGAACCCGTAAGTCCTAAACCCCAAAAACTACCCTAAAACCCTAGCGCATAGACGATAACAAATTATCCAGAAACCCTAGTGCATAGACGGCAATTTTATAACAAATAACACTCTATTGGTAACAATTAAACCCTTATGGTACCACATTAAACTGTCCATAAAAATTTTTGTAATATCCCGCCGAACAATTCAGAAATTCTACGGTGGCGCGAGAAACTTTAAGGCTATGGGTCTCTCGAATCTACGTGTATTACCTTCAATTTCAACTAGAAACATGCTTCGATCTACAGATATTTTTATTGTTAGCGTCGACAAAATTTTAAGATTCCGTCCCGACACTGTCGCGTTCGTGAGATCCGCAACAGAGAAATCAATATTAATTCATAAATGGGTTTAACCAAGGCAACTATCGATATTATTACATGTGATAAACCCAAATCGAAGAAATTGCTAAGATTGCAGATGCTATGACCGTATATGTTGAATTATCGTCAATTTCATATGAATGTTGATAAGTTTCACAAAAATAACAAATGTCTTCAGGGTAATAACAAATGTTGACTCAAAAATAATACATCGCTGAAAGTTAATAACGTCTCGTTTGTCATAAGTAACACATTCTGTATACAAATAATGGATCGGGATAAAAAGAACAAAAATCACAACGACACTAAAAAACAGATGAAAACTGCATAAATCACGTCGTTATTGACTCAATAAGGTAAAATAGACCTCAATTTCTCATGGGTACCTCGAATTTATACCGATTTGTTGCACTCCCAAAATCGTGTAAAAAAGAAATACTTATAACATAGCAAAAATGACAAATATCTTATGGTTAATAACAAATGTACACTTAGAAGTAACACGTCGCTGAATGGTAATAACGCCTCGTTTGTCGTAAATAACACATTCTGTATACAAATAATGGACCGGGATAGAAAGAACTAAAATCACAAACGACACTAAAAACAGATGAAAACTGCATAAATCACGTCGTTATTGACTCAATAAGGTAAAATAGACCTCAATTTCTCATGGGTACCTCGAATTTATACCGATTAGTTGCAAGAAACAGATATTATATTTTCCCTAAATCGTGTATAAAAGAATACTTATAACATAGCAAAAATTAACAAATATCTTATGGTTAATAACAAATGTAGACTTAGAAGTAACACGTCGCTGAAAGTTAATAACGCTATGTTTGTGGTAAATAACACATTGTGGGAAATACAACGAAAGTCACAAACGACACTAGAAACTGATGAAAACTGCATAAATCTCGGCGTTATTCACTCAATAAGGTAAAATAGACCTCGATTTCTCATGGGTACCTCGAATTTAAACCGAATACTTGCAATTTATGTCGACATCTAGATTCGATTTACCATTAGTTTTCGAATTTGCACCCTAATTAGACAAGAAAATTCTACCTCGTGCATCGTCAATATCATAATGAATCCAACATGACATGTCGAATCGGTTAGATGGGTCAATCGGATTTTTTTGTGCTCGAAAAAAATAACGTTGATAACGTTTTGCAGTAGCAAAGTAACACAATGTTGTTGAAAAATAACGTATTTGTTTTGTATAGTAACACTATGCTGTAACTGTATAACATATAATGAAGTAAAAGTAACGTTTCATATAAGACCAAAAAAGCACGCGTGACTTTCGCTGGAAAAAAAGAGCAAAGGGTATTTTCGTCAAATTCTATTTTTGGGTCCTTTACTCGATTTTTACAAAAAGTTCTCTTAAACTTATTCATTTTCTGACAGGGTCTGACAGGTAAATGAAAACTTTAGGGGGGCCTGAACAGAAATATTCCCTATGTTTTTCTTGGTTTTCTTGTCCAGTTGTCTAGATAATGTCTTGTCTAATACCTTGTCTAGATAATGTTTGTCTAATGTCACATGAGGTATGAGTTGCAAATTAGGACTTTCAACACTCAATTAGGACTTTCAACACTCCCTCTTAATTTGCAATCTTCAGCTCATCTTTGATCTTCTGAAATTTTTCCGTAGAAATTGCTTTTGTAAGACAATCCGCAGCTTGATCGTTTGTGCCGATGAACTCCAAAATGATCTCTCCTTTGCTCACCATGTCTCTTATGAAATGGTGTCTCATCTCAATATGTTTTGCCCTTGATTGGAACACCGGATTTTTAGTCATAGCAATTGTCGGCATATTGTCACAATAGATTACTGTAGGTTGTTCTTGAACTTGCGTAAATCTGCTAGAAGCCTACGCAACCATATCGCCTCGCACGTAGCGTCTGTGGCAGCGATATATTCAGCTTCCGCTGTAGAGAGTGCGAAAGTCTTTTACTTTTTCGAACTCCACGTAATTATATTAGTGCCCATGCAAAATAAGTATCCCGAAGTACTCTTTCGATTATCTAAAGAACCTGCCCAATCACTGTCAGTAAATCCGATCAGATTATTTTTGTTCTCTTTTACATACCTGATCCCATGATTTTTGCTTCCTTGAAGATAACGAATAACTCTTTTAGCAGCTCAAAAATGAATTTGACTTGGCTCTTTCATGAATCTGGAGATCAAACTAACGGCATACACAATGTCTGGCCTTGTGTTTGTGAGATAGATCAGAGAGCTAACGAGACTTCAAAAATTTTACCATCAAACTTCGCAGCTCCATCAGATTTCAAAAATTTATCGTTGACAGACATAGGGGTAGAAACAGGCTTGCAGCTTTCCATACGAAATTTTTTTAAAAGATCTTCTGTATATTTTTCTTGAGAGATAAATATTTCACCTTTAGATTGTTTCACCTGAATTCCGAGGAAGTACTTCATCGTTCCTAAGTCTGTCATCTCGAACTCGTTCATCATATTTCTTTTAAAAGCTCCGACCTCCGATTCTTTGGTTCCTAGATAGATAAGGTCATCAACATATATTCATACGATCATAAAGTTCTCACCATTTTTCTTCACATATAATGATCGCTTGGACTTTGAGAAAATCCATTATCCGTCAATTTTCTTGTTCCATGCTCGCGGAGCTTGCTTCAATCCGTATAGCGCATTTTTTAATCGATATACTTTATCTTCTTTTCCTTGTATTTTCAAACCCTTGAGATTGTTGCAAGTAGATTTCCTCGTCGGGTTCGCCATTTAGGAAGGCAGGTTTGACGTCTAGTTGAAATACTTGTAGTTCTATAAATGAAGTCGCAGAAGTAACACATCATTAAAAAATAATACCACTTCCTGCAATAACACATTAACAAATGATGTTGCAGGAAGCGGTATTATTTTTGAATGATGTGTTATTTTTGCGACATCATTTGTTACTAAATAGACACCATATAGTACTCAATACCAGACTGTTTGTTATCCAAATGAAAGAAATTGTTTTTTTTTTTCAGTGCAAAACTGTTATAATTGTCTGGAAACTTGTTATCGGATCATTTAGGTATCCCGCTTAATCTTGGCATATGCCAGGGTTAAATATGTCATTTCGCATCATTTTAGGGCCTGATCACTGAATTTTTCGAAAAGTTGATCCTTAATACTAAAGCCCGTTATAATGGGGCCTGAATCCAAATCCAAACATCTTCATAGGGCCTGAACTTGAATTAGCCCTTATAATAAAATGCTTTTAGAATCTTTAGTTATTCAGAACAACCACCTAAAGAAGTGGCAGACGTAGCTTACATTGATCTCACAATGATAGAACCAGTACCCACGATTGTTCGATTTTTTCAAGGTCATATCCGCGTGGACAATGAGAAGCTCATGATATGGGCATAATAATATTTACATTATATTTATAGGTTTTTATTCATACACACTGTGAGAGTATGTCATTAGTGATTGACCTAGGAAGCTGCAAAAGTTGAGCTCGACTGAAGTTGGTTATATGGATAAATCGTCGAATCAAACCCACTGAAGTCGTCGAGCTATTCTGAGGCAAACAGAAACTAACATAATCGTGGATGCTAGCAGCGTTTTAATTAGTGGCACGTCTGAGAATGCTGTTAAATCGACTAAGTCATGCAATATGAATGTTTGTCACAGATTACACATGTTCAGTGTGACCGCAAGGTCACCTTGAGAGTTGTGTAACTTTCGATAGCTTGAGAGTCAAGAAAAGTTGTAAACATTGAGAACAAAGAGGGCTGAGAGATCTGTAAACTCCACCTAGTGATATAAATAATACTTTGATCCTTGACCCGTGGATGTAGGCTAGATCTCACTAGCCGAACCACGTAAACTGCTCGTGTAACTGTCTCTTTAAGTTTCTGATTTCTGTTTGTGTAAAGAATCGATTGTAATGTTCATTTGAAATACTGGTATACAAGTACTCAATCGGTAATTCGAACATAACAAGCGGTACGGTGAGCGTGGAGAATCAATTGTGAGAAGATGAGCTCGGTGCGGTTCGATGTTGAGAAATTCACTGAATAGAAAGCCTTCAGCTTATGGAGGCTGAAGCTGAGAGCACTCCTGACTCAACTAGGGATGCTCATTTGGTTAAACCGAACAGGACCATACCAAAAATTCCACTAATCAAAAAATTCGGTTGATTGAATTTGCTAACCCGAAAACCGAACCGAATGTTTTCCGATTCGGTCCGGTTTTATCGAAAAAATTCCAGTTATTTTCGGTTAACCAAATGGTTAGCAAATAATACCTGAGCCACACAAATAATGATCTCATCACATTCAATTCTAGTATCAAGAGCAAAAACATATGCAACTTACATTTAGTAAGCAAAATGGCAACATTACGGCAATATATACATTAGAGTTAAGCAAAATACAAACATTTCAGCAATACATACATTAGAGCTACAGATTCTGAAGCTTTCAAAAACCATATGCACTTTAAATTTAAAACCAACACATGTTGAAGTCTTCAAAAATCAGCCGTATTTGAGCTTTCAAAAATTAGCAAAGTTTGACTTCCGACCTTCAGTATTATCACAAGCCAATGATAATGGATTCGACCCCAACACTTGCACACATGTCTCGTGGAAAAGAACAGAAAAATATTGAACAAAATAATTATTTGTTGAATAATATAACCGAAAATATTTAAGTGTACCTTGTTCAATTTTTTGTATTGACTCATATTCTTCTTCAAGAGGTTTACTCCGACGAAGCCAATCTTGCCTACAAATTAAAGCTTGTGCTATTTTGGGAGTCAAAGATGCTCTAAAGTCGTATATAACCCGGCCTCCGGTGCTAAAGGCCGACTCCGAAGCGACGGTGGATATTGGGATAGCAAGCACATCACGAGTCAATCTCGATAGAATAGGATATCTCAAAGCATGTACTTTCCACCATCCAATAATACCAAAATCCAAAGTGTCCTTCTCGATGCGTCCATTTAAATACATGTCTACCCCTGATTCATCCCGACCACCGCTTTGTGATAGTAATTGTTGATAATCATGTCTGTAATCCCTAGCCACTCTTTTTTGAGCCGTTGAAGCCACATTTTCTGTGGTTGCGCTTGAAGAATGTGAGGACGCAGATTGCATATTATAATGAATTTGCTTATAATCTTCAAAATATCAAAAAGCGCAATATTTGCCAAGTTCGCCAACTCCTCCCCCCGTCCAACCCCATATACGTTTTTCAAGACAAATAGAAGATAATTGAATTTATGGCAAGGATCAAGCAAAACAGCCACAAAAATCAGCATGTTCAACCTCTCCGTGTTTCCGCAATATTTGACAAATTTTGCCCTCATGCGTTTTGCCATGTTAACCAAAGCATCATCGTCACTGTTCGCCCATTCTTTCAACAAGAAATTGATATCACTAAGTTCATCTAAAAATGTGTTGGATGTCACATAAGAAGACCAAGAAATTCTAAGAGTGAAATTACAGAAGTGTCGCAACACTTTCACCAAACGTTCAATGACTATCCTGTTGGGGTGGGCCCGATTAATCGACGTCGGCCCCCGAACAGCGCAACGTGGCTATAGCGGAAGCGCGGTTTGTACCGAGCGGCGTAGGGTGGCAAATTTTCGATTTTTAATATCTAAATTCAACCTTACGCCGTTCGGCTTCTCCCGAGGGTCTGAGATGCTGCCCTAAGCATCGGAAGATCGCGGTTAATTCGAATTATCAAAATTCGAATTTATTTCCAATTTATTCGAATTAATAATTTAGATCCAAATTAATCGAACAAAGCGGCAACCAGACGTTTTTCGAATATTTGGAGACCGAAATGATTTTTCATCAATACCAAACTTTCAGAATATTCTACACTTCGTAACAATCGCAACGATAGGTTTTTCCAATTATTCCGACATCGTTTGATATTTTTCTCAAAATCAAATCTGTGGTTCGAAATTATTAATTCGAGTAAAACGGCAGTCTGCCGTCTTTTAACTATTTGACGACCGAAACAATTTCCGATCGATACCAAACTTTCTAGAATAATTTTACATTTCCCGATATTTCCAACGAGGGGTCTTTCGAGTTATTCCGATATCGTTTGGTATGTTTCGTATATCAAATCGTTAGGGTTCGAGGTATACCTTCGGTGAACGGGATTTCTTCTGTCGTCGCCTCGGATGGACGTGGCTGCACCTCGTCTGGATCCCGGGGCCTCCGGGCTAGATCGTCATGCCGGTATGACCTTGAACAAACCTCCGAGACTGCTCCCGATGGCTAGCGCAGTTCGGTTCGGGCGTCGGGACTCGTCAAACGAACCCGTCGGTTTTTTGTGGCTTAAGAAAAATGTTTAGAACTTTTATCTACCTTTCTCTCTAGTTTATTTTGAGCAAAGTACAAGTACTAAAAATTCTTCTCATTCACGTTACTGTACTTATTATCATAATTTAATTTTTTTTTATTTAAGACACTTTGAGACACTTGTTAGACAAGTGTCAAAATAAAAAAATAAAATAAAATAAAATGACTCATTCACTCTACACATCCCAACGTGGATGTGTAGAGTTTTCTTAATTTTTTTTATGATAATTTCCTTTTGGCCCTTGAGGTTTCTAAATTCTCAATTTAGTCCCTCCATTTTAAATAATAAAACAATTAAAGCCAATCTAATTATTTTAATTATAATTGAGCCCCACTTAGTTAATTAATTAATCACTTAAGACAATCTTAAGTCCTATTTCCGTGACTGTCCCTGGAATTTAACTAAGTCGTCGACACCTCGTATCAACTTTGCCACTACCTCAACGAATCTTATTCGTTAGGTTCCACAGAAAAGCCCGCCGTTTTCGTTCAAGTTCATTATCATTTTTAAGCGCGACTCTCTAGGTCCGTCTCAACTGGCATGGGAGGAATCCACGAGTCCCGGTATTCGCCTAGCTAATCCCACGGTACCGGACAAATCCCAGTTGAGAACGAATTTTGATCTAATCGAAATTCGGGCGAACCGACTATAGTGTATACATTTAAATACTTCTTACGCCTTTCACTTGCGTCCCGGTTAGGTGAGAGCCATGCAAATGTCAAACCCACTAACCTAACACTATGTTATAATCGAGACCGAATCGATTATTTAAACTCCGCTCTATATCTAATACGAGCAAGTTTTCCAAGCTTCGGCCGAAGGCTTTATAATCGTCACTCTCCGATTACCTCATAGGACATTAACCTATACGAATATAGGCAGTGAATCCCGATAGCAGTCAAAGCCCGACAATCACCTCCGTAAAGTCGGTTGCGTTTCGTCGCTGACCCGTGTCTCATTTATGAACACTTGCGAGCCTAGCCAACTAGCGACAAATCGAAATCGCGAATGCAAATCCGTCAATGACAGTATCGGTCTGAGGCTGCTATAGTCATTCGTTCAATCATTGACAACATCCTAGCCATGTGACTGAGACGAATACGAGCCGAATTTCCAAATACGCAATCTCTCCGATCACCAATATCTCCATTACGACCCACAACCTCTCAGGTAATCGGTGACACTACCGATACTATGTGGTCGTCAATGGATAAGTCATATTCGGATATCTAGTCACCCACCTAGAATCCTTAGACTTACGGACTTTTTATTTAATGTTGAGATTAAGGACCGTCCGGTGTCTCCTCTCTCGTCCAACGAGAATCAGACGTCCAACTCAAACATTTGGGTGTTATTTATTTATCGCACAACCGGATGCCAAGTAGACTTTAAATTCGATAAATAAATAATAATGCCTTTATTATAATGAAAATATATATTCATTAATTTATTTGACGGTATATTCAATAAACCTGTCTTACAACCTATACATCATCGTGTGCCCTATACTATTCCTAGTCCTCGTATGGCATTCTGAGGGCACACTCCCTAACAGCCTCCCACTTGCACTCGAATGCCATGCGATGCACCTAATGCCAGTCGCAATGGTATCGTAGCCCCATCTTGTCCAGATGCTGTTCCATAACTGCTTGGGACAAGGGCTTCGTGAGCGGGTCCGCCACGTTTTCTGCGGTGGCGATTTTCTGCACGGCGACCATCCCGTTTTCAACGAACTCACGTAATACGTGATATTTTCTCTCAATATGTTTGGACTTGCTATGAGATCGTGGTTCCTTTGCTTGTGCGACTGCACCGCTATTATCACACCAAAGTGTAAGCGGTCTGTCAGCAACTGGTACCAGAGTAAGTTCCTCCAAGAACTTTTTCATCCAAACAGCTTCTTTAGCTGCCTCTGAGGCTGCTATCTATTCCGCCTCGCACGTGGAATCGGCAGTTGTGCTTTGTTTGGAGCTTCTCCAAGACACTGCCCCACCGTTGAGCACGAATACAAAACCTGAAGTAGATTTTCGGTCATCCACGTCCGACTGGATGTCCGAATCGGTATAACCAACTACTTCTAGTCCCGCTCCTCCATAAACCAGCGTTAAGTCTTTAGTCCGTCTAAGGTATTTTAAGATATTCTTAACAGCTGTCCAATGTTCTTCCCCTGGGTTTGCCTGAAACCGACTAACCACGCTCACAGCGTAGGCAATGTCGGGTCGTGTACACAACATCGCGTACATCAGACTACCCACTGCAGACGCATACGGTATCCCACTCATCCGTCGTCTGTCTTCCTCACTTTGAGGTGACATTGACTTTGACAAATGGATCCCATGTCGCATTGGTAAGAACCCTCTCTTAGAGTCATCCATTCTGAATTTCTTCAGGATTTTCTCTAAGTAAAGGGCCTGACATAAGCCGATCGTATGGTTCGCTCGATCACTGAACAAGCGAATACCTAGTATATACGTCCCTTCTCCCAGGTCTTTCATGGAGAATTCGGTTGAAAGCCATGCTTTCACCGATGAGAGCATCCCAATGTCGTTTCCTATCAAAAGGATATCATCCACGTACAATACAAGGAACAACACCATACTCCCGCTGCTCTTTCTGTAGACACATGGCTCATCTACGTTTTTCACGAATCCAAAGTTCCGAACTACTTCATCAAAACGTAGATTCCAGCTGCGAGAGGCCTGTTTCAGTCCGTAAATGGACCGATTCAGTTTGCACACTTTGTGATCATCTGCATGTGACTCAAAACCTTTTGGTTGCTCCATATAGATCTCCTCCTTGAGGAATCCATTAAGGAACGCCGTTTTAACGTCCATGGCTACAGGTGAGAAAGTCTCCTCATAGTCAACTCCCTCTTTTTGGTTATAGCCCTTGGCAACCAACCTGGCCTTGTACGACTCAACTTGTCCGTCAGATCCAATCTTCCTCTTGTAAATCCATTTACAGCCGATTGGTCTAAAACCTCTCGGTAGGTCTACAAGAGTCCAGACTTTGTTGGAGTACATTGAGTCCATCTCAGCTCGCATAGCCTCAATCCATCTCGCTGAGTCAATATCGGATATAGCTTGATCGAAAGTAGCGGGATCTTCTCTTAGAAGTCCCCTAGTCGCAACATAACCTTGTTCGACATGTGACATGCCATACCGCTGTGGTTGGCGAGGCACCCTTTCAGATCGTCGCATGACCGGTTCGCTCGGACCATCCGAATCCTGTGTGGGCATTTCGGTCGACTGCTCCTCGAGAGTGACCTCACGGCCAATGCCAAAATCTCGAATGAACTCTTCCTCGAGAAAATGTGCGTGTAGGCCAACAACGATCCTTTGATCATCGTGAAAATAGAATAGGTACCCCATAGAGTCTCCGGGGTAACCTATGAAACGTCCTTTTATAGATCTAGACTCCAATTTGTCTGTTTTCAGCTTTTTCACATAGGCGGGGCAACCCCAAATCCTAATATGTGATAAGCTGGGTAAACGACCAGTCCATATCTCATACGGAATACCGTTAACAGACTTCGAGGGACACCGGTTAATTGTATACGCTCCTGTCAAAAGTGCGTATCCCCACAATGACATTGGTAAATCTGTATAGCTTAACATAGAACGAACCATATCTAATAAAGTTCGGTTTCTACGTTCGGCCACGCCATTCAATTGTGGCGTACCGGGCGGAGTCATCTGTGATATTATACCATTCTCCTTTAAGAACTGGTCAAACTCGACGCTCATGTACTCGCCACCTCGATCCGATCGAATGACTTTAATGAATTTCGAAGTTTGGTTTTCCACCAACGCCTTATACTCCTTGAACCTTTCAAGAGCATCAGCTTTATACCTCATCAGATACACTAGTCTCTAACGACTGTGATCATCCGTAAAGGTAATAAAATAGTGGAAGTCACCTCGAGCTTTCACATAGAATGGCCCGCAAACGTTCGTGTGAATTAAACCGAGAATTTCAGTGGCTCTATTAAAAGTCCCGGTGAAGGGTGATCGGGTCATTTTACCTTTGAGGCATGACTCACAAGTCGGATAGGGATCTGATCCCAACGGTGTCAATATCCCATTTTTCTCCAACTCGTGGATCTTATGTTCTCCAGTATGACCTAATCGAAGATGCCACAAGTATCTCGCATTTATTCCCGACTTCCGTTTATTTGTGACAGTATTCACAGATATGTCGTCATGGGTATTTAAATAGTACAAACCATTTATTAGTGTTGCGCTGCCAACATTTTTTTTTATATACATAATGTGGCATGTATTATTATTAAAACTAAATACATAACCATTCCTGCTCAAAACAGAACGGAGACGATGTTCTTAAATCCCCTCGGGAGTACAAGACATCGTACAAACGCAACACATGCCCAGAAGATAATACAAGAGATCTTGATCCGACGTGGCTTGCCGAGATACTATCCCCGCTTCCCACTCTGACCTCGATCTCACGCTCCCCAAGCGCTCTACTTGGTCCCAGACCCTGCGTGGAAACACAAATGTGAGTACTAGCCCCCGAATCCAATATCCAGAAAGTAGGGTATATAGATGAAGAACAAACTGTTTCTAAAACATTAAGTTCCATACCTGACGCAACCTGCTCACCCTTGAGCTTTGGACAGTCCCGCTTCCAGTGGCCCAGCGCACCGCATTGCAGACACCTATCCGTCGGCTTTACACCTGTTCGCTTCGATTTCCCAGAAGATAGTTTCTTCTTGGAAACTTTCCCTGTCGGCTTGAGCTTGTTGCCCTTTTTCTTTTTGCCTTTCTGGGGCTTTGAAGAAGTGGCGACAAGTGCAGTCTGCTTTGCCCTCTTCATCTGACCTTGCGCCGTTGCTAACTGATTCATCAGATCAGGAAGCAACAGCGTCATGCCGTTCAGATGATAGTTCACAATGAATGCATTGAAGGACGGAGGCAGGGACTGCAAGATGAGATCATTTTGTAATTCCTGATCAAATCGAAAATTGAGAGTTTCCAACCTCTCGATCATGGTGATCATGTTCATAACATGTTCGCCAACATTCTCACCCTCAGACATCCTCGATCGGAAGAGCTGCGACGAAGTCGCATAGCGAGCTGTCCTAGACGTCTCACCGTAAAGCTCTTTCAAATGTTGAACCATCACCCGAGCATCAGCCATACTTTCGTGGCTACGCTGCAGTGCGTTACTCATCGATCCGAGGACATGAGCCTTTACGAGCTTCTCGTCACGCAGTCGCTTGTCATAAGCGGCACGAGCCTGCTCGGATGCCCGCGCCCCTGGGGCCGGTGGCATTTCGGAGTCAAGGATATAAACTAGGTTCTCAATCTCAAGGAAAATCCTCAAGTTGCGAAGCCAGTCTGAATAGTTTGGCCCAGTCAACCTATTCTCATTGAGCAATACATTTAAAGCGGTCGACATGATTTCACAAAGAAAGAATATGCTGCAGAAAATTAAAGGCATATTAAGTCGATTGTATAGGTTATCAAACGCGAACAAGGACTTTTTATTATGTATGACTCCCACTATCTTTTCGTAAACTCCATTCTCCCTACGGATGTTTTGGAAGTTTCGTTGGTAACTTCGATAGTGGAGTTGATGTCCCCGTGGACGGGTGCAAACCTCAACCTCTGTCGTTTTATTGGTTTGCAGCGGCCCATGAAGTCGTGCTCCGCACGAATCCGACCTTGTCGAATGTCTCAACTATCTTTGTCTAAGTCAGGGACCCCCGCCAGCAAACCCGGAACAAGGCGGTATGACTGTCTAAGTGCGACCTATCAACGTTGGTCAAAACCGCACACTTGAACCGTACGTTTTACCGCACAGTGTGGTCTTGGCGAGCGGCACAAATGCACCTGAGCAAGCCGAAACAAAAGCAAATGCAAGGCGCCGGCATACCCAAAATCAAACCTTGCATTTAGATTTTGTAACAACTAGACCCGAGCTTGATAGTAGACAGGGCATCCAATCCCTTTACTCACTTAGTATTCGTACGGGAGATTTTTGTAACTCATAGCATGTTAAAATTAAGCACGAGCACGTAAATGCATTAAATAAATTCCTAACCCTAGGAAAGCAATTTAAATGGACAAATATGCGGGCTTCGATACCATTGCGACTGGCATTAGGTGCATCGCATGGCATTCGAGTGCAAGTGGGAGGCTGTTAGGGAGTGTGCCCTCAGAATGTCATACGAGGACTAGGAATAGTATAGGGCACACGATGATGTATAGGTTGTAAGACATGTTTATTGAATATACTGTCAAATAAATTAATGAATATATATTTTCATTATAATAAAGGCATTATTATTTATTTATCGAATTTAAAGTCTACTTGGCATCCGGTAGTGCGATAAATAAATAACACCCAAATGTTTGAGTTGGACGTCTGATTCTCGTTGGACGAGAGAGGAGACACCCGACGGTCCTTAATCTCAACATTAAATAAAAAGTCCGTAAGTCTAAGGATTCTAGGTGGGTGACTAGATATCCGAATATGACTTATCCATTGACGACCACATAGTATCGGTACTGTCACCGATTACCTGAGAGGTTGTGAGTCATGCCGCAAAGGTAAAATGACCCGATCACCCTTCACCGGGACATTTAACAGAGCCACGGAAATTCTCGATTTAATTCACACGGACGTTTGCGGGCCATTAAATGTGAAGGCTCGTGGTCACTTCCACTATTTTATTACCTTTACGGATGATCACAGTTGTTACGGACTAGTGTATCTGATGAGGTATAAAGCTGATGCTCTTGAAAGGTTCAAGGAGTATAAGGCGTTGGTGGAAAACCAAACTTCGAAATTCATTAAAGTCATTCGATCGGATCGAGGTGGCGAGTACATGAGCGTCGAGTTTGACCAGTTCTTAAAGGAGAATGGTATAATATCACAAATGACTCCGCCCGGTACGCCACAATTGAATGGCGTGGCCGAACGTAGAAACCGAACTTTATTAGATATGGTTCGTTCTATGTTAAGCTTTACAGATTTACCAATGTCATTGTGGGGATACAAAATTTTGACAGCGGCATAAACCATTAACCGGTGTCACTCAAAGTCTGTTAACGGCATTCCGTATGAGATATGGACTGGTCGTTTACCCAGCTTATCACATATTAGGATTTGGGGTTGCCCCGCCTATGTGAAAAAGCTGAAAACAGACAAATTGGAGTCTAGATCTATAAAAGGACGTTTCATAGGTTACCCCGAAGATTCTATGGGGTACTTATTCTATTTTCATGATGATCAAAGGATCGTTGTTGGCCTACATGCTCATTTTCTCGAGGAAGAGTTCATTCGAGATTATGGCATTGGCCGTGAGGTCACTCTCGAGGAGCAGTTGACCGAAACGCCCACACAGGATTCAGATGGTCCGAGCGAACTAGTCAAGCGACGATCTGAAAGGGTGCCTCACCAACCACAGCGGTATGGCATGTCACATGTCGAACAAGGTTATGTTGCGACTAGGGGACTTCTAAGAGAAGATCCCGCTACTTTCGATCAAGCTATATCCGATATTGACTCAACGAGATGGATTGAAGCTATGCGAGCTGAGATGGACTCAATGTACTCTAACAAAGTCTAGCTCTTGTAGACCTACCGAGTGGTTTTAGACCAATTGGTTGTAAATGGATTTACAAGAGAAAGATTGGATCTGACGGACAAGTTGAGACGTACAAGGCCAGATTGGTTGCCAAGGACTATAACCAAAAAGAGGGAGTTGACTATGAGGAGACTTTCTCGCCTGTAGCCATGATCAAGTCCATCCGGATAATGCTAGCAATAGCTGCGCACTATGATTATGAGATTTGGCAGGTGGACGTCAAAACGGCGTTCCTTAATGGATTCCTCAAGGAGGAGATCTATATGGAGCAGCCAAAAGGTTTTGAGTCACATGCAGATGCTCACAAAGTGTGCAAACTGAATTGGTCAATTTACGGACTGAAACAGGCCTCTCGCAGCTGGAATCTACGTTTTGATGAAGCAGTTCGGAACTTTGGATTCATGAAAAACGTAGATGAGCCATGTGTCTACAGAAAGAGCAGTGGGAGTATGGTGTCGTTCCTTGTATTGTACGTGGATGATATCCTTTTGATAGGAAACGACATCGGGATGCTCTCAACGGTGAAAGCATGGCTTTCAACCGAATTCTCCATGAAAGACCTGGGAGAAGCGACGTATATCCTAGGTATTCGCTTGTTCAGGGATCGAGCGAACCATACGATCGGCTTATCTCAGGCCCTTTACTTAGAGAAAATCCTGAAAAAATTCAGAATGGATGACTCTAAAAGAGGGTTCTTACCAATGCGACATGGGATCCATTTTCGAAGTCAATGTCACCTCAAAGTGTGGAAGACAGACGACGGATGAGTGGAATACCCTATGCGTCTGCAGTGGTAGTCTGATGTATGCAATGTTGTGTACACGCCCGGACATTGCTTACGCTGTGAGCGTAGACAGTCGGTTTCAGGCAAACCCAGGGGAAGAACATTGGACAGCTGTTAAGAATATCTTTAAATACCTTAGACGGACTAAAGACTTAACGCTGGTTTATGGAGGAGCGGGATTAGAAGTAGTTGGTTATACCGATTCGGACTTCCAGTCGGACGTGGATGACCGAAAATCTACTTCAGGTTTTGTATTCATTCTCAACGGTGGGGCAGTGTCTTGGAGAAGCTCCAAGCAAAGCACAACTGCCGATTCCACGTGCGAGGCAGAATACATAGCAGCCTCAGAGGCAGCTAAAGAAGCTGTTTGGATGAAAAAGTTCTTCGAGGAACTTACTATGGTACCAGTTGCTGATAGACCGCTTACACTTTGGTGCGATAATAGCGGTGCAGTCGCGCAAGCAAAGGAACCACGATCTCATAGCAAGTCCAACATATTGAGAGAAAATCGCCACCGCAGAAAACGTGGCGGACCCGCTCACGAAGCCCTTGTCCCAAGCAGTTATGGAAAAGCATCTGGACAAGATGGGGCTACGATACCACTGCGACTGGCATTAGGTGCATCGCATGGCATTCAAGTGCAAGTGGGAGTCTGTTAGGGAGTGTGCCCTCGGAATGCCATACGAGGACTAGGAATAGTAAAGGGCGCACGATGATGTATAGGTTGTAAGACAGGTTTATTGTATATACCGTCAAATAAATTAATGAATATATATTTTCATTATAATAAAGGCATTATTATTTATTTATCGAATTTAAAGTCTACTTGGCATCCGGTTGTGCGATAAATAAATAACACCCAAATGTTTGAGTTGGACGTCTGATTCTCGTTGGACGAGAGAGGAGACACCGGACGGTCCTTAATCTCAACATTAAATAAAAAGTCCGTAAGTCTAAGGATTCTAGGTGGGTGACTAGATATCCGAATATGACTTATCCATTGACGACCACATAGTATCGGTAGTGTCACCGATTACCTGAGAGGTTGTGGGTCGTGATGGAGATATTGGTGATCGGAGAGATTGCGTATTTGCCATTCGGCTGTTCTGTGGAACCTAACGAATGAGATTCGTTGAGGTAGTGGCAAAGTTGATACGAGGTGTCGACGACTTAGTTAAATTACAGTGACAGTCACGGAAATAATTAGGACTTGAGATTGTCTTAAGTGCTTAACTAATTCACTAAGTGGGCTCAATTATAATTAAAATAATTAGATTGGATTTAATTATTTTATTATTTAAAATTGAGGGACTAAATTGAGAATTTAGAAACCTTAAGGGCCAAAAGGAAATTATCAAAATAAAAAAAATAAATAGAAAACTCTACACATCCCAACGTGGGATGTGTGGAATTAATGACTCATGGTGTGAGTCATTAACAATTGTCTAATTTGACACTTGTTTGTCACAATTAAAAAAAAATTCCATAAAAGAGCACAAAACGTGAGATGCAAGATGGAGTGATGGGAATTTTTGCTTCATTGCACAAATAAAAAAATAATAGAGAAAAAGAAGTTGAATTTGTAGAACTTCTCAAGCCACGTAAAACCGAAGGGTTCGTTTGACGAGTCCCGACGCCCGAACCGAACTGCGCTAGCCATCGGGAACAGTCTCGGAGGTTTATTTAAAATCATACCGGCGTGCCGATCTAGCCCGGAGGCCCGGGATCCAGACGAGGTGCAGCCACGTCCATCCGAGGCGACGACAGAAGAAATCCCGTACACCGAAGGTATACCTCGAACCCTAACGATTTGATTTACGAAAAATACCAAACGATATTGGAATAATTCGCAAGACCCCTCGTTGGAAACGACGGGAAGTGTAGAATTATTCTAAAGAATTTGGTATCGATCGGAAATCGTTTCGGTCGTCAAATAGTTAAAAGACTGTAGACTGCCGTTTTACTCGAATTAATAATTTCGAACCACAGATTTGATTTTGAGAAAAATATCAAACGATGTCGGAATAATTCGAAATGCCTATCGTTGCGAACGTTAGGAAGTGTAGAATTATTCTGGAAAGTTTGGTATTGATGAAAAATCATTTCGGTCTCCAAATAATCGAAAAACGTCTGGTTGCCGCTTTGTATGATTAATTTGGATCTAAATTATTAATTCGAATAAATTGGAAATAAATTCGAATTTTGATAATTCGAATTAACCGCGATCTTCCGAGGCTTAGGGCAGCATCTCAGACCCTCGGGAGAAGCTGAATGGCGTAAGGTTGAATTTAGATATTAAAAATCGAAAATTTGCCACCCTACGCCGCTCGGTACAAACCGCGAATCGACGCCGGCCCCCGAACAGCGCAACGTGGCTATAGCGGAAGCGCGGTTTGTACCGAGCGGCGTAGGGTGGCAAATTTTCGATTTTAATATCTAAATTCAACCTTACGCCGTTCGGCTTCTCCCGAGGGTCTGAGATGCTGCCCTAAGCCTCGGAAGATTGCGGTTAATTCGAATTATCAAAATTCGAATTTATTTCCAATTTATTCGAATTAATAATTTAGATCCAAATTAATCGAACAAAGCGACAACCAGACATTTTTCGATTATTTGGAGACCGAAATGATTTTTCATCAATACCAAACTTTCCAGAATAATTCTACACTTCCTAACGTTCGCAACGATAGGCATTTCGAATTATTCCGACATCGTTTGATATTTTTCTCAAAATCAAATCTGTGGTTCGAAATTATTAATTCGAGTAAAACGGCGGTCTACAGTCTTTTAACTATTTGACGACCGAAACGATTTCCGATCGATACCAAACTTTCCAGAATAATTCTACATTTCTCGACTTTTCCAACGAGGGGTCTTTCGAGTTATTCCGATATCGTTTGGTATGTTTCGTAAATCAAATCGTTAGGGTTCGAGGTATACCTTCGGTGAACGGGATTTCTTCTGTCGTCGCCTCGGATGGACGTGGCTGCACCTCGTCTGGATCCCGGGGCCTCCGGGCTAGATCGTGACGCCGGTATGACCTTGAACAAACCTCCGAGACTGCTCCCGATGGCTAGCGCAGTTCGGTTCGGGCGTCGGGACTCGTCAAACGAACCCATCGGTTTTATGTGGCTTAAGAAAAATGTTTAGAACTTTTATCTACCTTTCTCTCTAGTTTATTTTGAGCAAAGTACAAGTCCTAAGAATTCTTCTCATTCACGTTAGTGTACTTATTATCATAATTTAATTTTTTTTTATTTAAGACACTTTGACACACTTGTTAGACAAGTGTCAAAATAAAAAAAAAAAAAAAAAATGACTCATTCACTCTACACATCCCAACGTGGATGTGTAGAGTTTTCTTAATTTTTTTTATGATAATTTCCTTTTGGCCCTTGAGGTTTCTAAATTCTCAATTTAGTCCCTCCATTTTAAATAATAAAACAATTAAATCCAATCTAATTATTTTAATTATAATTGAGCCCCACATAGTTAATTAATTAATCACTTAAGACAATCTTAAGTCCCATTTCCGTGACTGTCCCTGGAATTTAACTAAGTCGTCGACACCTCGTATCAACTTTGCCACTACCTCAACGAATCTTATTCGTTAGGTTCCACAGAAAAGCCCGCCGTTTTCGTTCAAGTTCATTATCATTTTTAAGAGCGACTCTCTAGGTCCGTCTCAACCGGCATGGGAGGAATCCACGAGTCCCGGTATTCGCCTAGCCAATCCCACGGTACCGGACAGATCCCAGTTGAGAACGAATTTTGATCTAATCGAAATTCGGGCGAACCGACTATAGTGTATACATTTAAATACTTCTTACGCCTTTCACTTGCGTCCCGGTTAGGTGAGAGCCATGCAAATGTCAAACCCACTAACGTAACACTATGTTATAATCGAGACCGAATCGATTATTTAAACTCTGCTCTGTATCTAATACGAGCAAGTTTTCCAAGCTTCGGCCGAAGGCTTTACAATCGTCACTCTCCGATTACCTCATAGGACATTAACCTATACGAATATAGGCAGTGAATCCCGATAGCAGTCAAAGCCCGACAATCACCTCCGTAAAGTCGGTTGCATTTCGTCGCTGACCCGTGTCTCATTTACGAACACATGCGAGCCTAGCCAACTAGCGACAAACCGAAATCGCGAAAGCAAATCCGTCAATGACACTATCGGTCTGAGGCTGCTATAGTCATTCGTTCAATCATTGACAACATCCTAGCCATGTGATTGAGACGAATACGAGCCGAATGTCCAAATACGCAATCTCTCCGATCACCAATATCTCCATCACGACCCACAACCTCTCAGGTAATCGGTGACACTACCGATACTATGTGGTCGTCAATGGATAAGTCATATTTGGATATCTAGTCACCCACCTAGAATCCTTAGACTTACGGACTTTTTATTTGATGTTGAGATTAAGGACCGTCCGGTGTCTCCTCTCTCGTCCAACGAGAATCAGACGTCCAACTCAAACATTTGGGTGTTATTTATTTATCGCACTGCCGGATGCCAAGTAGACTTTAAATTCGATAAATAAATAATAATGCCTTTATTATAATGAAAATATATATTCATTAATTTATTTGACGATATATTCAATAAACCTGTCTTACAACCTATACATCATCGTGTGCCCTATACTATTCCTAGTCCTCGTATGGCATTCTGAGGGCACACTCCCTAAAATATCCAATCTTGTCTATTAGGAAACCAACCTTTCCATGAACTCCGTTAGGCATAAAATCAGCCCGAAAATCAGAATTGGAAATATTATACCTATCAAAAACTCCTTGAAATTGGAAAAAGAATTTCTCGCGCCAATTTTCTCTCTCTTCGACATGGCGAACAAGGCGAAACGGAGGGTGTAATACCCGTAAAATCTAATTACGGGATTTACGACTTAATTAGCAGTAAATTGGAAATTTTGCAGGAGTGGGTGATACGACACTTTCACGTTTTCATGTTCTTAAATGGCTTATGTGTCTATGTGATTTCATGCTATGTGATTATATGCTTATGATATATTTAATCTTACAAATAACTGGATGTGAGTGTTAGAGAAATTTTTGTATTAAGATAGGAAGCGCAATGATCTTTGAAAGAGTGGGTTTCGATATTAATTAAAACAAAACTGGGATTAGTAAAATTTCGAAACCTTTGAAGTCAAAATTGATGAAGAACCATAGAACTCGACATCTTAAACTTCGAAATTTGTGCATTATTAATCTCGAAAGATAGGATCAAGAAATGAATAAAAAAATTTGAATGACTAGATGTCGAAATATTAACATTATTAAGCAACTCAATGTCTTATGATTTCGAAATCTTAGAGACTCGACAACCTTGAAGCTCAAGATTGTTAGAGCTCGAGATCTTTAAAGTCGAGATCCTTAAAAATTCGAGCAGACATATTAATATAGATATATGAAATGAATATACACATATATACATTACTAAGAAATGAAATAAAGTAATAAAGTATTGAATATGAGGAGATGGAGTTTTACTTAACCAAGGGGGTAAACCACGTCACCTAATAGTCAAATCTTACACAATCTTCCAAGCTCTTGTATTTATCTACTAATCTATGAAAAGAGAACCCCACAATAACGAAGACTTTCAGAAATTAAAATAGTAAGAGATAAAAGAAAGCAAAAGGAAGAGAAACCCTCATTGACGTAAAGGGAAGAAAGGCCAAAGGAATTTTTATCAACCTAAGAATAGTCATAACAACAAAGTTCGAACTTTTGGTAAGTATATTCCTTATAACTTAGTGATTATAATTTTTATGGCTTATGTTTATTATATTCCTAAAAGCTTGTAGGTACTGTTCGGATAGGGAAATTAATCAAGAAACCCTAATTTCTGGAAATTGCACTTGATGCTAACATGCTACTTATATTATTCAGCTGAAGTAAGAAAAATTCGTAGTTATGAGATGATGTTTCCAGTGAAAGTAGAATGGCTAAGTTCTGATAAATCGATGGGTGTGACGGGTAGTCAAAAACCCTTAGTATTAAGATAATATACATATACTAATATTAATATTCATGTGAAATCATGTTTAAGTGAGAGGGATCCGTAAGAGGGAAAGAACTACAAGATGAATAATTCAAAATAGAGTGGATTGAATACTATGAATCTTTGATGATTTTCAGGTGTTCTAGAAGAACTTCTGGATATCTTAGTATTAATTATTAATTTGTATGTTCTTTGATATAAACGTTGCTCCTAGGATATTGAAAATATTATTTTAATTAGACTTAGGGATAGTGCAAATTATGAGAACGTTTTTTTTCTTATGTAAGAAATGATGTTCGGTCGAATCTAGGAAGCTAAGTGTCGGGCAATAGCCACTTTTCGCCGACATATATAATAATTATGATATCAATATGTATGTACATCTCGACAATTGATGTAAAAACTCGAGATCCTTGGATGAAATGCGAGAGCATTGTCGAGACTGTGTATATCGAGATATATATAATGTTATATATCGAAAATTTTTATACCCACTAAGACACAACTCGACATTTGTCCATCATGTCGAGATTTAACTATAAGGATGTCGAAATCATTGTGTATTAACTAGTTAAATGTCGAAACCTTTATATATAAAATGTCGAGAGATACACATATAGATAGATGTCGAGACGTATAGTGAAGGGACTCGACATTTGGTCTCGATATTTTATATTATATGCTCACCATGGTCTCGACTTTTACATTCGACATTTTCCTTTAAGTACTCGACATTTATTAGGTATTTATATATGATAAATCCCGAAATTTTTGTATAAATGTATATGGAGGTTTCGACATCTCTATAGGATGTCGATATAACTTGAAGAGCTCGATATTTATTAGATATAGATCTCGACATTTTTCAAGAGGTCCGATTTTTTTTAAGAAATGGTGGTCTCGACATTTCTAGGAATAAGATGTCGACATTTGTGAGATTTCGACATTTTGTTTTAGTTAATAAATTTTCAATATTTTAGGGTTTATTTATTTTAGGAATATCATTATTTTTAGGTTTTCATTAATTTTAGGATTTTCTATAATTAGAGTTTGGGAACTTAAAAACTTACACAGTTTAGTAAATATACTAATATGATAATATTTATTATATTCAGAGGATCGAAATATAGAGACTACGCCAGACCTTCTATTTGACTGTAGCAGGAGGACAGGTAGGTGGAACATCCATCTACAACGCGTAAACACCAATGTGATATATATGTGCTTTATGTGCTTCGATGAATAATGTGTTTTATGTGTTTACGTACATTTTTATGTGGCATCACGATATCATGTATTATCACGTTAATGCCTGCATGCGCATTTCATGTCATTTCACGGAGTGTACCGTGGTGGAACGGTGGTACTGTATTGTACCTAGTGAGTGAGTAGCCGATATTGGCTGTCGACCCGTAGAGGTGTCACGTGAGGGTGGGCATCTGCTGTGCGCCAGCGCCTGTGACGGTGAGCCATTGGCCCGTTTGACATTATGCGGCAGACTGCGGGCGACCTAGAAAGGAACGACTTGGGACATCCCCAAGTAGACTAGCTAGTGTAGGCCACGCTGTCGCATGCGGGAGGAGGCGACCTGGAGGGTGCGACCTGGGTACCCTTACGGGACCTAGTGTAGGCTACCAGCGTGGGCACCGCATTGGCAGAAGAGGCGACCCGAGAGTGTGACCTGATACGGCTCAGGGAGGCTGCTCGGTGTAGGCCACTGTCGTAGTGTTGTGATCGTGTTGTGGTAGTGTTCGTGATCGTGGTAGTGATTTCGCGTGATGGTGCACAGTATGGAGCCCAGGGCCCGTTGTGAGGTGGTGAGTGTATCCCGGTTGTGATGAGCGATAGTGAGTGGCAT
The DNA here is from genome assembly GCA_027422505.1 of Craterostigma plantagineum. Taxonomy (NCBI): domain Eukaryota; kingdom Viridiplantae; phylum Streptophyta; class Magnoliopsida; order Lamiales; family Linderniaceae; genus Craterostigma; species Craterostigma plantagineum. Next base: position 526,964 of record JAPQWV010000371.1, on the reverse strand, counting down.
TGCATTAGTGAGAGTTGGGGGTGAGTGAACGTGAGCGAGTCACACGTGCATGCATTATTTCACCTACTGGGCAATAGCTCAGTGTTTGCGTGTTGTAGGTAGTCGACGATCGAGGCTGGCTATCGGAGCTTCCATGGGCTTTTGAGGGCGGGGCTGTACATGGATGACGACCTGTGGGCGAGTGATAGGGTGTTTTGGGCCTTCGGCCCGTTCGTTGTGTAAACAAATATTTTTGTAAAATGGGTTCTCTGCGGCTTTCGCTGCTAAACCCGACGTGATTTGTCGCTAATTAGCGATTAGAGAATGAGGGTCGCTACAGGTGGTATCAGAGCTTAGGATATAGATTCTGTAGACTGTCCATGTACGGCCGCTCAAAAGCATGGAAGCCCAGCCTCGTCTGTAAGTGTTTATGAATCTGTGATAATTCTTATGTGCTAATATGAAACTTTGATTATAGCTAGTAGGATAAAATGGTACGAACTAGGAGTGAGTTTAATGGCGAATCAAGCCGACAACACCACGAGGAAAGGCAAACCAGTCCCGATGAACATGACTCGAACCGTACAATTTCCCAACTTGAAGATCTTGTTCGGCTCCAATCCGAACAAATTAATGCCTTGATCCGTAATCAGAATTCGTCGGAGCGACATACGTCGCCCCAGATCGATAGAACCGAAACCATCGGGCATAGGTTCCGTAAACTCAATCCGCCTATTTTTGAAGACACTGTGGATCCAATTGCAGCGGGTGAGTGGCTTAGAACCATTGAGTCCACGTTCCAATATAGCCGAACTCCCGAAGAGGAGAAAGTTCTATGTGCTGCCTTTCAACTCCGGGGAAATGCCGGATACTGGTGGGACACCATTAAGGTGATGGAAAATCCAAATACGATGACCTGGGAGCGCTTTAAAGAGCTCTTCGAGGAAAAGTATTTTAGTATTTCTGCCCGTGACACGAAAATGGAAGAATTCATCAATCTTCGTCAGGGCGGAATGACTGTTGCGGAATACATCCGCAAATTTGAGCAACTTTCTCGCTTTGCTCCTCACGTAGTAGCGACAGACAACCTTAAGGTGGGACGTTTTCTAATCGGCCTGAAGTCTGAACTGTACCGAGATGTCGCGGTGACGAGATCTCCTGATATGACCTATGCTAAGGCTGCCGAACGAGCTTTGGTGGCCGAAGAAGCCGAGGCGAGGCTATCTAAAGATCGCGAAGCAAAGAGAAAGATGGAGCAGGGACAATACGGTCGCGAAGGAAACGAGAAGAAACGATTAGTCGATCATGCTCCTAATCAGCCAAACCGCGGGAGGCCAAATGAACCCAGATGGGAACAAAGGCCGAATGCGAGACCTAACAATGCTCTGGCCAAACAACCGATGCCGACTTGCCACCTGTGTGGACGTCAACATGCCGGCGTCTGTTTTGGACCTAATCCTAATATCAAGTGCTTCAACTGTGGAAAGGCGGGCCACATCTCGCGATTTTGTCGTGAGAATCCACCAGTTAATCCGAACCCTGCACGGAATCAACAACCTGTGCCGAACCAACCTCCGAGGGTACTTCCTAGAGTATTTACCCTCACTGCAGAAGAAGATGAAAAACAACCTGGGGTAGAACCGAATATGTAAAATAGAATACCCTCATTTTGTGAACTTGTGAACTAGAAGCGGTAATATTTTGTATTGTAAGATAATATAAATATTTTGTCTAGTTGTTCAACACAATTAAATTAAGTAACAGGGGAAAACTGACAATCAAGGAATAATGATTCCCGATAAGAATCGTAAATTTTAAAAAAAAAAAAAAAAAAAAAATGAAAATGAGGGTTATCGTTTGCTTTTCCCGAATACGAGAACTGCGACAACAAATACATCCAAAACCCCTGTAAGGATAAAAGAAATCGATGCCCCGTGTTATTCCGGTCGGCGTAATTTCGGGGACGAAATTCTTTTAAGGGAGGGAGGATGTAATACCCGTAAAATCTAATTACGGGATTTACGACTTAATTAGCAGTAAATTGGAAATTTTGCAGGAGTGGGTGATACGACACTTTCACGTTTTCATGTTCTTAAATGGCTTATGTGTCTATGTGATTTCATGCTATGTGATTATATGCTTATGATATATTTAATCTTACAAATAACTGGATGTGAGTGTTAGAGAAATTTTTGTATTAAGATAGGAAGCGCAATGATCTTTGAAAGAGTGGGTTTCGATATTAATTAAAACAAAACTGGGATTAGTAAAATTTCGAAACCTTTGAAGTCAAAATTGATGAAGAACCATAGAACTCGACATCTTAAACTTCGAAATTTGTGCATTATTAATCTCGAAAGATAGGATCAAGAAATGAATAAAAAAATTTGAATGACTAGATGTCGAAATATTAACATTATTAAGCAACTCAATGTCTTATGATTTCGAAATCTTAGAGACTCGACAACCTTGAAGCTCAAGATTGTTAGAGCTCGAGATCTTTAAAGTCGAGATCCTTAAAAATTCGAGCAGACATATTAATATAGATATATGAAATGAATATACACATATATACATTACTAAGAAATGAAATAAAGTAATAAAGTATTGAATATGAGGAGATGGAGTTTTACTTAACCAAGGGGGTAAACCACGTCACCTAATAGTCAAATCTTACACAATCTTCCAAGCTCTTGTATTTATCTACTAATCTATGAAAAGAGAACCCCACAATAACGAAGACTTTCAGAAATTAAAATAGTAAGAGATAAAAGAAAGCAAAAGGAAGAGAAACCCTCATTGACGTAAAGGGAAGAAAGGCCAAAGGAATTTTTATCAACCTAAGAATAGTCATAACAACAAAGTTCGAACTTTTGGTAAGTATATTCCTTATAACTTAGTGATTATAATTTTTATGGCTTATGTTTATTATATTCCTAAAAGCTTGTAGGTACTGTTCGGATAGGGAAATTAATCAAGAAACCCTAATTTCTGGAAATTGCACTTGATGCTAACATGCTACTTATATTATTCAGCTGAAGTAAGAAAAATTCGTAGTTATGAGATGATGTTTCCAGTGAAAGTAGAATGGCTAAGTTCTGATAAATCGATGGGTGTGACGGGTAGTCAAAAACCCTTAGTATTAAGATAATATACATATACTAATATTAATATTCATGTGAAATCATGTTTAAGTGAGAGGGATCCGTAAGAGGGAAAGAACTACAAGATGAATAATTCAAAATAGAGTGGATTGAATACTATGAATCTTTGATGATTTTCAGGTGTTCTAGAAGAACTTCTGGATATCTTAGTATTAATTATTAATTTGTATGTTCTTTGATATAAACGTTGCTCCTAGGATATTGAAAATATTATTTTAATTAGACTTAGGGATAGTGCAAATTATGAGAACGTTTTTTTTCTTATGTAAGAAATGATGTTCGGTCGAATCTAGGAAGCTAAGTGTCGGGCAATAGCCACTTTTCGCCGACATATATAATAATTATGATATCAATATGTATGTACATCTCGACAATTGATGTAAAAACTCGAGATCCTTGGATGAAATGCGAGAGCATTGTCGAGACTGTGTATATCGAGATATATATAATGTTATATATCGAAAATTTTTATACCCACTAAGACACAACTCGACATTTGTCCATCATGTCGAGATTTAACTATAAGGATGTCGAAATCATTGTGTATTAACTAGTTAAATGTCGAAACCTTTATATATAAAATGTCGAGAGATACACATATAGATAGATGTCGAGACGTATAGTGAAGGGACTCGACATTTGGTCTCGATATTTTATATTATATGCTCACCATGGTCTCGACTTTTACATTCGACATTTTCCTTTAAGTACTCGACATTTATTAGGTATTTATATATGATAAATCCCGAAATTTTTGTATAAATGTATATGGAGGTTTCGACATCTCTATAGGATGTCGATATAACTTGAAGAGCTCGATATTTATTAGATATAGATCTCGACATTTTTCAAGAGGTCCGATTTTTTTTAAGAAATGGTGGTCTCGACATTTCTAGGAATAAGATGTCGACATTTGTGAGATTTCGACATTTTGTTTTAGTTAATAAATTTTCAATATTTTAGGGTTTATTTATTTTAGGAATATCATTATTTTTAGGTTTTCATTAATTTTAGGATTTTCTATAATTAGAGTTTGGGAACTTAAAAACTTACACAGTTTAGTAAATATACTAATATGATAATATTTATTATATTCAGAGGATCGAAATATAGAGACTACGCCAGACCTTCTATTTGACTGTAGCAGGAGGACAGGTAGGTGGAACATCCATCTACAACGCGTAAACACCAATGTGATATATATGTGCTTTATGTGCTTCGATGAATAATGTGTTTTATGTGTTTACGTACATTTTTATGTGGCATCACGATATCATGTATTATCACGTTAAATGCCTGCATGCGCATTTCATGTCATTTCACGGAGTGTACCGTGGTGGAACGGTGGTACTGTATTGTACCTAGTGAGTGAGTAGCCGATATTGGCTGTCGACCCGTAGAGGTGTCACGTGAGGGTGGGCATCTGCTGTGCGCCAGCGCCTGTGACGGTGAGCCATTGGCCCGTTTGACATTATGCGGCAGACTGCGGGCGACCTAGAAAGGAACGACTTGGGACATCCCCAAGTAGACTAGCTAGTGTAGGCCACGCTGTCGCATGCGGGAGGAGGCGACCTGGAGGGTGCGACCTGGGTACCCTTACGGGACCTAGTGTAGGCTACCAGCGTGGGCACCGCATTGGCAGAAGAGGCGACCCGAGAGTGTGACCTGATACGGCTCAGGGAGGCTGCTCGGTGTAGGCCACTGTCGTAGTGTTGTGATCGTGTTGTGGTAGTGTTCGTGATCGTGGTAGTGATTTCGCGTGATGGTGCACAGTATGGAGCCCAGGGCCCGTTGTGAGGTGGTGAGTGTATCCCGGTTGTGATGAGCGATAGTGAGTGGCATTGCATTAGTGAGAGTTGGGGGTGAGTGAACGTGAGCGAGTCACACGTGCATGCATTATTTCACCTACTGGGCAATAGCTCAGTGTTTGCGTGTTGTAGGTAGTCGACGATCGAGGCTGGCTATCGGAGCTTCCATGGGCTTTTGAGGGCGGGGCTGTACATGGATGACGACCTGTGGGCGAGTGATAGGGTGTTTTGGGCCTTCGGCCCGTTCGTTGTGTAAACAAATATTTTTGTAAAATGGGTTCTCTGCGGCTTTCGCTGCTAAACCCGACGTGATTTGTCGCTAATTAGCGATTAGAGAATGAGGGTCGCTACAGAGGGCAGCGCCGATCACGGTGGTGATGACGCCGCCCCTACTACCGGGCAATTGACTGTCAACACGAATAGTAGCGGCGATCGCAATCAGAATCTAGGAACTTCAACTGTGGAATTGAAGTGTACTATTCCATCGGTGGAAACACCTGCGATCCATCAGCCTCCTATCAATCAGAGCATTAAGGGCGAGCTGGACAAGGACTGGCTGAAGCTACGAAGATAGTCTGGTCGATTACCCGCTCAATCCACTGGAAGTAGTCCGTGGCTCAACTTCAATGCGAACATATTGAAAAATCAGGACAACCGCCTATTGCTCCAAGCACTGATGCAGGGCATGACATAGGAGTAGTGGAACTCGATGAGATTCAAGAGGAAATTGACCACTGGAAATCATCGCTAATGTGCTATGTACTCGGGGCTAACCCTCCATATGGTGTAATGTCTGCTTTTTTGAAAAGAAAATGGGAAAACTTAGTTTGATGAATCTATGGCATAGTGAGGGAAAGACAATTCCTAGCGAGGTTTGACAGTGTGGCATCAAGGGATAGGATTTTGCAAACTAAGATAGTCCACTTTGACAAGAAACCAGTTGTCTTAGCCCCTTGGACCGAGAGCACACAGTTGACTAAGGTAGGGGTAGATAGTGTTCCTATTTGGGTGCAACTTCCTCAACTTGAGCTAAAATACTGGGGTGCAAAGACACTTAGTAAGTTCTCTAGCTTGATAGGGAAACCAATCATGACTCATGATGTTACACGGAAGAAGGAGAGAATCCACTATGCTCGAGTTCTAGTGGAAGTAGACCTCAATAAGCCACTAAAGGATACCATTAAGTTTCTGAGCAAGAAAGGACAGCTACTAGAGCAGAAGGTAACCTATGAATGAAAGCCTGTATTCTGCAACAAATGTAGGAAGTTTGGCCATGAAGAAGCTGTTTGTAGGAAGGATGAGAAAGGTGTTAGGAATATGCCCTCGAATGCTATATGAGGATTAGATTGTATTGGGCATTAGCTTGTTTATTCGACCTTTTGTGTTAAGATATTTTCGTGTTTTTATTGAAAGTCATTGTTCGGTTATTGGTGTAATACCCGTAATTTTTAATACGGGGTTTTAATGTAATTAAATATGTAAAGTTGTGAATTAGAAGGTTAGATAATAGGAATATAGTTGCAATGCCCAAATAGGCATCTTAATCAGCCCAGAAATACTATTGAATTTAAACAAAGATATCCAAATATAATAAATATAGGCTCATAATGTTGAGCCATATTTGAATTAATTAGTTAATTATGAATACCCACACTTTTAAAATAAAGATTGGGCCATTCAAATTTTAATAAGGCCCAAAGACTTAGAAAATACAAGATAAGATAATAACACGTTACTTAGACCTAAGGAAAAACTAATGTCTAATCAACTCACAAAAATCGATGTGCTCATGCATATCTATTATATGATGAATATTAAGAAAGGTAGAACTTCACTAACGAAGGAACCTTGAAGCTGAAATACCAAAAGACTAAGCCAAGAACTCAAGGAGTATCATCAAATTCGAACTACACACAAGGAGGTATGCAAAAGCTTTCGTGGTTAACAATCTTAGTGTACTATGCTTTCGATATATGTATATATATAGGTGTGTATACACATAATCTTATGCCAATCAGAGGGGATTTGAATTATACTACATGGAGAAAACCCTAGTTGTTTAACGTCAATATGAATATGAAAGAAACAAGGGTGCTAGTGATGTCGATGGGACATATCTTAGAACTATAGCAATACAGACGAGTGCTCAAGTGAAGATACATGCACTTCAGTGATTTTGCATAGGAATAATTCATGAGAGTTTGATTTAGGGTGTAAGACATTATGGGATTAGCATAGTTCTTGAAATTAGTCTTGATCATATATGAACTTTTGGATTTGTATGAGTTCGGGCGATTTACCTTTGAAGGACTTCGGAAATCTAATCTTTACATGATCAATCGGACGTCTGTGAGGACTACGACTGTTGTTTGCCTCATCTCCCAGACTACAATTCAGAGTAACAGCTTATGGCATCAACGTGTGTCTCAATCTAAACATCAAAGCTCTTCAACGACTATCAACGCAAAAGTTGGTTCACGGTCTACCAACCATTATTCTACAGAAAGAGCATCAATGTTCGGTGTGTCAACTAGGAAAAATGAAGCGAGCTTCTCATCACGTCAAACTAGTTGCCTCTACTTCACTTCCCTTGGAATTACTACATATGGACCTCTATGGACCCATGCAGACACAGAGTATTAGTGGGCGCAAGTACTGTTGAGGTATATGCCCTAGATGCCGTACGAGGACTGGGAGTACGAGGGCAATTTGCTAATGTGTAGTGTTTAGTGATGTAATTTGACTACTTCTATTAATGGAATGACTTTATTTATCATTAATTAATTATTGGATGAATAAATTAAAAGGCAAATTATTAATTAGTCTAAAGATTTCACCTTGCAGTCTGGTTGGATAAGACATTAATAAAACCCAAATATTGGCAGTTCAGTTAGTGATTCTGTGGGGACAGAGAGGGGCACCAGTAAGCTGAGATACTACAATATTAAAATAGTCCACAAGTCTAAGCCTCCAGTAGGGTGACTGAAATGACACGTACGACTTGTTTGTCGATGGGTCCAATATGGTTGTGCCAACCGTTCACTTGGGAAGTGGGAGCCCATGACAATGATACAAGATGAATCAGGGGATTATCTGTATTTGGACACTGACTCGTAATCGAACGATCACATGCTTGGATTGTCCTTGATCGAACGATTGATTGTAGTAGTATGCGTGAACCTTAGACCGAAAGGGTTAACTTTCAGGTTGATCTTGAGGTCTTGACTTGTCACTGGTTTGCTAGGCCCGTCTTGCCGGTGGCATGGGTCGGCGGCGAAATGCAGTCTTGACTTTTCGATGTGATTGCCGGTTGAACCGCGGAGCGGGATTTACGGTCTCGATTAAATTCGAGGTTAACGTCCTATGGCAAGTTTAATGTGCGGGAATTTATCCAAGTCTCTGGCCAGAGCATATAACTTACTCATGATATTCGTGGAGTGCAGTTTCAGAACTTTCACCGACATAAACGACATATAGTCGAGTTCTGTAAGTTTGACTATGCGTGACTTTCACCCGACCGGGACAAACGTAAAGGGTTTATACGTATGGCGAAAATCCACAGTCGGTTCATAGATTATGATTAGATCAAATTCGTACTCAACTTGGGATCTGTTCGGTACCACGGGGCTGGCTAGGTGAATACCGAATTCCTAGATACCTCCTTGGCCGGTTGAGACGAACCAAGAGAGTCGGGCTTAAAAAGGGCAACCGTTATAACGTCGTCATCAGAGAGAGAGAGACAAGCCTAGGTCCTAGATTGTGACATTAGGGTTTGGGGCTTGGCCAAAGCCTTGATCGGCCGAAAATACTAAGTTTGACTAGTGAGGGGTAAAATGGTATTTTCACCTCACGATATATTTTTGAAATAAAATATTTGATGTTGAATATTTAGTATATGATTTAAATTAGATTTAGATCTTTATTATTTTCTTAGAGAAATAATATTGTTTAATTTGGGAATTAAATAATGTATATCGGATGTATATATAAGTTTCGAATTTTTATTAGATAAAATTTCGAAAATTAGTAAATATATTTATATTGGATATTATATGTTTAAAATATACTAGATATGGTATTTTAATTAATTAAGGTACTGGATATTTAATTAATTAAATATAAAGTTGAATTTTGAATTCATTACTTGGTAAAACGAAGACTTGGTAAAAGGGGAGGTTTGAGGATTTTTCTCCACCCACCTTAACCTATTTTTGGCTAATCCTAAGAGGTATAAAGAAGGATTTTCGAGATCCTAAAGAGTGTGGAAGCTAAATTTTCGAAATACAAGCAAAAGAGAGTAAAACCTAAGAGTTTTCTCCTCTCACCACTTTCTCTCTCGCACTCTCTCTCTCGGGGGCAGCAAGAAGTTCGTTCTTGGCCTAGCCGTACATGCAAGAATAGCTACAACGTTAGTAAGGTGCCGGCGTGACGATCTTGCGCAAAGAAGGCGTCCCGTTCGTGTGCTTTTGGCGTAGGAGAGGGGCACTACGCCTCCGGGATTCGAAGGATTCGAAGCTAGCCATTATTAAGAGAATTCAACAAGGTATCATGGCTGATCTCTTATCTCTTTACGTCAATACGTTCTCGTGTTTGTAGCCGAGCGAGCTTGGATAGGCGGGAAACCCCGTAAGATTTTAAAATTCCACTGTTCTAGGAATGTGGGTCCAGGGACCCTCGGGGATTCCCAACAAGTACGTGCTAGTTATCGTTGATGACTACTCTCGATACACGTGGACGAAGTTCCTTCGAACTAAGGATGAGACAGGGGACTTGATAATCAATTTTGTGAACACTACTCAGAATTTGCTGCAACAATCCATTCAAGTCATCAGAACAGACAATGGCACTGTGTTCAAAAACAAGTAGCTCAGTGATTTCTATCAGAAATATGGGATTAGTCAGCAATTCTCAGCCGCAAAGACGCCTCAACAGAATGGTATCGTTGAAAGGAAGAATAGAACGTTAGTGGATGCCGCACGTATGATGCTGATTCATTCTGGCCTCCCACATTTCCTTTGGGTTGAAGCGGTAAATACCGCCTGCTTCACTCAGAACAGGACGGTGGTTCACAAGCGCTTCGATAAGACTCCGTACGAAATAATGAACAAGAGAATATCCAATATTTCCTTCTTCAAGGTCTTCGGGTACAAGTGCTTTGTGGCGAACGACAAAGAGCAACGTGCTAAGTTCGACCCTAACGCATTCGAAGCGACATGTTAGGTTCTCGATTATCAACTCCTATGATCCTAGACTCAAATCCTAAGGAATTCGACTAGAATTGTATGAAATTAATTTCGATCGAAAACCTTCAATGAAGAACACGAGAGAGAATTCGAGTAGTGAGAGAATGATTTCTGAGTTCTCTCTCTAGAATTGGATTTGGCAGCCTCTCGGATCAATTGACTAATTTTTCTCTACTTAAGCTCAATGTTTACAAGTCTATTTATACCAAACAAACTTGGTATAGATAACAAGTAAGTCCTAAACTAAGGACAAATACATATAACGCCCCAATCTCTGAAGACAACTAATAAATCATAGTACAATGACAAATCGTATTCTACAATCTCCCCCTTTGTGCTTGATTGCCCTTCCGTGCTGTTTGTCTTTGTCAGGCATAGTAAGACCTGCGCAAGCCCAGCGCGTACTCGAAGTCCCTTAGTGTGCTCCTCAGCTCCAGTCGCTCCTCAATATCATCAACTAGTTCCATCAGGAGTGGTTGTTCTCTCACGAACCGATGAATCCTGAGCATCGTCTCTCGGTTGATTTCTTCCAATCTCTTCTCTATGTTCTGCCTGATCACCTTGAGCGTTCCATTGCAACACTTATGTATCTCAGTCTTCAGCATCAACCTAGTCTTCTTAGCGATTGGATTGTGGTAGGTGATGCCTAGGACTGAGCTGATGTGTACGTGATTGCTTGGAAGCCCTTCTATTTCAGGTCCTTGATTGAGCGGGGCCGTCATGTTGACTTTCTTCATATTGCTCTCCAGAGCCATCTGAAGATCGTGTGCGGCAGAGTATTTGACTTGTCACAACATGAATCGGTAGAGTCCCTCGAGTCCTTCGTTCTTGATAAAGCCTTGAGGACCCTTGCACTTCTCTACATAGAGTTGGTAGAGCTTGTACACCTCCTTGGCAGGAAGATAGGGTAGGTCACTCTCGCTTAGTTCTTCTCGAGTTCAATCTTTCCGCTCTATCACGTAGTACGGTGTTGGATGATTCCCTTTAGTGCAATAGACATTGAGTAGCTGGCATATTGGGGATAATTCCTTGAAGTGACTCTTCAGCCGTTCCTTAGGAATCCCCAGCCTCATATCCAGTCCGAGTTGGGTCAGCATCCAAAGATAGCTCATCCTTTTCTGCTGCTCCCGGTGAGAGCTGCCTCTGAGCTCGAACTTGTTCGGCGTCTTGATCTTGTTCGGTGATCTCCAAATATTTTGACGAACTTCTTCCAGGAATGGGATCTCGATCCTTATGTTTTCCCACTGCGTATCAATGCGAATGGTTCCAGGCATTTGTCTTGTAGGCCAGGCCGCTCGTTGCATGATTAATTCTGGAAGCCTTGCGGGAACTTGTTCATGGTCTTCACCTTCTCAAAGTTCTTCGTCTTCAAGACTAAGTCAACCGAAGCTGCTTAGAGGAACTGTTGAACGTCCCTGATGCGTTGTCTTTGAGCTTCATCGGGCATGCTGTGGGTCATCCACTGTCCTTCGAAGATGTACTTATCTAGGAATTCGTACACATTGACGCCATGCCCAGAAGTACCCGGTTGGTCTGGAGTGATTGAGGGAGTCGCTTGAGTAGCTGCAAGGGCCACGAGCATAGCGGCACTTACTTCTTCTTTCGAAAGCAAGGGGCTTGTTAGGGTCGTTGGTGGGGGCGGAGGCGTCCTTAGGGTGAAGGATGGTGGGTCGATTTGGGTTTGAGTTAGAGTGGTGCGGTGCATGGTGGTGATTGTTTGGGTAGTGGGTTGTGTGGTTTCAGCGGCTCCAGTGCTTGTCTGCGTCGCGCCCGAGCTTCGTCCTTGACTTCGTGTTTATATTCGAAGCCTCTTCTCCACCTCATGATGTCCTTGATCATCTGGATCGCCATGTCGGTGTTTGGAGCGAGAGCCTTGGCCTCGACAGGTTTCGATCAGGTCAGGACGGTCGACGAGACGGCGGAAGGGGTCTTCTTCCTTCGGCGTTCAAGTGGTCAGCTCTAGTAGGCGGGCGACTAAGATGGAGTGGAGGTCGGTGATAGGTACTGTTGCAGGGTTGATTAGGTTGTGGGTGAGGATGAGTGTGGGGATGGGTGTGGTACGTGTGGGTTGTACGGGTGTGAAGATGAGTTGTGAGGAAGACGGCTCCGAGACTGGTGCTTTCCCACGATCTTGGCGGCATCTCGATTGTTGTACGCACGCTCTCCATGAGTTTATCTTCAAAGGACTTTAATGCCTCGGAGAGAGCGGCCTGAAGTCGGTCTTCTGTCACAAACGGGACGGGCGCCTCCGTCGTAGATGGACCAGGCTGATGCCGCCTGTTGACAACCTTTGACCTAACACCCGCTCCTCAGGTTGGCTCGGAGTCACTTGAGGTTGTGATTGTTCGAGACTTCCACCCAATCCTTGAGTCGAATCTTGGAGATTCTCCTCTATGGGTGTTTCGGCAGGCTCGGTATGGACCTGCGAACCAGAAACTGGTAGGCTGTGTTGCGGCTCAAGATTGAGCGAAGAAGTGGCCGCAGCACCTGAAGAGGTGATCGGCGCGGTGTCCGATGTGGTGATGACGATGGTGAAGAGGGACTCGAGTTGTATGCTTAGTCATCTGGGAGCCCGTTCTATCAATCTGATCTCCTCATCGGACTCCGTGTCTGATGAGGTGGCTGTATGAGGAGAAGGTTCACGCTCAACGTCCTCACGAGCCTGTTCCGTCACCTGTGGAAGTGAGCTTTGCCCCATTTCTGCCTCGGGCTGTGCTACTTGTTGATGAACCTCCTCAATGGTCTCTTCAAGCATGCTAATATGGACGGGCACTTCCACTTAGAGTGTTTATGATGGAGCCTCTTGTTCCAACTCTGCCGCCACAGCATCGATCAACGTGGCATCTACATCAGGTATTTGTACATCCTGAGTTGGAAGCTCCTGCTCTAGCTCCTGGGCTACTGCATCAATCAGCGTGTCCTCAGGGCTTGAGTGTTGTTGTTGAAGGCTCACTTGAAAATATGCCGGGGGCCCTCTTATCATCTGCTCAGTGAGATGGTGTTCCCGATAGTATCTCTGGTATTCGTCTCCCGCAGGGTCGGCAAGACGAAGAAGCTCAAACGGGATCGGTATTGATGGTTGTATCAGATTCGTGAGCCTGGGATTGTGGAAGAATTTGAGTGGTGGTTGATAGTTCCCTCCTGGAGGCAGTCGTGAAATATTGTCGTGGAGCTCCATGAGGTTGGCAATGATCACATTGAACCACTGGGCATAGGGAACATTCTTTGATCGCTTGTTTTCCTGCTGCCTGATTTTCTCAGCTAGATCATTCCAGAGCAGTTGAGCAAAATCGTAATTCCGCGAGAAGGCGATTCCATGGAAAATCCTCAGAATGTTGCTGTTGCCTTTATCGAACTCTGCGTGCTTTGGTGACAGACACTTATTGATTATCCCGAAAAGTGTCTTCTGAGGATTAGGGATGCCATTGCTCTGAAATTGAGCAAGCTTGGTGAGAGGTGGCCGGTATCCCATGTGGAGAAGGCCGCGCACCATTTCTGCATTAGTAGGCATAGAGTCGTAGTTAGGGCTGAATGGCAGGTCAAGAACGAGACCAAGATCGTCCTTGCTGAAGCTGATGTGCCTCGTCCCAACCACCGTGGTAAATCGGTAGCTGCCCTCCACTATGTGACTCTTAAATCTTCCCCAAAATTGTTGGAGATAAACCATCGGTACTGACGCCGTCATCGTCAGTGCATTCCACAGAGGATGGCCTTGCAAAATGTACATGATTATCTCGTCCGGACACCTAAAGGTAGTCAGGTCGAGTTGAAAGTTGGTGTCCTGCACCTTGAGGTATAGATTCTTGTCGTATATGTGGTTGTAGGCAGGATAGTGATCCATCTGAAATACACATAAGAGATGTAAATCATTAGTCAAAAAATTATTAATTTGAGTCGAAATTCAATATATATAAATCCATAATGATGTATCAAGTCATAACATGTTTGAATATATGCGGAATTGATAATATGAAATTTGCACAAAAAATCATACGAAGTGAGTTTTGAATAGATAAATTTATTTCGACATAAGTATGTTAGTCTCATAGAGGTTTAGTCGAAATTTTTCCAAGTGTTGTAAGCACTATTCACTCCGTGCTTTTTATCGCGCGAGAATTGAAGTTCTCAATTGGCCTTAGTGCAAATTTTAGATACAAATCTCCTATGTAATTTGCGATCGAGAAAAATGTTATTCGCTATTGAAAGCTACAGTGAAAAGGACTTAGAAAATTTTCTAAGTTTTTAAACTTAAGATACGATACTGTAGCCGAGAAATTTTACGATCGAGAAAAATTTCCGTGTACATTTACGATCGAGAAATTTTTCGTGAGTGAATAAATTTTTTTCGCAGTGAAAGTTATCGAGCGAGAAAGTATTTCTATTTTAAAATAGTTTTGCGCTATGGAATTTTACGATCGAGAAAATTGACAGCGAGAAACTTGGTGACTCGCCGAGAAAATTTTCGATCGATAGAAATCATCACTGTGCATGTTTACGATCGAGAAATGTTATCGTTGAAAAATTAATTTTATCGCCGCTAAAATTCTCGACCAAGAATGAAATTGAAATCGAATTTACTGTTTGCGACTGTAAGTTTTGCGCTCGAAACTTATTTTGCACCTACTATATCTATTTTGTTCAGTGATCTTTTAGCTCGCATAAAATCCTAAATGCAATTTCTCGATAGTAATTATTTTTTAAGCTACGTTATCTTTCTTAAAGACTAAGTCACAAATTTTGCGATCGAAAAACTTTTACATTGCAAACAGAAGAACAATTGAAATTCAAACGGTGATATCCCAGATTTAGTCTTACTTTCAGTCGTACTCAAATAACGCAGAGAATCAGAACAATCTACCTTAAAATGATCAAGAAACTTCGAAACTATCAAAATATGCAGTATTTTAACCTAGATTTTATGCTAACAGATTGGTCTTTATTGCAAACAAGCATTCGAGTTCTCAGAATACGAACAGACGAGAAATGAACACGGGATCATGCGAAATATATCACAATACAGATGCAAATGAAGTTGAAATACACGATAATCCCTAAACGAAGTCAAATCTACCTTCTAAAGACGAAAATCAGTGGAAAATCGAAACATTTGAAGAGTTTTGACGTTCGTCTTTTGAGAGAAAGAGTTTTTCGCACAAAAATTTGACTGTTGAATTTTGCGATCGAGGGTTTTAGCGTGTATTTAGGGATTTTCGACTGTAAGCAATGATTTCGTTTAATTGGGCTGATTAGACGTTTTGTGAGACTTAGTGAATTAAGCCCACTACTGTTTAAGATCGAGAAACTTACGATCGAGAAATTTATTTTGGTAACTATTTAATTTTCGCTGGACGAGTTCGATCGAGAATCTTTTGGTTCCTGTTTAATTTTTGCTCGTCAATATGAAGGCGAAAATTACAACTTGGTCCCAAAATTAATTTTCGCTCGAGAGGCCGCGAATGAAAATTGCAAAATTCGCCCGAATTTCTCGATGGTAAATTTTTCTATGTATGTCAGATTGATCCTAAGTTAAAGAGTAAACCACAAAATTGCTCCCCTAAACATAATATCGAATGTAATTAACTCCCTGTAATTTTTGAGCGGTGACAACTTGCTCCAAGGCTTGATCATCGAAAACCTGTAACACTTAGAGTAAGTTGTCGAGAATATTTGAGTTAATTTTGGAAGCAATTTTACCAATTAGGCTCGGTACCTCTCTGAAAAAATTTGTTAAATCCAAATCATAAAACACGTTAAAGATCAAATGATGTAACCATTCAAAATTTTATTCAATGCCGTATACTCCAAGTCTGGAATAATTCGTGAAGTCCTCCTCTGTGCTTCTTCAAAACTTAGAGGAAGAACATCAAATAAGTTTGGAGTTTAGGACATATTATTGTGTATGCTCCCCCTCAAATGATGCACAAAAAAAAAAACGATTTAGCATGAAAACACATAGAATCAATTGGCACATACTAAATGAGTAACGCGCAATTTATACAATTTCACTTAGATACATGGTCCCCGAATCATGTATTCAAAATGTTACGCGAGGGTATGAGCATAAACAAGTAAAATCGCATTTAATCATTTCAGTGTAAATGCAAATTAAACTTGCATATCAGAATGTGCGATATGTCTCTTAAATGTTATTAATATTCTGGGGTCAGATTATTTTGCTACGATCATTATCACGCCTAAAATTTCACACGACACTTGAAAGGATCATATGCCGTCAAGTCACGTCGTCAAACTAAAGAGTCCTAAGTTCATAGAATGATCCATTTCGACAACTCTCGGTAGGTTCACTCTAGCACTCGATTATTTTTACTTGGGATTTTTATATTTATATCACTCAAATCAACACAAGCAATATTAAGTCAATTACCTGTGATTGAGGTGTTTTGAATCTTTCACCTATGCGCAAGACCGTCGATTTGGAATTATAGAGACTGCAAAGGGTTTTAATTTGGCTCTTGACTTAGAAGGGAAGGAAAATTTTGGAATTGTGGACTAAAGATTTTCTTCCTTTTCTTCGTCGTCCTCTTCACCAGCATTTTGATCTTTTTCATCCTTAAACTTTTTCATATTATTTTACACTTGCTCAAGCTGAAGCTCCGCTTCTCTACGAGGCTGAGAGATTATCTAAGGCGAAGTTCTTCTCGTTTGTTCTTGGGCCAACACCGCGCTCCTTTTCTCTTAATCCCTAGTGAGGTTTCAGAGATTATCAATTTGAAGAAGTTCACAGTTGTGGAATCCGAACCCAAGGCCATGCTCCTCTTCTCGTTGTCTCGATATAAGACCGGATTATCGTTGGAGAAGTTCACTTCGTGGTGCTCCTCTTTCCAGTCTTTCCGACGAGTATACGAGATTATCGAAGGAGAAGCTCACAGCAAGATCCATGCCCCCTTCTAATGATTTCTGGAAGATTTCAATAATTAGGAAGGCAGGTTCTTTTGGACTATTTATTGTGCGTTGAGCATTCCTCGTGTGCGTTTTCCACCTCCTTTTATCATCATTTCCTTCTTTTTGTTCGTCGCCTTTTTCCCCCCTTCTTTTCTCTTTTATGCAACCCTCCGAAATGTATGAATTACGGTTGAAGGCTTGATCGGGATACAAATGAAGAAAGGGATATCAGAGAAGGCTCAAAAGGGATGACTAGAGGAATAATTTCAAGGATGATATTTTCTATATGTAAGGTCAAGTGAGGAGTTTCCTAAGTGCTCTAATCATTTTTCTACGGAATTAGCGCAAGGCGAGTATGAAGCCAGGAATCACTAGTTAAGACAAGCAATTGATGTGTGACTCGCTCAAGAATAAATCCATAGAAAGGAAAAATGAAGTGCCAGAATCCTCACTTATGTAAAGTGGCTTTGTGTCTAGTGGAACAAACTAATGACCTTTAGACACAAGAATGCGATAGACTGACCAATTTAAGCAACAAATCAGTCTCATGTGTAATATTTTTGTACTTAATATTATACTTATATGTATAATATTTTTGTCATGCCGATGATATCGTCATGCCCCTAATATTATACTTATATGTATAATATTTTTGTATTTTTGATTATTTTAGTATTATTATATTTTCATTTAAAATTGAAAATTTTCACGCAAGATAAAGCGGTTGTAAGTATAGAAAACACATAGCATAGAGCATGTGAAAGCACGTAGATTCACATATTGCACAAATTACGGAAGGTTCAACATGCCTAATTTTCCGACAAGGAATTGGAACCGTTTTTCGTCCAATGTCTTGGTGAAAATGTCAGCTAGTTGATATTCCGTGTTCACAAAATACATGTCAATGGTGCCTTTTTCTACGTGATCTTTGATAAAGTGATATCGTATGTCTATGCATTTTGTGCGTGAGTGGTGAACAGGATTGCACGTAATCGCAATGGCACTTTGGCTATCACTGTAAGTGGGTATATTATTTAGATTGTATCCATAATCGCAAAGCTGAGTCCGCATCCATAACATCTGCGAGCAACAGCTGGCGACCGCGACATATTCTGCTTCAGCCGTTGACGTTGAAACGCAGTTCTGCTTTTTGGATGACCAGCAAACCAACTTTTCGCCTAGAAATTGAGCGCCACCGGATGTGCTTTTCCTGTCCATGCGGCAACCTGCATAGTCGGCATCAGTGTAGCCAATTAGTTTGAAATTCGTACCTTTAGGATACCACAATCCTTAGGTAGATGCCTTAAAGGTAGCACAAGATTCGCTTCACCGCAAGCATGTGAGATTCCTTAGGGTCGACTTGAAAATGGGCGCATAAACAAGTGGAAAACATGATGTCCAGCCGGCTTGATGTGAGATATAGAAGAGACCCAATGATGCTGCGATAGAGGGTGATGTCGACCGTTTCTCCAGTGGGATCGGCATCCAACTTGCAGCTTGGTGACATAGGAGTGCTGAGGGGCTTACTCTGATCTTGATGGAACTTTTTCAGAATATTCTTGATGTATTTGGTCTGACTGATGAAAATCCCATCATCGAGTTGTCTGACTTGAAACCCTAAGATGAATTGCATTTCTCCCATGTGACTCATTTGAAACTTGCTCTTCATTATATCTCCAAATTTCTTGCAAAGCCGTGGATTTGTTGATCCGAAGATGATGTCATCGACGTATACTTGGACGACCATCAGATCTTTGTCTTGCCATTTGATGAAGAGAGTCGTATCGATCGTTCCTCGAATGAATCCAGACTTCATGAGGAGTTCACTCAGGACATCATACCAAGCACGTGGGGCTTGTTTTATTCCGTAAAGAGCTTTATCTAATCGATAGACGTGATCGGGGTGTGCGTGATCAACAAAGCTTCTGGTTGAGCGACATAGACTTCTTCTTTTAACACGCCGTTAAGAAAGGCGGTCTTAACATCCATTTGGTAGAGTTTGAAGTCCTTATGAGCCGCATAAGCCAGGAAGAGACGAATGGCTTCGATTCGGGCAACAAGAGCATATGTCTCATCGTAGTCAATTCCTTCATATTGGTTATAGCCCTTCGCAACCAATCTCGCTTTATTCCTGATCACTTCTCCATCTTCATTCTTTTTGTTCTTAAATACCCATATTGTTCCGATGATTGTTTTCCCATGCGGACGCGGTACTAGGGTCCACACTTGATTGATTAATTTCATCTTGCATGGCAATAACCCAATTCGAATCCTTAAGCGCGTCGGCTACTTTGGTTAGCTAATTTTGGCTTAAGAAGCAGCTGAAGAGACTATGTTGATGACGTGTCCGTACTCCACTCGAAGGATCACTAATAATCTGATCGACTGGATGTGCTCGAGTCCATTTTCGCTCGTGTGGTAGAGCAGAACTCGACGCATCGGCCATTTGAGGACTGAGACTACCAATGATTTCAGATTGTTCATTAGGTTGAGGTAAGTCAGATTCTGCACTTGGATTGAGTGTTTCTGATGAGACTTCCTCATTGACTGTTGTAGGCTCTTCCGTGATCTGTGGTAAGTCTGAATCGGGTGAGGTAGGGACATTTGAAGAGCTTGGTATGTCGGCCTCGTCAAGTGGGGAGTCCACTAAAGGTTTAGCATAAACGATTTCTGGCCGATATACGGGCTCAAAGAGATAGTCCAGATCTTCCATCACAAGTCTCAGAGCTTCTTCAGACGTTGATTCCGTAGTTGTTGCCATCTTCTATTGGTTTTGTGCCAACACACCAGTGTATACGGGTTCTGTACCGTCGTATTCAGAAGTCATCGGGTTTCGCACGGGTCCTGAACTGAGGTGTGCAGGAGCCATTTCTGCCACTTCATGGAAAGTGACGTTATATCTTTCTTTGATTGATCAGTTGGACTTGATGTAAACTCGCTACGCCTTTGATGTTGATGAGTACCCAACGAATGCGGCTTCGAATGCTTTAGGGTCGAACTTAGCGCGTTGCTCTCTGTCGTTTGCCACAAAGCACTTACACCCGAAGAACTTGAAAAATGAGATATTGGGTACCCGCTTGTTTATTATTTCGTATGGAGTCTTATCGAAGCGCTTGTGAACCACCGTCCTGTTCTGAGTGAAGCAGACGGTATTTACTGCTTCAGCCCAAAGGAAGTGGGGGAGGCCGGAATAGATCAGCATTGTACGAGCGGCCTCCACTAGAGTCTGGTTCTTCCTTCCAACAACCCCGTTCTGTTGAGGAGTCCTAGCGGCTGAGAATTGCTGACTAATGCCAAGTTTCTGATAAATTCACTGAGATACTTATTCTTGAACTCAGTGCCGTTGTTTGTTCGGATGACTTGGATGGAGTGTTGCAGCAAATTCTGAGTAGTGTTCACGAAGTTAACTGTCAAGTCCCTGTCTCATCTTTAGTTCGAAGGAACTTTGTCCATGTGTAGCGAGAGAAGTCATCAACAATAACTAGTACGTACTTCCGCCAACTAATACTCTGTGTCTGCATAGGTCCACAGAGATCCGTATGTAACAATTCCTAGGACGTGAAGTGGAGGCAACTAATTTTACATGATGAGATGCTCGCTTCATTTTTCCTAGTTGACATGCCGAACACTGATGCTTTTTTGTAGGATAATAGTTGGTAGACCGTGAACCAACTTTTTCGTTGATAGTCGTTGAAGAGCTTTGATATTGAGATGAGACATACGTTGAGGCCATAAGCTGTTCCTCTGCATTACAGTCTGAGAAATGAGGCATACAGTTGGCGAAGGCCGCACGGACGTCAGGTTGGTCGTGTAAAGGTTTGATTTCCAAAATCCTTGGAGGAGTTCTTTGTCCTGACTGTCCAATATTCTGCACCGGTCAGCAAGGAAGACCGCCTGGAATCCTTTGTTGCAGAATTGGCCTATGCTAATCAAGTTATGGCGGAGGCCTTCGACGTACGAGACATCCGTTATAGTCAGATTTTCTAGAATGATGGCCCCAAATCCTAGTATGGGGGCAGAGTCGTTGTTTCTGAATCTGACTTTTCCATTTGGTCGGTCTTTGTAGTTGCTCAGCAGCTCTTGTATTCCCGTCATGTGTGTGGAGCAACCAGAGTCGAGGTACCACACATGATGGATCTGCAAAAATGATTAGAGCGCTTTAGGTACCCACTTATAAATTGGTCCTCGCAGATTAGCAGATTTGGGTATTGGTTCAGATTTAGTTCCTAAATTATTATGAGTATGAGCTTTAGCGACCCAAGTCCTCTTCGAAGAAGTTGATTTGGGTCTGCTCATTATAAAAGACTTGGCCTTTACGGTTTTCATCTTTTTAGGCGGAGATTTAGGAACCCATTTGGGTTCAACCTGACAGGGAAGATTAATTTCAGCACGGACAAATGCTTTAGTACGCTTGAGCGTGGAAAAGATCTTTTCATTGGATAGTCTCCTAAGGTGCTTGGGGGATTCGATCTTAACGGGATACCTTAGGTGAGAACAAGCATGTATATCGCCATATGCTTTCTTTATGGCTGGATTTTGTTTCCTACGGGTCATCCTAGAAGCATTTGTCTTAGAATGATTTTTCATTATTTCTGAATAGAGCCTGTTGTGAAATTTGTACTTCTAAATATGGTCGGTTTTAAGGAGCAAGTAGAAGCAATTACTTTAATAGTGGAAACAGCTCTTTTATTTCTACGAGTGTCTTTTATTTTTACAGAAGGAGATAAATTCTTAAAAACAGTCAACTCTATGGGCTCCTTCTCTATTTTTAGTTTAGACACTCTCGCCTTCGACTCTAATGTTGTCTCTACGCTCTCTGTAGACGTAAGCAAAGCAGGATTAGAGATAGAATTTTTCTGTTTATTTTTAATTTGCTGATTTTTCAAAGGCACTTTTTCTTTCTTCATGCTTTTCAGAATGATGTTTTCTTTTGGAGGAGATGCGTGAGAAATGGCTTTTGAGATGGAGGAAGCTTTGAGATTTTCAGAACCCTCCCCTCACCCGGCTACCTCATCGGACATCGAGTCCGATGAGGAGATTCAACTCATGAGAAGGACTCCAAGGCGTTTAAGTATACAACTCGAGTCCCTCTTCAGCACTGTCACCACCACGTCAGACACAGCGCCGATCATCACTCCAAGCGTTGAGGCCGAACTCCACCTGCAAATCACCATCGGCCCAGTGTTGTCTGATACGCAGGTTCACTCAGACCTGCCACAGCACCCATAGAGGATAATCTCCAAGATTCAACTCAAGGATTGGGTGGAAGTCTCGAATAGTCACAACCTCAAGTGACTACGAGCCAACCTGAGGAGCCGGTGTCTGCTCAAGAGTTGACAACAGGCGACATCAGTCGACCTGGTCCGTCCCATATGTGACCGAAGACCGTCTTCAGGCCGCTCTCTCTACAGCACTACGTTCTTTTGAAGACAAAATAGTTGAGAGCGTGCGGAATGCCATCGAGACGTCCCGCCAAGATCGTGGGAAAGCACCCGTCTCGGAGCCGTCTTCTTCACAACCCATCCTCACACCCACTCAACCTACACAACCCTTCCCTGTCCACATCCATCCTCTCACACAACCTCATAAACCCAGCCATCATACCCTTCAGCGACCTCCACTCCATATTAGTCGTCCGCCTACTCGAGTTGACTACTCGAACGTCGGAAGAAGAGGACCTCTTCCGCCTCTCGTGGACAGTCCTGATCCTACCGAATCGTGCCGAGGACAAGATTCCCGCTCCAAACGTCGACATGACGACCCAGATGATCAAGGTCGTCCTGAGGGGAGAAAAGGCATAGGATCATGACTAGAGGTCAGAGACAAGGCTCGGGTGCCGCACAGACAAGCGCTGGAGCCGCTGAACCATCGCAACCCACTACCCAAACAAACACCACCACGCACCGCACCACTCATACTACCCACACAACCCAAATCGACCCACCATCCTTCACCCTAAGGATGCCTCCGCCTACACCTACGATTCTCACAAGCCCCTTGCTTTCGGAAGAAGAAGCAAGTGCAGCCATTCTCGTGGCCCTGGCTCAAGACCAGTCGGGACCATCAGGACATGCCGTCAACCCACATGAATTCCTCGACAAGTACATATTTGAAGGACAGTAGATGGCCCATTCCCTACTCGATGAGCATCAAAGACAATGGCTTAAGGACGTTCGTCAATTCTTACAATAAGCTTCGGTGGACCTGGTGCTGATAGAAGGCGAAGAGCTTCAGAAAGGTGAAGATCATGACCAAGAGCCCCCAAGGCTTCCAGAGCTGATTGCGCAACGGGTGGTTTCCCCAACAAGACAGATGTCAGGAATCGTCCGGATCGACACGCCATGGGAGAACATCAAAATAGAAATCCCTTCCTTGAAGAAATTAGAGAGCATGTTTGGAGGTCACCGGACAAGGTCAAGAAGCCGAATGAGTTCGAGCAAAGAGGGATCTCCCACTGGGATCAGCAGAAGAGAATGACATATCTCTGGATGCTGACCCACCTTGGACCTGACAAGAGACTGGGGATGACTAAAGCACAAGCCAAGAGTCATTATAAGAGTCTATCTCCCATCTGCCAGCTCCTCAGCGTCTTCTGTGCCAAAGGAGGACTTCCGACACCGTACTATGCCAATGAGCGGGTAGACAGGACTAGAGAGGAATTGAGCGAGAGCGATCTACCGTATCTCTCTGTCGAGGAGGTGTACAACCTCTCCCAGCTATATGTGGAGAAATACAAGGGTCCTCAAGGCTTCATCAAGAAAGAAGGACTCGAGGGACTCTACCGGTACATGATGCGCCAAGTCAAGTACTTCGCAGTGCACGACCTTCAGATGGCTCTAGAGAGCAACATGAAGAAGGTCAACATGACCGCATCGCTCAACAAGGGACCTGAGATTGAAGCACTTCCAAACAATCACGTGCATATCAGCTCAGTCCTAGGCATCACCTACCACAATCCTATTGCCAAGAAGACAAGGCTGATGCTGAGACTGAAGTACAAAAGTTTTGTCATGGGACGCTCAAGGTCATCAGGCAAAATATAGAGAAATGGTTGGAAGAAATCAACAGAGAGACAATGCTGAGGATCCATAGGTACATGAGAGAACAGCCGCTCCTAATGGAACTACTTGATATCGAGGAGCGACTGGAGCTGAGCAACACGCTCAGGAATTTCGAGCATGCGCTTGGCTTGCGCAGATCGTACTATGCCCGACGAGGACAGACAGTGGAAGAGGAATCAAGCACAAAGGGGGAGAATGTAGGATATCAGTTTAAATTGTGCGTTGATTTAAATAGTTGTCCTCGTAGATTGGGGCTTTTATTGTAGTAGTCCTTAATTTAGGACTTAGTTTGTTATTTATACCAAGTATGTTTGGTATAAATAGATGTACAAACATTGTGATTAATTGAGAATTTTAGAAAATTGATCCGAAAGGCTTGCAAATACAATCTTAGAGAGAGAAAATCAGAAATCATTCTCTCACTACCAAGTTTCTCTCTCGAGCGCTCAATAGAAAAGGTTTTCGATTGATCTTCAAATCGTATAATTCTAATCGATTCCCTTAGGATTCAAGTCGAGGATCATTGAGTTGATATATCAAGACCTAACAATGTTGTTCTGCCTCTTTTGATATATTCTTCATTTAACTGGCCAATAAAATATTGTATCTCTTCATATAAGGTTGTCAGAAGTAATTTTTTTTTCTAATAACCCACAAATTTGTTGTGCATGTTGAATTACTAATCAAAACCAAACAAATTCTTTGTTACCGTTGAAGGCCCGTCTAACAAAAACTTCTTCCAAAATAAAATATATTACAACAAAGGTTGTCTACATAATCATAACTTACCATAGGTCGTAGCCCCAAAATATGGAAAGCGACAAAACTAAACGTCCTAACGTCGCTCCACAGGTCTTCATCCATGTACAGCCCAGCCCTCAAAAGTCTGGAGCACCGCCACCAGCCCGCCTTAGCCATGACGTACTTCGACGTCGGACTCAGTACCTACAACACGTAAATGTTGAGCGATTTGCCAGTATGTGAAATGAAATGCGTGACATGTAACGTGCACTCAACCCTAACTCAACCCCGAATCGACACTCTCATATCTCATATGAAGGTGCCCTTACCTCACCATGCAATGCACGCTCGTCCTACAAATAGATCTCATCTCAACCACATGACCCACAGGCATAGAACTAGGCACCCCGCGCAACCCACTTAAGGAAGGGGTCAGAAAATCGGTTCTCAGGTAGCATGCATGGTCTCACCGGTCACTCCTTCCCGAGATGCGTTTTCTGCCCCGGCGGTGCCCACGCTGGTAGCGATCTCCCTGAGCTCTACCATGTCGCCTCTCCCGCCAAATAGACCCTCCCATATCTCATATGAAAGAGGTCTCGACAATAATACAATTTTTAGGTGCACTAATACTACCCTCAGACTCCACTACGAGTCGACAACCGAAATCGGTCACATCTACCACCACGCGCCTCGCGCCGACACCTTAAGGTGTAGCCGTGTCAACACAGCCACCCAACCTCCCACTGATATGTCGTGCACATGATATGCAAATATTATGCATTGCAGTGTATATGAAATGAGGTACTGTAAATAAATTCCCATACACATTAAAAATCTGATAAGTCAACAAATTGATCAAAAGTCAATGGTCAACAGTCAAAGGTCAGCCCTCAAATGTGTCCAATCCGAGAATATTATACTTCCAAAATTCTGGTTCGAAAATGGGTAGAGTTCGAAAATTCATCAAGTATCAAGAACTGGGCACCTTTCGAAAATCGTTTAAGTTCGACAATTGAAAAGCATTGGTTGTTGTCGAAATCTGGACGATGTTACGAATATAATTCACGAAAGACTAATATTTCGAAAATCGATCTGTTACGAAGTGTAAGGTGTTTCGAAAATAATTTTCGAAACTTAAGCTTCGAAAATATTCTCGCAAGTCTTTCGCGGTTCTGTTTCAAAAATCGCATGTCTCAAAAATCATTTTGTCCTAAGTTCGAAAATCTCAATTCAGGCCCACGAGAAGCCCTCTCTCTCTCTCTCTCTCTCTCTCTCTCTCTCTCTCTCTCTCTCAAGACTTAACCCGCGAGAAATATTTCGACCCGAAAACTCATTATTCATTCCAAAATTACTCTGACCCGTGAAACCTAATTACGGCCCGCAAAAATCACACCCATCTCACATGCCGAAAACATTCCAGCTCGCGAAGATATTATTTTGGCCCACGAAATTAATTTACCTAGCGAAAACTAACCGAAAACCTTCTTAGACCCAAAAATTGACTGCACCGAAAACTTTTCAAAATCACGAAAAACTATTTGAATACCCGAAATCATACAAATCCCTAACATATAATAATTGTCGAATACTTTCTTACCCTATTGCGAACTAACCTAATTCAATAATAATACTCGATATAAATTTCCGAAACCTTGTTTCCAAAATCTTAAGCTATCAATCAAACTCCCTTCAAAAAATTCATCCTAAGTCCCGAAATAATACACCCGAAAATCATTCCGAATTCTATAAACAGTAAACTACCCAACAATTATTTCAGCTCTAGCAGTTCATCTACCTGAATTTTCCTAGGTCGAAAAATTTTATTCTTGTGCCGAAAACTTTTCGTAGCGCCTTTGAATTTCCTAAACATGTATATACAATTTCCCATATCCCGAATTTCTCTTAAGCACAGACCATTAATATCCGAAAAACTCAAATAAACCACATAAGGCACCTCACATATTTGTCACGTAAACCACAGAGATCGAAATTTCAAATTAAGCATAACATTATTTATGTGTTGTAGATTAATAATTCACCTACCTCGCGTCCAAATTCGAATTTAAAATTGAATTTCCTACGCTTGGCCGAATTTTTCTTTGCTCTTCGTTCTATTCGAACTTTTCTCCCTTCCTCTCTCTGATAGTTCTTTCCATAAAAATAAGGGTTTTCTTGCTTATTAACACATGTATTAGATATACATGCATATCTTCGAAAGTTGTGAGGACAAGACAACTAGGTGACTCTAGACTAAGATGTTCTAAGCTTAAATTAAGATGTTCTAAGCTTAAATTAACCAAATATTGGTCAAGTTGTTGACTTGAAAATTAATTTTGACTAGTTACCCGAAAATCCAAGAGCTCATCTATTTGGTTAAGACTCGAAAATTCTGTCTCATTTCACCCGAAAATTATTTTTAACCAAAATCTTATGCTTGGCAAAAATATTACTAGATTCATATTTCCTATTCTTTCTATTAAAGTTCAAATTTATTCAAGCCTCTAAAACTTATATTCTCTTTATCAAAATTTCTAAGTTACAACATTAACTACACTGAAAGGCGAAATCCCGTATTAAACTTTACGGGTATTACATTCTCCCCTTTCGAAGAGTTTCGTCCCCGAAATTACGCCGACTAGAAAGATTCGGCATAGCGATTTCTCCTATTCCTCTTCTATTTATCTGTATCCTAATAAGGTAAGATTTATTCCCACCTTCGTCATATAACTTAAGCGACACATCCAAATGTGCGGCTCGGCTCCTAAGATCAACAAACATGGTGGGTTACATTATAATTTATTAACGTACCCATCGTCATCGTCATCGTCAGATGGGTTTCGGTTTCTTCGGCTGTTAGAGCGAATACTCTTCCTGTAGCCGGTGGAAGCCGTCCCGGCTCTCGTACGGGAGTAGGATATGGGTTCACCTGACAATAGCGAGCAAAATCCCTTGATTATAGCAAATACCCGTATGATAGCGCCCACATTGTTGACATCGTGGGGCGGGGTTCAATGGTCGGAGAGGGGCATTAGTTGGTACTTGATGGCCTAGGGTGTCCGTTTTGTCGTCCTGGTCAGTTAAACTTAACGGATCGTACGAAATAGCTGTTCCACCATATGTAAATAGAATTTGTTTGCGATCGAGCATTAGGTGGGTCGAATAGGAATCCAATGTCTGCATACCCAATTAAAACTTCTTTTGATTTGTTACAATAGAGCAATCACACATTCAGTTATTCCTTGCAGGTATCGAAATATTCGTTTAACTTTGTTCCAATGTATACAAGTCGGCGAAGATCATATCTTGCAAATAAATTTACACACAAACGCTATATCATGTTGCGAATGACTCATAAGGTACATTAGTACATTGTATAGCATTGAGATATGGTATTTTATGACCAAGTACCACTTCGTCATTTTCATGGAGTCTAAACAGATTTTTATTCACGTCTTTTTATTTAACCACCATTCCAAATACTATACATCCACATATTAATACGTCATAACAGTCTCCCTTGGATGTATATTAAGGAATATGCCTTCTTAAAACATTACTAGAAAAAATCAAGTGGGATCAAAACTTAGTGAAGAAAAAGAGTAAATTATTTTTATATACTTTAGTTGTTGCTTAAGTAAAAACCTTACTAAGGGAACCACATGGAAAAACTACTGTCAAAAAGAGTGCAACTCATATTTTCTTCCCTAGATGATAATATCGTTTTATCGAAGTCTTCAAACTCCGATTGAATATACAAATTTCCTAAAAATTATTGGGGCAGTGCTTTCATAAATAAATCTGCAAGATTCGCTAGATCGCACTTGTTATCATCAATATCACCACTTTCTACATATCAGGTGTAAATAAAAATTTTGGTGAAATATTTTGTTCTATCTATTTTCAAAATTATTCTTCCTTTAATTTGCGGATAAAATGTTGTATATCTTCTTATAAGGTTGCCCGAGTAAATTTTTCGATAATAACCACAAATTTGTTGTGCATGTTGCCAACCGGAACCAAACAATTTTTTTGTTACATTCGTGAATTGCTAATCATTCAGTTGATAGGATGAAGTGGCATAAACTTTGTTTAACTGACTGCTAGGAAATAGCAGTTCTACCATATGTAAATAAATAATTTGTTTGCGATTGAGCATTAGGTGGGTTGAATAAGAATCCAACATCTCCATTCCATTTAAATTCTTTTGATTCATTACAATAGAACTTCATTTAACTTTGTTCCAATGTCTACAAGTCGACGAAGAACATTATCTTGCCAATATTACCACTTCATCATTTTCACGGAGGC
This sequence comes from Craterostigma plantagineum, assembly GCA_027422505.1. Classification (NCBI taxonomy): domain Eukaryota; kingdom Viridiplantae; phylum Streptophyta; class Magnoliopsida; order Lamiales; family Linderniaceae; genus Craterostigma; species Craterostigma plantagineum. The sequence goes on along the minus strand of JAPQWV010000371.1, from coordinate 497,757 downwards.
TAAACAGATTTTTATTCACGTCCTATCGAAATATCTAATGAATGAGCTCTCTATCCGTATAAAAACTTTTAACGCCTTCGTATAATTCTCTTGATGTACAAAGATCACATTCTTTAAATATTCAATTAGGAGTCCGATACAATTTTGTTTTACTGAGCTCTTCATTTCAAACTCATTTTGTAGAGCTATCGAAAGGTGTTGATGCCTGGAAAAAGTTGTTCAAAATGACAGATCTTGATCAACGAAGTTTTTTCTTGGAATCTAAGTTAAATATTTACAGAATGAGATATTTGTACATCAAGAGACTTAAATGGAAAAGGTATTGAAAATGTTTGAATATGGATGAAGCTCATCAGTTAGATACTCCGATGATTATTCTATCTTTTACCAACGAATATAATGAAGAAAAACTTGGTCGTGAATACCATATCTCAGTGCTATAGAAGTACTAATGTCTCTTACGAGTCACAGGAACCTGATAACGGTTTCGTTGTTAATCTGTTGGCGAGATATTTGTGCATCGTTGCACTCTTTTTTTGCCTTAATTTTGGTTTTTCTCATGTGGTTTCCCAGTGAAGAGTTAATGAGGCAACATATGAAAACGTGGCAAATCAATTATGTACTATTTTTCATTCACTAGATTTTTATCGTACTGGTTTTCTAGTAAGGTTTCAACGATGCATGTTCCTAAAATAAACATATAAGGGGAAGTGTTATGAATATATATTATATAGATGGATGTCCATTCATTTCAGCGTAAGATTCCCAACCACTGCATTTATGGATCAGTGATGGCCAAGCATACACAATTGTTGATAAGGCAAAGAGAATTGATATATGACGTTTGTTATGAGAGTTTTTCTTTTGTCTTCTAGTTAATGCATGGCCTATAAATATGCAAGAGTCTTGTAATTTAAAAGTTACAAAATAATATAATGATATAATATATTATATTTAATATTAGTAAAGATTATGTTATAAAATAGAAGTTTCGTGACATTTTAACTATATTCATTTTTTTATCACTGTACTCTTATATAAAGAGCATATGAACTATGGTAGATGTCGATTAGGTCTGTCACAATTATTTAAAATTTTACTCTTAATGCTTTATTATATTTTTTTATCATTAATATTTTAAATTTATCTATACACTTATATAAAGTGCCTATGAACTATGGTTGATAAGCACGTTCAATTTGATCTGTCATAGTTATTTACAACTTTATCCTTAATTGTTTTCTTATATTTTATACTCAATATTTTAATGGGTTAATTATCAGTCAGGCCCCGTTAAGATATTTAAGTAGTGTAGGCCCCAATAAAGTTCCATTTAGCATTAAGGACCTACTTTTCAAAACTCTTAGAGAAAAAGACTCAAACTATGCGATATGACATATATACCCACTAACAGATGCGAAATTTACAAGCCTTTGCCATCGTCTTCTCCAACGAGCGATTTTCGCTGCAAGCTCGAATCCTCTTAAAAAAAACTCCAAGCTCGATTTGTATTGCTAATTTGCAGCTTTAATCGTCAGAAATCGTTGACATTGGAGCCGAAAATGATGAACATTAATCGTTGAGATTGAAAAAAATCTTCAAAAGATTTATGGAAGCTAGAAAAAAACTGATATATACAAATAACAGAAATTTTTGAGACTGTAGCCGAAAATATCAAAGTTTATGACCTAATATGTTGAAATTATTGTTAATTTGATCGTGGGTATGATTTGTATATCTAATTTGCAGCTTTAATCGTCAGAAATAACGAATATAGCAAAAAATAACAAATGCATTATAGATAATAACAAATGTTGACTTAGAAGTAACACATCGCTGAAATGTAATAACGCCTTGTGTGTCGTAAATAACACATTGTGTATACAAGTAATGGATCGAAAGGAATAAAACGAAAATCACAAACGACACTAAAAAACAGATGAAAACTGCATAAATCTCCGCGTTATTGACTCAATAAGGTAAAATAGACCTCAAATTCTCATGGGTACCTCGAATTTATACCGATTAGTTGCAAGAAACGGATATTATATTTTCCCTAAATCGTGTAAAAAGAAATACTTATAACATAGCCAAAAATAACAAATGTCTTATGGATAATAACAAATGTTGACATAGAAGTAACACGTCGCTGAAAGGTAATAACGCCTTGTGTGTCGTAAATAACACATCGTGTATACAAGTAATGGATCGAAAGGAATAAAAGAAAAATCACAAACGACACTAAGAAAACAGATGAAAACTGCATAAATCTCCGCGTTATTGACTCAATAAGGTAAAATAGACCTCAATTTCTAATGGGTACCTCGAATTTATACCGAATTTATAGTTGCAAGAAACGGATATTATATTTTCCCTAAATCGTGTAAAAAGAAATATGTATAACATAGCCAAAAATAACAAATGTCTTATGGTTAATAACAAATGTTAACTTAGAAGTAACACGTCGCTGAAAGGTAATAACGCCTTCTTTGTCGTAAATAACACATTCTGTATACAAGTAATTGATCACAGAATAATTGAAAATCACAAACGACACTAAAAAACAGATGAAAACTGCATAATCTCAGCGTTTATGTATTGAGTGAATTCGTGCTTCCACCCCCAAATCAAAAATTTCGTTCAGAAACCAATTCAATATCGACTTCAACGGCCGAACAAGGTACAAGCGACTGAATAAGATAAAATCGAATCAAACAAGTCTTAATATTAAAATAAAAAAGTAAGTTGATAACCGTGAAATTGAGAAAATTTAGCTTTCTCTAAGACTAAAACGTTTTTCAAATGAGTAACAGTTTACCCAACAAATATAACACATATACATGTAAAAAAAACACTTCATTGAGAATATTCTAGAAGCTTCTGGACCGTCAGAGAATTTAACAGAATTGTCAGAGAATATTTACAGGACTTTATCAAAATTGTACTACATTAATTGGAAATAATAACACATGTTAGGTAAAGAAAAACAACACGAACTCAACTAATAACACATTGATCAATACTGATACCTCATAAATGATGTTCAGTAACACGTCAACAATTCGATTAATTCGTACAAAAATACACTTTTATTTTGGATGTTTAATATGGATGTTCATGTAAATATATAATTTGATGAAGTTTAATCACTACATTCCTTTAAAAGACACAATAAGCGAAATTTGATGTCAATAGACGAATATTGATCTCAATAGATATATAAATATATAGTCCTCCATTGCAAAACATAGATTATCACATCTTTCAATGGAACATAACATTATGAATTGCACCACGAACATGTTCAAACATCAACATTAAAGTACTAATAACATTTATAGACAACAAACAAAAAATACTAAGCTCAAAACCCTAAATCCGAAGCCCGAAACTCTAAACCCTAAATCCTAAACCCCGAACCCCAAAATTTTTTTAAGATTGTAGAAATACCTGCACAAGTCGTGGATCGTTCTCCCAAAATTTCATGACATAAACCCTTAATCTTAACCTCGAACCCGTAAGTCCTAAACCCCAAAAACTACAAAAACCCTAGCGCATAGACGATAACAAATTATCCAGAAATCCTAGTGCATAGACGGCAATTTTATAACAAATAACACTCTATTGGTAACAATTAAACCCTTATGGTACCGCATTAAACTGTCCATAAAAATTTTGTAATATCCCGCCGAACAATTCAGAAATTCTACGGTGGCGTGAGAAACTTTAAGGCTATGGGCTCTCGAATCTACGTGTATTACCTTCAATTTCAACTAGGAACATGCTTTGATCTACAGATATTTTTATTGTTTGCGTCGACAAAATTTTAAGATTCCGTCCCGACACCGTCGCGCTCGTGAGATCCGCAACAGAGAAATCAATATTAATTATAAATGGGTTTAACCAAGGCAACTATCGATATTATTACATGTGATAAACCCAAATCGAAGAAATTGCTAAGATTGCAGATGCTATGACCGTATATATTGAAATTATCGTCAATTTCATATGAATGTTGATAAGTTTCACAAAAATAACAAATGTCTTCAGGGTAATAACAAATGTTGACTAAAAAATAATACATCGCTGAAAGTTAATAACGTCTTATTTGTCATAAATAACACATTCTGTATACAAATAATGGATCGGGATAAAAAGAACAAAAATCACAAACGACACTAAAAAACAGATGAAAACTGCATAAATCACGTCGTTATTGACTCAATAAGGTAAAATAGACATCAATTTCTCATGGGTACCTCGAATTTATACCGATTTGTTGCAAGAAACGGATATTATATTTTCCCTAAATCGTGTAAAAAAGAAATACTTATAACATAGCAAAAATAACAAATATGTTATGGTTAATAACAAATGTAGACTTAGAAGTAACACGTCGCTGAATGGTAATAACGCCTCGTTTGTCGTAAATAACACATTCTGTATACAAATAATGGACCGGGATAGAAAGAACTAAAATCACAAAAGACACTAAAAAACAGATGAAAACTGCATAAATCACGTCGTTATTGACTCAATAAGGTAAAATAGACCTCAAGTTCTCATGGGTAACTCGAATTTATACCGATTAGTTGCAAGAAACGAATATTATATTTTCCCTAAATCGTGTATAAAAGAAATACTTATACCATAGCAAAAAATAACAAATATCTTATGGTTAATAACAAATGTAGACTTAGAAGTAATACGTCGCTGAAAGTTAATAACGCTATGTTTGTCGTAAATAACACATTCTGTATTCAACCAATGGATCGGGGGAAATACAACGAAAGTCACAAACGACACTAAAAACGGATTAAAATTGCATAAATCTCGGCGTTATTGACTCAATAAGGTAAAATAGACCTCGATTATACCGATTACTTGCAATTTATGTTGACATCTAGATTCGATTTACCATTATTTTTCGAATTTGCACCCTAATTAGACAAGCAAATTCTACCTCGTGCATCGTCAATATCATAATGAATCCAACATGACATGTCGAATCGGTTAGATGGGTCAATCAGATTTTTTTGTGCGCGCTTCAGTGTAAGAAAAATGAGTTCGAAAAAAATTCTGTTGATAACGTTTTACAGTAGCAAAGTAACACAATGTTGTTGAAAAATAAAGTATTTGTTTTGTATAGTAACACTATGCTGTAACTGTATAACATATAATGAAGTAAAAGTAACGGTTCATATAAGACCAAAAAAGCACACGTGACTTTCGCTGGAAAAAAAGAGCAAAGGGTATTTTCGTCAAATTTATTTTTGGGTCCTTTACTCGATTTTTACAAAAAGTGGGTCTCTTAAACTTATTCATTTTCTGACAGGGTCTGACAGGTAAATGAAAACTTTAAGGGGGCCTGAACAGAAATATTCCCTATTTTAATTATCACAAGCTTATCCTTAAATTGAACTATTACTAAATAGCTTAATAATAACATAAATGTTCAAAATATAAAATAAATTGATATATTTGGTATTGGAGGTGTATACATACTAGATCTGATAAAATAGAAATATGATGCTACCAATACCCTTTTCTTCCGCCACATACTAACTGCTTGTTTGGTTGGCATGTATATTTAGGGGGGTTTAAATTAGTAAAATTTATATAAAACCAACTAATAGATATTTAATAAAAAAGTGTTTCAGTTGGTTTAGATAAACAGATTTGAGAGGCGTGTCTGTCTAAACCCGTAGGCACGAGTTTAAAGTAGGATTACATAAACTCATGGTTTATTACACGTTAACCAAATATTTGAACATGTCTTAAACCCATATTTAATAGCTAAATCCATCAACCAAACAAGGATTAAGAGTATCCCTAGATCCAAACGGTGGATTAGATAATATTGGGTTTAGGTTGATAGGTTTATTTAAGTAAGGATTTATAAAAACAAATTAAGTTTAAAATTACTAAACTCGTCACCGGTGTGGCTTGCGATCCATCCTCATTTCTTCCAAATCTTCATCCTGTATTGAATCCTCCGATTCTGCTCCATCTACGTTCTCCAGAGACACTCGACTTCTTTCGGTAAGATTTATTTCCCGATAACCGTAATTTGACAAATGCTGTGTCATACGGTTGCAAGTTAATTTGAGGCTCTTTGCGGTGGTTGTGACCCTAATCCGAGCGATTGGGCATGATGATGATGATAACGTTACTGTTCGTTGATATCTCAGATGATTGATTTTCCACTAACTTCAATGGAATTGGGACACGAAATTTCCGTCTCACTTGTGATCAATGTGCTTTTCTCGAGCCATATATAGTTCGGGATAATATTTCAAGCAGCGGATTCTTCTTGAAACTCATCTTTGAATTATATACTGGGAATTTCTCGCGTCCTCCTCTTTTTCTTTTCAGCTGAATTTAGACACTTGCTTGTATTTGGTTTCTGTGTTAAGGCGAGGCGAATACGAAAATGGCAGATATCTCGATTGAAGGCGGGACCTATCAAATTCGAAAACTGGAGATAACGGACAAATCCAAGGGATTCCTGGCGCTATTACAACAATTGACTATCTGCGACATGGTGTCTGACGATGCGTTCAGGCAACGGTTTGAGGAGATTGAGTTTTACGGCGAAGACCATCTCGTATGTGTGATTGAAGAAACGAATTCCCGAAAGATCGTAGCCACTGGGAGTTTGTTCTTGGAGAAGAAATTCATAAGAAGTTGTGGCAAATCTGGGCACATTGAAGATGTTGTGGTTGATTCGAGCTGTCGAGGGAAGAATTTAGGGAAGAAGGTCATCGATTTCTTGTTGGGCTACGCTCGGGGGAAGGGTTGTTACAAAGTGATCCTTGATTGCAGCGTTGAGAATAAGCCGTTTTATGAGAAGTGTGGCTTGGAGATGAAGGGAGTTCAGATGGCAAAGTACTTCCTTCTAATGAATGAATGAATGGATGTTTCGTACTAAATCTGAGTTTGTACCTAAGAGATCAGATAGATCACAATTGTTAGAAGTTCATATGAGGAGTGTTTTTGGGGAATTATGTTATACTCCCATGTGGATTCCCACATTTTTTGTTCCGAAAGATAGTTTAATATGTAGACAACGATATATGACTAAATAGTCCGACAGGAGCATCCAGTAAGAAAGCAATATCTACCCAGAGAAATCAAACCAAAACTAAAAGGAAAAAAACTCAGAAAGAAAACAAAGATCTAGAGCAAAACAAGAAAAACTAATAAACCTATTGCAAATCTAGTCAGAAACGCCACAATTATGGTTAATGAATCCAGATCTAAAATAGTATCACTTTTTCTTGTCTTCAGCTTCTGAAACCCTTCGTCTTCAAACTCCCATAAAGGGAGTTCTATAAGAGGAGAAAGAGCTCCCACAAGGGGAGAAACAAGCTCCCACGAGGGGAGAAACATGAAAAAAAGCTGAAAAAAAATGTCAAAAAGCGAATAACAGCTAGAAACAAAGATGATTTCTTCCCAGTCCTTCAAAAAATGGTGAGAATAATGGGGGAGATAGTGTTTTGTAGTTGGGATATTTTGGTTTGTAGAGAGGAGGAGAAAAAAGAAACGAGAGAGAGGGGGCACACTTCATGGATTCCTCACGAGAATGTAATGAAATGCACGTTACTTATCTTATACTTTTATGTTCCGCGAAATTGTCTGTTCTGCTTTAAACTTAGCACGATACATCTAGGTTGTCTAAACTTTTTATCGTTATATACCCAAATTAAAAGGTGTAAATGTAAGAAGCGAATTATCAAATCAATCGCAAGGATGCTTTATGCTATTTTTACAGGGTTGGTTTATATACGGGCATAAGCCTAAATAGTCCATAATGTTTACCATGTGAACCAATTTAGTCCCCGATGTTTCACGGGGATCAATTTAGTCCCGGTGTTATCGAAATGAACCAAATTGGTAACTCCGTCAGTCCGACCGTCAATTTAGACGGAATGCGTCACGTGCCATGCACATGGAGAGCATTAGTGACGGAATCTCCGTCGCAAAATTGGCGACGAAATTTGCGACGGAAATTCAGTCGCTAAAGGGGAAAAAAATTCAAAGAGTGAAAAAAATAAAAAATACTAATAACTTAAGTAAAATAAAATAAATAACAAAATATAGAACTAATAAATAAAATTCAAATAAAAAGAAAGAGAGAAGGAAAATATACTAAAAATAATACATTAGTGTTTTCTTTTCTCTTATTTTTTTTGAATTGGATTTTTTCTTTTAATGTTAATTATTATTTTTAGTATATTTTCCTTCTCTCTTTCTTTTTATTTGAAATTTATTTATTATTTCTATATTTTATTATTTATTTTTATTTTTTAATTTATTAGTAATTTTCTTTTTATTTTTTATTTTTTCTCTTTTTATTTGAAATTTATTTATTATTTCTATATTTTATTATTTATTTTTATTTTTTAATTTATTCGTAATTTTCTTTTTATTTTTTATTTTTTTCTCTCTTTTTAAATTTTTCCCCTTTAGCGACGGAAATTCAGTCGCTAATGCTCTCCATGTGCAACGAGACACACTCCGTGTAAATTGACGCTCGGACTGACGGAGTGACCAATTTGGTTTATTTTCGATACCATCGGTGACTAAATTAATTACCGCGAAACATCGGGAACTAAATTGGTTCACAGGGTAAACTAGGGACTGCTTTAGGATTTTGCCCGTTTATATACCACTTACCTTGCTTATTTTATTTTTTGACACCTCGAGCAATATATAATTAATTACACTGGATTGCTATTCACCGCCCCCTTTTCCTAGTTACCGCCCCCTAAAGGCCTTGAAAATGACCTTTTTGCCCATATGATATTTAAATTAATTTTAAAATAAAAAACTAACTAAATATATAATTCTGGTACGAAATAATACATACACAAATAAATTCGAACGATCGATCGATAAGGAAATTTGAACGAAATTTTCGACCGGGCTGCGCACGGGCCGAACAATAATTTCGACCGGGCTGTGTTCGGGCCGATCAACATTTTCGGCCCGCACAGGCCCGACCGAAATTACTGTTCGGCACGCACAGGCCCGACCGAAATTACTGTTCGGTCCGCACTGGGCCCGACCGAAATTACTGTTCGGCCCGCAGAGGCCCGACCAAATCTCAGTTCGGCCCGCACGGGCCCGGCCGAAATTCCACTTCGGCCCGCACTCGGCACGACCGAAATCTCAGTTCGGCCCGCACGGGCCCGGCCGAAATTCCAGTTCGGCCCGCCAGACCCGATTAATTTTCACTTTTCATTTTTTTTTATTTTTTATTCTAATTTATAAAAACTCAACATATATTGTGGTATTTAGGAATTGAACCCATGACCTCTAGTTGATAAAGAAAGTACTTATCCATTGAGCTACATAGCTTTTTATTAATAATTATGACATATATATAAATATAAATATATAAATTATCCATCGAATTAAATAATCCTATTAAATAATCTAATTAAATAATTCAATTAAATAATCTAATTAAATAACCCAATTAAAATAAATCAAATTAAATAATCCAATTAAATAATCAATCTAATTAAATAATCCAATTAAATAATCCAATTAATAATCGAATTAAATAATCCAATAAATAATCCAATTAAATAATCCAATTAAATAATCCTACTAAATAATCGAATTAAATAATTCTATTAAATAATCCAATTAAATAATCCAATTAAATAATCCTACTAAATAATTTAATAATCCAATTAAATAATCTAGTTAAATAATCCAATTAAATAATCTAATTAAGTAATCGAATATTTTTCTCTTTATAAATAATCCAATTAAATAATTCAATTAAATAATCCAATTAAATAATTCAATCTAATTAAATAATCCAATTAAATAATCCAATCTAATTAAATAATCAGATTAAATAATCTAATTAAATAATAAAAAAAATATACCCGACCGAAATCAAATTTCGGCCATATTAGGTGCCGACCGAATTGGGTTTTCGATCCCGACTGCCACGAGCGAAATATTATTTCGGTCAGAGCTATCCCGACCGAAGTAAAATTTCGGTCGTACCAGTCCCAGCCGAAACATAATTTCGGTCGCGACCTTCAGCGGCCGAAATTTTTTTTCGGCCACATCAAGGTCCGGCCGAAATTATGTTTCGGCCCTGCCTTGATGTGGCCGAATTTATGTTTCGGTCCGGCCCGAAAAGACGAGATTGTTTTTCGTTCGTGACTTTTTTGGTTCGTGATCGAATCAAGTTCGATAATTCACATTCGTACGAACGAATTTTATGTTAATTTGTTTTGTTTTGTTTGAGTCTAATTTGAATGTTTGATTGCGATTTGAACGTTTTTTTTGTTTTGTTTGAGTCTGATTTGAATGTTTAATTGCGATATGAAAATTGTTGTCTGGAAAATGACTTTTAAAAAAAAAATTAATTCAAAAGGGCAATCTAGTCTTTTTTCAGCCCTTTAGGGGGCGGTGACTAGGAAAAAGGGGGCGGTGAATAGCAATCTCCTTAATTAAACTCTTAATACTATTATTCAATCAGATGCCAAATTCAAGACAGTAGTAGGCTAACAAAATGAACTCCCAAATTATCTCATGTATCACCCATTTCAAGTCACAACTCACAAACTAGGAAATCTATACAAAGATACAAAAAAAACATGAGAACGAAAACACTACTTTGGATCATTTGACAAAGTGATAGCATAGCACAACAGCTTATTTGCCTAGATATTTTTCATGGTTGGTGCACAACTAGAAGAGCTTGGCACACCATGTCGATGAATTGTTTGTCCTGTAGAATTTGTTCGAAAGGACAATGTCAAAATCCATATTATTCCATGCTCAGAAGTTAAAATAAGCATGAAAATTAGAGAATAATCCTTCATTAGAATCACAAAACATGTCACCAAAGTAGGATCAACCATGAATAGTAAACAGTGCTGGTGCAAGAACCAAAACACTCAATGTGCAACTAACACACTCTTTCCAAAATCTACATTCAATGCTCTACACAGTTTCTATCATCTCTAATTTGACCCTAACCAACTGCGTAGCATCCCACAAACAAAAAGATACATGTACCTCCAATTCCACTGAGATCTAGACCATATAATACAAAAGTAATCTAATGCTTTCTATATATGTGCAAAGATATTCATGGACCATATGGCAAATTTCGGAAACATACCTGAACGAGCAACTGAAGTGCGTCTCGAACCTTCTCTCTACTAATCAGTGGCGGGCCATAGTTTGGAGTAGGAACAGAGGCTGGAGTGAGAGATGGTGGTGGTGTAGGTGGTGGAAAAGGCTGAAGCAAAGGAGCACCATAAGGCTTCTGTAGAGGAGGTGCAGTAGGCATACATGATGAAACTGGGGGTAACATTAGTGATGAAGCCGAAGAAGGTGGGCTGAAAAAGGTCGATGGCTTCACAAGATCAGTTGAACGTCTAGCAGCTGCATTATTGTTAGGTTCGTTGATGTCGAGAATAGACAGTATGGAAGTTGAAGGGGGCAGATTTGATGATGGTGTCTGAGGATTTGCTAAGGTTGGCAAACCAACAGTTTGAGGACGAGGAGAAGCTATAGCTGGTTGAGGGTGGTGGCATGGCGTGTGAGCAGAGATAGCTGTTTTTGGCGCACCACCAATGTTCATCGCATTCTGAAAATGTTAAAATATAGGGTTAGACAACCACGTGCACGGTGGGTTTGTAACAAAGCAAATAATTCAAGAATTCCAATTTATTTTTTGAAGAACAGAAATGAGAAAACGAAGTGAAGAGAACTTGCTAAAGATTGCTTGATCAAAAATGTGTTAAAACAAGGTGCACAAACCCTCTGAATAGTTGCAAATCAGGATGCAGAATCTGTCAGAGCAGTGAATCACTATCATTTATGATACTAAAAGAAGAGTTGAAATGCAAGAAGCAGCTTCAATTAAGAATACCAGAAAATGCTCAATCTGCTTTCTGGACTCTCCAAATATTTCGTCAGCCTTGGTGAAAATGACAGATTTTTACCGGTCGAGGAAGCATTAAGAGAACCAAACATTTAAATGATGAGCTTTATGATGTTAGGCAGAATACCAATTATGTACATCATAATTTGTACGTGAACACATCAATGAGCGTTATTTTGTTTCACAGATGCTACAGAGATGAACCCAAGTCAGAATGAATGAAAGGCAACGTACGCTAAAGAAATTAACAAAGGCAGGATCATCAGTGATGTCTGTGACACTGGAAATCGTTGAAGATGGTGGCTCCAAGGGTCCATCAATCACTGCCATTGTGGGAACTGCTTCAAGCTCTTCAAACTCGCTACAGCAAAGAAATAAGACTATTTATATGGAAGCATATCTAACTTCCATGAAGAACGTCTAGTCTTTACATCACAAAATGGAGAAGCAAAGAAGTCTTACGAATCGAAGAAATCGAATGATGAAGGCTTGGTAGTATTAAAACATTTCGAATATACGAAGAATGAATTAATTTGTTTGGCACTGGATAACACCATGGGATCACACCATAGAGATCATTCTCAAAGAAGAAATTCCTTTCTGAATAAATCCAGGGTAACATGAACGAGAGTCACCTTTTCGTATTGGATACTTTCGACTTTGTCGGCACCTTCGAATATGCACTAAGTATCCTGAATCAACAGAAGTGAAGAATGACCTAGAATCAGAAGTTACCACGCATCCTAGACCTAAGACCTAAGGATAGATGGATACAAGAAGCCATGATATGGTGATGACCAACATTTTCATATAGATTAGAAGAGAAAAAACACAGCCTTCAGTGCAATATAATACACATTCCTGCAGAGGGCAGAGGCAAAGAAATATGACAGCAGTTTTTGGCATTATTCAATTCAAAGCCAACATAAAAATCATATGTACATATATCTTTGAGTTCAACAAAATTGAAAAGTCTTTCAGTTAGGACATGGCCTTCTATCATATCTTTCTAAAGAATATTCACAATTGCAGACATTAATGAAGATAGCACTGTCCAGACTGGCAAAAGCGGCCACAGCCAGTGAGCAGTAGTAAACCATGCTTAAACTAAACCAGTCGCATTATGTTGTCTTTTAAAAGTCTCTCATACTTGCCCCTATCATCTATGAGACAAACAAATTCATAACAACCACTGACAGCAACGAGCATAACTTCAATTTGCAATAACCTTTATGGGATACCAAATAAGGACGGGCCAAGAAAACAAGAGTACATGGAGGAAGAAAACTACCAACCTGGTAAAAAGATTTGCAACCTCTTCACATTCACGTGCATTATAGAACCATATTCCATTTACTTCTTGAGAAGCATTTCTATATAGTAGATATGGAACCTGTATTTCATACTCAAAGTCGCCCAAGAGATCCTCAACCAGGTTATCTGCACATACAAACATTGCAGGATATTAGGTATCTAAATCAAATGTCGATGTCTCATTTCTCAGACAAGATACGTTTTCCAAACAAAAACAATTGAATTTCAAACCATGTAACACAGTACAAAACAAATCGCTTGATCTCTCTCTGTCTCTCAGTTAAAACCACAAGCTAGACTCTCCCTCAGAAAAGGAAACGACCAAAATCAAGAGAACAGAAATATACGTAACCTGTATTCCGTCTATTCATCACTATAAACTGAAATCGTGGTTGAGTACTCCTGAGACAAAGTACAAAAACATCACACAACCAAGAAGTACGATGTAACATCAATGAAAACAACAGATTAATGTGAACATTTTAAAAATAACCTCTTCACAAACAAAAAGCGGACCTTCCACATCTTTTCGACTCTGCATACAGAAAGCGATAAACGAAAAAAGACCGATCAAAAACCATAGAAACTAACAGGAATATATATTTCAAAAACCCTAATTATACAAAAATGCTCAAAGAATTACTGAAATCAGTAGCATAGAATCAAAATCCGTACCCATTGGGTTATATCGATGTTGAATTCGTAGAACGTCACGTGCCCAGCTGTGATGAGGATTTCTTCCACGTAAGGATCGATCCGCTGGAGAACAGTCAGATTCAGAACTTTGGTGCTCTTTTCATCGATTTTGGGCATCAATTTACCATTTTGCGACATGGTTACGGAGAATTAGTTTCCCCTCTCTCTACTGTAATGTTGAATTAATACAAAGAGAGAGGAAAGCTTATGAACCCTAACTTTTTGTTTTGTAGCTCGATCGAATCGAAGGCAACAAGTGTGTACTTGAAGAAGCTGATCGGACTCCGAGTTTATAATTACGTGGATTTATTTGTTTATTATCTAGTTATTTATTTATTTTTATTATATTATTATTATATAGCAAACCCACACATAAACCCCCTCCCCAAACTATTCTTCCATTAGCTCCTATCCCACCGTATATTATCATTAAACTCCTCACTTCAAATTTTTAAGTCTCATACATACCTAATGGCAATTATACCCCTGCAAACATGAATATTACGAAATAACCAATCGACTATGGTCAACACCCCCAATCTCTCACTAACACCTTCTTCAACTTTCAGAGAGATAGAGAGAGAAAACGAGAGAACGATAGAAGGAGAGAGAACAAGCTTCCACATCTGTTCAACGAGAGAGATTGAGCAAGCTTCCACCACTTGTTCCTTTCTTCGAAATATTACCTTAGGTTTGCGAATCTCTCATTTTCAGCGAATTTTACATAGTTATATGCTCCGACTGTTTGAAATTTATTTCTATCAAGGTCTTCATCTTTCGATAGCCTCTTCATTCAACTCGATCTGATGTTTCTGCGATTTACTATGATTTTGAAGTGTATATTAGAAACTGGAATTTCTATATGCTTGTTTTTGGAAAACTTGATGGTGCAGCTGCTGTATTTCTTAGTTTTAACCCAGTCATGCTTCTCCGATTTATTTGAAACTGGTACCTGTTGACCTAAGCTGTTCGTAGCCACTGAAAATCAATCAAGAACTTACTTAGCCTTTCATACAATGACCCTAGGTGCTTGCTTTAAACCATATAATGCTTTATTCAACTTGAAAACATGTTTGGAAAATGTTCCCTAGCAAAGCCCGGTGGTTGTTCTACATAAACCTCTTCATTTATAAAGCCATTTAAAAATGCACTTTTTACGTCCATTTGAAAAAGTTTAAAACGTTTAAAGCATGCATATGCAAGTAAGACACGTATAGACTCTAATCTAGCTACCGGAGCAAAAGTTTCATCGAAATCAATACCTTCCTCCTGGGAATAACCTTTTGCAACTAACCTCGCTTTGTTCCTTGTGACATTACCATGTTCGTCGAGTTTGTTGCGGAAGACCCATTTGGTTCCTATGATGGATTTTTCATCCGGTCTCTCTACGAGTGTCCACACTTGGCTCTTTTCGAACTCAGCCAACTCATCTTCCATGGCAGAGACCCAGGATATATCATCCAAGGCTTCATGGACTATTTTTGGTTCCATCATTGAAAGTAGTACATCATGAGATTCCTCTGTATCCTGATTTCGTACAGTTGCTCGAGTTTTGATTCCAGATCTGATATTTCCTATCACTTGATCTGTTGGATGACTGGAAGCATGTTTCCATTTTCTAGGTTGTAGCTCATCAGCTTTTGGTTCCAGTGTCTCTACATTTTCATCTTCTGGAATATCGTCCTTACCGTCTTTAGTATCCTGTAATTCTGCACAGGGCAAATCTATACCTTCCTCATCAGTAGCATCTGCGTTAGGTATCTCATCAAAAGTAACATGTATGGACTCCTGAATAGTCAGCTTCCGTTAAACACGATATGCCTTAGAGTGAAGACTGTAACCAAGGAATATCCCTTCATCAACTTTAGAGTCAAATTTTCCTCTCTTATCTCTATCGTTCAAGATAAAACATTTGCATCCAAACACACGAAAGTAACTAATATTTGGAGTTCTACCATGCCAGATTTCATAAGAGGTCTTCTTTAACATCGGCCTAAGGAAAACACGGTTAGACACATAACAAGCTGTACTAACAGCTTCCGCCCAGAACTGTTTAGGAATATCATACTCATGTAACATAGATCTTGCCATTTCCTGTAATACCCTATTTTTACGTTCAACTACGCCATTCTGTTGAGGAGTTATAGGGGCGGAGAAGTTATGACTATATCCGTACTGATCACAGAATGATGCAAATGACTTACTATCAAATTCCAGTCCGTTATCACTGCGTATCCTACATAAGGTTGTTTCTTTTCATTTTCAAGTCTCTTAACTAGCGATGCAAAGTTATCTAGTGCCTCATTCTTATGTGCAAGAAATATCACCCAAGTATACCTGGAATAATCATCAACGATAACAAATGCATATCTTTTACCTCGCAAAGACATCGTCTGGACAGGACCAAAAAGGTCGAGATGCAGTAATTCCAGAGGTCTGGATGTGGATATCACATTCTTTGCCTTAAACGATGTCTTGGTCTGCTTGCCCTTTGGCATTCCTTGCATGTTTTGTCCTTGACAAATTTTATGTCAGGAACACCTCGCACCAGTGCATTGCTTGTGATGTGAGACAGTAATTCCATGTTGGCATATCCTAGGCGTCTATGCCATAACCAGGTGTTATCCTGTGTAACTGCTAAGCACTTGACGTTCTGGTTAGTGATATCATCAAGAGTTATGCAATAAATATTCCTATCCCTAGATGCACTAAACAGTACCTTATCATTGTTTCTAACAATACACTTATCATTTTCAAAGGTTACGGTATGACCCTTATCACATAGTTGACTAATGCTGATGAGATTATGTTCTAGATTCTTAACTAACCATACGTCATCTATAGTAGTATGTAAAGTGTTACCAACAGTTCCAACCCCAATGATCTTAGCTTTAGTATTGTCGGCGTAGGAGACATATCCTCCATCATAGGCTTTTACCGACACAAACTTGCTGATATCACCTGTCATATGGTGGGAACACCCACTGTCGAGGTACCACTTGTTCTTTTTGCTGGATTTTCTTCTTTGTACCTGCATGAATCATTTCTTTTCTGAGGTGCCCAACTTCGATTGGGTCCTAAAAGGTTAGTAGTAAAATAACTCCTGTTAACACATGATATATCATCTGTCACGGACTGTGATCTCATAAACACAGACGCGCCAGTGTTAGAACTTTGATTCTTAGGAATCTTCTTTGGTCTCCAGACATATCTAGTTTTATCAGCTTTCTTCAAGAAACAGTGGTTAGCATAATGACCGTGACGGCCGCATGAAAAACATTTAGGCTTTCTAATATCTGGTGAAGGTGCAGCATGCTTAGGTGTTGTGGAATATCCTATCCCTGTATTTCCAAGATGTCTAGGAAGATCGAGTATCATGTTGAGATTATGTTGTCCTACAAAAAGTCTACATTTTTGTTTTCTTCTAAGAAATCCTTAAGGACGGACGTGTCTCTAGATATATTTTCTTGCTTCCTAGGCTTTTCGCAATTACACAAGACTTTCTCTTCCTTAAGAGTTTCTAGCTCGGCTTTCAGACGCCCATTTTCTAGATCTGTTTGATGCTTTTCTCTAGCTACGTCATCTCGTTGCCTAATCAGACTCTTTACTTGTGAGTTGAGCGACTTGATCCTTCTTTCTGCATTTTGAATAATTTCAAACATTTCTTCCCTTTCATCTACTTCAGGAACTGAGGAAGCGTTATCATGAGATTCATCTTGCCTAGCATATAATTCATTTAGAAAAAGAATTTTCTTAATAGTGGATGAAGAAGATACCTGATCATCATCATTGGCCATGTAGGCGAGATCTTCCTCTTCTTCGCTCTCGCCCTCTTCCCAGTTAGTGACCATTGCTTTCTGCTTCTTTACTTTTTGTCACCATTTTCCATCGGGCAGTTTGAGGCGAAGTGGCCTGGCTTGTTGCACTTGAAGCATTTTTGCACGTTGTTCCCGGATGACGATATTCCCTTGTTCCTAGGTTGGAACTTTGAGTTTCCTTTGAACTTCCTTCTCATCCGAAACTTTTCAAACCTTCTGGTCAGCTTAGTTCCTCCTCATTTTCTTCTTCACCTTCTGAAGCGTCTTCTTGTTCGGTGTTAAAGGCAATGTTTGGTTGATTTCGGACGGTTGGTTTCTCTTGAATGGAGATCTAAGTCATCTCGTAGGTGGTAAGAGATCCGATTAGTTCTGACACGGAAAGTTCGTCCAAGTCCTTTGCTTCGTAGATGGCAATTACTTTGGGATTCCATTCTCTTGGAAGAGATCTCAGTATTTTCCGCACTTTCTCACCGTCTGGTATTTTCTTTCCCAACGAGAACATTTGATTGATGATGTTCATGAATCTCGCGTACATATGGCTTATGGTCTCGTTGTCCTCCATTTTGAACAGCTCGTATTGGTGAGTTAAGAGGCTATTCTTTCTTGTACAACTCGAGTGGTTCCCTCATGTGTGACTGAAGCATCTCCCACATATCCTTTGCAGATTCGCATGAACTTACACGATTGTATTCTTCTCTTGTAAGCGCGCAGGCGATCATGTTCTTAGCTTTGGCATTCAAGGATATTCCTCGCTTGTCTGTTGCATCGTACTCGGACCCTTTCTTTGTAGTTCCATCCGTCTTCTTGGGATCGTAAGGTCCAGTTGTGATGATATCCCACAGGTAATAGTCAGTAGCAAGCAGGAATTCCTTCATACGATTTTTCCATATAGCATAGTTTGTTCCATCGAAAAGTGGTGGCCTAGAATGGGACTGTCCTTCTGCAAAAACATCAAAACTCGAAGAAGCCATTAGATCTTTAACTCAGGCTTGTTAGGCCCGTCGTTTGAGTACCCTCTCTGATACCAAATGAAGATATAATGTGCCTAAGAGGGGGGTGAATTAGGCTTATAAAATTTTGTGCTTCTTCTACAAAACCTTAGTGTGGTGACTTAGATATGTCAAATAATATTGGGATGAGTATTCCTGTTATATCCTAGTATTATCGGATGTGTTTCGGGTCTGTCTCTCAGTGATAACGAAATAACTGAAAAGTAAATGGGAGACAGGATTTTTATAGAGGTTATATTCCAACTGGGGTTTACTCCTCTCCTTGGGATTTGCTTCCAAAGAGTTTAACCAATCACTATAATGCACCGTAGCTGGATACAAAACTGATTGGTTAGCCCAATACACAACCGAAACAAGTCGAACACTAGACACTACTAGGTTACCACACGTCGAGTTTCGTTCCTCGGAATCTCCTTGATCCCGACAGACACAGCTCGCTACCGAAGGGCCCCGGACTTGTCCTTCCCTTCACGTGTGCGTAAACGTCGACCTTGCCTCCTTGGTATTGCTCACGTCCGAAGACAACACGTCCGAAGACAGAATATATGGGAGGGGATGATGGAATATCGGATAAATCACTCGCTCAGTGATGGATACGCAGGTTAACGCTCAGTAAGGCAGAAAGCTATCGCAAGTGAATGGCTCAGGAATCTCTTAGTATCTCTCTGCTCAAAAATATCTCGTAGGCTTAAATTCGCAAATTCTCTGTTCTTCGAAAATCTAAAGTGCAGCACATATATAATCCTTTTCTAATAGCACTTCACATGGAAAGTCATATCAAACAATAATCACCAAATCAAGCATAGTTTCCATGTAGCTTTCGAATCAAACATACCATATAAATCATGCTTTTAATAAATCATCACCACGGTCATATAGCACATTAAAGCATGATTATATTCCATATAAAAGCTCAATTTCGTTCTCAAGCATGTTCAACCACTTCGCATATATTTTCCATATCGAAACTTTCTATAAGTGATTCCCTGCTATCAGTTCTTAGTAACGAGTCAATCCAGATTTACTTTCCAAGTATGGCACATAAGATAGCAAGGCATAAGCACGTTTTCCATGTACAGCTCATAGCATTTAATCAATATATTTACCATGTTTAGCACACAAGTCAGATCAGAGCTTACTTAAATCGATTTATCACATCATGGCACAACTTTCCTTATTTCAGAGATCTCACCCGTTATAGCACATACCATATAAGAGCACCTTATCCACAAGATCAATCAAATCAAATCTTTCCTTAATATAATAATCCAATCAGCACAAGGAAAGATATTAATTCAATATTGCACATTAAATACAGTGGAAAGCGTGCAAGAATCGTATAAGTGATTTTCGTCCAGGAATAAACAAGTATCAACGGATATATCACTTTCCATATATAAACATCATATTTTCCTTTTATAACTCAGTAGGATATCTCATGCATTATTTCCATATATAGCACAGAACTATATATCCTATCTCATGGACTGTCTATAACATGCGATCACTTAGTTCCATCAAATCATCACAAATCATACGCAATTCAAATATTCAACACTTTAACAATTTCATCTCATTTGCAGTGCATGGTTGAGCATTATCATGAACTTAGACATTTTATTTGTCCCAAATCGAATTGCTTATTTTATAGACCTAATGTCATTTCAATTACATCGTTCATCAAAACTCTCTAACATATATGGACCAAAAAGGTCAACATCAACCATGGTTTTCCAATCTGTGTACAGCATCGATTCGTAAGAATTTGATCATGGGTTGCAATTTGATCGGACAACAAACGACAAAAAAGAGGTATGGGATCAAAATCCATAAGCAAGAATCCCATCCCCCTTCGTACCTCAAACCGCCGTAACGCTGACGCCGCCGTTGAAGATCCCAACGGCCCTGAAAGTCACCTCGTGCAAGCTGAGATCAACGGCGTTTTCCCTTCGCTATCAGTCCATTGCCACCGTTAAACCACCAGAGAGACCAGTCAAATAGAACGGAAGCAGCGTTCTTACCTCCAATCCCAATTTTGATTCTGCCCATCTTACAGTAAATCTTGATCTTCAGCTGCTGGGAAGAAGAAGCCTCTCAGACAACCTCTTCTTTCTAGCTCGGCCTTGCTGAAGCTCAAACATACGTGTATTCTCGAATCGTCGGGGCGTTAGATTGAATCAATGTTTGTAAGACTGTTCAGTTTCTCTTTAATGGCAATTGGTAATTAAACCCAAATAAAGACCTAAAGTGGTCATTATATTCCGAACTTCTATAATCCCAATTTAAACCTAGCAGACATGTCACGTACTTATTGGCTATAGGGGATGGCAATTCGTAAATAAATCATCATATAGGCCTAACTGGAAGTTCATATCCAACTTTTATATATGAGGATAGTTCGTATATATAAAAGTTCTTAAGGGACTTTCAATGTGGGCTGATATGAAGATTTATTTACGAAAACTGCCACTCCCCTTCAAACAATCCTTTGTGCCATGTCTGAGGGTTTTTAAGGGATTAAAAAATATTTTGGCCCTATATGTGACTTGAATTACATGATGCCATTCCATATATAAGCTAATAAGAATATGAACATCGGAAAAAAAATAATATGAACAGTAATAAGAATAGACTTGCAAAATAATCAAGTCGATCGAGACTCTTGGCCTTTGCTTTTCAGAGAGACAGAGATCGATAACTCTTCGTATGGGACGGAGGGGCTTACTTCGAAGAGGATGACAGGGATTTCGATGATGTGGCAAAGCTGCGTGCCAGTCAAAGGCGAGGGTCGTGAGTTACGACAAGAAGAAGAAGAGGAAGAGGCCGGCGCCGGCGGTGGGCTCGACGGCAGCGATCCTTTCTCCACGGCACGCGTCGTAAGTGTGTCGCATGTTCAGAGGCCCGAGTTCGTGCCTTCCCTTGGTGAATTACAACCATTTGATTGACGGGTTCTGTAGGGAATGTCGATTAGATGAAGCCCATAGGACATTGTATCGTATACTGTATAGAGTACTGTGGGCGAACGTAAGTTACGCATACTACTTTGGTGAATGGGTATTGTAGGGTTAGTGAAGTTCGGAGTGCCAAGAACGTGTTCGATGAAATGGCTGAGAGGGGTGTGAGTGCCAATGCTCTCAGCTACAGGTTAGTGCCGTTTGTATTGGAGCAAAAGAAGAGAGTAGAAACGTACGAAACAGTGTTCTTCTGGCGAAAGATGTTTCTCATCACTTTGTTAGTCCGTGTGTGTGCTGAAAATGGCTTAGAATTTCGTCATAGGAAAGAAAATACGAACTGATATTGTTGGTTTTTGGTTATTACATGATTGGCGATGATAAATAGTGTTTGGCTTATATTTACTATTTAGCTTTTGGGGACATTAGCAGAGAATCAACAACAGATTTGTGATGTCCGATGGCTCCTTCAGGGTTAGTGGCGGCTGGTGGTGTCTGTAGAGGGTGGAGAGAGGTGGCGAGGAAGGTGGCTTGCTGCTGATGAATTGAATCGAGATTGGCGATGAGAATCGAAAGGTCTTGCTTCGATCTTTAATCTTATTTGTCCTTGAATAATTATTCTTCGGGGTTTATACATCTGTTGATGAAGCTTATGAGTTGATATGAAATTGATTAGATCTAGCTGTGCAATCACCCAGTTGGACTCATTTCAAGCTCTATGAAATCACCCAGCCGGCCCTAAAACAAGTATGTTATGGTCTCTATGCTTTGTTTTATTTTTGGTATGTGAAATCGGTTAAAAGGATCTCTCATTCAGTAGTCCTCTTAATAAATGTATTCGATGTGACTCAGTTGAATGGAGTTCCTCAGAATAGACGGCACAGTTGCATGTTCGTAACTACCCTTAACATGATATGGACACACTCTTTCACTTGATTTTACTGAGTATAACACATATTCGTCTCACGAGATGCTCAAGGCTGTGAGGGGACTTACGACTGCGTGGGGTTTGCCCAAGCTGGAGATTTTTTCCCTATTCTCAAATGGTTCGATCCTTAGGGGATTCGTAAGGGTGCAGAGGGGCATACGAGGAAGATTTTTGAGATTTTCGATGGTAAAATCAATCAAAGGCTGCAGTCGAGAAAAAGATCCAGTCTTGAAATCAGACGCGACGAATCAATGTAATTATTTCATCGTCTTCTAAATCAATATAATTTCTTCTTTGAACAGTCCAAGAATCAAGGTAACTATTTATTTCTTTACTCGGCGAACACAAACGTGCCTCAGAATAACTTCAGTAATTATGGGACTACCTTAACTTCACAACGTAACTTTATTTGAGAGACCGACAAAACCCTATGCTGAGCACATCGTCGCCGTTGTATACCTGGCACGCCTTTCCTATTAGTTATTGTTCTGGTTCCTTTTTTTCTTCGGGAATGGGATATTCATATGCAGGTCGATGGAGATGAGTTATTTGCTGCAAATGGGAGCTCAACGGATCATCATCATCGTCCCTCGCTTTATGACCGGTAATTAAATTTACATAGCATTTAGGGTTCTTGGTCTTGAGGTTTTCCTCCATTATCGTCTTTTTTTTTCATTCCTCAGAATAACTTCAATAATTATGGGACTACCTTAACTTCGCAGTGTAACTTTATTTGAGAGTCCGACAAAGCCCTACAATGAGCACATCATCGCCGTCGTATACCAGACACGCCTTTCCTATTGGTTATCGTTTTGGCTGCTTAGTTTTCTTCAGGAATATTCATATGCAGGTCGATGGAGAGGAGTTATCTGCTGCAAATGGGAGCTCAACGGATCATCATCGTCCCTCGCTTTATGAGCGGAAATTAAATTTACATAGCATTCCTGGTTCTTGGACTTGAGGTTCCTCCATTATCGTCTTTTTTGTCCTCTTCTAAACATATTTGCTTTGGGGCCGCGACCCGATTCGACCCGATGTCGTCGTATACCCAGCGCACCTTTCCTATTGGTTATCGTTTTTTCTCGAGTTATTAATCGCAGAGCTTTGGCTGCTTTTGTTTTTTGTTCATGAATGGGATATTCATATGCATGTCGATGGAGATGAGTTCTCTGCTGCAAATGGGAGCTCAACGGATCATCATCGTCATCGTCCCCTTGCTTTATTAGCGGTAATTAAATTTACATAGCATTTAGGGTTCTTGGTCTTGAGGTTTTCCTCCATTATCGTCTTTTTTGTCCTCTTCTGAACATATTTGCTTCGAGCCCGCAATCGATTCTACCCGATACATATATATTTATATATATATTTTATAAACCCGAAACCCGACCCGAACTAAGTTATCGAGAATCAGGTTTCAACCCGAATCTCGATTTAAACCCGAATTGTCAACGCGATTTCCTCGATCGGGTCGGGCCGGGTACCCGAAACCCGACCCTGATTGCCCACTCCTAGATCTTGCTGTTAACTTCTCCGTCGATCATCTCGTACGCTCGTTAGAACGGCAGCCTTATATCGGGAAACGAGAAGAGGAGCACGGCCTTGGGTTCGAATTCCATAACTGCGAACTTCTTCAAATTGATAATCTCTAAACCCTCTCTAGGAATTAAGAGAAAAGGAGCACGGTATCGGCCCGCAAACCAACAAGAAGAACATCGCCTTAGATAATCTCTCAGCCCAATAGAGAAGCGGAGCTTCAGCTTGAGCAAGTGTAGACTAATGCGAAAACAAAGGGATGAAAATGACAAAAGATACGAAAAAATGCCGAAAGAAGGAGCGACAAGACGACACAAATCTCACCTTTCCATAACTTTCCTTCCATTATAAGTCAGAGCCGAATTAAAATCCTTCAAAGTCCCTTTGATTCCAAATCGACGGTCTTTCGCATAGGTGAAATTATTAAAAGCGCCTCGATCACAGGTAAATTGACATAATATTGCTTGTGTTGACTTGAAAATATAAATATAATAATCCCAAGGTAAATTTAAATGAACGCTAGAGTGAACTCTGTGAGTGTCGAAACGGATCATACCTTGAACTTAGGACTATAGTTTGCTGACTTGACTTGACGACATATGATCATGACAAGCGTCTTGTGAAATTTTAGACGTGACAATGATCGACGCAAAATAAATCCGACCCCATACTATAAATAATATTAATATTCATACGAAAAAATTATATAGATAAATGATAATTTCAATTTTCTTTTCTTGAAATTTTTTCTTCCTATTTTTATTATTATTATATGTTATAAAAATAATAATAATAATAATAATAATAATAATAAAAACATCTATATGTATATAAAAGCGATATATTGTTCTTGCTCACACCCTCGCGCATAAGTTTGATTACATGATTAGGGACCATGTATCTAAGCTACATTGATCAAAATTGTGCGGTTTGAATATTTGCTACTGTGATTGATTTCCTCGCGTATATGATTAAATCAATTAAGGTGCATTATTTGAGGGGGAGCATGTTCAAAATAATATGCCTTGAGCTCCAAATATATTTGATGACTTTTCTCCAAGTGTTGCAGATAATTGACAATAATGATTCCTTGCTACAATACACTTTGACGAAGAGGACTTCACGAATTTACACGAATTGAAGCTTAAGGCATTAATACAAAAAATTCAGGGGGAGCCTTTATTAAATTACTTGTTGATTAACTCTAACATTCTGGACATTTTGTTCTAAGTAATGTAGATTTTTCAAAAATCGGATGTGGAGCCAGATGTCACTGCTTGGAATTTTAGGGAGTTAATTGCATTTTAATTTACTGCATGGGGAGTAAATATGTGATTTTAAATCAAATAGGGGTCAATCCTAAAATATAAGAATACTTACCATCGAGAAACTGGATAGAAAATGTAATTTTCGATCATAAGTTTATCGATCGTAAACAGTAATGGGCTTCGAAATTGATAAGCATCGATAACGTCTAATCATCCCACTTGAACAAAATTAATGTTTGCAGTCGAAAAACTTTAGGACACGCATAAATCCAGTTCGAGAAACCCTATTGTCGATAGAAATTCTCTCGCGAAAAACTTCACAGTGAAGACGCAATCTCAAAACTCTCACAAATTTTTTATTTTCAACCGATTTCATCTTTCTAAGGTAGAATCGACGTTTATTAGGTGTTTGTGTGTGGTTACTCTTAGTTTGCATCTACATTTTATAGTCTTTCGCCTGATTCTATGGGTAGATTTTCGATTGTTCAAACTGTGACAACCCACATGCTTGTTCATTGAGATTTCGACCTGTTTCTGTGTTTATCTGGATTGAAATCTGCATCCTAGGACAGTTTAAGGGTTTTCGATCATTCTAGGAGTGCATTTCCTCGATTATCTGCGTTTTCAAAGTTTGATTGAAAGTTCGACTGAAACTTTTTAAATGTTTAAGGGCGTCGAAGAACTTTCTCGATCGCAAACAGTGTCAATCGAATTTCAATTTGATTGAGTTACTGTTTGCATCGTAAAAGTTATTCGATCGCTAAATTCGTGACCTATTCGGTAAAATAAATAACGTAGATCGAAATATACTTACAATCAAGAAATCTAATTTTGATATTGTATGATTGAAAGATTACTAAGTGGAATAGATAAAATAGATGTAATTAAGTTTCGAGCGCAAAACTTACCATCGAAAAAAGTACTGTCGATTTCAATTTTCTTTCGGTCGTAAATTTTACCGGCGATAAAATTAATTTTTCGACGATAAAATTTCTCGATCGTAAAAGTACCCAGTGATGATTTTGATTGGTAGAAAATTTTCTCGATGATTAACCTAGTGTCTCGTTGTCAATTTTCTCGATCGTAAAATTTCGCAGCGAAATCTATTTAAAATTCGAAATACTAAGAAAAATATCTCTATCGTAAATTTACGCGGAAATTAATTTTCTCGATTGTAAATTTACACGAAAATTTTTCTCGATCGTAAAATTTCTCGGCTACAGTACCATGTTTTAAATTCAAACACTTAGAAAAATTTCTCTAAGTCTTTTCGCTAAAGCAGACTTTAGCGAATAAAATTTTTGATCGCAAAATTGAACGGAGATTTGAATAAAAAATCAGCACTTGGGAAATCAAAATTGAAAATTCAATTTTACGTGCGAGAAACTTCACGGAGTGAATAGTAGTGCTAAATACTTAGAAAATTTTCGACTGAACAATTATATACATATGTCGACATGTTATTATATCTTAAACATTCACTTTCGTATATCTGTGCCAAATTACATATTAATCAAACATGTTATGACATGATAGGCTATTATGGTTTGATGAAATTAATTTTCGACTCAAATTAAATCTTTGAACTAATGGTTTGATTTTCTAAATTGTCTTTCAGATAGATCACTACCCTGCTTAATCACATTTACGATAAGAACTTGTACCTCAAGGTTCAGGACACCAACTTTCAACTCGACCTGACTACTTTTAGTGTCCGGATTAGATAATTGTGTCCATATTGCAAGGCCCTCCCCTTTGGCACGCGCTCACGGTGACAGCATCTGTACCAATGGTCTATCTCCACAAATTTTAGGGGAGAGTTAATAGTCTCGTAGTTGAGGGCACCTACAGATTCACCACGGTCCTCGGGACAAGACACATTAACTTCAGCAAGGATGATTTTGGGCTCGACCTAGACCTACCCTTCAGCCTCAACTATGACCCTCTGCCTTCGGATGCAGAGATGGTGCGTGACTTTCTCCAAATGGGATACCGTCCACCGCTCACCAAACTTACACAAGTCCAGAGCAACGGAATCCCACATCCATGGAAGACACTGTTTGGAATTATCAACAAGTGTCTGTCAACGAAGCACACCGGTTTCGACAAATGCAACGGCAACATTCTCCGCATTTTCCACGGCATAGCATTCTCGAGGAATTACGATTTCGCTCAACTGATCTGGAATGATCTAGAAGAACAGATTAGACAGAAAGAGAACAAGAGGTCGAAGAATGTCCCGTATGCCCAGTGGTTCAACGTCATCATCAGACAACTCAGGGAGATGCAGGAGAACATCCCTCGTCTAACTTCTGGAGGGAACTACCAACCCCCGAGACTCAAATTCTTTCACCACACTAGGCTCACAGAGCATCATCTCATAGAGCAGATGATTCGAGGTCCCCCGACAGACTTTGTAGTGAGCCCTAAACGACAACATCACAGTTAAGGCCGAACTAATTGATGAAGTGGCTCAAGAACTGGAACATGAGCCTCCAACTCAAGATGATCCAATGCCCGATGCAGATGCCATGTTGATCGACAAAGTGGCATATGAGTTGGAACTCCAAGCTCCAAATCAAGCGTTAGGAGCTGAAGTGCCCACACGTTAAATTGCATCAGACGAGCTCGTCTTAGAAGCTGTTAGGCAACCATCAGACATGACGCTGGTTACCTCTCCAAGGGCTGAGGATCCATCACCGCTCAATCTGCAGCCGCCGCCCAACCCCTCAGCGTCAGTCGTGGCCGAGATTCAGACTCCTACTACTACCGGTCTTGACATTGAAATGTCTGATGCACAGGTTCACTCTGAGCCTGCCACAACATCCATAGATGCGAATCTTACAGATTCAAATCAAGGATTGGATGGAAGTCTCGGACAGTCACAACCTCATGTGACTACGAGCCAGCCCGATGAGATGGTGCTCACTCAAGGGATGTCAACAGGCGACATCAGTCGTCTTCGTCCATCTACGACGGAGGCGTCAGAACCCCTTTTGACGGAAGTATGTTTCCAAGCCGCTCTCTCCGAAGTGGTTTGATCCCTCGAAGAAAAGATAATGGAGAGAGTAATCACCGCCATTGAGACGTCCCGCCGCGACATCGGGAAAGTGCCCGTCTCTGAGGCTACTTCGTCACAAGGCAACCTCACACCTCACAACCCACACCCACCGACCCTTTCATCAACTCATCTATCCTAATCAACCCATTCACAATTCCAATCACCAAGCTCCATGACATACTTCTCGCCCGCCTCATAGGCCTTACCATCCGATCGCCTCATGAAGAATCACTCTATAGGCGATTGGTGGACCATCCTGATCCACTTACTCAAACATGCCGAGGCCAAAGCTCGCACTCCAGACAAAGACATGACGACCCTGATGATTAGGATCATCATGAGGGGGAGAAGAGGCCAAGGACTTCTGCGAGTGGTCAAGAACAAGGTCAAGGATCGAGCTCGGCGCAGACAATGATTGAAGCCGTTGAAACCTCACAACCAACTACCCAAACAACCACCACCTATACTCTAAACCAAATCGACCCACCAAGCTTTCACCTAAGGACGCCTTCGCTTACACCACCGACTTTCACAAGCCCCTTGCTTCCGAAAGAAGAATCAAGTGCTGCCATGCTCGTAGCTCTTACACAGACTCAACCAAGTCCCTCAATTGCTCCAGACCAAGCGGGACCATCAGGAAATGGAGTCAACCACCACGAGTTCCTCGACATGTACATCTTCGAAGGACAGTAGATGACCCACACCATACCCGAAGAGATACAAAGACAGAGACTCAAGGACGTTCGACACTTCCTACAGCGAGCTTCGGTAGACCTAGTTTTGATTGAAGACGAAAAACTTCAGGAAGGTGAAGACCATGAACAAATTCCCTTAAGGCTTTCAGAGTTGATTGCTCAACGAGCGGACTCCCCTACAAGACAAATGCCAGGGACCGGACACGCCATGGGAAAATATCAGGATTGTGATCCCATTCCTTGAAGAAGTTCGCGAACACATATGGAGGTCACCGGACAAAGTCAAGAAGGGGAACGAGTTCGAGCTCAGAGGCATCTCACGATCAGTAGAAAGGATGACATATCTTCGGATACTAACCCATCTAGGACCAGATGTGAGGCTGAGGATTTCAAAAGGACAAGCGAAGAGTCATTATAAGAATCTATCACCTATATGTCAACTACTAAGCGTCTACTGTGCTAAAGGCAATCTTCCAACTCCGTATTACGTCATAGAACGAGTAGATAGAAGTCGAGAAGAGCTAAGCCAGAGTGACCTACCGTACCTCTCTGCCGAGAAGGTATACCATCTGTATCAGCGTACGTAGAGAAGTACAAGGGTCCTTATGGCTTCAACAAGAAAGAAGGACTCGAGGGAATCTACAGGTTCATGGTGCGCCATGTCAAATATTTTGCTGCACACGACCTTCAGATGGCTCTGGAGAGCAATTTGAAGAAGGTTAACATGACCGCTCCGTTCAACAAAGGAACTGAAGTCGAAGGGCTTCCCACCAATCACGTGCATATCAGTTCAGTCTTAGGAATCACCTACCACAATCCGATTGCCAAGAAGACTAGGTTGATGCTGAAGACTGAGATTCATAAGTTCTGTGATGGGACGCTCAAGGTCATCATGAAGAACATAGAAAAGAGATTGGAAGAAATCAATAGAGAGACCATGCTGAATCTTCACAGGTTCGTGAGAGAACAACCGCTTCTGATAGAACTACTTGAGGACATCGAGAGTGACTGGAGCTGAGGAACAGCATTAGGAAATTCGAGTAGCGCTGGGCTTGCGCAGGTCGTACTTTGCCCAACGAGGACAAATAGCTCGGAAAGGCAATTAAGCACAAAGGGGGAGAATGTAGAATATCAGTTTTAATTGTGCTGTGATTTCATTAGTTGTCCTTGTAATTAGGGGCTTTACTTGTAGTTGTCCTTAGATTAGGACTCAAATTGTATTTATACCAATTATATTTGGTATAAATACTTTTACACACATTGTGCTTAATAGACAATTTTCGTGAATTGATCTGAAACGCTTCACAATCCCTAGAGAGAGAAAGTCAGAAAACATTCTCTCACTACACGAATTCTCTCTCAAAGTTCTTCAACGAAGGTTTTCGATCGAAATTCTATTTTCTATAATCTAATCAATTTCCTTAGGATTGAAGTCTAGGATCGTAGAGTTGATAATCTATGGACCTAACATAAATTCATCGGACCTGCGCATTAGTGCCAGGGACCCGCGCAGAATCGCTGGTTCTAAATCCTAATTTCATCTTTCAATGTTTTATACTGAACCTTACTTCTTTTATAGGTGATAATCATGACGATCACGAGCATTTTTAACAAGTCGATTGTCAGTGGATAATTTGCGAGGACAATACGTCGAACTAGGTTCTCGATCCAAGTTGCCGGTGGCAATCAATCTTGCTCGACGACGATTCATGCACATTAGAGGATCTCACTAACGAGATTTTGAAGGCATTGTCATTACACAATGACAATACCAAACTCAGGATAAGGTACATGCCTTGCATAGACTACAGTTATGTGCACCCCATCTACATCTAGAACGATTACGGCGTACATGCGTACCTTAGTTTTGGTTGTCCACGGTCAAGACCACCTCTTCACGTGCAAATGAGTTATCCGTCATTGCTGCACAGCCACATCAACCTCATGATAATGATTTGTCGAGTTTCGACGTCAGCCTTAGAGCGCAGTGCGATACAAACGCATAAATTTAACCATTTGAGGGTTTTCCCAGCACATCTTACAACCCTTCTTACCAAAGTAATGAAAGCATTGGCTATTTAGGTGATTATTCCGGAATGGGCCGCAAAGAATATGATAATGAAAACGAGCAAGTCGGGAGGAAAGATGAAAATGAAGACGAGCAAGGTGATTCAGATGATGATGATGATGATGATGACGAGTTTGATGTTGGTGAGCACGACGACGCTCTAGATGTAGCCGAAGATGGTACCTATTCGTTTACGGATGATTCAAGCCTATACGTTGGGCAAGAACTTTGTAGCAAGAAAGAATTTAAGGACGAAATCACTAAAATTGCAGTCACTGCGTGCTTCGAACTTCAAGTTGATAGGTCAAACAAAACCTTGTACTTAGTGAAAAAGGAGAACTGTGAATGGCGATACGAGCTGCACAAGACAAGAACTCCCTCCTTTTCTCAATTCGAAAGTAGTCCAACACGCACACATGTGGCATGTCTGATCGATGCCGTAGACATCGGCAAGGAACTTCGGCACTTGTATCAAGGGAGTTGTTGGAAAATTTCAGGGCTCCTAAAGACATTCCGTCACCCAGTGCAATACAGTTGATAATGCAGAGTAGGGGAGAAGAAGTTTCATACTATAAGGCTTGGAGAGGGAAACAAACTGCGACCGATGAACTAGTTGATAACAGGGACGCTTGCTACGGTTTACTAACGGCGTACTTAAATGCGGTGAGGCAAGCCAACGAGGGCAGTATCACCGGTTGGGAGATGGACGAAGATAATCGGTTCAGTACATGTTCTTGGCATACGGCGCATGCGTCAGAGGCTTTACGTACATGAGGAAAGTCATTTCTATTGACACAACTTTTTTGAAGGGGAAGTATAAGTGGGTCATGATGATTGCCACGGTGCAAGACGATGATTACCACCAATATCCTGTAGCATGGGGTCTTCCGACGGGTCGGAGAAAACCGAGTCACGGACGTGGTTTCTCACGGATTGCGACGTTTTGTTGTGGAAAGTGATGATCTCGTAATAATTTCTGATAGAAAAAATGAAATAAAGAATGCAGTTCCGGCCATTTTCCCGAACCCGTTTCATGGTTTTTGTTCCTGGCACCGTCAACAAACGTGAAGACTAAACTGAAGAAGAGAGTGGTATGGAGATGTTGCCACCTCTTGTTGGTTCACAATGTGGACGATCACGGAAAACAGGTTGCCTTCGGTGGGTGAATTTGGCAGGAGATAACGTTGTATTGTTTGCGCATATTTGTGTTACGTACGTTTATATGTTGCCATTTGTGTTATGTTATGTTAGGTTGTGTAATTTTGTGTTGTGTTGCCATGTTATGCTTCTTTTAGTAACACATTTTAGCCAAGTACTTGGTATGAATATGAAAATAGAAAACCAATATGCACAGATGCGCAGGGACCTCATCGCATATGCTGAGAATTCCGCAGAGATGCGCATGAGACCCCTGCGCATCTTTGCGGTTCCCGTCGGGTCCCTTGCCCTCGTGCGGGTCCCCTGCTTATAACAACCGGGTCAAAAACAGGGCCAAAAGTGACATGTCTGAGCAGCATCAGTATACATTATGTACAGGACAAATGACTTGACATTTGATTCCCGATAAAGGAGTTCACTAATATTATTGAATTTCTTAATAAGATATAATTTATAAAAAAATTAAGTACGATTAAAATAAAAATAAAACATAACCGCTAGATTAACAATACCTAAGTCCACGTTTAAAAAAAAACAAAAATATTCCAACATGTATTTCAAGTTGACCAAACTGAAAGGTGAAGAAGAAAAAGAACACTCCCAAAAACATACTTTGTGTTTGTGAATTTTGTAGGATGTACCAATCTTATAAATCGATTGCAATTATTGTTATTTGATCCAATTCTTGTACGTTTTTGCTGTTTTATGATGACTTAATATTGTACTAGAGGACAAACAACGTATAAAAACACACAATTATACCGCTCATTCCATGCATTAACAAATCTGAAATCGTACATGAACACAGGGGATCCTATGTTAAGAGCAAGGTTCCCGCACGTAAAAATAGAGGATCCACGCATATTGCATGGTCCCCACACTGAGATGTTGTGGTCCTTATTGGTCCCATCGAACTTATGTGCGGGACCTCAGCGATATCAGGCAAGGTCCGTGAGCATATATACAGGGGACCCGCGCTTTTTGAAAAGGGGTCACGCACGTTAGGGCAGGGGATCCCGCGGGAACAACAGGGTACCCGCACATTAGGGTTGGTCACGTTCGCTTATTGGGGGAGACCGATAATTGTTCAAATATTGGTCAAAAGGGACATGTCAGAGCAGGGTCAGTATACAGTATGTACGGGACGGATGACTTGACATTTGATTCCCGATTAATAAATGAAAGGATTCCACTAATATTATTGAATTTCTTAATAAGATAATAATTTATAAAAGATTAAGTACGCGATTAAAAAAATAAAAAAATAACCGCTAGACTAAAAGTACCTAAGTCCACGTTTAAAATAAAAAAAAAAATATTCCAACATTGTGGCAGCCCCGCCTTCCACCACTACTTTCTTAATTAGTCTACGCGACTAATGTCCTAAAAATGAAATAGATCGTACGAAATTTCGTATAAAATTTTTCCTTTCATAAAAAGGGATCGTAAAGGTTCCTACAAAATCATAATGGGTCCTAATTACATAGGAAGAGGCGCAAGCGTGTCAAAACAAATCTATCTACTGGGCCTCCACGAGGTCGCATCCATGCACACACTTCCATCTCAAAAGCCCACGGAAGCTTCAAAAGTTGGCCTCGCCGTGAAAATGATCACGTACCGTGATCGCGGGGTCCTACAACACATAAAAACGTGGAATGAGCTTATAAAGCTCAGTAAGTGAAAACCATGCATGAAATGCACGTGACCTAATTAGCGAAGGCATCCGCGCCAATGCTATCTACTTCTCATATCCTTCCTGACCTTTCTCACATTCTTCTTGACTTTTCATAACATATTTGGGCCCTCGGCTTTCAATCTTACTATGCACCATATAGAGCTCAAACCCCTAAGGGTACAAGTGGCAGTACACACACTGGGAGGCTAAACCCGAGTACTCAATCTGTGCGTAACCCTATGGTGCCTTTCAATCCCAATGCGGTACACACTGAGAGGCTACTAGTGCCTTTCAATCCCAGTGTGATCCACACTGAGAGGCTACTAGTGCCTTTCAATCCCAATGCCGTCCCATTGAGAGGCTAACCCGGGCGCACAAATTTCGTTTAACCCTAAGGCGCCTTTCCATCCCAATGCGGTCTGACACGCGGGCGCTTCTCACTGGTAGCTTACTACGAGGTCGCCAACACTCGAGGTTCCCTCGGTGCCGCTCATACCCTCGAGTCGCATCCTCCAGGTTGCATCTCCCGCTACGGGGTATTCCCCTACCTTTCGTGAATCAGGTAATTCGGCTTCGTGAATCGCCGTGGTAGCATAGAAGAGCCGAGACTCATCATTGAGTCGACACAAATGCCCATATCGGCAAATATACATATCGCTTTCCAGCGATCTTATACTCATGCACGCTCTCTTTCCCTGACTCTTATACTAGTCGTGCGTGCACGTGATTATGCCATGAAATCATATAAACATGCGTGCAATATTCATAAAATAATTTATGTCACATAAATCACGTAAATTTACGTCACATAGAAAACATAGAAGTCACATAAGCAAATAGTCGCATAAAATCATAAGAACACATAACACATAATTTCATGCACATAACAATTATGTGTTGTAGTTGCGATTTCCACTTACCTGGTATCCTTAGCTTATCGTACGGTTAAATCGCTAACCTTCGAACCCTAAGTATGGAAACATATAAAATTAGGGTTTGTTAGACTAGTTTTAATTTCCCGAAATTGGCTTAATTTGAAAACCCTATTTTCGACTTCTATAATTTCGAAACCCTAAAATATAGAATTTAACCTAAACTAAGAAGTACTATTAATATAAATTTCGGCCTGATTATGACCTCGACATTGTATAAATCTCGATATGAATTACATGATGGATCTCGATATTATTTACGAAGTTCGATATTTAAACTATACCAAGATATCGACATTTTCAACAGAAATCTCGACATAATTTTGAACTTCAGTGTGGAATGTCGACATTTTAAACAAAATCACGAGTAGCATGATGAATTAAATCTCGATACGGTATATACAAGGCTCGACATTTTAAACGGTGCACAAAGATGTCGATATTTAACAATAAAATCTCGAAGTATTGTTCAATATTGATTTCGACATATGGTATACAATGATTTCAAGATTTAATAACATACAAAGCTTTCAAAATTTCGAGATGTAGGTTTAGGTTGGGATTATAAACATTGTCGAGATGTTTGCGGGACTTACAACAAGATGTCGAGGCTACATGGAAACTCAACAAAATGTCGAGGTGTTATGCAATACATGAAATCGATGCCAGAACTAAATCTCGACAAAAGTCTCGAGAATCATAAATTGGAATATTATATCTCATAAAACACCTTTTTGTACAAGATTCATCTACACCTTTTGATCAAAAAGGCATATTTTTCAGGAACAGTATATATATATCACTTGCATCTCGAAATATACTTAAGACTTCAAAATGTAGAACCTAAACAACATGAATTATTCCTAAGGCTTTCAGGTATATTAGTACTTAAAACATGCTATAATCGTGAATAAAACATAAATTCAATATAAGAATTTATACTTACTAGACTTCAAGCTTCTAAACGTGGCCATGAGAATTCAAAACCCTTGAGGGTTAATTCTATACAGACCCTAAAAATTAATAAAATCTTTCGTGCATAATATCTTCTAAAACATGTAAAGACACAAATAAAATACATGGTTATGATAGGAGAAGTATACCTCTTTTATTAGCTTGGCTCGACTAGTTCTTGAGTTCTTAATGAGTTTTACAGCTTTCGAGGGTTTTTCACACGAGAGGTTCCTTCCTTATTCCAACTTTTGTTATTCTTTTACCAAGAATTTAAAATACATATCTTTTCTTTTATCACACTTTGCGTGTTATATTAGTTAAGTTACGTTGATTTTTTTATCAATACTTATCTAGTTTAAGTAACATTCTTATAATATTATTACACTATATACATTCCTTTGTAACTAAGAAATCGAACTCTAGAATTCAGAATCCCAATGTTTCGAAATTTATCTTCTCTCGCAATTTATAGAATTCATGGATTTCGAGACTTAGGAAATTCGAGTTTCAAAGGTTTTGAGACCTAAAGATCTCGAGGTCTTAATGCATCGAAATTGCTTTCCCTTACTCATATGAAACCCTAGAATTCATAACTACCCTAGATTCAAAGTCTACCTCCAATTCGTACACGTCATGTTGGCATATAGTATAAACTCATTTAAGCACATAAAATTCACAATGTCTCCAATTAAGTAATCTTTACCACCAATTTTGTTGTAAATCCCGTAATTAAATTTTACGGGCATTACATCCTCCCCCCTTAAAAGAATTTCGCCCCCGAAATTCCGTCAGCTGGAATAATTCAGGGTGACGACTGATAGGGAGTTGAACGGGCTGGGTTAAGTGATAGAAATTCACCCTAGGAAATTATCAAGGAATCTCAAATAATTTTCAAAGATAGAAAAGAATAGGATCCTGATGAAGTAGATATGAAGATTGTTCCAGGTAGTGGAACTTGTATTCACCTCGAAGAGCTAAGAATAATTCCTATAATTCTAACTTAGGCGAAGATCCAAGGTTATAAGCGTCCACCACGCTTTTGCTGCGCCATTCTGATACTAAAAAGGAATGTTTCTCGAATTGATCAGAAAAGTTGAGGTGTAAGGTTATACCCCAAATATTAGGTGAAATTGAGATTTGCTCCCAGGTAATTCAGATACGACTTCCTATTTTGAACACCTATCTACAACGATCATGATTCAGGTCGACACTTGAACTGGTATCGACCAAATCGGCTAAAAGAATTCCGAATCTTACCACATAAGTGGTGGTTACAAAAGAACATGTGGCTCATGAAGCCACTAGAATGCATTTTGAAGTTTAATCGATTAGAAGGGTACCTTCCGTCTCGGATGGGTTGTTTTCAGCTTCTTCCGCCGTAAGCATATATACTCGAGCGGGTGCTGCCGGCGGCTTGGCCCGGTTCGTTCCCTGACTTCCAGATGCATTTTCCGGGCAGGCTACGGAGTAGTGGCCCGTCTTGCCACATTTGAAACAGGTAGCATTTTGTGAAAAACAGACGCCCAGGTGACGTCGTGTACATTTTGGGCATATGGGTGCATTTGGTTGGGGTCTCCCTTGATTCGGATTAGGTTGTTGAGGTGGTCCAGGGCGGTTTTGGAAATTGGGTTTCACATTCTTAGGAATGAACGGTTTCTTCAGGTGGTGTCCGTCCTCTTTAGGCCCTTGTTCGAACTTCCTTTTTATTTCTTGGGCTCGTACAATTCGGCTTTCAGCTTGTTCAGCCATCAAGGCTCGTTCCGCCATTTGGGCATAAGTAACCCCTTGGAATCCAGCCATGCCAACATCACGGTAAAGTTCTGGCTTCAAGCCCTCCATAAATCGTTCGATTTTTAGCGAGTCGGTACTTACCATGTGGGTTGCAAATCGGGAGAGTTGTTCGAATTTTCTAATGTACTCTGCCACCGTCATTGTTCCCTGGCGGAGATTGATGAACTCGTTCATTCTTTGTGCACGAACGGGAGCAGTAAAATACTTATTTCGGAAAAGTTCTTTGAAATGCTCCCAGGTCATTGTTATCGGATCTTCGAGAGTTAGGATCGTGTCCCACCAGTGGCCGGCGCTTCCCCTTAATAGGTACCCAGCGCACAAGGCCTTTTCGGTTTCAGGGGTACGACTATGTTGGAACATAGTTTCTAGGGTCCGGAGCCAGTCCTCAGCCGAGGTTGGGTCAACAGCATCTTCAAAGGTTGGGGGGTTAAGTTTACGAAATCTTTCCCCGATCATTTCGATTCTGTCGGCCGGAGGGGATCCGTTATTTGATTGCCCACCAGCGTTTTGTTGCTGGATCAGTTGCTGGATTTGGGCAGATTGTTGGCGGACTAGTTCCGCGAGTTGGAGGATAGTCTCATCACGACTATCAGTAGAGGCTGCGGGTTCTTTACCTTTATCCGCACCCGCACTATTTCCATTTCTCGTTCTACCCATCGTTCTTCTATCCTAACGTTCCTACGATCAATAAATCATGTAATACCAGAAATTCATAAAAACATAAAACTTACAGGCAAGGCCGCTTCCGTGCTTTTGAGTGTGTGTACATGGACTGTCTGCAGAACCTATATCCTAAGCTCTGATACCACCTGTAACATCCCGTCCCATACCGGGTGTCACTGTAGCATCCGTCCCCACCGGGACCTATGGGGTTGGCCCACCACACTCCGACTGATAGTCTGGCCCACTGTACCACCACTTAACCTTTCAGCGTGCTTCGTCCTCGCTCACACGCACCCTGGGCAAACTTCCCAGGGGGTCACCCATCCTAAGATTGCTTCAAGTCAAGCACGCTTAACTTCGAAGTTCTTTCGGATGGACTCCCGAAAAGGTAGGTCGACCTTGGTGATATGAGTAGTACTATCAATTCTCTTATACAATTCTTAGCCTGACACGCCCATACATTGTCAGTCGCAGGATCCCCTCTCATTCGGGTGTCGGATCGGTTCGTTCATGTACCCCTTCGCCTAGAAGCCTGCCAGGAGCCGCTCCTTGTCCGTGCACCTCTCTGGCACCGGCGATCACTCCCCGCCCTCATCGGCCCCGGGCGTCACATGCCCACCAGCTTCCGCCTGGTTCGTCCCCGAACCAGCACCGTACTGCGAGAGGTTGTGCTCTGATACCACCTGTGGCAGCCCCGCCTTCCACCACTACTTTCTTAATTAGTCTACGCGACTAATGTCCTAAAAATGAAATAGATCGTACGAAATTTCGTATAAAATTTTTCCTTTCATAAAAAGGGATCGTAAAGGTTCCTACAAAATCATAATGGGTCCTAATTACATAGGAAGAGGCGCAAGCGTGTCAAAACAAATCTATCTACTGGGCCTCCACGAGGTCGCATCCATGCACACACTTCCATCTCAAAAGCCCACGGAAGCTTCAAAAGTTGGCCTCGCCGTGAAAATGATCACGTACCGTGATCGCGGGGTCCTACAACACATAAAAACGTGGAATGAGCTTATAAAGCTCAGTAAGTGAAAACCATGCATGAAATGCACGTGACCTAATTAGCGAAGGCATCCGCGCCAATGCTATCTACTTCTCATATCCTTCCTGACCTTTCTCACATTCTTCTTGACTTTTCATAACATATTTGGGCCCTCGGCTTTCAATCTTACTATGCACCATATAGAGCTCAAACCCCTAAGGGTACAAGTGGCAGTACACACACTGGGAGGCTAAACCCGAGTACTCAATCTGTGCGTAACCCTATGGTGCCTTTCAATCCCAATGCGGTACACACTGAGAGGCTACTAGTGCCTTTCAATCCCAGTGTGATCCACACTGAGAGGCTACTAGTGCCTTTCAATCCCAATGCCGTCCCATTGAGAGGCTAACCCGGGCGCACAAATTTCGTTTAACCCTAAGGCGCCTTTCCATCCCAATGCGGTCTGACACGCGGGCGCTTCTCACTGGTAGCTTACTACGAGGTCGCCAACACTCGAGGTTCCCTCGGTGCCGCTCATACCCTCGAGTCGCATCCTCCAGGTTGCATCTCCCGCTACGGGGTATTCCCCCTACCTTTCGTGAATCAGGTAATTCGGCTTCGTGAATCGCCGTGGTAGCATAGAAGAGCCGAGACTCATCATTGAGTCGACACAAATGCCCATATCGGCAAATATACATATCGCTTTCCAGCGATCTTATACTCATGCACGCTCTCTTTCCCTGACTCTTATACTAGTCGTGCGTGCACGTGATTATGCCATGAAATCATATAAACATGCGTGCAATATTCATAAAATAATTTATGTCACATAAATCACGTAAATTTACGTCACATAGAAAACATAGAAGTCACATAAGCAAATAGTCGCATAAAATCATAAGAACACATAACACATAATTTCATGCACATAACAATTATGTGTTGTAGTTGCGATTTCCACTTACCTGGTATCCTTAGCTTATCGTACGGTTAAATCGCTAACCTTCGAACCCTAAGTATGGAAACATATAAAATTAGGGTTTGTTAGACTAGTTTTAATTTCCCGAAATTGGCTTAATTTGAAAACCCTATTTTCGACTTCTATAATTTCGAAACCCTAAAATATAGAATTTAACCTAAACTAAGAAGTACTATTAATATAAATTTCGGCCTGATTATGACCTCGACATTGTATAAATCTCGATATGAATTACATGATGGATCTCGATATTATTTACGAAGTTCGATATTTAAACTATACCAAGATATCGACATTTTCAACAGAAATCTCGACATAATTTTGAACTTCAGTGTGGAATGTCGACATTTTAAACAAAATCACGAGTAGCATGATGAATTAAATCTCGATACGGTATATACAAGGCTCGACATTTTAAACGGTGCACAAAGATGTCGATATTTAACAATAAAATCTCGAAGTATTGTTCAATATTGATTTCGACATATGGTATACAATGATTTCAAGATTTAATAACATACAAAGCTTTCAAAATTTCGAGATGTAGGTTTAGGTTGGGATTATAAACATTGTCGAGATGTTTGCGGGACTTACAACAAGATGTCGAGGCTACATGGAAACTCAACAAAATGTCGAGGTGTTATGCAATACATGAAATCGATGCCAGAACTAAATCTCGACAAAAGTCTCGAGAATCATAAATTGGAATATTATATCTCATAAAACACCTTTTTGTACAAGATTCATCTACACCTTTTGATCAAAAAGGCATATTTTTCAGGAACAGTATATATATATCACTTGCATCTCGAAATATACTTAAGACTTCAAAATGTAGAACCTAAACAACATGAATTATTCCTAAGGCTTTCAGGTATATTAGTACTTAAAACATGCTATAATCGTGAATAAAACATAAATTCAATATAAGAATTTATACTTACTAGACTTCAAGCTTCTAAACGTGGCCATGAGAATTCAAAACCCTTGAGGGTTAATTCTATACAGACCCTAAAAATTAATAAAATCTTTCGTGCATAATATCTTCTAAAACATGTAAAGACACAAATAAAATACATGGTTATGATAGGAGAAGTATACCTCTTTTATTAGCTTGGCTCGACTAGTTCTTGAGTTCTTAATGAGTTTTACAGCTTTCGAGGGTTTTTCACACGAGAGGTTCCTTCCTTATTCCAACTTTTGTTATTCTTTTACCAAGAATTTAAAATACATATCTTTTCTTTTATCACACTTTGCGTGTTATATTAGTTAAGTTACGTTGATTTTTTTATCAATACTTATCTAGTTTAAGTAACATTCTTATAATATTATTACACTATATACATTCCTTTGTAACTAAGAAATCGAACTCTAGAATTCAGAATCCCAATGTTTCGAAATTTATCTTCTCTCGCAATTTATAGAATTCATGGATTTCGAGTTTATCATATTTTACACGTGATTTCTTTCGACATTATTAATTTGAAAGATACTTACTCGACATTCTTGTCACTAAGCTTAAAATTCGTCCTTCGAAATTATAAATGATGAGACTTCAAGATCTCGAGATTTACATCTTTCGAGCTACATAAGTTTTGGCTTTAATGGTTTCGAGATCCTAAGAGTCTCGAATTTATCAATTGGATGAATTCTTCCTCTCGAGTTTCATGGATTTCAAGACTTAGGAAATTCGAGTTTCAAAGGTTTTGAGACCTAAAGATCTCGAGGTCTTAATGCATCGAAATTGCTTTCCCTTATCTCATATGAAACCCTAGAATTCATAACTACCCTAGATTCAAAGTCTACCTCCAATTCGTACACGTCATGTTGGCATATAGTATAAACTCATTTAAGCACATAAAATTCACAATGTCTCCAATTAAGTAATCTTTACCACCAATTTTGTTGTAAATCCCGTAATTAAATTTTACGGGCATTACAAACATTTCGAGTTGACCAAACTGAAAGGTGAGGAAGAAAAAGAACACTCCCAAAAATGTACCCTGTGTTTGTGAATT
Source organism: Craterostigma plantagineum (assembly GCA_027422505.1). Taxonomy (NCBI): domain Eukaryota; kingdom Viridiplantae; phylum Streptophyta; class Magnoliopsida; order Lamiales; family Linderniaceae; genus Craterostigma; species Craterostigma plantagineum. The sequence continues at coordinate 455,331 of JAPQWV010000371.1, read as the reverse complement.
TTGTAGGATGTACCAATCTTAATCGATTGCAATTATTGTGATTTGATCCATTTTTTAAGTTTGTGCTATTTTATGATGACTTAATATTGTATTAGAGGACAAACAACGTTTAAAAACGCACAATTATACCGTTAATTCCATGCATTAACAAATCTGAAATCGCACATGAACACAAGGGACCCTACGTTAAGAGCAAGGTTCCCGCACGTCAAAACATATGACCCACACATATTGCATAGTCCCCGCGTTGAAATGTTCGGGTCCTTATTGGTCCCATCGAACTTATGTGCGGGACCTCAGCGATATCAGGCAAGGTTCGTGCGCATATACACAGAGACCGCGCATATTGCATGGACGCTGATGGACGGGTCCCTAGCTATATGAACGAGTCGTCTGCCAATTAGGGCTGTCACGTTCGCTTATTGAGTCGTACCAATAATTGTTCAATTATTGACAATTGGGTCAAAAGTGTTTTCTCAGGCAAATGTCAAATTACACATCACGTTGCGTACAGAGAATTAATATTCAACACAGAAAAAGCATATTCAACACAGATGTTTCAACCCAGAAAATTATTTGCAAACCAACGTTGCTTGTCATAAAAAATCAAACAACACTAAAAAGAATGATTGTCATAAAAAAAATTTACATTAGGATGATAATTATTATACCATGCATGCCACTCTTAGGGAAAATCGATTGAGCAAGAAATTTCCGAAAATTCGTAATTTGCTCAATCGTGAGATTAGAAACATCGTCATCCGTAAACATGAGATACAGTACTGCCCGCAACATGTGAACCCCGCATTCTCCCCTGAAAAGTTACACAATATACTTATACGGAAATCATCGTAAAAAATTTACTAATAACAGGGAATGATACTTACCTTCCTTGCTGCTTGGCGAACCTCGAATGCGCTTAACTAATCATTTCTGAAATCGATTCTTGAGTAATCCCATGTGCACCAATATCGTCGGGATTACCAGTTGAATCGTCGACAATTTAGCGTTAAAGTTGCGCATGTCCTTGTCGCAAGACTCTTCGGAGTCTCGTCATCGAACGACTCCTCCAGTCGGCGATGCATAGCACCCAATGAGCGAGTTTCCACTGGGATGACGATGTAATCTGCTTCTCTCCACGACGTCGACCACCAATTTTTCTGCCTCCCCTCCGCGTAATGGCCCAGATAGGAAGCATCCCCTTTTCGACGTGCCCATCTTCGTCTAGGCCTTGGAGGTCGATCACAGACTTAAATGCGTATCCATGTACGCTAAATTCTTCACGCAGAAGGAGTGTTTTTGCATCTCAATGAACCCGTGCAGGGATTTATTTATCGGCTGAGAAACAAAAACAATACAACGACGACTTTAGAAATTAAGATGATAACAAAACTATTGAAAACGGAAGAGAGCATACCGCGTCATCGAGCCATTTTGTTGGCATGGCTAGCTCCTCAAACCAGTCTCGCATATGCTTGTCGATCGCGCACTGGACCCACACCTCATTTTCCAGCGACTGTAGTTCCTTCTCTACAATGGACCAGAGCCTTAAACGTTTATTAATATGGACCTCCAAGCACGAGAACTGATTTTGCGTAGCATCGATCGACGGATTCTTCTGCTACTCCTCCGGGGTCGCCTCGACCACAGCTTTTCCCTTGTCTGCCAACGTTGTCATAGACTGATCCCAGTCGGCGCCCATCCAAGTAGATGGGTCCACCTCATAATAAGACTCGCTCTGCGCGTCGACTTTATCGTCCACTATGGACCGTAACCAGCATAAGGGGGTGCGCCCATTCGGTCGGACTGTGACCGTCCCATGCGTCCTGACTCGGACCCTCGTACGATATGGTCCATCTCTCATTGTAATCTACATCGTAAATAGTAAGCGATGAGTAATATACACAACTAATTAAAAAATAACTATAAAAAACTTACAAAGAGGAGGTTCGCAGGCGGAGTGCGGGATCCACCAACAAATCTCGCCAGCTCCTCCATCGATTTCCCCGACACTCTGATGCTTTCGCCCCACGATTGCATTTGGCCCCAACGTTCTTCGTACGTGTCCCACCTTCTCTCGTTCGTCTCCCACCGTCGAGCCTCTTCGTTTTGGAACTGCGATGGCTGCGTGCCAAGTTGATCTAATCGCCCAAATAGGTCTATGAAGTTTTGCTCCACACCTCTCGACCATTCCTCGAAGCGTGCCTTCGAAGCGCCTCCATAACCACGTGATGTTCCCGTTGGTGGAGGCGGCGTTTCATGAAACCCGTACTCCGGTGGAGGTTCAGGCATGTCGTCGTGAGGCATCATCATACTCGCGGTGGCCTCTACTCGAGATCTCGGGATGAGCTATGCATCGAAATCCTATTGGATGGCAACGCGCTCGTGCAGATCTCCTCCCCCCCCCCCCCCCACGACGCGAATACCTAACATCCACTCCTTGCTGGAGTAGGCCATGCAAATCGAATAGTTCATGTGCTGCCCCAATGTCAAAGACGTTGTCCCGAAAGCACTCTGCCTCCAACTCGTCCGCTGACGGCACTACTAACCCTCGTACAGGGGACCTATGAGTGTCAGCGGCGACCGCCCCAAGTTCGGACATCCCTTGCGACTCCAATCCTTCGTCACCCACCTCAACATGCGTGGTGAAAAACCTTCTTCTCTCTGCGCGCCGCAAACGCATCTGCAATGCCTGGTATGCACTCGTACGCTAGTTCCTACAAATAACGAAAATAATATTAGCAATTATTAATAAATTAAATAAAGATATTGCAAAGCTTAATTAGAAAATCACCTGAAGTGGCTATATTAACCCACTGATCATCAACTTTTTGTACCGTCCCTCTCCCGTAGATTTTTTTTAACGGACCGGATGACCTCCCTGAAAGTCACGGTGCCCCAAGAATATTGGGAGAAAGCCACCTCGTCTTCGGCAAGATAAAGGACCCAAGGGCCGAAGATGGTATCCTTCTTCGACGGTCGAGGCATCAAGACCGCGGTGGCGAAGTAGACGTTTCCCAGCTTCAACTTTTCATTGTCCACGCGTTCCTCGTCGCCAGCCAACTCCTCAAGCGACGCTTCACGTGCAACATTCGGACGTGGGCAAGGTTGCCAAAATATCTGTCGGCGAAAGCTGTATTGGGGAACACGTGCAGCTCGGTTGCGAACTTGAGCCCGGTGATTAGGCAATACTCCGATTTTGAAAATCGCAGTGGTTTGTGCCAACAACCATCCAAAGCTCCTCGCGGTTGTGCAACTTCGTCTGGCTCTGGATGAGGTACAATAGCAACTGTGCCGAGATATTATAATTCGTCTCGGCACTAATGAGTCGGCCGAAAGCAGTCTCGGCCCTATATATCTCCCCCTCGAGGTCCTTCAGACACCCTCTTATGACCTGGTTGGCCTCGTCGTATAGCGAGGTCAACGTAATACGTTTGTCTAAAGCTTCGTCGCCTCTGCCGAATTGTGTTTTCATCACAACCTAATTTACACGTAATTATAACATTAGCTAATTGCGTGGTATGAATATTGAAAATATAAAATCCTAATGCACAGCTGTGCAGGGGAACGTATCGCATATGCTGTACGCACAGAACCGCATCAGACCCCTGCGCAAATAAGCATCGGACCCGCGCGAGAACCGCATCATCTTATGGGCGGGTTCCATGATAATATGCACGGGTCTCGTGCTTACAAGCGGCGGTCCTATGCTTGCAAGCACAGGTCCGCTGCTTGCTAGCGTGGTCCTCTATGCTTGCAAGCACGGTCCGATGCTTGCAAGCGTGGGTCCTATGCTTGCAAGCACGACTCTTATGCTTGCAAGCACGGTCCGATGCTTGATAAAATAGGTCTTGCAAGCGTGGGTTCTATGATTGCAAGCACGACTCCACTGCGCTTGCAACTACAGGTCCGCATCAATTTAGTGTTAAATTGAAGAAAACGAAGAGTAGAACAAATACCTTCATTCTTTGGGTGCTCTCATTGATTGCCATTGTCGATTGAGGCTCAGATTTGGGTTCGAGTTGCAGAGAAAACAATTTGCAATACAGGGAAGAGAACGCTTTGTGTGCAGGAGACCGATTTGCAATGCAGAGGAGTGAAAGTGGTTGCTTTTTACTTTTATTGTTCTATCACGGATCTGATGTTTCAAATTCGTTACAATAAACCTGTAAACCCTTAATTTTTTTCGTTAAGTGTTATTGAGGTTGTTGATTGCCATTAAATAAGGGTAAAATAGTCTTTAGTGAAGAGTTAGTAAAGGTACAAAGGTAAAATTCGATTTTGAGTGCTACTTTTTTAAAGATGATCAAGTCAAAGGCTATTTAGTTAAAAAATCTGATAGGTGCATCCATCATATTATATATATACTTAGGGGTGGTAAACAGGTCGGGTTAGGTCACCTTCGGGTTCAACCCGTTTAATAAACGGGTTGAAAACTTCAACCCTGACCTGACCTGTTTACTTAAACAGGTTGAAAAATCAAATCCAAACACAACCTGCTTTAACCCTAACCCAACCTGCCAACCCGTTTAAAATTAAAAACGAAAAACGAAAATAACAAAATTGACAAAATTATAAATTCAAATGAAACAAAAAAAAGAGAACTAATGCAATTTTTTTCCTAAAAACATCATAAATCATAATTAAGAAACAATTAAAGTTCCAAATAAAAGAAATCTCAATAATTAAATACCAAGCAAATTATTTCATGATCATCAAATATTAACCGAAGCCATATTTGACTCGAACTCTCAACCATACTCTCTTCCATTCAATCTCTCACCCTTATGTTCATGATATCTTCGCATGAAGAGAACCATAACGCAGTCAACGAAGCCTGAGTTACCGAGCAGATTATTATCTAAAACAACGACGATATCGATCGATCAATCAAGGAGTTTCTACCTTTTTGGGGATGTTATAGTCGACAATGAAGAACCCATGTGGCTTGGGAGCATGTGGAGCGTGAGAGTGGATAGAGAATTAGGGTTCCTTTTGTTTTGTTTATATTAATAATATTTTAGTAATATATATTATTTGGGTTAAATTGGTTGATTTCGGGTTGATTTCAGGTTGATTTCGAGTTGAAAATCCGAACCCTAACCGGACCCACTTAATGTTTGGGTTGGGTTCAGATTTACCCATTTACGTAAATAGGTCAAAAATGCTAACCCGAAACTGCTATTTTCGGGTGCGATTCGTGTCGGGTTGGCGGGTCGGGTCGATTTTTAACAGCCCTATATATATTCTATAGCTGGCTAGCATTTGCCGAGGAATCGCTACTTAGCTTTAGGGAAAGAGAAGGCTCAGGTTAGTTCAGTTGCTTCGCGGCTCTCAATCTTTCTCAAAAGGCAAATCTTTTCTCTATATATTTATTTTGATGCTGATTGTTTTAATAAGCTCGCTTCTGTTCTCAATTCATTCCTCGCTAGATATCTCCGGCCGTCATTTCTGTTTTTTTCTTTTTTCAATTGAAAGAAACTGAGAAATCGATCCCAGATATCGTTTCTACCTGCATAGATCTTGGATTTCTGTAAGTCGCTGTTTCCTTGTTTGTTTTCACGAATTTTCTCGAGGGATTTGTACTTTATGAACTCGATTTAATATTTTAGCTGGTGGGTTTTTTTTTTAATTCAAATCGTTGTCGAATTTATTTGTACGGTCTTTTCCTTGTATTTTTACAGAGATCTTGATTGACAGTGATGTTGTTCTTGGTTTGTGTTGTGGTTAAGAAAGATACTTTTTATTGCGAATATGATCTATTTTACCAAGTTACTGGGTAAAACCTTTGGGATTGACTATTTTCATCGTTAATTTAGGTATTTTTGGGCCTTTCCTCGCTTGAAATTGAACACTCTTGGCTTGGAGCCTCGAGTGAAGGGCACGGACCAAAAACATTCTTGCCCTTCTCATAACGCTCCATATATTCATTGCCTTGTTACTCTAATCAATGGCCTCTACATATGCTCCATTCATACTGGCCCATCTCTAACAAGCAACATATGCACATCACATCTTCATCTTATTTGTCTTCCATTAGATAATCATAGAAGCTGTTGCTTATACTAAGCATTGACCCTTATCTGACGTTCTTGAATCTGCCCATCGCAGTAATAAAAGAAACAAATGGCAACTTCAACTCTCCCCACCATTTGCTCGGCAAGATGGGCCCCACAAACCCGACCCATCAAAGCCAATGTCTTTCCCAAGACAACATTGGGCTCGGTCAAGAGCATAGCCAAATCCTTTGGGTTGAAATCTGATAAGCCCAGCTTCAAAGCAATGGCCATGGCAGTGTACAAGGTGAAGCTGGTTTCCCCCGAGGGGACAGAGACAGAGTTCGATGCGCCCGACGATTCTTACATCCTCGACTCTGCGGAGAATGCTGGGATCGAACTGCCCTATTCTTGCAGGGCTGGCGCGTGCTCGACCTGCGCTGGGAAGATAGCGTCGGGCGCTGTCGACCAATCGGATGGTTCGTTTCTTGATGATGAGCAGATGGAGAATGGGTATTTGCTAACTTGTGTGTCTTATCCCAAGGGGGATTGTGTGATTCACACTCACAAGGAGAGTGATCTTTATTGAGTCTCTTTTCGTTTTGTCTTAGATCAATTTATGAGTCTATGTTTGGATTTTCGTTGTCTGAGGCAAAGGTTGAAAGGTGATGGTGTTTTTTTTCTTTGGTGTGTTTTAGGCGATAACATCTCCTTGTGTGCTATCTTGTTCCTTTAGTTAAACCCTGAGAGACGTTGAATTGAATGGTTGGCTTTTGATGAGGAGATTTGTTCACATGAATTAGCTGTTGGTTTACGTATTATTGATGAATGATGATGGATCACTACTACCATCGGCGTTTTATGTTTTTGTAGGATTGAAGTAAACTCGAGAGATGATAACTCTAATCATATGATGTAGGTTTGGTTCCTAATTCCAGCTATTGGCAGTTTGCAGCTTTTAATTCAATTCTATTGGGAATTAGATAATAATAATAATAATAAAAAAAAGAACTGCTTGTGCGTTTCAGAGTCCTCATCATTGAAATCTTGGATCAATGTTGGGAATAAAATACAGAAAAGAGAGAGAGAGAGAGAGAGAGAGAGAGAGAGAGAGAGAGAGAGAGAGAGAGAGAGAGAGAGAGGGGGAGTTAGACTATACATACAGACGATCTAAATTGAGATCTTGGAACAAAATAGCGAAAAAGAAGAAAAGAACACAACAAATGATACATGGATTTTACATGGTGAGCACGTATCGCTGTCACGTCATTAATGACCTCTAAATTGAAAACATGGAAGGAACGATCTTAAAAAGACTCGGGTGCCAATCTCGCCTATAGATTGATAGCAATCAAACATACTCCTCAACCTAACACAAAACAAGTCACAATTTTCACCGAATTTCCACACTTATTACGTCATATGCAATGCAACGGTGATTGGTGGTCATCATTTTTGTCCTTTGTTGTGGTAACCAACCCCTTTAAAACTTAGTCTCACTGGGAACGCCATCACGAAATATGTGTGGACGGCATCACCGAACAAAACCAACTCGGCATGCGTGGAAGCATGTAAATAGCTGATGAAAGTCATTTTCGTGAAGGTATACATCCAAAAGGTGGCATCGCAAAATACACGCAAAATACACACGGTGAACCGTCCCTATCGTGAACAGGTAATTGGGACTGTGAATACCCGAACAAAACGGGTGATGGGGAGTTGACTGGATTCTCCATCAGTGAAAACGGGGCGGAGATTGGGATGGAAATCATGATTAAAACAGTGATCCTCCATTCTCCGATTAGATTTATTAATAGATACTACGAAGAAAAACTAATTTGAAACAGAGATTTTCGAAGATTATCCTTTTATATTCAAAATTATATTTACAAAAATACTCTCATTATTTTTTCTTTTTCTCAAAAGAAAAACACTCCACTATCATATCAACTTTTAATTACACTCTTCCGATATTTAAAAAAACTACTCTATAAATGTATTTATCGCACATTTCATGCATAGTTCAGTTATAGAGTTATGTCATTTTTTATATTTGTATATCATATTTTAAATATTTTTTCCATATTGGTTTATATTTTGCTGCGGAAAGTTCTAAATTTGTTGGATATATATTTGGATTTGGGGAACTCGAAACTCCCAGGAGAATCCGTTAGGAATCTTTTGTAGCATCCTTTAATTAATGTAATCTTGCATTTATATGTTTTATTTTGTAGGTTAATGTTGTTTGGGTGACTTATGATATTTAGTAAGAGTTTTATATTGGGCTTTAATATATCAAATACATGTGGTATATAAAGCCCCAACTTACCCTAATTAGGGCTTTATCAAAAGAAATCAAAAGGTAAGCCACCTTGTACTTTTCCATAGTAAAACACACACTAACACTCACTCAAGGTGTTCTTAACGTTTTTCACATTAAATCCTTTCTTCTGATCCTTGTTTGGTAATAAAAGGACCAACAAGTGGTATCAGAGCCTAACACGGATCAATATCTTCGTTTTGAATCCAGTTTTGCTCGATTCTGACGTGATTTGAAGAAGTTTTTTTTTGTGCTTGAAAACTCATTTTCGATTTTTCACTATGTTTGGGTGTTTTCAAATCGTTTTCAGTGATTTCTTACCCTTAAGACGTTAGAAAACTGATAATGAGTACATTTATGCTCTTTCACGTCGATTTCAGTCAAGTTTGAGTAGGATTTGAGCAAAAACGAGTCTGAAAATCTGGTTTTTTACTGAGCTGTTCATCACTTTCGGGTAACTGATAGAACAGTACCATCCAGTTTGAAGGTTTCGATCGAAACCCACTGTGAGGAGTTTCAATCGATTTGAGTTTCGGCGAATTTTCGCTAATTTCACAGTTTCGACCGATACTTAGTCGCCCGAAAGGCTGCAGTACCAAATCACTAGTTTCGCCCGATACATTTCTCGGCAAAAGTCCAACACGTATTAACCGTTTCGCCCGACACTCAATCGCCCGATAAGCCAAATTCAATTTTAGTAAATCAAAACGAAATCTTTTTGGACCAAATTCGCCCGAAACCTCCTCATTTCTATCGATCGAAACGAAATATCCAAATCAAAATCACTCTTTCGTCCGAAACTAACCTTTTCAAAACACTTCCGCGCGATTCTGGAACTCTAAATTCAATTTCAATTGCCCGATTCTCAACACTTAGGACAAATCGCCGAGCTTACCTCTATATAAATTAGAATCGATCAAGCATTCAAATTGGGTAGATCAAAATTTTAATTTCGCATAACTCCAATCGTCCGATCCTCAAGCATTACACAAAAATCATCAAATTTTTAAGTTGCGACAGAATTCATTAAGTGAATTTACCTACTTAGACTCAACACTCGAAACTATTCGAACTTGACTATTTCTCATTCAAATCTAAAGCATTTCATTTCGCAGATCTATTACGCGTTAACGATCATTACCAAACAAAAAACATGGACGGTCTTGCTATTGGATCTGACAACCGTGCACCACTACTAAGATAGGGAGAGTATGGCATATGAAAACAACGATTCATCAACTTCATAGAAGTCAAGGATGCAGACCTCGCAAACGACATGCTTTCCTCCATTTTTGAAGGACCTGCTCAATTTTGGACCATTATCCCTGCTCAACCCGATGCGGTTCCGACAATTCCAGAGAGGAGAACTCCTAAGGACCCCAGTCGATACAATGATGCTGAGAGAACACGAGCCAGAGTGGACAAGCTTGCCCGACACTACGTACTTCAGGCCCTACCAAATGACGTCTACAAGCAAGTCGATGCAATGGTTACTGCAAAGGAAATTTGGGATGAAGTAAGCAAAATGATGGTTGGGACAGAAGTTAGCAATTTGTCTAAGAAGTCCAGCATCCTCTGCCTATGACTCCTTCAAAGCTAAGGAGGGGGAAGAACTTCGAGATGTTTACCTTCGCTTCCTGACCATCATCAACGAGATGAGAAAGATCAACATCCAACGCTCCAATCTAGAACACAACATCAAGTTCCTCTCCACACTTCAACCTGAGTGGGGACATTGTAGTTCTGGTTAAGCAACAGAACAAAGATCTGGATGCTATGGACATTCACTCTCTACACGATAACCTCTCACAATACTCCCAGTATGCCAAAGAAATCAAGAACGAAGGAAAAACAAATGTCGACATGGAACCAATTGCACTCGTGACCTCTAAGACAAGCAACAGGAGCTCGAGAACTTCAAAGGGAAAGCAGGTTGTACAATCTGACACTTCTGACAACGCTGAATCTGACCAAGAATCTGAGGATAAACTCGAATCAATCATAAAGAAACTGGCCATGATCTCAGAGACAGTCAATAAGATGAGCGCCAAGAAGTCATCATCTTCCTTCAACAAACAACGAACCTCGGGCGGGAAACAGAAGTTCGTTGCCCCTGAAGAAGCTGAAACCAAGAAATCTGAAGTATTAAAGAAGTGCTTCAACTGTGGCAAACCGGGTCATTTTGCTTCTGAATGCTTCAGACCTAAGAAGAAAAATACTGAATACTACAGAAAGAAAAATTTCAGCTCGCACAGCGCAAAGAGGGGGAATTATCTTGGTTGCTGAGGAAGAGGAATGGCTGGAGGACACGTCTGATGAGGAGGAAGATGAAATGGCCTTCATGGTGAAAAGCAATGATGATGATTCCAACGAGGATGAGCCAGCCATAGGGTCAGACAGGACGGATGTCTCTTCATCCGTACACTCCATCCCTAAATGATTTCGTTAAACTTGAACGTAGGATAGCCGAACTCTCCATGCATCGTAAAGATTACTCAGAACTCCAAAGCAAGTTTGACAAAAATTATGCCTTATTAAACAAACAACAGGAAGAGATAGCCATTCTTAATGAATCCTTGACCTTGTCTGAAACTAAAGCAAAGACTTTAGAAGATCTTACAGAAAGCAAGGAAAAACAAATTAGCGATATGTGTAGAAGCTTGAAAGACAGCGAAGAAGAACGACAAAATGTATTGTCTCAATATGAACTAGTCACCAACAAATGTGTTCGACTATACAAGAAAGTCAAAGACTTAGAGGACATCGTCACCAAAAGAGGTCAAAGTGAACGAACCATGTTTCTTAGCCAACCTAAAGATGTAGAATTTTATGATCCCCGCGAAGGATTGGGATTTGAATACACCACTAAACCAGAGACAGATAAAGTACACTCTCTGTACAACATTAAACATTTTGGATTGAGCCTTGAACAACTAAGGCCCTTCGCTGGATCAAGCGAGGTGACTGAAACTGACGAACAGAAACGGAGAAATAAAGAATGGGCCCAAATCATGTGTGACTACACAGAACTCAATGATAGCTACAAAACTAGAGAGATAATCCTCTCTGATGATTACATGTCACCATTTGGACCCGAAATTCAGGAAATCACTGACGAGCAGGCTAGACCCATTTATTCATTTATGTACATTCTAGAAATTATTCGCAAAATAGGCGATCTAACGACCTCTCTGGAATCAGAAAGGAAAGCCCATGAAGAAGAGAAAACTATCTTATTAAGCAAAATCTATACTCTTGAAAACTTTCCTAACGCTCACAAACCTTCCACTTCACGTCCTGTTCCCGAATCCTTGACGTTTAAATACGAGCAAACTACGAAGAAAACTTTCTTATCTCACACTAACTCTGTATCGCGTGTACCCACAGGCAAAGGTGTGAGTTCCAAGGAAAAGAAGAAGGTTCAATCGGGCTCAACAAAGAAGAAAATTATCCCTGATGAGAAGAAGAAACTAGCCTCGAATCTTGCTTCTCATGTTCTCAATTCCTTAACATTTCCAAAAGTGACTTCTTGTAGTGTCGCAGATCGTGTTACATTATTTTGTACTCAAAAACTTAAATATCGTTATGTAAACAATGATTGTAATACCCGTAAAAATTTAATACGGGATTTGGTGTAAATAAATATGTAATATTGCGAGTTAAGAAGTTTGATAAGAAATTAAGTCGCGAAGCATGAATATAAATTTTAATCAGGCTGAAAATATGTCGAAATTTGACCGAAGAATTAATTGGAAATAATAAGGGTAGAAGCAATAGATATGGGCCGAATTTAATATTTTGAATGTTAGGCCCAAATTTTCAAAGAACCTTAATGATAACGATTCCTTAGGCTGCAGGAAAATGGGATTCACCTCTAGTCTAATCACACGAATTTCAATGAGAACTTACTCATGTATATCGAGTACATCCACTAGTAGAAACCTTAGAAGATAACAATAACAAAGGAGAACTATTTCGAGCCGGAGTTGAAAGGAAAAGAAACCTTGACAAACAAATCAGAATCTCAAGTTAAGAAGGGTGAGAGTTCTATTTATAACTTGCAAAATTTCCATGTTTAAAATAGATTATGTATACCTTACGTTACCAAGGAGATTAGATGAAGTGTAGAGCTCAATATATGAGTTCGATTCATAATCATGTTTCGTTACAAGTTTTATCGAAATTATGTAGGAGTTTTATGAGTTCAAAAGCATGGAAAAGATATTTAGGAACGTGACTTGGTTGTGTATTATTTTCAAGGGAAGTATGATTTTCGACTTTAGAATACCAAAAGAAAACCCTAAGGTTAATTTTAGGTTCATATAAATTTAGGTGGTGAGTTTTAATAAATTTCAAAGCATATGAGTGTTCATGATAGTTCGATGTTTTAAGGTGTACTATATTCTGGGTTCGGAATGAATTTTTAAGATAAGTTTGATAGTACTGTTTTTAGGGTTTTCGAAAGAACTATTAACTCCTTGAAGAAATCAGGCGAATGTTATCATTATATTAGAATCGGACGATTTAGATAGTCTAACATCTTTTATTCAAATCGAACGACATTAGAGCTATAGAATCGGGCGATTTCACTTTCGAACGAATCTGAGTCTCGAACGGAAGTAAACTTCCACCGACTTTAAAATCGAGCGATTTTGTTGGTTTCGAGTCCTAGAATATTGTAATTCACATTCGGGCGATTAGAAGACTTAGACAGACCTCGGCGACTTTGAAATCGGGCGACTCACGAATCGGGCATTTTAGTTATTCAAACCCTATTGAAATCGGGCGATTCCAAGGTAATATAATCGAGTGATTTAAAAGGCTATGGAATCGGGCGATTTAATGATTCGATAGGAACTCGACGAAACTCCTATTGGCACGTGATGAATCTGGTGATTCGAGAGAGCTTGGCAAATCGGGCGAAATCCTTCCCATGCATGACAAAGCGGGCGATTGGTTGAGGAAGTGAACAACTCGGCTATTTATCATGCAATCGGGCGAAGCCTAATATTAAGCCTAGCGAATCGGGCGATTTAAGAGCTTTAACACACAACCAATCGGACGAGTCTAGGTTTAGGAAAGAAACTTAGATGAGCTTGATCCTAACGTAGGCTTAGATTAGAAATTGAAACTTAGGGTCTTAACAGATTAACCTAGTCGAAATTATAATGATTTAGCTTCGATACTATAATGATAATATTTATTTTATTCAGAGGATCGACAATTTGCGGCTCCACCAGATTTCCTATTTGATCATAGCAGGAGGATAGGTATGTGGATCATCCATCTACAATACGTAAACACATACGTGATTTATGTGTCTTCATGTGATTCGATGATTTTTTGTGACTTACGTGATTTACGTGTTTTACCTGTTTCATGTAGATCATGTTTATATGAGACTTCATGTGTATATGCATGGCACATGCATGTCACGTCAGGGAGAGAGATGGTTTACCGTAGTGAGACGGTAATGATATGAGATATTGACGTACGGGGTAGAATGAGATGCTTGTTATTGGTGACTATTAGAGGAGTCGAGGTTGCGCTCACTGGGCACCTGACGGAGACAGGCGTGATCGATCTGTCTACTCGGGCGTGACCGTCCTGAGGTGCATACCGCCGGATGAGATTTTGGTGCGACCTGATAGGAGGCCATTGGCGTGATCGTCCAGTGCACTATCAGTGTATGCTTTTGGTGTGGAGCGACCCGGTAGGAGGCCATTGGCGTGATCGTCCAATGCACTACCAGGGTAGGCTGACGCATGACTTGTGGGTAGCCTCCCAGTAGTCTATTGCGCGCGAAGGTGTCGAGCCTAACCTAGGGCCCTGTGTTGTGTGAAATAGGAATGTGGGAAAAGAAGAGTGTGCATTATATCATGTTGTGAGATATTGGGATTGAGGCTGAGTTCACACTTGCATACATGCATTTTATTCACCTACTGGGCAAATTGCTCAGTGTTTACGTTTTGTAGGTACTGAGTTTGACGCTGATACGCGTCAAGACTGAGGCGGCTGGTGGCGGTGCTCCACGAACTTTTGAGGGCAGTGCGGTACATGGATGAAGACCTGTGGAGCGGCGTTAGGGCTTTTTGATCTTTTGTCATTTTGGGGCTTCGGCCCGTGTACGGAGATGACAATGTAGACAGACTTTAATAGTATTGTGTATTATTTTAGGAAAAAGTTTTAATTAGACGGGCCTTCTGCGACTTACGTTGTGAAAATCCGTCACTAATCCTAATTAGAAAAGTAGGGTCGCCACAATGATGTACTGCCACATCCTCATAACGATATGTTATGCGAAAAGGCTTCCATGTTGCCTAGCTCTCGCTCTGACAATGCGTCTCCCAAGCTCAACAATCACACTCGCAAATCTAAGAGGGAGAAAAACACCACTTCCCAAACCAAGCACAGTAAGAAGTTAAATCAAAGACAAATTTGGATCCCAAAATCTCAACTCCACCCTATAGGCAGTAGTCATTTCTGGGCTCTTAAGTCAGCTCTCCAGCAATCTAACAAAGAAACCAATATAACGACAAATACGTTGGATTCCTCTCCTGTGATTAAAAAAGGACCTGTTTTTAAATGGGTCCCTAAGCTAACCTGATTTATTTTGCAGGTCCGTCATGTGTGGTACTTAGATTCAGTTGCTCCTCACACATGACTGGAAGTAAAGAGCTGTTGAGCAACTTTTCTGAGGGTTTTCTAGGAAAGGTCTACTTCGGAAATGGTCAATCTGCATCCATGCTAGGTACAGGGACCTAATCCATGACAGACTCACCATCAAAGGGGTTTCATACGTCGAAGGACTGAGCTACAACTTATTCAGTATTGGACGCTTCTGCAATAAGGGCTACAAGGTGAATTTTGAAACTAATAAATGTAGCGTCACCGATGACAATGGAAGGGAACTACTCACGGGCCAGATGAAGACAAATCTCTACTTCATTGATCTCACGACTGTCCGACCGACGTGCCTAATCCCCGTGCTTCACTACATCAGAACGATCTCTGGCACCAGCGGCTCTCTCATATCAATTTCAAAGACCTGAATAGATTGCGATCAGAAAATTTGGTCAAGGGACTTCCCTCATTCAGATATCACAAAGAACATCTCTGCTCGGCCTGTGAAATGAGAAAGATACGAAAAGCATCCCACAGAACTAAACATATAGCCTCAACTTCCAAACCTCTCGGACTCATTCATATGGATCTGTGTGGACCTATGTGCACTCAGACCATCAATGGGCGAAGATATGTGTTGGTTATTGTGGATGATTTCTCGCGCTACACATGGACCAAATTTCTCAGAACCAAGGACGAAACTCCAGGTCTAATCATTGAGATCAAAACCGCACAAAACCTCTACCAACTAAGTGTCCAAATCATCAGAACTGGCAATGGGAAAGAATTCAAGAACAAGAAACTTAGTGACTTCTATGCACCACTTGGAATCACCCAACAGTTCGCAGCGGCAAAAATACCTCAACAAAACGGTATAATTGAGCGCAAGAACAGAACTCTAGTCGAAGCAACTCGTACACTCCTTATTCACTCTGGACTACCTCACTTCTTGTGGGCCGAAGCAATGAACACAGCCTGTTTCACTCAAAATCGTGGCTCCCTTCACAAGAGGTTCAATAGGACTCCCTACGAGTTGACAAATCGCAGAGTGTCTGACGTCTCTTTCCTGAGAGTCTTTGGATGCAAGTGTTACGTAGCAAGTGATCGTGAGGATAGAGGCAAACTCGACCCAAAAGCATTTGACTGAATACTTGTGGGATACTCGACAACCTCTAAAGCCTATCGAGTATACCTCAAGGAGAAAAGATCAGTTGTGGAAAGCATCAACATGACATTTGACGAAGTAGACCGAGTAGCTTCTGCACAAATCAGTCCAGAACCCGGACTTCTACAAGAGTTGACTAAAGATCAACCGAGCACCTCCTCCGTGGGCGAACCTTCAAAATCTAATACCTTGAGCAACATGGAACTCGATTTCTTAATCGAGGATCTCTTTTCTCGGCCGTTGCCACCCACTGCTCCAACAACTTATGTAGCGCCAAGAAATAATGATCCTGCAGAGACTAACAATGACAACTCCCCTCATACGATGGAAAATTTACACATTGATGACGACAGTGAACCCCCAACTGATACATAGATCATCTCCAGCTCCGCCACTGAAACACCTCAGCCCTCTGATTCAACATAAAAAATTTCTTCAGGAGTCAGTAATACCTCAACCTGGAGAAGAAACAAAACATCAGGCGGATCAGAATGAAGAAGCAATACACGATACAAATGCAGCTGGATCATCACAACCTAATACAAGAAAGTGGACCCGAGCACACCCAAACTCACAAATAATTGGGGACCCTTCCACTGGTGTAACAACTTGAGCTTCAACGATAAATGAAAGCCTCGATTCTTGCTTTCTCAGTCAAAAGGAGCCCATCAAAGTAGCTGAAGCACTCGCCGACCCAGATTGGATAATCACAATGCAGGAGGAAATCAATTAGTTTGAGAGGTTGAAAGTCTGGAACCTAGTACCTAGATCGGCTGGAAAACTATCATAGGGACTAAATGGGTGTTTAAGAACAAAAAGGACGAACAAGGAGTTGTTATCCAAAATAAAGCAAGTCTGGTTGCAAAAGGATACAATCAACATGAAGGAATCGACTATGATGAGACATATGCTCTAGTCGCAAGAATTGAAGCCATCAGGATTTTCTTAGCATTCGCTGCACACAAGAACTTCATAGTCTACCAAATGGATGTCAAAATTGCATTCCTCAACGGAATATTGAAGGAAGAACTTTTCGTATCTCAGCCTGAAGGTTTTGTAAGCGAACAACTCCCAGACCACGTCTACAGACTCGATAAAGCCCTCTATGGACTTAAACAAGCTCCCAGAGCCTGGTACGAGGTCCTCTCGGATTTTCTCATCTCCTCCGGCTTCACAAAAGGGAAGATCGATACGACTCTCTTTATCAAGAAGGACGGCTCAACATTATGTTGGTACAGATTTACGTCGACGACATCATCTTTGGGTCAACGGACTCAAGAATGTGCAATAACTTTGGAGACCTAATGAAGCAAAAATTTGAAATGAGTATGATGGGCGAACTAAGCTTCTTCTTAGGCCTCCAGGTTAAGCAGCTTCACGATGGAATCTTCATCAGTCAATCCAAGTACAATCACGACATACTCAAGAAGTACAACTTGGACAACTCAAATGCTGCCAGCACTCCCATGTCTACCTCATGCAAACTTGATGCAGATCTATCAGGAAAATCTGTTAACCAAATGATCTATTGAGGCATGATAGGATCCTTGCTTTATCTTACGTCCAGTCGTCCTGACATCATGTTCGCCACGTGTCTCTGTGCTCGCTTTCAAACTGATCCAAAGGAGTCTCACATGCTCGATGTCAAAAGAATTTTCAAATACCTCAAGGGAACTCCAAATCTAGGTCTATGGTACCCAATGGAGTCAAGTTTCGAACTCGTAGGATACACCGACGCCAATTACGCGGGATGCAAGCTGGACAGAAAGAGCACTTCTGGAGCTACTCAATTTCTCGGGGGTAAACTCGTAAGCTGGTCGTCTCGAAAACAAAATTATGTCTCAACCTCGATAGCAGAGGCAGAGTATGTCACTGCTGCGAGTTGTTGTTCACAAATTTTGTGGATGAGAACCCAGCTGCGAGATTTTGGCATAACGTTAAATCATATTCCCATTTTTAGTGACTCAAAAAGTGTTATAGCTACAACAAGTAATCCAGTACATCATTCACGCACAAAACATATAAACATTAGATATAACTTTATCAAGGAACATGTAGAACAAGGTACAATCGAAATGCATTTTGTCCACACAGACCTTCAACTAGCTGATTTATTCACTAAGGCATTGGATGAAAAGCGATTCCAATTCTTGGTGTCTAGGCTAGGCATGTTGAACCATAGGACATGATCGATTGTCCCTACATGAACTTTATATTGTGTAAATAGGTCACTTAATTTTTTCTCTATATGTTTTCATATGCATGTTGAAAATCCAACCTTTGGGAAGTTCCCTAATGTTGTAGCTTTGATTCAATATGGTGTAGGAGAAGGAAATTTCAACCCTAGTATTGGCTTTTCTTTTGGTTTCTTCTAAAGCATCTATTTCTTTAGCATTAGTAAAAACCATAAGATCTGTTAATCCTAAACCCATGTATTGAATGTCGTAAAGTTGCTTACAATCAACTTTTGACAAACACCGTGGGTTCTCAAAGCCTAAGCCAAATTTATAATCATAAAATTCTAAGGCCATGGGTTGATTTAAAAATATTGTTTGTTCAGTCTGTCCCCTTTTAACAAGAAGATCTTCTAACTTTTTAACCTTAGTATATAACTTCTTTCGTTCTTCCCCTAAAAGAGCATAGTTATTTTCTGTTGTAATTTTGGAGACGTGACAGGCATCTAATTCTACACCAAGTTTACTACTTTTGCATTTAATTCTTCTAATTGGGCTTCTAAGTTAGTTATCGTAGTGGTAGCTTCGTTATCCTACAATTGAGGGTCGCTTTCTCGTTGAGATTCCTAACCAAACAATTGTAGTTATTTGCTAGTCTATCCTCCAATTCTTTAATCTTCACACTATACTGGTCTGTCTTAGATGAACTAGTCTCCCTAGAATGTAAGCTCTTAGTGAGTTCCTCTATCTTCGTATGGGAACTTCTAAGTTCTGACTCGAGACTAATCTTCTTTTTAGACCTAGACAATTTCTTTTCTTCTTCTTCTTCGTTTATTTCTGCTCATGTTTCATGTTACGTATTCTATTCTATATGATTCTAACATGGTCAATAATGTGGAAGGAGAGACTACCTCTTTGACGAGGTGGATGCGTTGTCTTCGTCCGTTCGGTTGGATGTTTCGGCGTCCGATTTATTGTCGAGACGGGCCATGAGGGCTAAATTCTCTTCTTCAGAACTCGACATGTCCTCGAGCCATTGGTCTTGTTCGGCCATGAGAGCTACTCCAGCTTCCTTCTGTTTAGTCAGTTGGAGCTTCCTGGAGTAGTAGTTGGCATCTCTCTTCTTCGGAAGAGTGCACTCTCTGGCAAAGTGACCTGGCTTGCCACAGTTGAAGCATTTGTTAGCCTCTTTTGGGTTTTTGACTTCGGAGCTCTCTGGTGCACATTCTGTTTTTAGAGCTTGTAGTCCGAAGTCTGTTGGCTGAGGTTGAAGACTTCTTTTGAAGTACTTCTTACTCATCATTTTTCCAATTAGAGCCAACTGCTTTCCTAGAGCTTTCATGTTTGGCTCAATGTCGGAGTCCGACTCTTCTCTGACTCTGAAGGAGAAGGAGGCCTAACGATCTTTTCTTGATTTTGAGCTCCTCTTCTCCGAGACTAAGGCAACAGTGTCATCGATCTGTTTGCCCTTCTGCTCCTTGTGAATCTCGCTTATATCATCCTCATGTTGTGCGAGATTATCAAACACGGCATGGATATCCAACTCCTCTAGATCTTTATTCTGTCGAATTTGAGTGGATATTTCTTCCATTCCGCGGGCAGAGAAGAGAGAAATCTGATGTTTGTCTCCATATTGGTCTTCGTGATTTCTATCTTCTCATCTCGTTGAGAAGACTGAGGTATCTTTGGTAGATCTCATATAGCCTCTCCTCCGGCTTTGCTTTGAAGGAGTCGGTCGTAAGCAGTGAGAATGTTCGCCTTTTTTGCCTTTATGCCAACTTCCGTCCTCTGCATCATCCTATGCAGTTCATCCCACATTCCTTTAGCCGATGAAAGGCTATCAATCTATCTATATGTCGTTGGGGATGCCCTGCATGAGGGTATTCATAGCTACTAGATCAGCCTTAGCTCGAGCCCTTTCCTCTATAGACTATTCCCCAGGCTCCTTTAGTCGCCTAGAAGGTGGAATTGGAGGAGTAGCTGTTTCATCACCGGGTACATGGACCCAGAATTGTGCCGGTCCCTCTTCAAGAGACTGCAGTAGATTTTCAGCTTGATCTTTTAAGCGATGAAATTGAGGAAGCGGCTTCTCCAAACGGTATATTTGCCTCGTTGCAAAATCGGCGGACGGTTGTCATTTCGGAGAGAATATGCATCCATTTTGTGTTGTAGTTGAGTTGTTCAAGGATCTTCGTTAAGTGTTTTGAAGGTTTGAAGATGATGTAATGTGCTTCACAAGTGACAAAGTTCGTTAGTAGTGTTTGATTCGTAAAATAGTTCGAGAATTATTTTCGATACAATCTTTAAAGTTTGATTAATTTCGTCGAAATAGAATATAATATGTAGTGTTCTCGTGCGAGAAAGTCTGTCAGCAAATCGAAAAATTGCTCAAAATCGTGGTCAAGAAAAATTTCGGATCGTGAATTTATTTCGATCCTAACGAAACAGTTCGTTAGTAAGTTTCTCGACAAGTCAAAATAAATCTGTTGACTGGAAAAGTTTCTCGCGTGTAAATGATTTTCGCCTGGTCAAACGTTAAAGGTCTGACTGAAAAAGTTTTTCGAGAGAAAGTTTGTACGCATGCAAAGTCAAAATTTATCTCTCTCAAAAAAGATTTTCGCTGAATAATGCTCGAGAAATATTTGTAACTAAAATCGTTTCTAGTGTTGACGATTCTAGCGCTGACTTCGTATTCTGACCGGGAAATATTCTCGCGCCAAGTTTTTCGATCGAGAAATTAATCCGATCGTAAACCTAGCGAGAAAAATTAAAATGATCGAGAAATATCACAGAATACGATTAACACAAATTCAAGCAAAAACAACGAATTAGACAGTGAAATTCCAGGTAGTTGCTCGCATTCATTTACTAACTACGCACGGACAAGCAATTAAACACGTTATGAAGCAAAATATGTCAAAATTCTTCAAAATCAGAACGTGTTCTTCATGTTCTTCGCAAATAGTAAAACACAAAATCAATTTAATCCTTAAAACGAAGTTCAAATAGCTACAAATCTGATCGCAATCAACATTTAGCACTTAAACGACCACAGAAACATCAAATTCAAGTCAATTAAGCACAGAATTAAGCTATTGGATCGAAAATAATTTTTTGCGCCAAACTGTTCTTCGATGAACAGTAATCAGAAAATGATTTTCAATCCAATTCTAACAATTTTCGATTCAAAACAGAACGAATCTGCTCTGATACCAATTGTTAGGTCCTACGATTAACAAACTCAAGATCCTAGGCATGAATTCTAAGTAATTCGTTGATAATGGTCGACATTGAAATTCGATCGAAAAACTCAAATGAAGAACAAGAGAGAGAATTCGAGTAGAGTGAGAAAGTTACTATTGTTTCTCTCTCTCTAGAAATTGAATTGCAAGCCTTTCGGATCAATTTCCAAAATTTTCTCTATTGATTGCGATTGATTACAAAGTATTTATACCAAACACACTTGGTATAAATATCTAACTAGTCCTAAACTAAGGACAAATATAAGAAAAACCTTAAAATACAAGGACAACTAATGAAATCAAGCACAATTAAAATTGATACTCTACAACAACAGCTTTAACACAACATGGGCAATTGGAAATTCAAACCGAACTAGCCTCATGCGAAGGGAAGGCATTAAGTTTCATTAAAGAGGATGATGTTAAAATTGTCTTTTTGTGTAAATTATATCTAGAAGGATCTAAAATGCAAAGGTGATATTAACATGGACTGGTCCATTAGTAATTGATTCAAACAACTTTTAATCCCATTTATAATGGCCCAACTTGAATTATTTATGTTGGACTTAATGGGATGTCTTGCAACTGAACGTGCACTAGTCATAAAATCTATTCTATCGTATTAAGGGTGAGAGGCTAGGATAAACCGTCAACTGATCTATTTCAATTGACCAATCAGAATTTTTCTACTTCTCTTAAAAAAATAAAGACTTATTAATTCATATACCTTCCATAACCTTATAAAAACTACCAAATTTTGTTTTTAGTATATTATTAATTAAAACTATTTAATAATAAAAAACAACTTACTTTTATTGCACACACTGCCAGAAATACTAATTTTTGTTAAAGAATAAAAGGACAAACATTTCAGTCCGACTACCCCATCTACCATTATCAGCACGATAACCTCGTTTATTACCAAATAACAATATCACATTTATAGCTCGGCACCAGGAAAGTTAACGAAATAAATACGCTAAGGATACACAAGGTGTGCTTGCTAATTGATATTTGATAACAAAGTCATTTGCAAAATTAAGGATTTCGACACAAAAACCTCATTTATTACATATAACGTATGGGTTCCCGTATAACTAACTAGTCCAATGCTGCAAGTGTTCGAATACATAAATAAATGCAATATTATTTTGATTTATAGAGTTAGTTTTCAATTTATATGTTTCATGTATGACATGATGATTCTATTTTAACTAAGAAATCTTTTCGAGTAAAGAAAGGGAAAATAATTTTATGATGTTATGATTATAATAAATTAAAAGTTTAAGAATCAAATTGTAATTTAGCATGAGAAATTGACAACGAAATTTAATAGACAGTTTCTTAATGGCTTCTCCAATTATATATAGAAAGATAATAATAACTAGTAATTTTCTGCACACTCTATGTGTGTGCTTAAAATGTAATTATATCTGAAGTTGCTTTCAGTTTTGAAATTTATAATTGATAATGTTTAGAGGAATACTTTGTAAATACTTAAAAGGTCAAGTATTGTGTATGGTATACATATAAATAAAAAATAAAAGTGATCCGATGATTATTCATTTAATTACATTATAAATAGAATTAAATTGCAATTAAATTGACAGATCACATGTGACATAATTTTTATAGCCATCACCCTTAAAGATAACTAGTTCTTTTCTACACACCCTAGCTTAAATATAAATATATAAGTACAATATAAAGAAAGTTTAGAAATGTTATAATAATTATTCAATTAATTACATTATTAATAGTAGGTTAAATTGTAAATTATCAAGCAAAGTGCTAGTTTATTGTAGGTCCACTTGTTACCAAACAAGGATCAAAAGATTATTAGAAAGATTAAGACCGCAAGAAGCACCTTTTAGTGGGTGTTAGTGTGTGTGTTTATCGAGAACTGCTTCAAGGAATTTTCTTTTGATAAACCCTAACAAGGGTAGAAATGGGCTTTATATACCACAAACTCTTTGGTATATTAAAGCCCAAGTCCAAAACTTCTACAAAATACTAGTTGTCTCCCAACCTACTACAATACATTAATATCTCAATTTTAACCCAAAACACATATAAATAGAGGACACTATAATTAATTCCTAACAATCTCCCCCTTAGTGTCCTCGTCCTCTTGTTGATGTCTTCTGCGTCTTCCTTTTCTTGGGGCTCGCTAGCTCGTATGGTGATTTCCGAAGTCCTAAGATGTGTTCATATGACCTTAAAACACTTCGAAATGATATTCTCTCAGATATGATCTCGATCAGCTTCTTGTACTTCATTTGGACTTCGTGTTCTTCATCTTTCAGCTGCTCGAGAATACCTCTAAGCTTGTTGCGAATGATTCGAAGTGTACCATCGCTGAACTTGTTGATCTCTGATGTCTTCATCAGCCTTTTATCTCCCTTGTAGTTGATGTAAACGACTGATGGATCATCAACTTCATTGGTTATGTGTCCTTCGCCAAAACTTGTGTCAGGAACTTCGAAGGACGGTTTTGTCAGGTTTACCCTCTTCATATTGCTTTCCACTGCCATTTGGAGGTCATGAGTCGCGTTGAACTTGACTTGGCGCATCAAGAATCGCTTAAGAGCGACATATCCAACCTTGAGGTCTGGATTCTGAAGCGTTCCAAGAAATCTGTAGCTTCCAACCATCCGAACTATGTCCTCACCTCTTAAGTAGGAGAGATCGCCTTCAGTCATTTCTTCGACTGTTCCATCTTCTCGCTGTATCTTGTAGATGGGAAATTCGTAGAAGTCGAGTCGAGCTCGTCGTACTCCGATGATTGCCCTAATTCTGGCTCGTTCCTTCTCTTCACTTCGAAGAGACTCAACATCAGCTCCTTTCCCTTTCATCCTAAGTCCTCGACGGAGAGAAAGCAGGTACCGAATGGCAGTTGGTCTTGAAAGATGGGTTAACCCTCTGAGTTCCAGCTCATCCAGCTGCTTAATCCTATCTTCTTTTCTCCAGATTCTCCGTCGTATCTCTTCTTGATAGGGAGCAACTACTTTGGCGTTCTCCATGGTAGATTAAGCTCTTCTCTTATCTTTGACTTCAGGGGAGGGCATTCTTCATCAGCGACGTGGTGTTTGAGAAGCTCGGAAAGTTCTGGAATTGCGGTTTCGTAGTCTTCACCTTCCTCAAGCTCTTCATCGTCGATTAGGGCAAGGCTTACGTTGGCTTTCATCAGAAAGTATCTGGCATTCTCCATTAAGCCCTTAGCTATGGCTGGGTCCATTGGTTTTGTTAACCAATCCTCGTTGAAAATGTACTTTTCAACAGTGGTGTGAGGATTGTATAACTCTTCGAGGGATAGGGTGGGCTCATTGGTAGGAGATGAGGGAGATATGGAGGGCTTCTTAGATAGTGTGTGTCTGGTGATGTGGCTTGTTGGGTGTGTTTGGTAGTAGGTCGGGTAGATTTTTTGGTTTGTGAGGGAGTAGGTGTTTTGGTAGTTCGAGTCACTTGCTGTTGTTGAGGTTGTGGCTCTGGCTGCTTCTCCCCCTCGGGACGACCCTCAACCTCCGGGTTGTCACGCGGCTGATTCGAAGTCTGAGCCTCACCTCGGCACGTGAACGGAAGCTCAAGGCGTCTAAGAACCTCTGCTTCATATTCGTTGCGCTTCGTTGCAGTGCGGAGTCTGGCGATGACGACATCAATCAGTTCCGTCACAGGAACATTCCACGGACCGTCGTCAGGGGCAGTAAGGGGATCGGTTTTGAGACGGTGCTTGTTCGGGGACGAAGGCTTTGCCCTTGTCTCGGGAAGAACTCCCAATCGCGTTGTACACTTGGGAAATTATGGAGTCTTGGAGGTCTTTGGCGAAGTCAGCTAGGCGAGCATTGAGTGTGGCCTCCGTCACGAACGGGGAAAATAACGGGACGGAGTCACGAAGACGTTCCGTCGTCACAACATCAGTAGAAGGTACTGATGTTCCGCCTGTTTGCACAGGACTGAATGAACCGAAGCCACTAAGGCAAGTCGTTGACATCGATGCTGAGATGGGCTCAGATCGATGGCCAAATCAGCAGCTGGAGTGGTGTTGACCACTGTGGGACTTCCGCTTTGTCCCAGACTAGTAGCTAGTACAGTGACATCGAAGAGCGTTCTGGACAGGTCACCAAGACCTGACAGTGCAAAAAGAGGTGTATGTGTCCTAGTAAAAGAAGAAATATAGGTGGTGAGGTTACTAGACTCGTTGCGGACAATGAAAGTGCAGTGTGAGGCGGAGGACTGCGTATTTCAACATCGACCCCCTCAGAGCGAGGAGGAGATGGCTGACGTGGTTCCTCGTGAGAAAGTGAAACAATCATCTGTTGAGAGACGATTGAGTGGACAGGTGGGGTAGTTTGCGCGATTGGACCAGATGTCGCGACTTCTACTCGGGGGAGGACAAAGTCATCCCCTGAACCTATGGGATCGGTCCGGATTATTTGCTGACTAGAGGATGGAGTAGGATGATCGTGCTTTTGTTTAGTACGTAGTTCCTTCTTGCTGCTGTTGGCATCCCCTTTCGATTTTCTCTTCGTTTTTGTTTTGGAGATACGGAGCGTCCTAGACCTATACCCGGTTGTCGGGGTTGGCTAGTCCCGGGGTTAGATTCAACTGGATTCTGTTGAATCGTGGGGATTTCTTCTAGACTGTTGGCTCGCAGGTAGGCTTGCAGCATGGGATCTGCTTTGTCGAGGAGTTGAAGGAGGTGTTCCCCTAATAGCATGGCTTCTTCATCGAATTTCGACTTTGTCCTCGTGGATTGTATTTTGCCGAGCTTGGGTATATCATAGCCTTCGAGTTGGGGACGACGTTCAATTTCTGGGTGAAGGTCGATGAAGTGTTGAACCAGGATGGGAAACCATCTTACGTAAGGGAGGACTCTTGTGGAGCTGAATTTTCGTCTTCGCAGTTGATCAACAAGGTCAGACCATATTAGTTCGGCGATATCGTATTTTTGTTGAAGACTATGCCGTGGAAGATCAACATGATATGGCGGTTGCAGCGGTCGGATCCGGTGTGCTCAGGTGATAGGCACTTGTTGACGATTAAGAATAGCGTCCGCCAGGGTCGAGGTATGTCTTTGGCGCAAACGTCTGGGAGATGAATGGATTTCTGGCCATTGGGCTTGTATCCCATGAAGAGGAAGTCGGCAATCAACTGATCAGAAGTCGATGTTTATCATAAATGAGTGAGGCTGGTAGGTTTAGTTGGGAGCGTATTATAGCGGGGGTCAGGACGACAATGGTGTTGTCAATTTGGGCAGAGAGACGGATTGGTTGCGGGTTGTCGGTTGGATTGGGAGCGAGGACCAAAATTGTTGTACGTAGACTTCGGGGACACGCTCGATTTTACAAAAGGCATGTTGAGAGGATGGTTTTGAAGAATTTTGAGGATGATAGGATCGGGCATTGGGTATTTTCAAAATCCAATTGGACGTTATTGGGAAGCTTTTGAGCCAAGTCTTTAGATGGGAAAACTTCGTCAATATCGCGCACCATAGTGATCAATCTGTAGAGATAGGATGCAAACATTAGTAAGATAAGTTTTTTTTTTTAAATGTTCACGAGACTTATAAATTAAAATTTCTAAGTTCGGCAAAGTTATGGAAATCAGTTATTGAACTGACGATGAGACAGGTTTAAAGTGATGAGAGGTAATCGCACTATTGAGATGTGGGACTTGGATAATGTTAGCCATAAAATTGGTTGAAAGTTGAATGATTAGATTTCAATCAGGTAACTTTTAGTGAAAAATCGCACAATATGTTTGCGGGACTTAGAAAATTTCAAGATCTTGTCTTGTATGATAATCGGACGATTTAATGATTAAGTGAAGCATTCAATCGGACAAATTCAATCTCAATGATGTATTGGCAGAATCGGGCGATGGAATGAAATCGGGCGATTGAGAGTAGTATAGGCGGATTGAAGATGCAATCGAGCGATTTAATATTGAAGTTTGAAATCGGGCAATTTAGAGTCGTTTGAGAGTAAAATCGAGCGATGGAGTCAAATTGGGCGATTGAGTCAAATCGTGCGATTAAAATCGGGCGATTGTAAGTAGACACTTGCAATTGCAATTGAAATTGAACTTGTAAGTAGAAAATCAATTTTCGGGCGATTGTGGGACAGCTGTGAGAAAGAATACGTACGAAATCGGCCGATTAAAACAAATTGGGCGATTTAGGAAGGAATTAGACTTTTGAATTTGGGTGTAAAATCGAGCGATTAAAGACAGTTTATCCCAAACAGCTGAGAACCGAAAATCAGGCGAAATGAGTTTGCAATGCAAGAGCGACTGTGAGCCCGAAGTAATCAGAAATAACAAAAGCAAGCTAAGCAAAACAGATAAGTGATATTAAGATCATCTCAGTAACCACATAGAATAGAAATTTGCATATTCAAAGCAATGAACTGAAGGTTACATATGGACGAACTCGTAAACCCTAAACTAACAGCTCTGAGAAAAAAAATAGAAATCGAACCAATACTTGCAGATGCAGTGATTGCGCTTACGTAGGTAGGTCGGACTTTCCAGAAAGATGCAAAGAGAGGGATTTGTGAGCTTGAGCGATGTAGGTATTTCAAGATTTGAGAGAGATCTAACAGCGTTAATCATATATAAATTGGGGGAAAATAATGAGAAATCGGGCGATTTTAAATTTATATGAAGTAAGGTTACTGTAGCGGAGTGGCCGATAGAACATATATCAGGGCGACTAGCAGTCAATTAAGAAGGGCTTCCAATCATACCTCGATATTCTGTTTGATCAACCGGTGTACCTGATTCGTCTATTTTGGTGGCCTGATGCATGGGAGTGTGGAATCGCTTTGGAATCACTCATCCCGAATTTAATCAGTAGTTCCTTGCTGTACTTCGTCTGGGATACGAAAGTTCCATCGTCAGTTTGCTTTATTTGCAACCCAAGGAAGTAGTTCAGCTCACCCATTAACTCATCTCAAATTCCTTTTGCATAGACTTAGAGAATTCCTCGCGCAAAAATGATTTAGTACTACCAAATATGATATCATCAACGTATATTTGGACCAGTTCATGTGATCACCTTCATACTTATAAACAGCGTGTTAACAATAGTTCCAGTCGTAAATCCTATGTCAATCAAGAACTTACTTAGCCTTTCATACCATGCCCTAGGTGCTTGCTTTAAACCATATATGCTTTATTCAATTGAAAACATGGTTTGGAAAATCTTCCCTAGCAAAGCCCGGTGGTTGTTCTACATAAACCTCTTCATTTATAAAGCCATTTAAAAATGCACTTTTTACGTCCATTTGAAAAGTTTAAACGTTTAAAGCATGCATATGCAAGTAAGACACGTATAGACTCTAATCTAGCTACCGGAGCAAATTTTCATCGAAATCAATACCTTCCTCCTGGGAATAACCTTTTGCAACTAACCCTCGCTTTGTTCCTTGTGACATTACCATGTTCGTCGAGTTTTTGCGGAAGACCCATTTGGTTCCTATGATGGATTTTTTCATCCGGTCTCTCTACGAGTGTCCACACTGGCTCTTTTCGAACTGAGCCAACTCATCTTCCATGGCAGAGACCTAGGATATATCATCCAAGGCTTCATGGACTATTTTTGGTTCCATCATTGAAAGTAGTACATCATGAGATCCTCTGTATCCTGATTTCGTACAGTTGCTCGAGTTTTGATTCCAGATCTGATATTTCCTATCACTTGATCTGTTGGATGACTGGAAGCATGTTTCCATTTTCTAGGTTGTAGCTCATCAGCTTTTGGTTCCAGTGTCTCTACATTTTCATCTTCTGGAATATCGTCCTTACCGTCTTTAGTATCCTGTAATTCTGCACAGGCAAATCTATACCTTCCTCATCAGTAGCATCTGCGTTAGGTATCTCATCAAAAGTAACATGTATGGAACTCCTGAATAGTCAGCTTCCTTTAAACACGATATGCCTTAGAGTGAAGACTGTAACCAAGGAATATCCCTTCATCAACTTTAGAGTCAAATTTTCCTCTCTTATCTCTATCGTTCAAGATAAAACATTTGCATCCAAACACACGAAAGTAACTAATATTTGGAGTTCTACCATGCCAGATTTCATAAGAGGTCTTCTTTAACTAAGGAAAACACGGTTAGACACATAACAAGCTGTACTAACAGCTTCCGCCCAGAACTGTTTAGGAATATCATACTCATGTAACATAGATCTTGCCATTTCCTGTAATACCCTATTTTTACGTTCAACTACGCCATTCTGTTGAGGAGTTATAGGGGCGGAGAAGTTATGACTATATCCGTACTGATCACAGAATGATGCAAATGACTTACTATCAAATTCCAGTCCGTTATCACTGCGTATCCTACATAAGGTTGTTTCTTTTTCATTTTCAAGTCTCTTAACTAGCGATGCAAAGTTATCTAGTGCCTCATTCTTATGTGCAAGAAATATCACCCAAGTATACCTGGAATAATCATCAACGATAACAAATGCATATCTTTTACCTCGCAGAGACATCGTCTGGACAGGACCAAAAAGGTCAAGATGCAAGTAAATTCCAGAGGTCTGGATGTGGATATCACATTCTTTGCCTAAACGATGTCCTTGGTCTGCTTGCCCATTTGGCATTCCTTGCATGTTTTTGTCCTTGACAAATTTTATGTCAGGAACACCTCGCACCAGTGCATTGCTTGTGATGTGAGACAGTAATTCCTGTTGGCATATCCTAGGCGTCTATGCCATAACCAGGTTTATCCTGTGTAACTGCTAAGCACTTGACGTTCTGGTTAGTGATATCATCAAGAGTTATGCAATAAATATTCCTATCCCTAGATGCCTAAACAGTACCTTATCATTGTTTCTAACAATACACTTATCATTTTCAAAGGTTACGGTATGACCCTTATCACATAGTTGACTAATGCTGAGATTATATTCTAGATTCTTAACTAACCATACGTCATCTATAGTAGTATGTAAAGTGTTACCAACAGTTCCAACCCCAATGATCTTAGCTTTAGTATTGTCGGCGTAGGAGACATATCCTCCATCATAGGCTTTTACCGACACAAACTTGCTGATATCACCTGTCATATGGTGGGAACAACCCACTGTCGAGGTACCACTTGTTCTTTTTGCTGGATTTTCTTCTTTGTACCTGCATGAATCATTCCTTTTCTGAGGTGCCCAACTTCGATTGGGTCCTAAAAGGTTTAGTAGTAAAATAACTCCTGTTAACACATGATATATCATCTGTCCGGACTGTGATCTCATAAACACAGACGCGCAAGTGTTAGAACTTTGATTTTAGGAATCTTCTTTGGTCTCCAGACATATCTAGTTTATCAGCTTTCTTCAAGAAACAGTGGTTAGCATAATGACCGTGACGGCCGCATGAAAAACATTTAGGCTTTCTAATATCTGGTGAAGGTGCAGCATGCTTAGGGTGTTGGGAATATCCTATCCCTGTATTTCCAACATGTCTAGGAAGATCGAGTATCATGTTGAGATTATGTTGTCCTACAAAAAGTCTAACATTTTTGTTTTCTTCTAAGAAATCCTTAAGGACGGACGTGTCTCTAGATATATTTTCTTGCTTCCTAGGCTTTTCGCAATTACACAAGACTTTCTCTTCCTTAAGAGTTTCTAGCTCGGCTTTCAGACGCTCATTTTCTAGATCTGTTTGATGCTTTTCTCTAGCTACGTCATCTCGTTGCCAAATCAGATCTTTACTTGTGAGTTGAGCGACTTGATCCTTCTTTCTGCATTTTGAATAATTTCAAACATTTCTTCCCTTTCATCTACTTCAGGAACTGAGGAAGCGTTATCATGAGATTCATCTTGCCTAGCATATAATTCATTTAGAAAAAGAATTTTCTTAATAGTGGATGAGAAGATACCTGATCATCATCATTGGCCATGTAGGCGAGATCTTCCTCTTCTTCGCTCTCGCCCTCTTCCCAGTTAGTGACCATTGCTTTCTGCTTCTTTACCTTTTTGTCACCATTTTCCATCGGGCAGTTTGAGGCGAAGTGGCCTGGCTTGTTGCACTTGAAGCATTTTTGCACGTTGTTCCCGGATGACGATATTCCCTTGTTCCTAGGTTGGAACTTTGAGTTTCCTTTGAACTTCCTTCTCATCCGAAACTTTTCAAACCTTCTGGTCAGCTTAGTTCCTCCTCATTTTCTTCTTCCCTGCTGAGCGTCTTCTTGTTCGGTGTTAAAGGCAATGTTTGGTTGATTTCGGACGGTTGGTTTCTCTTGAATGGAGATCTGAGTCATCTCGTAGGTGGTAAGAGATCCGATTAGTTCTGACACGGAAAGTTCATCCAAGTCCTTTGCTTCGTAGATGGCAGTACTTTGGGATTCCATTCTCTTGGAAGAGATCTCAGTATTTTCCGCACTTTCTCACCGTCTGGTATTTTCTTTCCCAACGAGAACATTTGATTGATGATGTTCATGAATCTCGCGTACATATGGCTTATGGTCTCGTTGTCCTCCATTTTGAACAGCTCGTATTGGTGAGTTAAGAGGGCTATTCTTTCTTGTACAACTCGAGTGGTTCCCTCATGTGTGACTGAAGCATCTCCCACATATCCTTTGCAGATTCGCATGAACTTACACGATTGTATTCTTCTCTTGTAAGCGCGCAGGCGATCATGTTCTTAGCTTTGGCATTCAAGGATATTCCTCGCTTGTCGGTTGCATCGTACTCGGACCCTTTCTTTGTAGTTCCATCCGTCTTCTTGGGATCGTAAGGTCCAGTTGTGATGATATCCCACAGGTAATAGTCAGTAGCAAGCAGGAATTCCTTCATACGATTTTTCCATATAGCATAGTTTGTTCCATCGAAAAGTGGTGGCCTAGAATGGGACTGTCCTTCTGCAAAAACATCAAAACTCGAAGAAGCCATTAGATCTTTAACTCAGGCTTGTTAGGCCCGTCGTTTGAGTAACCCTCTCTGATACCAAATGAAGATATAAATGTGCCTAAGAGGGGGGTGAATTAGGCTTATAAAATTTTGTGCTTCTTCTACAAAACCTTAGTGTGGTGACTTAGATATGTCAAATAATATTGGGACGAGTATTCCTGTTATATCCTAGTATTATCGGATGTGTTTCGGGTCTGTCTCTCGGTGATAACGAAAACTGAAAAGTAAATGGGAGACAGGATTTTTATAGAGGTTATATTCCCAACTGGGGTTTACTCCTCTCCTTGGGATTTGCTTCCAAATAGTTTAACCAATCACTATAATGCACCGTAGCTGGATACAAAACTGATTGGTTAGCCCAATACACAACCGAAACAAGTCGAACACTAGACACTACTAGGTTACCACACGTCGAGTTTCGTTCCTCGGAATCTCCTTGATCCCGACAGACACAGCTCGCTACCGAAGGGCCCCCGAACTTGTCCTTCCCTTCACGTGTGCGTAAACGTCGACCTTGCCTCCTTGGTATTGCTCACGTCCGAAGACAACACGTCTGAAGACAGAATATATGGGAGGGGATGATGGAATATCGGATAAATCACTCGCTCAGTGATGGATACGCAGATTAACGCTCAGTAAGGCAGAAAGCTATCGCAAGTGAATGGCTCAGGAATCTCTTAGTATCTCTCTGCTCAAAAAATCTCTCGTAGGCTTAAATTCGCAAATTCTCTGTTCTTCGACAATCTAAAGTGCAGCACATATATAATCCTTTTCTAATAGCACTTCACATGGAAAGTCATATCAAACAATAATCACCAAATCAAGCATAGTTTCCATGTAGCTTTCGAATCAAACATACCATATAAATCATGCTTTTAATAAATCATCACAACGGTCATATAGCACATTAAAGCATGATTATATTCCATATAAAAGCTCAATTTCGTTCTCAAGCATATTCAACCACTTCGCATATATTTTCCATATCGAAACTTTCTATAAGTGATTCCCTGCTATCAGTTCTTAGTAACGAGTCAATCCAGATTTACTTTCCAAGTATGGCACATAAGATAGCAAGGCATAAGCACGTTTTCCATGTACAGCTCATAGCATTTAATCAATATATTTACCATGTTTAGCACACAAGTCAGATCAGAGCTTACTTAAATCGATTTATCACATCATGGCACAACTTTCCTTATTTCAGAGATCTCACCCGTTATAGCACATACCATATAAGAGCACCTTATCCACAAGATCAATCAAATCAAATCTTTCCTTAATATAATAATCCAATCAGCACAAGGAAAGATATTAATTCAATATTGCACATTAAATACAGTGGAAAGCGTGCAAGAATCGTATAAGTGATTTTCGTCCAGGAATAAACAAGTAGCAACGGATATATCACTTTCCATATATAAACAGCATATTTTCCTTTTATAACTCAGTAGGATATCTCATGCATTATTTCCATATATAGCACAGAACTATATATCCTATCTCATGGACTGTCTATAACATGCGATCACTTAGTTCCATCAAATCATCACAAAATCATACGCAATTCAAATATTCAACACTTTAACAATTTTCATCTCATTTGCAGTGCATGGTTGAGCATTATCATGAACTTAGACATTTTATTTGTCCCAAATCGAATTGCTTATTTTATAGACCTAATGTCATTTCAATTACATCGTTCATCAAAACTCTCTAACATATATGGACCAAAAAGATCAACATCAACCATGGTTTTCCAATCTGTGTACAGCATCGATTCGTAAGAATTTGATCATGGGTTGCAATTTGATCGGACAACAAACGACAAAAAAGAGGTATGGGATCAAAATCCATAAGCAAGAATCCCATCCCCCTTCGTACCTCAAACCGCCGTAACGCTGACGCCGCCGTCGAAGATCCCAACGGCCCTGAAAGTCACCTCGTGCAGGCTGAGATCAACGGCGTTTTCCCTTCGCTATCAGTCCACTGCCACCGTTAAACCACCAGAGAGACCAGTCAAATAGAACGGAAGCAGCGTTCTTACCTCTAATCCCAATTTTGATTCTGCCCTTCTTACAGTAAATCTTGATCTTCAGCTGCTGGGAAGAAGAAGCCTCTCAGACAACCTCTTCTTTCTAGCTCGGCCTTGCTGAAGCTCAAACATACGTGTATTCTCGAATCGTCGGGGCGTTAGATTGAATCAATGTTTGTAAGACTGTTCAGTTTCTCTTTAATGGCAATTGGTAATTAAACCCAAATAAAGACCTAAAGTGGTCATTATATTCCGAACTTCTATAATCCCAATTTAAACCTAGCTGACATGTCACGTACTTATTGGCTATAGGGGATGGCAATTCGTAAATAAATCATCATATAGGCCTAACTGGAAGTTCATATCCAACTTTTATATATGAGGATAGTTCGTATATATAAAAGTTCTTAAGGGACTTTCAATGTGGGCTGATATGAAGATTTATTTACGAAAACTGCCACTCCCCTTCAAACAATCCTTTGTGCCATGTCTGAGGGTTTTTAAGGGATTAAAAATATTTTGGCCCTATATGTGACTTGAATTACATGATGCCATTCTATATATAAGCTAATAAGAATATGAACATCGGAAAAAAAATAATATGAACAGTAATAAGAATAGACTTGCAAAATAATCAAGTCGATCGAGACTCTTGGCCTTTGCTTTTCAGAGAGACAGAGATCGATAACTCTTCGTATGGGACGGAAGGGCTTACTTCGAAGAGGATGACAGGGATTTCGATGATGTGGCAAAGCTGCGTGCCAGTCAAAGGCGAGGGTCGTGAGTTACGACAAGAAGAAGAAGAGGAAGAGGCCGGCGCCGGCGGTGGGCTCGACGGCAGCGATCCTTTCTCCACGGCACGCGTCGTAAGTGCGTTGCATGTTCAGAGGCCCGAGTTCGTGCCTTCCCTTGGTGAATTACAACCATTTGATTGACGGGTTCTGTAGGGAATGTCGATTAGGTGAAGCCCATAGGACATTGTATCGTATACTGTATAGAGTACTGTGGGCGAACGTAAGTTACGCATACTACTTTGGTGAATGGGTATTGTAGGGTTAGTGAAGTTCGGAGTGCCGAGAACGTGTTCGATGAAATGGCTGAGAGGGGTGTGAGTGCCAATGCTCTCAGCTACAGGTTAGTGCCGTTTGTATTGGAGCAAAAGAAGAGAGTAGAAACGTACGAAACAGTGTTCTTCTGGCGAAAGATGTTTCTCATCACTTTGTTAGTCCGTGTGTGTGTGCTGAAAATGGCTTAGAATTTCGTCATAGGAAAGAAAATACGAACTGATATT
The DNA here is from genome assembly GCA_027422505.1 of Craterostigma plantagineum. Lineage (NCBI taxonomy): Eukaryota > Viridiplantae > Streptophyta > Magnoliopsida > Lamiales > Linderniaceae > Craterostigma > Craterostigma plantagineum. The sequence goes on along the minus strand of JAPQWV010000371.1, from coordinate 419,570 downwards.
GTTGGTTTTTGGTTTTTACATGATTGGCGATGATAAATAGTGTTTGGCTTATATTTACTATTTAGCTTTTGGGGACATTAGCAGAGAATCAACAACAGATTTGTGATGTCCGATGGCTCCTTCAGGGTTAGTGGCGGCTGGTGGTGTCTGTAGAGGGTGGAGAGAGGTGACGAGGAAGGTGGCTTGCTGCTGATGAATTGAATCGAGATTGGCGATGAGAATCGAAAGGTCTTGCTTCGATCTTTAATCTTATTTGTCCTTGAATAATTATTCTTCGGGGTTTATACATCTGTTGATGAAGCTTATGAGTTGATATGAAATTGATTAGATCTAGCTGTGCAATCACCCAGTTGGACTCATTTCAAGCTCTATGAAATCACCCAGCCGGCCCTAAAACAAGTATGTTATGGTCTCTATGCTTTGTTTTATTTTTGGTATGTGAAATCGGTTAAAAGGATCTCTCATTCAGTAGTCCTCTTAATAAATGTATTCGATGTGACTCAGTTGAATGGAGTTCCTCAGAATAGACGGCACAGTTGCATGTTCGTAACTACCCTTAACATGATATGGACACACTCTTTCACTTGATTTTACTGAGTATAACACATATTCGTCTCACGAGATGCTCAAGGCTGTGAGGGGACTTACGACTGCGTGGGGTTTGCCCAAGCTGGAGATTTTTTCCCTATTCTCAAATGGTTCGATCCTTAGGGGATTCGTAAGGGTGCAGAGGGGCATACGAGGAAGATTTTTGAGATTTTCGATGGTAAAATCAATCAAAGGCTGCAGTCGAGAAAAAGATCCAGTCTTGAAATCAGACGCGACGAATCAATGTAATTATTTCATCGTCTTCTAAATCAATATAATTTCTTCTTTGAACAGTCCAAGAATCAAGGTAACTATTTATTTCTTTACTCGGCGAACACAAACGTGCCTCAGAATAACTTCAGTAATTATGGGACTACCTTAACTTCACAACGTAACTTTATTTGAGAGACCGACAAAACCCTATGCTGAGCACATCGTCGCCGTTGTATACCTGGCACGCCTTTCCTATTAGTTATTGTTCTGGTTCCTTTTTTTCTTCGGGAATGGGATATTCATATGCAGGTCGATGGAGATGAGTTATTTGCTGCAAATGGGAGCTCAACGGATCATCATCATCGTCCCTCGCTTTATGACCGGTAATTAAATTTACATAGCATTTAGGGTTCTTGGTCTTGAGGTTTTCCTCCATTATCGTCTTTTTTTTTTCATTCCTCAGAATAACTTCAATAATTATGGAACTACCTTAACTTCGCAGTGTAACTTTATTTGAGAGTCCGACAAAGCCTTACAATGAGCACATCATCGCCGTCGTATACAAGACACGCCTTTCCTATTGGTTATCGTTTTGGCTGCTTAGTTTTTCTTCAGGAATATTCATATGCAGGTCGATGGAGAGGAGTTATCTGCTGCAAATGGGAGCTCAACGGATCATCATCGTCCCTCGCTTTATGAGCGGAAATTAAATTTACATAGCATTCCTGGTTCTTGGACTTGAGGTTTTCCTCCATTATCGTCTTTTTTGTCCTCTTCTAAACATATTTGCTTTGGGGCCGCGACCCGATTCGACCCGATGTCGTCGTATACCCAGCGCACCTTTCCTATTGGTTATCGTTTTTTCTCGAGTTATTAATCGCAGAGCTTTGGCTGCTTTTGTTTTTTGTTCATGAATGGGATATTCATATGCATGTCGATGGAGATGAGTTCTCTGCTGCAAATGGGAGCTCAACGGATCATCATCGTCATCGTCCCCTTGCTTTATTAGCGGTAATTAAATTTACATAGCATTTAGGGTTCTTGGTCTTGAGGTTTTCCTCCATTATCGTCTTTTTTGTCCTCTTCTGAACATATTTGCTTCGAGCCCGCAATCGATTCTACCCGATACATATATATTTATATATATATTTTATAAACCCGAAACCCGACCCGAACTAAGTTATCGAGAATCAGGTTTCAACCCGAATCTCGATTTAAACCCGAATTTTCAACGCGATTTCCTCGATCGGGTCGGGCCGGGTACCCGAAACCCGACCCTGAATGCCCACTCCTAGATCTTGCTGTTAACTTCTCCGTCGATCATCTCGTACGCTCGTTAGAACGGCAGCCTTATATCGGGAAACGAGAAGAGGAGCACGGCCTTGGGTTCGAATTCCATAACTGCGAACTTCTTCAAATTGATAATCTCTAAACCCTCTCTAGGAATTAAGAGAAAAGGAGCACGGTATCGGCCCGCAAACCAACAAGAAGAACATCGCCTTAGATAATCTCTCAGCCCAATAGAGAAGCGGAGCTTCAGCTTGAGCAAGTGTAGACTAATGCGAAAACAAAGGGATGAAAATGACAAAAGATACGAAAAAATGCCGAAAGAAGGAGAACGACAAGACGACACAAATCTCACCTTTCCATAACTTTCCTTCCATTATAAGTCAGAGCCGAATTAAAATCCTTCAAAGTCCCTTTGATTCCAAATCGACGGTCTTTCGCATAGGTGAAATTATTAAAAGCGCCTCGATCACAGGTAAATTGACATAATATTGCTTGTGTTGACTTGAAAATATAAATATAATAATCCCAAGGTAAATTTAAATGAACGCTAGAGTGAACTCTGTGAGTGTCGAAACGGATCATACCTTGAACTTAGGACTATAGTTTGCTGACTTGACTTGACGACATATGATCATGACAAGCGTCTTGTGAAATTTTAGACGTGACAATGATCGACGCAAAATAAATCCGACCCATACTATAAATAATATTAATATTCATACGAAAAAATTATATAGATAAATGATAATTTTTTTTCTTTTCTTGAAATTTTTTCTTCCTATTTTTATTATTATTATATGTTATAATAATAATAATAATAATAATAATAATAATAATAATAATAATAAAAACATCTATATGTATATAAAAGCGATATATTGTTCTTGCTCACACCCTCGCGCATAAGTTTGATTACATGATTAGGGACCATGTATCTAAGCTACATTGATCAAAATTGTGCGGTTTGAATATTTGCTATTGTGATTGATTTCCTCGCGTATATGATTAAATCAATTAAGGTGCATTATTTGAGGGGGAGCATGTTCAAAATAATATGCCTTGAGCTCCAAATATATTTGATGACTTTTCTCCAAGTGTTGCAGATAATTGACAATAATGATTCCTTGCTACAATACACTTTGACGAAGAGGACTTCACGAATTTACACGAATTGAAGCTTAAGGCATTAATACAAAAAATTCAGGGGGAGCCTTTATTAAAATTACTTGTTGATTAACTCTAACATTCTGGACATTTTGTTCTAAGTAATGTAGATTTTTTAAAATCGGATGTGGAGCCAGATGTCACTGCTTGGAATTTTAGGGAGTTAATTGCATTTTAATTTACTGCATGGGGAGTAAATATGTGATTTTAAATCAAATAGGGGTCAATCCTAAAATATAAGAATACTTACCATCGAGAAACTGGATAGAAAATGTAATTTTCGATCATAAGTTTATCGATCGTAAACAGTAATGGGCTTCGAAATTGATAAGCATCGATAACGTCTAATCATCCCACTTGAACAAAATTAATGTTTGCAGTCGAAAAACTTTAGGACACGCATAAATCCAGTTCGAGAAACCCTATTGTCGATAGAAATTCTCTCGCGAAAAACTTCACAGTGAAGACGCAATCTCAAAACTCTCACAAATCTTTAAATTTTCAACTGATTTCATCTTTCTAAGGTAGAATCGACGTTTATTAGGTGTTTGTTTGTAGTTACTCTTAGTTTGCATCTACATTTTATAGTCTTTCGCCTGATTCTATGGGTAGATTTTCGATTGCTCAAACTGTGACAACCCACATGCTTGTTCATTGAGATTTCGACCTGTTTCTGTGTTTATCTGGATTGAAATCTGCATCCTAGGACAGTTTAAGGGTTTTCGATCATTCTAGGAGTGCATTTCCTCGATTATCTGCGTTTTCAAAGTTTGATTGAAAGTTCGACTGAAACTTTTTAAATGTTTAAGGGCGTCGAAGACTTTCTCGATCGCAAACAGTGTCAATCGAATTTCAATTTGATTGAGTTACTGTTTGCATCGTAAAAGTTATTCGATCGCTAAATTCGTGACCTATTCGGTAAAATAAATAACGTAGATCGAAATATACTTACAATCAAGAAATCTAATTTTGATTTTGTATGATTGAAAGATTACTAAGTGGAATAGATAAAATAGATGTAATTAAGTTTCGAGCGCAAAACTTACCATCGAAAAAAGTACTGTCGATTTCAATTTTCTTTCGGTCGTAAATTTTACCGGCGATAAAATTAATTTTTCGACGATAAAATTTCTCGATCGTAAAAGTACCCAGCGATGATTTTGATTGGTCGAAAATTTTCTCGATGATTAACCTAGTGTCTCGTTGTCAATTTTCTCGATCGTAAAATTTCGCAGCGAAATCTATTTAAAATTCGAAATACTAAGAAAAATATCTCGATCGTAAATTTACGCGGAAATTAATTTTCTCGATTGTAAATTTACACGAAAATTTTTCTCGATCGTAAAATTTCTCGGCTACAGTACCATGTTTTAAATTCAAACACTTAGAAAAATTTCTCTAAGTCTTTTCGCTAAAGCAGACTTTAGCGAATAAAATTTTCGATCGCAAAATTGAACGGAGATTTGAATAAAAAATCAGCACTTGGGAATCAAAATTGAAAATTCAATTTTACGTGTGAGAAACTTCACGGAGTGAATAGTAGTGCTAAATACTTAGAAAATTTTCGACTGAACAATTATATACATATGTCGACATGTTATTATATCTTAAACATTCACTTTCGTATATCTGTGCCAAATTACATATTAATCAAACATGTTATGACATGATAGGCTATTATGGTTTGATGAAATTAATTTTCGACTCAAATTAAATCTTTGAACTAATGGTTTGATTTTCTAAATTGTCTTTCAGATAGATCACTACCCTGCTTAATCACATTTACGATAAGAACTTGTACCTCAAGGTTCAGGACACCAACTTTCAACTCGACCTGACTACTTTTAGTGTCCGGATTAGATAATTGTGTCCATATTGCAAGGCCCTCCCCTCTGGCACGCGCTCACGGTGACAGCATCTGTACCAATGGTCTATCTCCACAAATTTTAGGGGAGAGTTAATAGTCTCGTAGTTGAGGGCACCTACAGATTCACCACGGTCCTCGGGACGAGACACATTAACTTCAGCAAGGATGATTTTGGGCTCGACCTAGACCTACCCTTCAGCCTCAACTATGACCCTCTGCCTTCGGATGCAGAGATGGTGCGTGACTTTCTCCAAATGGGATACCGTCCACCGCTCACCAAACTTACACAAGTCCAGAGCAACGGAATCCCACATCCATGGAAGACACTGTTTGGAATTATCAACAAGTGTCTGTCAACGAAGCACACCGGTTTCGACAAATGCAACGGCAACATTCTCCGCATTTTCCACGGCATAGCATTCTCGAGGAATTACGATTTCGCTCAACTGATCTGGAATGATCTAGCAGAACAGATTAGACAGAAAGAGAACAAGAGGTCGAAGAATGTCCCGTATGCCCAGTGGTTCAACGTCATCATCAGACAACTCAGGGAGATGCAGGAGAACATCCCTCGTCTAACTTCTGGAGGGAACTACCAACCCCCGAGACTCAAATTCTTTCACCACACTAGGCTCACAGAGCATCATCTCATAGAGCAGATGATTCGAGTTCCCCCGACAGACTTTGTAGTGAGCCCTAAACGACAACATCACAGTTAAGGCCGAACTAATTGATGAAGTGGCTCAAGAACTGGAACATGAGCCTCCAACTCAAGATCCAATGCCCGATGCAGATGCCATGTTGACCGACAAAGTGGCATATGAGTTGGAACTCCAAGCTCCAAATCAAGCGTTAGGAGCTGAAGTGCCCACACGTTAAATTGCATCAGACGAGCTCGTCTTAGAAGCTGTTAGGCAACCATCAGACATGACGCTGGTTACCTCTCCAAGGGCTGAGGACCCATCACCGCTCAATCTTCAGCCGCCGCCCAACCCCTCAGCGTCAGTCGTGGCCGAGATTCAGACTCCTACTACTACCGGTCTTGACATTGAAATGTCTGATGCACAGGTTCACTCTGAGCCTGCCACAACATCCATAGATGCGAATCTTACAGATTCAAATCAAGGATTGGATGGAAGTCTCGGACAGTCACAACCTCATGTGACTACGAGCCAGCCCGATGAGATGGTGCTCACTCAAGGGATGTCAACAGGCGACATCAGTCGTCTTCGTCTATCTACGACGGAGGCGTCAGAACCCCTTTTGACGGAAGTATGTTTCCAAGCCGCTCTCTCCGAAGTGGTTTGATCCCTCGAAGAAAAGATAATGGAGAGAGTAATCACCGCCATTGAGACGTCCCGCCGCGACATCGGGAAAGTGCCCGTCTCTGAGGCTACTTCGTCACAAGGCAACCTCACACCTCACAACCCACACCCACCGACCCTTTCATCAACTCATCTATCCTAATCAACCCATTCACAATTCCAATCACCAAGCTCCATGACATACTTCTCGCCCGCCTCATAGGCCTTACCATCCGATCGCCTCATGAAGAATCACTCTATAGGCGATTGGTGGACCATCCTGATCCACTTACTCAAACATGCCGAGGCCAAAGCTCGCACTCCAGACAAAGACATGACGACCCTGATGATTAGGATCATCATGAGGGGGAGAAGAGGCCAAGGACTTCTGCGAGTGGTCAAGAACAAGGTCAAGGATCGAGCTCGGCGCAGACGATGATTGAAGCCGTTGAAACCTCACAACCAACTACCCAAACAACCACCACCTATACTCTAAACCAAATCGACCCACCAAGCTTTCACCTAAGGACGCCTTCGCTTACACCACCGACTTTCACAAGCCCCTTGCTTCCGAAAGAAGAATCAAGTGCTGCCATGCTCGTAGCTCTTACACAGACTCAACCAACTCCCTCAATTGCTCCAGACCAAGCGGGACCATCAGGAAATGGAGTCAACCACCACGAGTTCCTCGACATGTACATCTTCGAAGGACAGTAGATGACCCACACCATACCCGAAGAGATACAAAGACAGAGACTCAAGGACGTTCGACACTTCCTACAGCGAGCTTCGGTAGACCAAGTTTTGATAAGACGAAGAACTTCAGGAAGGTGAAGACCATGAACAAATTCCCTCAAGGGTTTCAGAGTTGATTGCTCAACGAGCGGACTCCCCTACAAGACAAATGCCAGGGACCGGACACGCCATGGGAAAACATCAGGATTGTGATCCCATTCCTTGAAGAAGTTCGCGAACACATATGGAGGTCACCGGACAAAGTCAAGAAGGGGAACGAGTTCGAGCTCAGAGGCATCTCACGATCAGTAGAAAGGATGACATATCTTCGGATACTAACCCATCTAGGACCAGATGTGAGGCTGAGGATTTCAAAAGGACAAGCGAAGAGTCATTATAAGAATCTATCACCTATATGTCAGCTACTAAGCGTCTACTGTGCTAAAGGCAATCTTCCAACTCCGTATTACGTCATAGAACGAGTAGATAGAAGTCGAGAAGAGCTAAGCCAGAGTGACCTACCGTACCTCTCTGCCGAGAAGGTATACCATCTGTATCAGCGTACGTAGAGAAGTACAAGGGTCCTTATGGCTTCAACAAGAAAGAAGGACTCGAGGGAATCTACAGGTTCATGGTGCGCCATGTCAAATATTTTGCTGCACACGACCTTCAGATGGATCTGGAGAGCAATTTGAAGAAGGTTAACATGACCGCTCCGTTCAACAAAGGAACTGAAGTCGAAGGGCTTCCCACCAATCACGTGCATATCAGTTCAGTCTTAGGAATCACCTACCACAATCCGATTGCCAAGAAGACTAGGTTGATGCTGAAGACTGAGATTCATAAGTTCTGTGATGGGACGCTCAAGGTCATCATGAAGAACATAGAAAAGAGATTGGAAGAAATCAATAGAGAGACCATGCTGAATCTTCACAGGTTCGTGAGAGAACAACCGCTTCTGATAGAACTACTTGAGGACATCGAGAGTGACTGGAGCTGAGGAACAGCATTAGGGAATTCGAGTAGCGCTGGGCTTGCGCAGGTCGTACTTTGCCCGACGAGGACAAATAGCTCGGAAAGGCAATTAAGCACAAAGGGGAGAATGTAGAATATCAGTTTTAATTGTGTTGTGATTTCATTAGTTGTCCTTGTAATTAGGGGCTTTACTTGTAGTTGTCCTTAGATTAGGACTCAAATTGTATTTATACCAATTATATTTGGTATAAATACTTTTACACACATTGTGCTTAATAGACAATTTTCGTGAATTGATCTGAAACGCTTCACAATCCCTAGAGAGAGAAAGTCAGAAAACATTCTCTCACTACACGAATTCTCTCTCAAAGTTCTTCAACGAAGGTTTTCGATCGAAATTCTATTTTCTATAATCTAATCAATTTCCTTAGGATTGAAGTCTAGGATCGTAGAGTTGATAATCTATGGACCTAACATAAATTCATCGGACCTGCGCATTAGTGCCAGGGACCCGCGCAGAATCGCTGGTTCTAAATCCTAATTTCATCTTTCAAATGTTTTATACTGAACCTTACTTCTTTTATAGGTGATAATCATGACGATCACGAGCATTTTTAACAAGTCGATTGTCAGTGGATAATTTGCGAGGACAATACGTCGAACTAGGTTCTCGATCCAAGTTGCCGGTGGCAATCAATCTTGCTCGACGACGATTCATGCACATTAGAGGATCTCACTAACGAGATTTTGAAGGCATTGTCATTATACAATGACAATACCAAACTCAGGATAAGGTACATGCCTTGCATAGACTACAGTTATGTGCACCCCATCTACATCTAGAACGATTACGGCGTACATGCGTACCTTAGTTTTGGTTGCCCACGGTCAAGACCACCTCTTCACATGCAAATGAGTTATCCGTCATTGCTGCACAGCCACATCAACCTCATGATAATGATTTGTCGAGTTTCGACGTCAGCCTTAGAGCGCAGTGCGATACAAACGCATAAATTTAACCATTTGAGGGTTTTCCCAGCACATCTTACAACCCTTCTTACCAAAGTAATGAAAGCATTGGCTATTTAGGTGATTATTCCGGAATGGGCCGCAAAGAATATGATAATGAAAACGAGCAAGTCGGGAGGAAAGATGAAAATGAAGACGAGCAAGGTGATTCAGATGATGATGATGATGATGATGACGAGTTTGATGTTGGTGAGCACGACGACGCTCTAGATGTAGCCGAAGATGGTACCTATTCGTTTACGGATGATTCAAGCGTATACGTTGGGCAAGAACTTTGTAGCAAGAAAGAATTTAAGGACGAAATCACTAAAATTGCAGTCACTGCGTGCTTCGAACTTCAAGTTGATAGGTCAAACAAAACCTTGTACTTAGTGAAAAAGGAGAACTGTGAATGGCGATACGAGCTGCACAAGACAAGAACTCCCTCTTTTTCTCAATTCGAAAGTAGTCCAACACGCACACATGTGGCATGTCTGATCGATGCCGTAGACATCGGCAAGGAACTTCGGCACTTGTATCAAGGGAGTTGTTGGAAAATTTCAGGGCTCCTAAAGACATTCCGTCACCCAGTGCAATACAGTTGATAATGCAGAGTAGGGGAGAAGAAGTTTCATACTATAAGGCTTGGAGAGGGAAACAAACTGCGACCGATGAACTAGTTGATAACAGGGACGCTTGCTACGGTTTACTAACGGCGTACTTAAATGCGGTGAGGCAAGCCAACGAGGGCAGTATCACCGGTTGGGAGATGGACGAAGATAATCGGTTCAGTACATGTTCTTGGCATACGGCGCATGCGTCAGAGGCTTTACGTACATGAGGAAAGTCATTTCTATTGACACAACTTTTTTGAAGGGGAAGTATAAGTGGGTCATGATGATTGCCACGGTGCAAGACGATGATTACCACCAATATCCTGTAGCATGGGGTCTTCCGACGGGTCGGAGGAAACCGAGTCATGGACGTGGTTTCTCACGGATTGCGACGTTTTGTTGCGGAAAGTGATGATCTCGTAATAATTTCTGATAGAAAAAATGAAATAAAGAATGCAGTTCCGGCCATTTTCCCGAACCCGTTTCATGGTTTTTGTTCCTGCCACCGTCAACAAAACGTGAAGACTAAAGTGAAGAAGAGAGTGGTATGGAGATGTTGCCACCTCTTGTTGGTTCACAATGTGGACGATCACGGAAAACAGGTTGCCTTCGGTGGGTGAATTTGGCAGGAGATAACGTTGTATTGTTTGCGCATATTTGTGTTACGTACGTTTATATGTTGCCATTTGTGTTATGTTATGTTAGGTTGTGTAATTTTGTGTTGTGTTGCCATGTTATGCTTCTTTTAGTAACACATTTTAGCCAAGTACTTGGTATGAATATGAAAATAGAAAACCAATATGCACAGATGTGCAGGGACCGCATCGCATATGCTGAGAATTCCGCAGAGATGCGCATGAGACCCCTGCGCATCTTTGCGGTTCCCGTCGGGTCCCTTGCCCTCGTGCGGGTCCCCTTCTTATAACAACCGGGTCAAAAACAGGGCCAAAAGTGACATGTCAGAGCAGCATCAGTATACATTATGTACAGGACAAATGACTTGACATTTGATTCCCGATAAAGGAGTTCACTAATATTATTGAATTTCTTAATAAGATATAATTTATAAAAAAATTAAGTACGATTAAAATAAAAATAAAACATAACCGCTAGATTAACAATACCTAAGTCCACGTTTAAAAAAAACAAAAATATTCCAACATGTATTTCAAGTTGACCAAACTGAAAGGTGAAGAAGAAAAAGAACACTCCCAAAAACATACTTTGTGTTTGTGAATTTTGTAGGATGTACCAATCTTATAAATCGATTGCAATTATTGTTATTTGATCCAATTATTTTACGTTTTTGCTGTTTTATGATGACTTAATATTGTACTAGAGGACAAACAACGTATAAAAACACACAATTATACCGCTCATTCCATGCATTAACAAATCTGAAATCGTACATGAACACAGGGGATCCTATGTTAAGAGCAAGGTTCCCGCACGTAAAAATAGAGGATCCACGCATATTGCATGGTCCCCACACTGAGATGTTGGGGTCCTTATTGGTCCCATCGAACTTATGTACGGGACCTCAGCGATATCAGGCAAGGTCCGTGAGCATATATACAGGGGACCCGCGCTTTTTGAAAAGGGGTCTCGCACGTTAGGGCAGGGGATCCCGCGGGAACAACAGGGTACCCGCACATTAGGGTTGGTCACGTTCGCTTATTGGGGGAGACCGATAATTGTTCAAATATTGGTCAAAAGGGACATGTCAGAGCAGGGTCAGTATACAGTATGTACGGGACGGATGACTTGACATTTGATTCCCGATTAATAAATGAAAGGATTTCACTAATATTATTGAATTTCTTAATAAGATAATAATTTATAAAAGATTAAGTACGCGATTAAAAAAAAAAAATAACCGCTAGACTAAAAGTACCTAAGTCCACGTTTAAAAAAAAAACAAAAATATTCCAACATTTCGAGTTGACCAAACTGAAAGGTGAGGAAGAAAAAGAACACTCCCAAAAATGTACCCTGTGTTTGTGAATTTTGTAGGATGTACCAATCTTAATCGATTGCAATTATTGTGATTTGATCCATTTTTTAAGTTTGTGCTATTTTATGATGACTTAATATTGTATTAGAGGACAAACAACGTTTAAAAACGCACAATTATACCGTTAATTCCATGCATTAAAAAATCTGAAATCGCACATGAACACAAGGGACCCTACGTTAAGAGCAAGGTTCCCGCACGTCAAAACATATGACCCACACATATTGCATAGTCCCCGCGTTGAAATGTTCGGGTCCTTATTGGTCCCATCGAACTTATGTGCGGGACCTCAGCGATATCAGGCAAGGTTCGTGCGCATATACACAGAGACCGCGCATATTGCATGGACGCTGATCGACGGGTCCCTAGCTATATGAACGAGTCGTCTGCCAATTAGGGCTGTCACGTTCGCTTATTGAGTCGTACCAATAATTGTTCAATTATTGACAATTGGGTCAAAAGTGTTTTCTCAGGCACATGTCAAATTACACATCACGTTGCGTACAGATAATTAATATTCAACACAGAAAAAGCATATTCAACACAGATGTTTCAACCCAGAAAATTATTTACAAACCAACGTTGCTTGTCATAAAAAAATCAAACAACACTAAAAAGAATGATTGTCATAAAAAAAATTTACATTAGGATGATAATTATTATACCATGCATGCCACTCTTAGGGAAAATCGATTGAGCAAGAAATTTCCGAAAATTCGTAATTTGCTCAATCGTGAGATTAGAAACATCGTCATCCGTAAACATGAGATACAGTACTGCCCGCAACATGTGAACCCCGCATTCTCCCCTGAAAAGTTACACAATATACTTATACGGAAATCATCGTAAAAAATTTACTAATAACAGGGAATGATACTTACCTTCCTTGCTGCTTGGCGAACCTCGAATGCGCTTAACTAATCATTTCTGAAATCGATTCTTGAGTAATCCCATGTGCACCAATATCGTCGGGATTACCAGTTGAATCGTCGACAATTTAGCGTTAAAGTTGCGCATGTCCTTGTCGCAAGACTCTTCGGAGTCTCGTCATCGAACGACTCCTCCAGTCGGCGATGCATAGCACCCAATGAGCGAGTTTCCACTGGGATGACGATGTAATCTACTTCTCTCCACGACGTCGACCACCAATTTTTCTGCCTGCCCTCCGCGTAATGGCCCAGATAGGAAGCATCCCCTTTTCGACGTGCCCATCTTCGTCTAGGCCTTGGAGGTCGATCACAGACTTAAATGCGTATCCATGTACGCTAAATTCTTCACGCAGAAGGAGTGTTTTTTCATCTCAATGAACCCGTGCAGGGATTTATTTATCGGCTGAGAAACAAGAACAATACAACGACGACTTTAGAAATTAAGATGATAACAAAACTATTGAAAACGGAAGAGAGCATACCGCGTCATCGAGCCATTTGGTTGGCGTGGCTAGCTCCTCAAACCAGTCTCGCATATGCTTGTCGATCGCGCACTGGACCCACACCTCATTTTCCAGCGACTGTAGTTCCTCTCTACAATGGACCAGAGCCTTAAACGTTTATTAATATGGACCTCCAAGCACGAGAACTGATTTTGCGTAGCATCGATCGACGGATTCTTCTGCCACTCCTCCGGGGTCGCCTCGACCACAGCTTTTCCCTTGTCTGCCACCGTTGTCATCGACTGATCCCAGTCGGCGCCCATCCAAGTAGATGGGTCCACCTCATAATAAGACTCGCTCTGCGCGTCGACTTTATCGTCCACTATGGACCGTAACCAGCATAAGGGGGTGCGCCCATTCGGTCGGACTGTGACCGTCCCATGCGTCCTGACTCGGACCCTCGTACGATATGGTCCATCTCTCATTGTAATCTACATCGTAAATAGTAAGCGATGAGTAATATACACAACTAATTAAAAAGTAAGTATAAAAAACTTACAAAGAGGAGGTTCGCAGGCGGAGTGCGGGATCCACCAACAAATCTACTCGCCAGCTCCTCCATCGATTTCCCCGACACTCTGATGCTTTCGCCCCACGATTGCATTTGGCCCCAACGTTCTTCGTACGTGTCCCACCTTCTCTCGTTCGTCTCCCACCGTCGAGCCTCTTCGTTTTGGAACTGCGATGGCTGCGTGCCAAGTTGATCTAATCGCCCAAATAGGTCTATGAAGTTTTGCTCCACACCTCTCGACCATTCCTCGATGCGTGCCTTCGAAGCGCCTCCATAACCACGTGATGTTCCCGTTGGTGGAGGCGGCGTTTCATGAAACCCGTACTCCGGTGGAGGTTCAGGCATGTTGTCGTGAGGCATCATCATACTCGCGGTGGCCTCTACTCGAGATCTCGGGATGAGCTATGCATCGAAATCCTATTGGATGGCAACGCGCTCGTGCAGATCTCCTCCCCCCCCCCCCACGACGCGAATACCTAACATCCACTCCTTGCTGGAGTAGGCCCTGCAAATCGAATAGTTCATGTGCTGCCCCAATGTCAAAGACGTTGTCCCGAAAGCACTCTGCCTCCAACTCGTCCGCTGACGGCACTACTAACCCTCGTACAGGGGACCTATGAGTGTCAGCGGCGACCGCCCCAAGTTCGGACATCCCTTGCGACTCCAATCCTTCGTCACCCACCTCAACATGCGTGGTAAAAAACCTTCTTCTCTCTGCGCGCCGCAAACGCATCTGCAATGCCTGGTATGCACTCGTACGCTAGTTCCTACAAATAACGAAAATAATATTAGCAATTATTAATAAATTAAATAAAGATATTGCAAAGCTTAATTAGAAAATCACCTGAAGTGGCTATATTAACCCACTGATCATCAACTTTTTGTACCGTCCCTCTCCCGTAGATTTTTTTTAACGGACCGGATGACCTCCCTGAAAGTCACGGTGCCCCAAGAATATTGGGAGAAAGCCACCTCGTCTTCGGCAAGATAAAGGACCCAAGGGCCGAAGATGGTATCCTTCTTCGACGGTCGAGGCATCAAGACCGCGGTGGCGAAGTAGACGTTTCCCAGCTTCAACTTTTCATTGTCCACGCGTTCCTCGTCGCCAGCCAACTCCTCAAGCGACGTTTCACGTGCAACATTCGGACGTGGGCAAGGTTGCCAAAATATCTGTCGGCGAAAGCTGTATTGGGGAACACGTGCAGCTCGGTTGCGAACTTGAGCCCGGTGATTAGGCAATACTCCAATTTTGAAAATCGCAGTGGTTTGTGCCAACAACCATCCAAAGCTCCTCGCGGTTGTGCAACTTCGTCTGGCTCTGGATGAGGTACAATAGCAACTGTGCCGAGATATTATAATTCGTCTCGGCACTAATGAGTCGGCCGAAAGCAGTCTCGGCCCTATATATCTCCCCCTCGAGGTCCTTCAGACACCCTCTTATGACCTGGCTGGCCTCGTCGTATAGCGAGGTCAACGTAATACGTTTGTCTAAAGCTTCGTCGCCTCTGCCGAATTGTGTTTTCATCACAACCTAATTTACACGTAATTATAACATTAGCTAATTGCGTGGTATGAATATTGAAAATATAAAATCCTAATGCACAGCTGTGCAGGGGAACGTATCGCATATGCTGTACGCACAGAACCGCATCAGACCCCTGCGCAAATACGCATCGGACCCGCGCGAGAACCGCATCATCTTATGGGCGGGTTCCATGATAATATGCACGGGTCTCGTGCTTACAAGCGGCGGTCCTATGCTTGCAAGCACATGTCCGCTGCTTGCTAGCGTGGTCCTCTATGCTTGCAAGCACGGTCCGATGCTTGCAAGCGTGGGTCCTATGCTTGCAAGCACGACTCTTATGCTTGCAAGCACGGTCCGATGCTTGATAAAATAGGTCTTGCAAGCGTGGGTTCTATGATTGCAAGCACGACTCCACTGCGCTTGCAACTACAGGTCCGCATCAATTTAGTGTTAAATTGAAGAAAACGAAGAGTAGAACAAATACCTTCATTCTTTGGGTGCTCTCATTGATTGCCATTGTCGATTGAGGCTCAGATTTGGGTTCGAGTTGCAGAGAAAACAATTTGCAATACAGGGAAGAGAACGCTTTGTGTGCAGGAGACCGATTTGCAATGCAGAGGAGTGAAAGTGGTTGCTTTTTACTTTTATTGTTCTATCACGGATCTGATGTTTCAAATTCGTTACAATAAACCTGTAAACCCTTAATTTTTTTCGTTAAGTGTTATTGAGGTTGTTGATTGCCATTAAATAAGGGTAAAATAGTCTTTAGTGAAGAGTTAGTAAAGGTACAAAGGTAAAATTCGATTTTGAGTGCTACTTTTTTAAAGATGATCAAGTCAAAGGCTACTTACTTAAAAAATCTGTTAGGTGCATCCATCATATTATATATATACTTAGGGGTGGTAAACAGGTCGGGTTAGGTCACCTTCGGGTTCAACCCGTTTAATAAACGGGTTGAAAACTTCAACCCTGACCTGACCTGTTTACTTAAACAGGTTGAAAAATCAAATCCAAACACAACCTGCTTTAACCCTAACCCAACCTGCCAACCCGTTTAAAATTAAAAACGAAAAACGAAAATAACAAAATTGACAAAATTATAAATTCAAATGAAACAAAAAAAAGAGAACTAATGCAATTTTTTTTCTAAAAACATCATAAATCATAATTAAGAAACAATTAAAGTTCCAAATAAAAGAAATCTCAATAATTAAATACCAAGCAAATTATTTCATGATCAATTAACCGAAGCCATATTTGACTCGAACTCTCAACCATACTCTCTTCCATTCAATCTCTCACCCTTATGTTCATGATATCTTCGCATGAAGAGAACCATAACGCAGTCAACGAAGCCTGAGCTACCGAGCAGATTATTATCTAAAACAACGACGATATCGATCGATCAATCAAGGAGTTTCTACCTTTTTGGGGATGTTATAGTCGACAATGAAGAACCCATGTGGCTTGGGAGCATGTGGAGCGTGAGAGTGGATAGAGAATTAGGGTTCCTTTTGTTTTGTTTATATTAATAATATTTTAGTAATATATATTATTTGGGTTAAATGGGTTGATTTCGGGTTGATTTCAGGTTGATTTCGAGTTGAAAATCCGAACCCTAACCGGACCCACTTAATGTTTGGGTTGGGTTCAGATTTACCCATTTACGTAAATAGGTCAAAAATGCTAACCCGAAACTGCTATTTTCGGGTGCGATTCGTGTCGGGTTGGCGGGTCGGGTCGATTTTTAACAGCCCTATATATATTCTATAGCTGGCTAGCATTTGCCGAGGAATCGCTACTTAGCTTTAGGGAAAGAGAAGGCTCAGGTTAGTTCAGTTGCTTCGCGGCTCTCAATCTTTCTCAAAAGGCAAATCTTTTCTCTATATATTTATTTTGATGCTGATTGTTTTAATAAGCTCGCTTCTGTTCTCAATTCATTCCTCGCTAGATATCTCCGGCCGTCATTTCTGTTTTTTTCTTTTTTCAATTGAAAGAAACTGAGAAATCGATCCCAGATATCGTTTCTACCTGCATAGATCTTGGATTTCTGTAAGTCGCTGTTTCCTTGTTTGTTTTCACGAATTTTCTCGAGGGATTTGTACTTTATGAACTCGATTTAATATTTTAGCTGGTGGGTTTTTTTTTTTTTTTTAATTCAAATCGTTGTCGAATTTATTTGTACGGTCTTTTCCTTGTATTTTTACAGAGATCTTGATTGACAGTGATGTTGTTCTTGGTTTGTGTTGTGGTTAAGAAAGATACTTTTTATTGCGAATATGATCTATTTTACCAAGTTACTGGGTAAAACCTTTGGGATTGACTATTTTCATCGTTAATTTAGGTATTTTTGGGCCTTTCCTCGCTTGAAATTGAACACTCTTGGCTTGGAGCCTCGAGTGAAGGGCACGGACCAAAAACATTCTTGCCCTTCTCATAACGCTCCATATATTCATTGCCTTGTTACTCTAATCAATGGCCTCTACATATGCTCCATTCATACTGGCCCATCTCTAACAAGCAACATATGCACATCACATCTTCATCTTATTTGTCTTCCATTAGATAATCATAGAAGCTGTTGCCTATACTAAGCATTGACCCTTATCTGACGTTCTTGAATCTGCCCATCGCAGTAATAAAAGAAACAAATGGCAACTTCAACTCTCCCCACCATTTGCTCGGCAAGATGGGCCCCACAAACCCGACCCATCAAAGCCAATGTCTTTCCCAAGACAACATTGGGCTCGGTCAAGAGCATAGCCAAATCCTTTGGGTTGAAATCTGATAAGCCCAGCTTCAAAGCAATGGCCATGGCAGTGTACAAGGTGAAGCTGGTTTCCCCCGAGGGGACAGAGACAGAGTTCGATGCGCCCGACGATTCTTACATCCTCGACTCTGCGGAGAATGCTGGGATCGAACTGCCCTATTCTTGCAGGGCTGGCGCGTGCTCGACCTGCGCTGGGAAGATAGCGTCGGGCGCTGTCGACCAATCGGATGGTTCGTTTCTTGATGATGAGCAGATGGAGAATGGGTATTTGCTAACTTGTGTGTCTTATCCCAAGGGGGATTGTGTGATTCACACTCACAAGGAGAGTGATCTTTATTGAGTCTCTTTTCGTTTTGTCTTAGATCAATTTATGAGTCTATGTTTGGATTTTCATTGTCTGAGGCAAAGGTTGAAAGGTGATGGTGTTTTTTTTCTTTGGTGTGTTTTAGGCGATAACATCTCCTTGTGTGCTATCTTGTTCCTTTAGTTAAACCCTGAGAGACGTTGAATTGAATGGTTGGCTTTTGATGAGGAGATTTGTTCACATGAATTAGCTGTTGGTTTACGTAATATTGATGAATGATGATGGATCACTACTACCATCGGCGTTTTATGTTTTTGTATGATTGAAGTAAACTCGAGAGATGATAACTCTAATCATATGATGTAGGTTTGGTTCCTAATTCCAGCTATTGGCAGTTTGCAGCTTTTAATTCAATTCTATTGGGAATTAGATAATAATAATAATAATAAAAAAAAGAACTGCTTGTGCGTTTCAGAGTCCTCATCATTGAAATCTTGGATCAATGTTGGGAATAAAATAGGGGCGTTTCTATAACGGGCCCTAGCGTAAGTTTCCTATTGAGTTCACGCCCCATTCAGATAAAATATAGTTTTAAGGACCAAGCTTAACGAAAATTCAAAGTAAAGGACATAAACAATAATTTGACGAAAATGCCCCTTGTAGTTGTTATATAAAGAGGTATGAATTGCTATTATTATATTATCAGATGTTATTCAAATGGTATCAATCGAAAAAACTATTTCAATAATCGATTTGCCCTAAATTTTCAAGTATACTGGGCACAAAATCAATTTTTGATGTGTATTCGACGGTATCAATGATATTTACGTCGTCATATTTAAGATCTATGAGGAATATTTTTAGAAATTTCATTTACGCAATAAGATAAATCGAGCATTTTTTTGTCGAAATTAAAACTAATACGCTTAAATTCGAGAGACCCATGGCTTGGAAATTACGTCGCGCCTTAGTGGTGACTCAATCGTTCGTCCCTCAAGATTAACGAACTGAAAGTGAAATCGCCATAGAAAATAATTCAAATGAGTTTCCGTTATGTGGTATCAGAAAGGCTTAAGTGGTATAATTTCCGTAAGGTTCGGTACAATATTGGCATAAAGTGGTATAGTTACGATAAGAAATATTACTCGAACTGGTACGAGATATTATTCTAATTTGGTATTATTTTTATATAATCAGGTACTAGGACAGCGTTTAAATGGTATAACTACCATAAGAAGTGGTTTCCAGATGTTATGCAAATGGTTCGAGCATACTGGGCACAAAATCAATTTTGATGTGTACTCATCGATCTCAATGATCGTCATATTTAAGAGCTGTGAGGAATGATTTCTGAAAATTCATTTACGCAAATAAGATGAATCGGGCATGTTTTTGGTCGAAATTAAAGCTAATATGCATAAATTCGAGAGACCCATAGCTTGGAAATTACGTTGCGCCTTAGTGGTGACTCAATCGTTCGTCCCTCAAGATTAACGAACTGAAAGTGAAATCGCCAGAAAAAATAGTTTAAATGAGTGTTCATTTTATGGTATCAAAAAGGCGTAACTGGTATAGTTTCCATAGGATTCGGTACAATAGAGACGTAAAGTAGTATAGTTACGATAAGAAGCATTACTCAAACTGGTACGAGATATTATTCTAATTTGGTATTAATTTTATATAATGAGGTACTAAACCAGAGTAAAATAGTATAATAGAAGCGTAAAGTGGTATAGCGACGATAAAAAGCATTACTCGAACTTGTACGAGATATTACGTATTCTCATTTGGTATTATTTTTATAAGATGTGGTACAAGAATAGCATCAAGTGGTACAATAGAGGCGTAAAGTGGTATAGCAACGATAACTATTACTGAATAAGCAAGTCACGCTGTTTTGGGATGTTCCTTATTTTTTGTTATGAATGGAGTATAAACTGGTACGACATTACACTGAAGTGCTATATTTTATATGTGTCTTGGTATGGTACAAATATTGATGCATATTCAGACGGATCATGAAGCTTCTGGAATGTTCTTTATTTGCAGAGAATATATGTCATTTGGCAGGGTGCGAATGAGAAGGGGGGGATAGCATTTATTTTCAGATAATATATGTCATTTGGAAGGTTGTGGAATATTTTTCATTTCGGCAGGTTGTTGTACCCGTTGGGAGGAAGTGTTACGATTTGGGGAGGACCTGGTAGCATTTGGGGAGGAACTGGTACAATTTGGGGAGTAAGTGGTACGATTTGGAGAGGTAGTGGTACCATTTGGGGAGGTAGTAGTACTGTTTAACCAAGTCACGCTGTTTTGGGCGGGAAAGCTGAATCTGTGTATTATTTTGGGCGGGAACTTTTATGTAGTATATATTCCTGTAATAACGTGGTACCAGAAACACTTTATGTGTTACAGATTGCGGTTTATGCGCTTGGGTTTCCAGTTTTTTGGTTTAGAGTATCGGATCTTAGGGTAAACTGTTTCGGCGTTACGATTAAAGGTTTATTGTCGTAAGATTTGTTCTATGATTGACGTATAATGTTGTTTAGGATACATTTGTTGTAATTCATAATGGTAAATATCAATGTGATGTAAATATAGTCTACGATTTGCATTGGTGTACATTTCACATGATCAAAACATCATTACTTGACTACTTATATCATATTTGCATAAAACATAACAAAATCAAGGAACTTCGTGGATTATACATCAAATCATATATTTTCATGATTTTTATTCCTCCACAACCGAAAAAACAACTTTTTATTTACGAATTTATTCGAACCATTAATATGGTACAGATCTGGTATTACAACGAGTTAATGTGGTATTGTTTCGTAATGTGTTGTTACCAGAATAGTATAAATTGTTACCAAAATATTATTAAGTGGTATAATTTACATGTAATGTGGTATTTATAAAGATAGAGAGATCATATTCACTAACGGTCCATGAAGCTTCTGGAATGTTCTTATTTTTTGTTGTGAATGGAGTATAAATTGGTACGAAACTACACTGAAGTGGTATGATTTTCATGTGATGTGGTATTGTATAAAGATGGAGACGGTTTGACGGCCAATGAAGCTTCTGGAATGATCTTATTTTTTTTGTTGTGAATGGAGTATAAATTGGTACGAAACTACGGTGAAGTGGTATAGTTTACATGTGATGTGGTATCGTATAAAGATGGAGACAGTTTGACGTCCCATGAAAAATTGGAATGTTCTTAATTATTGTTACGATTGGAGTATAAATTGGTATGAAACTACACTGAAGGGGTATAATTTACTTGTGATGTGGTATTTTATAAATATGGAGACGGTAATAGGCTCATGGAGCTTCTGGAATGTTCCTATTTATAAGTTGGACGGTAATAGGCTCATGCAGCTTCTGGAATGTTCCTATTTATAAATTGGTATCAGACTATACTTAACTGGTATATTTGACATGCGATGTGATATTTTATAAATATGAAGACGGTAATAGGCCTATGAAGCTTTTGGAATGTTCCTATTTTTCTGTTACGAGTGGAGTATAAATTGGTACCAGAATATACTTAAGTGGTATAATTTACATGTGATGTGGTATTTATAAGTTGGACGGTAAGAAGCCCATGGAGCTTCTGGAATGTTCTTATTTTTTATTGCAAATGGAGTATAAATTGGTACCAAACTGTACTTAAGTGGTATAATTTATATGTGATGTGGTAGTTATAAATATGGAGACGGTAATAGGCCCATGAAGCTTCTGGAATGTTCTTATTTTCTTGTTACGAATGGAGTATAAATTGGTACCAAAATATATTTAAGTGGTATAATTTACATGTGATGCGGTATTGTATAAAGATGGAGACGATGGCCTATGAAGCTTTTGAAATGTTCCTATTTTTCTGTTACGAGTAGAGTATAAATTGGTACCAAAATATACTTAAGTGGTATAATTTACATGTGATGTGGTATTTATAAGTTGGAGACGGTAATAAGCCCATGGAGCTTCTGGAATGTTATTTTTTGTTGCGAATGGAGTATAAATTGGTATCAAACTGTACTTAAGTGGTATAATTTACATGTGATGTGGTATTTATAAATATGAAGACGGTAATAGGCGAATGAAGCTTCTGTGTTTTTTTGTTATGTGTGGAGTATAAATTGGTTTCAAACTACACTTAAATGGTATAATTTACATGTGATGTGGTATTGTATGAAGATTGAGACGGTAATAGGCCCATGACGCTTCTACATGGTTCTTATTTTTTGTTACGAATGGAGTATAAATTGTTACCAGAATATTATTAAGTGATATGATTTACATGTGATGTGGTATGAAAATAGAACTAGCTCAAAACATAAAACAGAAGCAGAACCCATCATTCAAAACACCAAAAGTGTTAAACACAGTCAAAACACAAGCAGAGCCATCATTCGACGCCGTTCTTCTTCCCAGCAACTTTCTTCTCCTTCTTTCGGCCACTTTCTTGGCGATCGACGGAATTCTTCTTCGGAACCATCGCAAGATTCGTCGATCAAGTGTCGAAATCGGTCGGGTTTCATCGATTAGGGGTTCAGATTGGTAGAAAATTCTTCGGGTTTTCTCGATTAAGGCTGGAAATCTAATTTTAGGGTTGTGGTACTGAAAGCGATTTTTATTCTCAACGTGTCTTATTACAGATCATAATACCACTTCATTCTTAATAAATACCACTAAATAAGATTTATGTACCACTTTATAACACGTGAGATTAGTCTAAAAAGTCTGATGTAATTTCTGGGAAAAATAAGGTAAACATGTCTTTTCAGCCTGAATTGGTCCTTTCTCCTACCGTGAATATTAGCTAGGTCCTTCACCCTATTTAAAACATTAAAGGGGCCTGAAACCTACTTGATATTGTTAAGAGGGCCTGATATCTAATTAGCCCAATAAAATACAGAAGAGAGAGAGAGAGAGAGAGAGAGAGAGAGAGAGAGAGAGAGAGAGAGAGAGAGAGAGAGAGAGAGAGAGAGAGAGAGAGAGAGAGGGGAGTTAGACTATACATACATACGATCTAAATTGAGATCTTGGAACAAAATAGCGAAAAAGAAGAAAAGAACACAACAAATGATACATGGATTTTACATGGTGAGCACGTATCGCTGTCACGTCATTAATGACCTCTAAATTGAAAACATGGAAGGAACGATCTTAAAAAGACTCGGGTGCCAATCTCGCCTATAGATTGATAGCAATCAAACATACTCCTCAACCTAACACAAAACAAGTCACAATTTTCACCGAATTTCCACACTTATTACGTCATATGCAATGCAACGGTGATTGGTGGTCATCATTTTTGTCCTTTGTTGTGGTAACCAACCCCTTTAAAACTTAGTCTTACTGGGAACGCCATCACGAAATATGTGTGGACGGGATCACCGAACAAAACCAACTCGACATGCGTGGAAGCATGTAAATAGCTGATGAAAGTCATTTTCGTGAAGGTATACATCCAAAAGGTGGCATCGCAAAATACACGCAAAATACACACGGTGAACCGTCCCTATCGTGAACAGGTAATTGGGACTGTGAATACCCGAACAAAACGGGTGATGGGGAGTTGATTGGATTCTCCATCAGTGAAAACGGGGAGGAGATTGGGATGGAAATCATGATTAAAACAGTGATCCTCCATTCTCCGATTAGATTTATTAATAGATACTACGAAGAAAAACTAATTTGAAACAGAGATTTTCAAAGATTATCCTTTTATATTCAAAATTATATTTACAAAAATACTCTCATTATTTTTTCTTTTTCTCAAAAGAAAAACACTCCACTATCATATCAACTTTTAATTACACTCTTCCGATATTTAAAAAAACTACTCTATAAATGTATTTATCGCACATTTCATGCATAGTTCAGTTATAGAGTTATGTCATTTTTTATATTTGTATATCATATTTTAAATATTTTTTCCATATTGGTTTATATTTTGCTGCGGAAAGTTCTAAATTTGTTGGATAATATTTCGATTTGGGGAACTCGAAACTCCCAGGAGAATCCGTTAGGAATCTTTTGTAGCATCCTTTAATTAATGTAATCTTGCATTTATATGTTTTATTTTGTAGGTTAATGTTGTTTGAGTGACTTATGATATTTAGTAAGAGTTTTATATTGGGCTTTAATATATCAAATACATGTGGTATATAAAGCCCCAACTTACCCTAATTAGGGCTTTATCAAAAGAAATCAAAAGGTAAGCCACCTTGTACTTTTCCATAGTAAAACACACACTAACACGCACTCAAGGTGTTCTTAACGTTTTTCACATTAAATCCTTTCTTCTGATCCTTGTTTGGTAATAAAAGGACCAACAAGTGGTATCAGAGCCTAACACGGATCAATATCTTCGTTTTGAATCCAGTTTTGCTCGATTCTGACGTGATTTGAAGAAGTTTTTTTTGTGCTTGAAAACTCATTTTCGATTTTTCACTATGTTTGGGTGTTTTCAAATCGTTTTCAGTGATTTCTTACCCTTAAGACGTTAGAAAACTGATAATGAGTACATTTATGCTCTTTCACGTCGATTTCAGTCAAGTTTGAGTAGGATTTGAGCAAAAACGAGTCTGAAAATCTGGTTTTTTACTGAGCTGTTCATCACTTTCGGGTAACTGATAGAACAGTACCATCCAGTTTGAAGGTTTCGATCGAAACCCACTGTGAGGAGTTTCAATCGATTTGAGTTTCGGCGAATTTTCGCTAATTTCACAGTTTCGACCGATACTTAGTCGCCCAAAAGGCTACAGTACCAAATCACTAGTTTCGCCCGATACATTTCTCGGCAAAAGTCCAACACGTATTAACTGTTTCGCCCGACACTCAATCGCCCGATAAGCCAAATTCAATTTTAGTAAATCAAAACGAAATCTTTTTGGACCAAATTCGCCCGAAACCTCCTCATTTCTATCGATCGAAACGAAATATCCAAATCAAAATCACTCTTTCGTCCGAAACTAACCTTTTCAAAACACTTCCGCGCGATTCTGGAACTCTAAATTCAATTTCAATTGCCCGATTCTCAACACTTAGGACAAATCGCCGAGCTTACCTCTATATAAAATTAGAATCGATCAAGCATTCAAATTGGGTAGATCAAAATTTTAATTTCGCATAACTCCAATCGTCCGATCCTCAAGCATTGCACAAAAATCATCAAATTTTTAAGTTGCGACAGAATTCATTAAGTGAATTTACCTACTTAGACTCAACACTCGAAAACTTGACTATTTCTCATTCAAATCTAAAGCATTTCATTTCGCAGATCTATTACGCGTTAACGATCATTACCAAACAAAAAACATGGACGGTCTTGCTATTGGATCTGACAACCGTGCACCACTACTAAGATAGGGAGAGTATGGCATATGAAAACAACGATTCATCAACTTCATAGAAGTCAAGGATGCAGACCTCGCAAACGACATGCTTTCCGCCATTTTTGAAGGACCTGCTCAATTTTGGACCATTATCCCTGCTCAACCCGATGCGGTTCCGACAATTCCAGAGAGGAGAACTCCTAAGGACCCTAGTCGATACAATGATGCTGAGAGAACACGAGCCAGAGCGGACAAGCTTGCCCGACACTACGTACTTCAGGCCCTACCAAATGACGTCTACAAGCAAGTCGATGCAATGGTTACTGCAAAGGAAATTTGGGATGAAGTAAGCAAAATGATGGTTGGGACAGAAGTTAGCAATTTGTCTAAGAAGTCCAGCATCCTCTGCCTATGACTCCTTCAAAGCTAAGGAGGGGGAAGAACTTCGAGATGTTTACCTTCGCTTCCTGACCATCATCAACGAGATGAGAAAGATCAACATCCAACGCTCCAATCTAGAACACAACATCAAGTTCCTCTCCACACTTCAACCTGAGTGGGGACGAATTGTAGTTCTGGTTAAGCAACAGAACAAAGATCTGGATGCTATGGACATTCACTCTCTACACGATAACCTCTCACAATACTCCCAATATGCCAAAGAAATCAAGAACGAAGGAAAAACAAATGTCGACATGGAACCAATTGCACTCGTGACCTCTAAGACAAGCAACAGGAGCTCGAGAACTTCAAAGGGAAAGCATGTTGTACAATCTGACACTTCTGACAACGCTGAATCTGACCAAGAATCTGAGGATAAACTCGAATCAATCATAAAGAAACTGGCCATGATCTCAGAGACAGTCAATAAGATGAGCGCCAAGAAGTCATCATCTTCCTTCAACAAACAACGAACCTCGGGCGGGAAACAGAAGTTCATTGCCCCTGAAGAAGCTGAAACCAAGAAATCTGAAGTATTAAAGAAGTGCTTCAACTGTCGCAAACCGGGTCATTTTGCTTCTGAATGCTTCAGACCTAAGAAGAAAAATACTGAATACTACAGAAAGAAAAATTTCAGCTCGCACAGCGCAAAGAGGCGGAAATTATCTTGGTTGCTGAGGAAGAGGAATGGCTGGAGGACACGTCTGATGAGGAGGAAGATGAAATGGCCTTCATGGTGAAAAGCAATGATGATGATTCCAACGAGGATGAGCCAGCCATAGGGTCAGACAGGACGGATGTCTCTTCATCCGTACACTCCATCCCTAAATGATTTCGTTAAACTTGAACGTAGGATAGCCGAACTCTCCATGCATCGTAAAGATTACTCAGAACTCCAAAGCAAGTTTGACAAAAATTATGCCTTATTAAACAAACAACAGGAAGAGATAGCCATTCTTAATGAATCCTTGACCTTGTCTGAAACTAAAGCAAAGACTTTAGAAGATCTTACAGAAAGCAAGGAAAAACAAATTAGCGATATGTGTAGAAGCTTGAAAGACAGCGAAGAAGAACGACAAAATGTATTGTCTCAATATGAACTAGTCACCAACAAATGTGTTCGACTATACAAGAAAGTCAAAGACTTAGAGGACATCGTCACCAAAAGAGGTCAAAGTGAACGAACCATGTTTCTTAGCCAACCTAAAGATGTAGAATTTTATGATCCCCGCGAAGGATTGGGATTTGAATACACCACTAAACCAGAGACAGATAAAGTACACTCTCTGTACAACATTAAACGTTTTGGATTGAGCCTTGAACAACTAAGGCCCTTCGCTGGATCAAGCGAGGTGACTGAAACTGACGAACAGAAACGAAGAAATAAAGAATGGGCCCAAATCATGTGTGACTACACAGAACTCAATGATAGCTACAAAACTAGAGAGATAACCCTCTCTGATGATTACATGTCACCATTTGGACCTGAAATTCAGGAAAGCACTGACGAGCAGGCTAGACCCATTTATTCATTTATGTACATTCTAGAAATTATTCGCAAAATAGGCGATCTAACGACCTCTCTGGAATCAGAAAGGAAAGCCCATGAAGAAGAGAAAACTATCTTATTAAGCAAAATCTATACTCTTGAAAACTTTCCTAATGCTCACAAACCTTCCACTTCACGTCCTGTTCCCGAATCCTTGACGTTTAAATACGAGCAAACTACGAAGAAAACTTTCTTATCTCACACTAACTCTGTATCGCGTGTACCCACAGGCAAAGGCGTGAGTTCCAAGGAAAAGAAGAAGGTTCAATCGGGCTCAACAAAGAAGAAAATTATCCCTGATGAGAAGAAGAAACTAGCCTCGAATCTTGCTTCTCATGTTCTCAATTCCTTAACATTTCCAAAAGTGACTTCTTGTAGTGTCGCAGATCGTGTTACATTATTTTGTACTCAAAAACTTAAATATCGTTATGTAAACAATGATTGTAATACCCGTAAAAATTTAATACGGGATTTGGTGTAAATAAATATGTATTATTGCGAGTTAAGAAGTTTGATAAGAAATTAAGTCGCGAAGCATGAATATAAATTTTAATCAGGCTGAAAATATGTCGAAATTTGACCGAAGAATTAATTGGAAATAATAAGGGTAGAAGCAATAGATATGGGCCGAATTTAATATTTTGAATGTTAGGCCCAAATTTTCAAAGAACCTTAATGATAACGATTCCTTAGGCTGCAGGAAAATGGGATTCACCTCTAGTCTAATCACACGAATTTCAATGAGAACTTACTCATGTATATCGAGTACATCCACTAGTAGAAACCTTAGAGGATAACAATAACAAAGGAGAACTATTTCGAGCCGGAGTTGAAAGGAAAAGAAACCTTGACAAACAATCAGAATCTCAAGTTAAGAAGGGTGAGAGTTCTATTTATAACTTGCAAAATTTCCATGTTTAAAATAGATTATGTATACCTTACGTTACCAAGGAGATTAGATGAAGTGTAGAGCTCAATATATGAGTTCGATTCATAATCATGCTTCGTTACAAGTTTTATCGAAATTATGTAGGAGTTTTATGAGTTCAAAAGCATGGAAAAGATCTTTAGGAACGTGACTTGGTTGTGTATTATTTTCAAGGGAAGTATGATTTTCGCCTTTAGAATACCAAAAGAAAACCCTAAGGTTAATTTTAGGTTCATATAAATTTAGGTGGTGAGTTTTAATAAATTTCAAAGCATATGAGTGTTCATGATAGTTCGATGTTTTAAGGTGTACTATATTCTGGGTTCGAAATGAATTTTTAAGATAAGTTTGATAGTACTGTTTTTAGGGTTTTCGAAAGAATTACTAACTCCTTGAAGAAATCAGGCGAATGTTATCATTATATTAGAATCGGACGATTTAGATAGTCTAACATCTTTTATTCAAATCGAACGACATTAGAGCTATAGAATCGGGCGATTTCACTTTCGAACGAATCTGAGTCTCGAACGGAAGTAAACTTCCACCGACTTTAAAATCGAGCGATTTTGTTGGTTTCGAGTCCTAGAATATTGTAATTCACATTCGGGCGATTAGAAGACTTAGACAGACCTCGGCGACTTTGAAATCGGGCGACTCACGAATCGGGCATTTTAGTTATTCAAACCCTATTGAAATCGGGCGATTCCAAGGTAATATAATCGAGTGATTTAAAAGGCTATGGAATCGGGCGATTTAATGATTCGATAGGAACTCGACGAAACTCCTATTGGCACGTGATGAATCTGGTGATTCGAGAGAGCTTGGCAAATCGGGCGAAATCCTTCC
This sequence comes from Craterostigma plantagineum, assembly GCA_027422505.1. Taxonomy (NCBI): domain Eukaryota; kingdom Viridiplantae; phylum Streptophyta; class Magnoliopsida; order Lamiales; family Linderniaceae; genus Craterostigma; species Craterostigma plantagineum. The sequence goes on along the minus strand of JAPQWV010000371.1, from coordinate 390,137 downwards.
CATGCATGACAAAGCGGGCGATTGGTTGAGGAAGTGAACAACTCGGCTATTTATCATGCAATCGGGCGAAGCCTAATATTAAGCCTAGCGAATCGGGCGATTTAAGAGCTTTAACACACAACCAATCGGACGAGTCTAGGTTTAGGAAAGAAACTTAGATGAGCTTGATCCTAACGTAGGCTTAGATTAGAAATTGAAACTTAGGGTCTTAACAGATTAACCTAGTCGAAATTATAATGATTTAGTTTCGATACTATAATGATAATATTTATTTTATTCAGAGGATCGACAATTAGCGGCTCCACCAGATTTCCTATTTGATCATAGCAGGAGGATAGGTATGTGGATCATCCATCTACAATACGTAAACACATACGTGATTTATGTGTCTTCATGTGATTCGATGATTTTTTGTGACTTACGTGATTTACGTGTTTTACCTGTTTCATGTAGATCATGTTTATATGAGACTTCATGTGTATATGCATGGCACATGCATGTCACGTCAGGGAGAGAGATGGTTTACCGTAGTGAGACGGTAATGATATGAGATATTGACGTACGGGTAGAATGAGATGCTTGTTATTGGTGACTCTTAGAGGAGTCGAGGTTGCGCTCACTGGGCACCTGACGGAGACAGGCGTGATCGATCTGTCTACTCGGGCGTGACCGTCCTGAGGTGCATACCGCCGGATGAGATTTTGGTGCGACCTGATAGGAGGCCATTGGCGTGATCGTCCAGTGTACTATCAGTGTATGCTTTTGGTGTGGAGCGACCCGGTAGGAGGCCATTGGCGTGATCGTCCAATGCACTACCAGGGTAGGCTGACGCGAGACTTGTGGGTAGCCTCCCGGTAGTCTATTGCGCGCGAAGGTGTCGAGCCTAACCTAGGGCCCTGTGTTGTGTGAAATAGGAATGTGGGAAAAGAAGAGTGTGCATTATATCATGTTGTGAGATATTGGGATTGAGGCTGAGTTCACACTTGCATACATGCATTTTATTCACCTACTGGGCAAATTGCTCAGTGTTTACGTTTGTAGGTACTGAGTTTGACGCTGATACGCGTCAAGACTGAGGCGGCTGGTGGCGGTGCTCCACGAACTTTTGAGGGCAGTGCGGTACATGGATGAAGACCTGTGGAGCGGCGTTAGGGCTTTTTGATCTTTTGTCATTTTGGGGCTTCGGCCCGTGTACAGAGATGACAATGTAGACAGACTTTAATAGTATTGTGTATTATTTTAGGAAAAAGTTTTAATTAGACGGGCCTTCTGCGACTTACGTTGTGAAAATCTGTCACTAATCCTAATTAGAAAAGTAGGGTCGCCACAATGATGTACTGCCACATCCTCATAACGATATGTTATGCGAAAAGGCTTCCATGTTGCCTAGCTCTCGCTCTGACAATGCGTCTCCCAAGCTCAACAATCACACTCGCAAATCTAAGAGGGAGAAAAACACCACTTCCCAAACCAAGCACAGTAAGAAGTTAAATCAAAGACAAATTTGGATCCCAAAATCTCAACTCCACCCTATAGGCAGTAGTCATTTCTGGGCTCTTAAGTCAGCTCTCCAGCAATCTAACAAAGAAACCAATATAACGACAAATACGTTGGATTCCTCTCCTGTGATTAAAAAAGGACCTGTTTTTAAATGGGTCCCTAAGCTAACCTGATTTATTTTGCAGGTCCGTCATGTGTGGTACTTAGATTCAGTTGCTCCTCACACATGACTGGAAGTAAAGAGCTGTTGAGCAACTTTTCTGAGGGTTTTCTAGGAAAGGTCTACTTCGGAAATGGTCAATCTGCATCCATGCTAGGTACAGGGACCTAATCCATGACAGACTCACCATCAAAGGGGTTTCATACGTCGAAGGACTGAGCTACAACTTATTCAGTATTGGACGCTTCTGCAATAAGGGCTACAAGGTGAATTTTGAACTAATAAATGTAGCGTCACCGATGACAATGGAAGGGAACTACTCACGGGCCACATGAAGACAAATCTCTACTTCATTGATCTCACGACTGTCCGACCGACGTGCCTAATCTCCCGTGCTTCACTACATCAGAACGATCTCTGGCACCAGCGGCTCTCTCATATCAATTTCAAAGACCTGAATAGGTTGCGATCAGAAAATTTGGTCAAGGGACTTCCCTCATTCAGATATCACAAAGAACATCTCTGCTCGGCCTGTGAAATGAGAAAGATACGAAAAGCATCCCACAGAACTAAACATATAGCCTCAACTTCCAAACCTCTCGGACTCATTCATATGGATCTGTGTGGACCTATGTGCACTCAGACCATCAATGGGCGAAGATATGTGTTGGTTATTGTGGATGATTTCTCGCGCTACACATGGACCAAATTTCTCAGAACCAAGGACGAAACTCCAGGTCTAATCATTGAGTTTATCAAAACCGCACAAAACCTCTACCAACTAAGTGTCCAAATCATCAGAACTGGCAATGGGAAAGAATTCAAGAACAAGAAACTTAGTGACTTCTATGCACCACTTGGAATCACCCAACAGTTCGCAGCGGCAAAAATACCTCAACAAAACGGTATAATTGAGCGCAAGAACAGAACTCTAGTCGAAGCAACTCGTACACTCCTTATTCACTCTGGACTACCTCACTTCTTGTGGGCCGAAGCAATGAACACAGCCTGTTTCACTCAAAATCGTGGCTCCCTTCACAAGAGGTTCAATAGGACTCCCTACGAGTTGACAAATCGCAGAGTGCCTGACGTCTCTTTCCTGAGAGTCTTTGGATGCAAGTGTTACGTAGCAAGTGATCGTGAGGATAGAGGCAAACTCGACCCAAAAGCATTTGAAGGAATACTTGTGGGATACTCGACAACCTCTAAAGCCTATCGAGTATACCTCAAGGAGAAAAGATCAGTTGTGGAAAGCATCAACATGACATTTGACGAAGTAGACCGAGTAGCTTCTGCACAAATCAGTCCAGAACCCGGACTTCTACAAGAGTTGACTAAAGATCAACTGAGCACCTCCTCCGTGGGCGAACCTTCAAAATCTAATACCTTGAGCAACATGGAACTCGATTTCTTAATCGAGGATCTCTTTTCTCGGCCGTTCCCACCCACTGCTCCAACAACTTATGTAGCGCCAAGAAATAATGATCCTGCAGAGACTAACAATGACAATTCCCCTCATACGATGGAAAATTTACACATTGATGACGACAGTGAACCCCCAACTGATACATAGATCATCTCCAGCTCCGCCACTGAAACACCTCAGCCCTCTGATTCAACATAAAAAATTTCTTCAGGAGTCAGTAATACCTCAACCTGGAGAAGAAACAAAACATCAGGCGGATCAGAATGAAGAAGCAATACACGATACAAATGCAGCTGGATCATCACAACCTAATACAAGAAAGTGGACCCGAGCACACCCAAACTCACAAATAATTGGGGACCCTTCCACTGGTGTAACAACTTGAGCTTCAACGATAAATGAAAGCCTCGATTCTTGCTTTCTCAGTCAAAAGGAGCCCATCAAAGTAGCTGAAGCACTCGCCGACCCAGATTGGATAATCACAATGCAGGAGGAAATCAATTAGTTTGAGAGGTTGAAAGTCTGGAACCTAGTACCTAGACCGGCTGGAAAACTATCATAGGGACTAAATGGGTGTTTAAGAACAAAAAGGACGAACAAGGAGTTGTTATCCGAAATAAAGCAAGTCTGGTTGCAAAAGGATACAATCAACATGAAGGAATCGACTATGATGAGACATATGCTCTAGTCGCAAGAATTGAAGCCATCAGGATTTTCTTAGCATTCGCTGCACACAAGAACTTCATAGTCTACCAAATGGATGTCAAAACTGCATTCCTCAACGGAATATTGAAGGAAGAACTTTTCGTATCTCAGCCTGAAGGTTTTGTAAGCGAACAACTCCCAGACCACGTCTACAGACTCGATAAAGCCCTCTATGGACTTAAACAAGCTCCCAGAGCCTGGTACGAGGTCCTCTCGGATTTTCTCATCTCCTCCGGCTTCACAAAAGGGAAGATCGATACGACTCTCTTTATCAAGAAGGACAGCTCAACATTATGTTGGTACATATTTACGTCAACGACATCATCTTTGGGTCAACGGACTCAAGAATGTGCAATAACTTTGGAGACCTAATGAAGCAAAAATTTGAAATGAGTATGATGGGCGAACTAAGCTTCTTCTTAGGCCTCCAGGTTAAGCAGCTTCACGATGGAATCTTCATCAGTCAATCCAAGTACAATCACGACATACTCAAGAAGTACAACTTGGACAACTCAAATGCTGCCAGCACTCCCATGTCTACCTCATGCAAACTTGATGCAGATCTATCAGGAAAATCTGTTAACCAAATGATCTATTGAGGCATGATAGGATCCTTGCTTTATCTTACGTCCAGTCGTCCTGACATCATGTTCGCCACGTGTCTCTGTGCTCGCTTTCAAACTGATCCAAAGGAGTCTCACATGCTCGCTGTCAAAAGAATTTTCAAATACCTCAAGGGAACTCCAAATCTAGGTCTATGGTACCCAATGGAGTCAAGTTTCGAACTCGTAGGATACACCGACGCCAATTACGCGGGATGCAAGCTGGACAGAAAGAGCACTTCTGGAGCTACTCAATTTCTCGGGGGTAAACTCGTAAGCTGGTCGTCTCGAAAACAAAATTATGTCTCAACCTCGATAGCAGAGGCAGAGTATGTCGCTGCTGCGAGTTGTTGTTCACAAATTTTGTGGATGAGAACCCAGCTGCGAGATTTTGGCATAACGTTAAATCATATTCCCATTTTTAGTGACTCAAAAAGTGTTATAGCTATAACAAGTAATCCAGTACATCATTCACGCACAAAACATATAAACATTAGATATAACTTTATCAAGGAACATGTAGAACAAGGTACAATCGAAATGCATTTTGTCCACACAGACCTTCAACTAGCTGATTTATTCACTAAGGCATTGGATGAAAAGCGATTCCAATTCTTGGTGTCTAGGCTATGGATGTTGAACCATAGGACATGATCGATTGTCCCTACATGAACTTTATATTGTGTAAATAGGTCACTTAATTTTTTCTCTATATGTTTTCATATGCATGTTGGAAATCCAACCTTTGGGAAGTTCCCTAATGTTGTAGCTTTGATTCAATATGGTGTAGGAGAAGGAAATTTCAACCCTAGTCTTGGCTTTTCTTTTGGTTTCTTCTAAAGCATCTATTTCTTTAGCATTAGTAAAAACCATAAGATCTGTTAATCCTAAACCCATGTATTGAATGTCGTAAAGTTGCTTACAATCAACTTTTGACAAACACCGTGGGTTCTCAAAGCCTAAGCCAAATTTATAATGATAAAAATATTGTTTGTTCAGTCTGTCCCCTTTTAACAAGAAGATCTTCTAACTTTTTAACCTTAGTATATAACTTCTTTCGTTCTTCCCCTAAAAGAGCATAGTTATTTTCTGTTGTAATTTTGGAGACGTGACAGGCATCTAATTCTACACCAAGTTTACTAACTTTTGCATTTAATTCTTCTAATTGGGCTTATAAGTTAGTTATCGTAGTGGTAGCTTCGTTATCCTACAATTGAGGGTCGCTTTCTCGTTGAGATTCCTAACCAAACAATTGTAGTTATTTGCTAGTCTATCCTCCAATTCTTTAATCTTCACACTATACTGGTCTGTCTTAGATGAACTAGTCTCCCTAGAATGTAAGCTCTTAGGAGTTCCTCTATCTTCGTATGGGAACTTCTAAGTTCTGACTCGAGACTAATGATCTTCTTTTTAGACCTAGACAATTTGTCTTCTACTTCGTTTATACATTTCTGCTCATGTTTCATGTTACGTATTCTATTCTATACGATTCTAACATGGTCAATAATGTGGAAGGAGAGACTACCTCTTTTGACGAGGTGGATGCGTTGTCTTCGTCCGTTCGGTTGGATGTTTCGGCGTCCGATTTATTGTCGAGACGGGCCATGAGGGCTAAATTCTCTTCTTCAGAACTCGACATGTCCTCGAGCCATTGGTCTTGTTCGGCCATGAGAGCTACTCCAGCTTCCTTCTCTTTAGTCAGTTGGAGCTTCCTGGAGTAGTAGTTGGCATCTCTCTTCTTCGGAAGAGTGCACTCTCTGGCAAAGTGACCTGGCTTGCCACAGTTGAAGCATTTGTTAGCCTCTTTTGGGTTCTTGACTTCGGAGCTCTCTGGTGCACGTTCTTTGTTTTTAGAGCTTGTAGTCCGAAGTCTGTTGGCTGAGGTTGAAGACTTCTTTTGAAGTACTTCTTACTCATCATTTTTCCAATTAGAGCCAACTGCTTTCCTAGAGCTTTCATGTTTGGCTCAATGTCGGAGTCCGACTCTTCTTCTAACTCTGAAGGAGAAGGAGGCCTAACGATCTTTTCTTGATTTTGAGCTCCTCTTCTCCGAGACTAAGGCAACAATGTCATCGATCTGTTTGCCCTTCTGCTCCTTGTGAATCTCGCTTATATCATCCTCATGTTGTGCGAGATTATCAAACACGGCATGGATATCCAACTCCTCTAGATCTTTATTCTGTCGAATTTGAGTGGATATTTTCTTCCATTCCGCGGTCAGAGAAGAGAGAAATCTGATGTTTGTCTCCATATTGGTCTTCGTGATTTCTATCTTCCTCATCTCGTTGAGAAGACTGAGGTATCTTTGGTAGATCTCATATAGCCTCTCCTCCGGCTTTGCTTTGAAGGAGTCGGTCGTAAGCAGTGAGAATGTTCGCCTTTTTGCCTTTATGCCAACTTCCGTCCTTTGCATCATCCTATGCAGTTCATCCCACATTCCTTTAGCCGATGAAAGGCTATCAATCTATCTATATATGTCGTTGGGGATGCCCTGCATGAGGGTATTCATAGCTACTAGATCAGCCTTAGCTCGAGCCCTTTCCTCTATAGAGTATTCCCCAGGCTCCTTTAGTCGCCTAGAAGGTGGAATTGGAGGAGTAGCTGTTTCATCACCGGGTACATGGACCCAGAATTGTGCCGGTCCCTCTTCAAGAGACTGCAGTAGATTTTCAGCTTGATCTTTTAAGCGATGAAATTGAGGAAGCGGCTTCTCCAAACGGTATATTTGCCTCGTTGCAAAATCGGCGGACGGTTGTCATTTCGGAGAGAATATGCATCCATTTTGTGTTGTAGTTGAGTTGTTCAAGGATCTTCGTGAAGTGTTTTGAAGGTTTGAAGATGATGTAATGTGCTTCACAAGTGACAAAGTTCGTTAGTAGTGTTTGATTCGTAAAATAGTTCGAGAATTATTTTCGATACAATCTTTAAAGTTTGATTAATTTCGTCGAAATAGAATATAATATGTAGTGTTCTCGTGCGAGAAAGTCTGTCAGCAAATCGAAAAATTGCTCAAAATCGTGGTCAAGAAAAATTTCGGATCGTGAATTTATTTCGATCCTAACGAAACAGTTCGTTAGTAAGTTTCTCGACAAGTCAAAATAAATCTGTTGATTGGAAAAGTTTCTCGCGTGTAAATGATTTTCGCCTGGTCAAACGTTAAAGGTCTGACTGAAAAAGTTTTTCGAGAGAAAGTTTGTACGCATGCAAAGTCAAAATTTATCTCTCTCAAAAAAGATTTTCGCTGAATAATGCTCGAGAAATATTTGTAACTAAAATCGTTTCTAGTGTTGACGATTCTAGCGCTGACTTCGTATTCTGACCGGGAAATATTCTCGCGCCAAGTTTTTCGATCGAGAAATTAATCCGATCGTAAACCTAGCGAGAAAAATTAAAATAATCGAGAAATATCACAGAATACGATTAACACAAATTCAAGCAAAAACAACGAATTAGACACTGAAATTTCAGGTAGTTGCTCGCATTCATTTACTAACTACGCACGAACAAGCAATTAAACACGTTATGAAGCAAAATATGTCAAAATTCTTCAAAATCAGAACGTGTTCTTCATGTTCTTCGCAAACAGTAAAACACAAAATCAATTTAATCCTTAAAACGAAGTTCAAATAGCTACAAATCTGATCGCAATCAACATTTAGCACTTAAACGACCACAGAAACATCAAATTCAAGTCAATTAAGCACAGAATTAAGCTATTGGATCGAAAATAATTTTTTGCGCCAAACTGTTCTTCGATGAACAGTAATCAGAAAATGATTTTCAATCCAATTCTAACAATTTTCGATTCAAAACAGAACGAATCTGCTCTGATACCAATTGTTAGGTCCTACGATTAACAACTCAAGATCCTAGGCATGAATTCTAAGTAATTCGTTGATAATGGTCGACATTGAAATTCGATCGAAAAACTCAAATGAAGAACAAGAGAGAGAATTCGAGTAGAGTGAGAAAGTTACTATTGTTTATCTCTCTCTAGAAATTGAATTGCAAGCCTTTCGGATCAATTTCCAAAATTTTCTCTATTGATTGCGATTGATTACAAAGTATTTATACCAAACACACTTGGTATAAATATCTAACTAGTCCTAAACTAAGGACAAATATAAGAGAGACCTTAAAATACAAGGACAACTAATGAAATCAAGCACAATTAAAATTGATACTCTACAACAACAGCTTTAACACAACATGGGCAATTGGAAATTCAAACCGAACTAGCCTCATGCGAAGGGAAGGCATTATGTTTCATTAAAGAGGATGATGTTAAAATTGTCTTTTTGTGTAAATTATATCTAGAAGGATCTAAAATGCAAAGGTGATATTAACATGGACTGGTCCATTAGTAATTGATTCAAACAACTTTTAATCCCATTTATAGTGGCCCAACTTGAATTATTTATGTTGGACTTAATGGGATGTCTTGCAACTGAACGTGCACTAGTCATAAAATCTATTCTATCGTATTAAGGGTGAGAGGCTAGGATAAACCGTCAACTGATCTATTTCAATTGACCAATCAGAATTTTTCTACTTCTCTTAAAAAAATAAAGACTTATTAATTCATATACCTTCCATAACCTTATAAAAACTACCAAATTTTGTTTTTAGTATATTATTAATTAAAACTATTTAATAATAAAAAACAACCTACTTTTATTGCACACACTGCCAGAAATACTAATTTTTGTTAAAGAATAAAAGGACAAACATTTCAGTCCGACTACCCCATCTACCATTATCAGCACGATAACCTCGTTTATTACCAAATAACAATATCACATTTATAGCTCGGCACCAGGAAAGTTAACGAAATAAATACGCTAAGGATACACAAGGTGTGCTTGCTAATTGATATTTGATAACAAAGTCATTTGCAAATTAAGGATTTCGACACAAAAACCTCATTTATTACATATAACGTATGGGTTCCCGTATAACTAACTAGTCCAATGCTGCAAGTGTTCGAATACATAAATAAATGCAATATTATTTTGATTTATAGAGTTAGTTTTCAATTTATATGTTTCATGTATGACATGATGATTCTATTTTAACTAAGAAATCTTTTCGAGTAAAGAAAGGGAAAATAATTTTATGATGTTATGATTATAATAAATTAAAAGTTTAAGAATCAAATTGTAATTTAGCATGAGAAAATTGACAACGAAATTTAATAGACAGTTTCTTAATGGCTTCTCCAATTATATATAGAAAGATAATAATAACTAGTAATTTTCTGCACACTCTATGTGTGTGCTTAAAATGTAATTATATCTGAAGTTGCTTTCAGTTTTGAAATTTATAATTGATAATGTTTAGAGGAATACTTTGTAAATACTTAAAAGGTCAAGTATTGTGTATGGTATACATATAATAAATAAAAAATAAAAGTGATCCGATGATTATTCATTTAATTACATTATAAATAGAATTAAATTGCAATTAAATTGACAGATCACATGTGACATAATTTTTATAGCCATCACCCTTAAAGATAACTAGTTCTTTTCTACACACCCTAGCTTAAATATAAATATATAAGTACAATATAAAGAAAGTTTAGAAATGTTATAATAATTATTCAATTAATTACATTATTAATAGTAGGTTAAATTGTAAATTATCAAGCAAAGTGCTAGTTTATTGTAGGTCCACTTGTTACCAAACAAGGATCAAAAGATTATTAGAAAGATTAAGACCGCAAGAAGCACCTTTTAGTGGGTGTTAGTGTGTGTGTTTATCGAGAACTGCTTCAAGGAATTTTCTTTTGATAAACCCTAACAAGGGTAGAAATGGGCTTTATATACCACAAACTCTTTGGTATATTAAAGCCCAAGTCCAAAACTTCTACAAAATACTAGTTGTCTCCCCAACCTACTACAATACATTAATATCTCAATTTTAACCCAAAACACATATAAATAGAGGACACTATAATTAATTCCTAACAATCTCCCCCTTAGTGTCCTCGTCCTCTTGTTGATGTCTTCTGCGTCTTCCTTTTCTTGGGGCTCGCTAGCTCGTATGGTGATTTCCGAAGTCCTAAGATGTGTTCATATGACCTTAAAACACTTCGAAATGATATTCTCTCAGATATGATCTCGATCAGCTTCTTGTACTTCATTTGGACTTCGTGTTCTTCATCTTTCAGCTGCTCGAGAATACCTCTAAGCTTGTTGCGAATGATTCGAAGTGTACCATCGCTGAACTTGTTGATCTCTGATGTCTTCATCAGCCTTTTATCTCCCTTGTAGTTGATGTAAACGACTGATGGATCATCAACTTCATTGGTTATGTGTCCTTCGCCAAAACTTGTGTCAGGAACTTCGAAGGACGGTTTTGTCAGGTTTACCCTCTTCATATTGCTTTCCACTGCCATTTGGAGGTCATGAGTCGCGTTGAACTTGACTTGGCGCATCAAGAATCGCTTAAGAGCGACATATCCAACCTTGAGGTCTGGATTCTGAAGCGTTCCAAGAAATCTGTAGCTTCCAACCATCCGAACTATGTCCTCACCTCTTAAGTAGGAGAGATCGCCTTCAGTCATTTCTTCGACTGTTCCATCTTCTCGCTGTATCTTGTAGATGGGAAATTCGTAGAAGTCGAGTCGAGCTCGTCGTACTCCGATGATTGCCCTAATTCTGGCTCGTTCCTTCTCTTCACTTCGAAGAGACTCAACATCAGCTCCTTTCCCTTTCATCCTAAGTCCTCGACGGAGAGAAAGCAGGTACCGAATGGCAGTTGGTCTTGAAAGATGGGTTAACCCTCTGAGTTCCAGCTCATCCAGCTGCTTAATCCTATCTTCTTTTCTCCAGATTCTCCGTCGTATCTCTTCTTGATAGGGAGCAACTACTTTGGCGTTCTCCCATGGTAGATTAAGCTCTTCTCTTATCTTTGACTTCAGGGGAGGGCATTCTTCATCAGCGACGTGGTGTTTGAGAAGCTCGGAAAGTTCTGGAATTGCGGTTTCGTAGTCTTCACCTTCCTCAAGCTCTTCATCGTCGATTAGGGCAAGGCTTACGTTGGCTTTCATCAGAAAGTATCTGGCATTCTCCATTAAGCCCTTAGCTATGGCTGGGTCCATTGGTTTTGTTAACCAATCCTCGTTGAAAATGTACTTTTCAACAGTGGTGTGAGGATTGTATAACTCTTCGAGGGATAGGGTGGGCTCATTGGTAGGAGATGAGGGAGATATTGGAGGGCTTCTTAGATAGTGTGTGTCTGGTGATGTGGCTTGTTGGTTGTTTTGGTAGTAGGTCGGGTAGATTTTTTGGTTTGTGAGGGAGTAGGTGTTTTGGTAGTTCGAGTCACTTGCTGTTGTTGAGGTTGTGGCTCTGGCTGCTTCTCCCCCTCGGGACGACCCACCCTCAACCTCCGGGTTGTCACGCGGCTGATTCGAAGTCTGAGCCTCACCTCGGCACGTGAACGGAAGCTCAAGGCGTCTAAGAACCTCTGCTTCATATTCGTTGCGCTTCGTTGCAGTGCGGAGTCTGGCGATGACGACATCAATCAGTTCCGTCACAGGAACATTCCACGGACCGTCGTCAGGGGCAGTAAGGGGATCGGTTTGAGACGGTGCTTGTTCGGGGACGAAGGCTTTGCCCTTGTCTCGGGAAGAACTCCCAATCGCGTTGTACACTTGGGAAATTATGGAGTCTTGGAGGTCTTTGGCGAAGTCAGCTAGGCGAGCATTGAGTGTGGCCTCCGTCACGAACGGGGAAAATAACGGGACGGAGTCACGAAGACGTTCCGTCGTCACAACATCAGTAGAAGGTACTGATGTTCCGCCTGTTTGCACAGGACTGAATGAACCGAAGCCACTAAGGCAAGTCGTTGACATCGATGCTGAGATGGGCTCAGATCGATGGCCCAAATCAGCAGCTGGAGTGGTGTTGACCACTGTGGGACTTCCGCTTTGTCCCAGACTAGTAGCTAGTACAGTGACATCGAAGAGCGTTCTGGACAGGTCACCAAGACCTGACAGTGCAAAAAGAGGTGTATGTGTCCTAGTAAAAGAAGAAAATATAGGTGGTGAGGTTACTAGACTCGTTGCGGACAATGAAAGTGCAGTGTGAGGCGGAGGACTGCGTATTTCAACATCGACCACCTCAGAGCGAGGAGGAGATGGCTGACGTGGTTCCTCGTGAGAAAGTGAAACAATCATCTGTTGAGAGACGATTGAGTGGACAGGTGGGGTAGTTTGCGCGATTGGACCAGATGTCGCGACTTCTACTCGGGGGAGGACAAAGTCATCCCCTGAACCTATGGGATCGGTCCGGATTATTTGCTGACTAGAGGATGGAGTAGGATGATCGTGCTTTTGTTTAGTACGTAGTTCCTTCTTGCTGCTGTTGGCATCCCCTTTCGATTTTCTCTTTCGTTTTTGTTTTGGAGATACGGAGCGTCCTAGACCTATACCCGGTTGTCGGGGTTGGCTAGTCCCGGGGTTAGATTCAACTGGATTCTGTTGAATCGTGGGGATTTCTTCTAGACTGTTGGCTCGCAGGTAGGCTTGCAGCATGGGATCTGCTTTGTCGAGGAGTTGAAGGAGGTGTTCCCTAATAGCATGGCTTCTTCATCGAATTTCGACTTTGTCCTCGTGGATTGTATTTTGCCGAGCTTGGGTATATCATAGCCTTCGAGTTGGGGACGACGTTCAATTTCTGGGTGAAGGTCGATGAAGTGTTGAACCAGGATGGGAAACCATCTTACGTAAGGGAGGACTCTTGTGGAGCTGAATTTTCGTCTTCGCAGTTGATCAACAAGGTCAGACCATATTAGTTCGGCGATATCGTAGTTTTTGTTGAAGACTATGCCGTGGAAGATCAACATGATATGGCGGTTGCAGCGGTCGGATCCGGTGTGCTCAGGTGATAGGCACTTGTTGACGATTAAGAATAGCGTCCGCCAGGGTCGAGGTATGTCTTTGGCGCAAACGTCTGGGAGATGAATGGATTTCTGGCCATTGGGCTTGTATCCCATGAAGAGGAAGTCGGCAATCAACTGATCAGAAGTCGGATGTTTATCATAAATGAGTGAGGCTGGTAGGTTTAGTTGGGAGCGTATTATAGCGGGGGTCAGGACGACAATGGTGTTGTCAATTTGGGCAGAGAGACGGATTGGTTGCGGGTTGTCGGTTGGATTTGGGAGCGAGGACCAAAATTGTTGTACGTAGACTTCGGGGACACGCTCGATTTTACAAAAGGCATTGTTGAGAGGATGGTTTTGAAGAATTTTGAGGATGATAGGATCGGGGCATTGGGTATTTTCAAAATCCAATTGGACGTTATTGGGAAGCTTTTGAGCCCAGTCTTTAGATGGGAAAACTTCGTCAATATCGCGCACCATAGTGATCAATCTGTAGAGATAGGATGCAAACATTAGTAAGATAAGTTTTTTTTTTTAAATGTTCACGAGACTTATAAATTAAAATTTCTAAGTTCGGCAAAGTTATGGAAATCAGTTATTGAACTGACGATGAGACAGGTTTAAAGTGATGAGAGGTAATCGCACTATTGAGATGTGGGACTTGGATAATGTTAGCCATAAAATTTGGTTGAAAGTTGAATGATTAGATTTCAATCAGGTAACTTTTAGTGAAAAATCGCACAATATGTTTGCGGGACTTAGAAAATTTCAAGATCTTGTCTTGTATGATAATCGGACGATTTAATGATTAAGTGAAGCATTCAATCGGACAAATTCAATCTCAATGATGTATTGGCAGAATCGGGCGATGGAATGAAATCGGGCGATTGAGAGTAGTATAGGCGGATTGAAGATGCAATCGAGCGATTTAATATTGAAGTTTGAAATCGGGCAATTTAGAGTCGATTGAGAGTAAAATCGAGCGATGGAGTCAAATTGGGCGATTGAGTCAAATCGTGCGATTAAAATCGGGCGATTGTAAGTAGACACTTGCAATTGCAATTGAAATTGAAATTGAACTTGTAAGTAGAAAATCAATTTTCGGGCGATTGTGGGACAGCTGTGAGAAAGAATACGTACGAAGAAATCGGCCGATTAAAACAAATTGGGCGATTTAGGAAGGAATTAGACTTTTGAATTTGGGTGTAAAATCGAGCGATTAAAGACAGTTTATCCCAAACAGCTGAGAACCGAAAATCAGGCGAAATGAGTTTGAAATGCAAGAGCGACTGTGAGCCCGAAGTAATCAGAAATAACAAAAGCAAGCTAAGCAAAACAGATAAGTGATATTAAGATCATCTCAGTAACCACATAGAATAGAAATTTGCATATTCAAAGCAATGAACTGAAGGTTACATATGGACGAACTCGTAAACCCTAAACTAACAGCTCTGAGAAAAAAAATAGAAATCGAACCAATACTTGCAGATGCAGTGATTGCGCTTACGTAGGTAGGTCGGACTTTCCAGAAAGATGCAAAGAGAGGGATTTGTGAGCTTGAGCGATGTAGGTATTTCAAGATTTGAGAGAGATCTAACAGCGTTAATCGCATAAATTTGGGGAAAATAATGAGAAATCGGGCGATTTTAAATTTATATGAAGTAAGGTTACTGTAGCGGAGTGGCCGATAGAGAAATCGGGCGAACAGCAAATCGCCGATATTAATCCGTAGCTGAATCTGAATGGCACAGTTAGAAAAATCGGACGATTTTGAGAAATCGGCCGAAACGAAATGAAATTTTAGAAGAACGGACGATTCTTGTGCATTGCATAAATTAGCTTTGAAGAATATCAAGGATATCAAAATGTTCAATTAATCTATGATACTAGGCACCAAAATTTAATATCAAATCACCGAGATTTCCAAGATCGATTTCTGTGAGACAGAGTCCGATAAACGACAAAGAAAGCTTCGCTTTCGTTCGCGGCGCTAAGCCCTCAAGTCAAAAGTTCATCTGTATCATTGATTAGGTCCTCTAGACGAACGACTTTGTTGTTGGATTTGTGCCTATAAATAGACCCGATTGAAGAAACATGGTAAGATCGTAAATCATTCAATCGAACGAATCGAGTTCCTAAAGATGAACTGGAATCAGCAGCGAGACCAAGAAGAGAACAGAGAGCACGCAGAGTTAGTGCGTCGCTTCAATCACAATCTGGATATGTTAGTACTGGAGATTGCACTTCTTATGTGCTTGTTCATCGTTTTTATGGCGATTCTGTTTTGGGTTTTAACACAGCGTACTGGCTTTTGAGACCTTGTTACGCATTTCAAGTGATTTTCATAGTTTCCCTTGCTGGAGTAATTTGGTGTTTTGAAGATGTTTTGCGTATTTGAGTTGTAATATCGTTTTTTCGCCTATTGAAGGGTGTACGAATCATTAAAAATTAGTTTGTGAAACCAACTACTCCCCTTCAATCTGTGTATATCATTAAAACGCTCCCCCTAGATTCGAGTAATTCCTGCAAAAACTTCCCCTCAAACAAAGCATATATGCATATAATTAAGCGCCCCCTCAAACTAAGCATATATTATTAAGCCACCCTTAAACCAAATATTAATATTTTATTTATTTTAATTTTAATTTTTTTTAAAAAATTTTTTAATTTTGTTTAATTATTAAATAAGAAGAACAAGTATGTGCACTCTTACAAAAGGCGTCGTGGAGGTAGATCACCTAAGGTTCACGATTCAGCATTCCCAACTCAGATACAAGGAAATGGAATCGTGTTTCATCCAGGGCCTTGGTAAATAAGTCGGCCAACTGAACCTCCGTATTTACGAAGTACATGGCAATTGTGCCCTTCTCCACATGGTCTTTTATAAAGTGATACCTAAGATCTATGTGCTTTGTGCGAGAATGGTGAACAGGGTTACAAGTAATGGCTATGGCGCTCTTTGAGTCGCTATATATAGGAATATTATTGAAATCAAACCCGTAATCCTGTAGTTGCGTTCGCAACCACAGAATTTGAGAGCAGCAACTCGCCGCAGCTACATACTCCGCCTCGACAGTAGATGTGGATACACAGTTTTGCTTCTTAGATGACCAACTTACTAGTTTGTCACCTAAGAATTGTAGTCCTCCTGATGTACTTTTCTTGTCCATCTTACATCCTGCAAAATCCGCGTCAGTATAACCAAGTAATTGAAAATTTGAGTTCTTAGGATACCATAGTCCAAGTGTTGGGGTTCCTTTGAGATACTTCATTATTCTCTTCACAGCTAGCATGTGTAACGCCTTTGGATTGGCTTGGAACCGAGCGCATAGACATGTGGCGAAAACAATGTCAGGTCTGCTGGCTGTGAGATACATGAGTGATCCGATAATTCCCCGATATGTGGTTGGATTGACTGGCTTTCCATCTGGGTCTGAGTCAAGCTTACAGGAAGGAGACATTGGGGTGTTCTTCGTAGTTGAATTCTCAAAGTTGTACTTCTTGAGTATGTCGAGGATGTACTTTGATTGGTTAATAAAGATGCCTTTTGAAAGTTGTTTAACTTGAAGTCCAAGCAAAAATTGAGTTCTCCCATCATGTTCATTTCGAATTTCGTCTTCATCAAATCGCCAAAATCTTTGCACAATTTTGGATTTGGGGACCCAAAGATAATATCATCAACATATATTTGAACGAGAAGAATCCCTGATTTATGTCTTTTAATGAAGAGTGTTGTGTCAATCTTTCCTTTCGTGAACCCTGATTTAATCAAAAAATCTGAGAGTGCCTCGTACCAAGCACGTGGGGCTTGTTTTAGTCCATATAGAGCTTTCTCTAGAAAGTACACATGGTCAGGATGAGTTTCACTCACAAAGCCTGCAGGTTGAGCTACGTAAAACTTCTTCTTTCAGTACCCCGTTGAGGAAGGCTGTCTTGACGACATCTGGTAACAGTAAAGTTTTTGTGAGCAGCATACGCCAGAAATAGTCGGATGGCTTGATTCGAGCAACTGGAGCAAATGTTTCGTCGTAGTCAATTCCTTCTTGTTGATTGTAGCCTTTTGCCACTAATCGGGCCTTGTTCCGAATGGCGATTCCATCTTCATCTCTTTTGTTTTTGAAGACCCACTTGGTTTCTATAATTGTTTTGCCTTGTGGTCTTGGGACTAATTTCCACACTTGGGATCGCTCAAATTGATTGATTTCTCCTGCATAGCTTGTATCCAGTCTGGATCAGCTAATGCATCTTCGATTTACTTGGTTCGCTTTGACTAGAAAGCATGCATATAAATTCTCGTTTATTGTTGAGGAGCGTGTGCTTATTCCTTGATTTGGATCTCCGATAATTTGAGACGTCGGGTGATACTAGTCCGTTTCTTGTGTGAGGAAGTGGTTGACTCAATTACTCATGGTCAAGTTCCTCACTAGGTAACTAGAGATTTCAATGGGAGTTTGATCTTCGTTACCTGAATTATCCGATGGGACATTCTCTTCATCTTCATTGTGGATTTGCTGAGGTGGGATACTTGAAGTCATCTCATCAGCCTCTGTTGAAGTGTGTATAGACGGAACTGTTGTATCAGTTCGTTGTGGGCGAGGGCATATATAGCTGATCAAACAGGAGATTCAGTTCGTCTTCATCAAATGTCTGTGAAGTAGATGATCCTTCTTCGGTGAAGAGTTATGTTGATCTTCAGTCAATATTCTTAAGACTCCAGGTTGTGGACTTATCTGTTCAGCAGCAATAGATGGCGTTTCAAGAACGTAATATTTGCACTTTCCATGACGGTTCGTTTTGTGGCAGGTAGACTCTGTATGCCTTGGACTCAGCAGAGTATCCAATGAATATGCCTTCGATTGCTTTAGGATCGAATTTTCCTCGGTCTTCTCTATCATTAGAACGAAGCATTGCAGCCAAATACTCGAAGAAACTTGATGTTGGTATTCTTTTGTTGATGAGCTCGTAAGGAGTTTTTCCAATTGTAGTTTATTTGCTAGTCTATCCTCCAATTCTTTAATCTTCACACTATACTGGTCTGTCTTAGATGAACTAGTCTCCCTAGAATGTAAGCTCTTAGGAGTTCCTCTATCTTCGTATGGGAACTTCTAAGTTCTGACTCGAGACTAATGATCTTCTTTTTAGACCTAGACAATTTGTCTCTTCTTCGTTTATACATTTCTGCTCATGTTTCATGTTACGTATTCTATTCTATACGATTCCTAACATGGTCAATAATGTGGAAGGAGAGACTACCTCTTTTGACGAGGTGGATGCGTTGTCTTCGTCCTTCGGTTGGATGTTTCGGCGTCCTATTTATTGTCGAGACCTGGCCATGAGGGCTAAATTCTCTTCTTCAGAACTCGACATGTCCTCGAGCCATTGGTCTTGTTCGGCCATGAGAGCTACTCCAGCTTCCTTCTGTTTAGTCCAGTTGGAGCTTCCTGGAGTAGTAGTTGGCATCTCTCTTCTTTCGGAAGAGTGCACTCTCTGGCAAAGTGACCTGCTTGCCACAGTTGAAGCATTTGTTAGCCCTCTTTTGGGTTCTTGACTTCGAGCTCTCTGGTGCACGTTCTTTGTTTTTAGAGCTTTTGTAGTCCGAAGTCTTTTTGGCTGAGGTTGAAGACTTCTTTTGAAGTACTTCTTACTCATCATTTTTCCAATTAGAGCCAACTGCTTTCCTAGAGCTTTCATGTTTGGCTCAATGTCGGAGTCCGACTCTTCTTCTGACTCTGAAGGAGAAGGAGGCCTAACGATCTTTTCTTGATTTTGAGCTCCTCTTCTCCGAGACTAAGGCAACAGTCATCGATCTGTTTGCCCTTCTGCTCCTTGTGAATCTCGCTTATATCATCCTCATGTTGTGCGAGATTATCAAACACGGCATGGATATCCAACTCCTCTAGATCTTTATTCTGTCGAATTTGAGTGGATATTTTCTTCCATTCCGCGGTCAGAGAGAGAGAAATCTGATGTTTGTCTCCATATTGGTCTTCGTGATTTCTATCTTCCTCATCTCGTTGAGAAGACTGAGGTATCTTTGGTAGATCTCATATAGCCTCTCCTCCGGCTTTGCTTTGAAGGAGTCGGTCGTAAGGCAGTGAGAATGTTCGCCTTTTTGCCTTTATGCCAACTTCCGTCCTTTGCATCATCCTATGCAGTTCATCCCACATTCCTTTAGCCGATGAAAGGCTATCATCTATCTATATTGTCGTTGGGGATGCCCTTGCATGAGGGTATTCATAGCTACTAGATCAGCCTTAGCTCGAGCCCTTTCCTCTATAGACTATTCCCCAGGCTCCTTTAGTCGCCTAGAAGGTGGAATTGGAGGAGTAGCTGTTTCATCACCGGGTACATGGACCCAGAATTGTGCGGTCCCCTCTTCAAAGAGACTGCAGTAGATTTTCAGCTTGATCTTTTAAGCGATGAAATTGAGGAAGCGGCTTCTCCAAACGGTATATTTGCCTCGTTGCAAAAATCGGCGGACGGTTGTCATTTCGGAGAGAATATGCATCCATTTTGTGTTGTAGTTGAGTTGTTCAAGGATCTTCGTTAAGTGTTTGAAGGTTTGAAGATGATGTATGTGCTTCACAAGTGACAAAGTTCGTTAGTAGTGTTTGATTCGTAAAATAGTTCGAGAATTATTTTCGATACAATCTTTAAAGTTTTGATTAATTTCGTCGAAATAGAATATATATGTAGTGTTCTCGTCGGCGAGAAAGTCTGTCAGCAAATCGAAAATTGCTCAAAATCGTGGTCAGAAAAATTTCGGATCGTGAATTTATTTCGATCCTAACGAAACATTCGTTAGTAAGTTTCTCGACAAGTCAAAATAAATCTGTTGACTGGAAAAGTTTCTCGCGTGTAAATGATTTTCGCCTGGTCAAACGTTAAAGGTCTGACTGAAAAAGTTTTTCGAGAGAAAGTTTGTACGCATGCAAAGTCAAAATTTATCTCTCTCAAAAAGATTTTCGCTGAATAATGCTCGAGAAATATTTGTAACTAAATCGTTTCTAGTGTTGACGATTCTAGCGCTGACTTCGTATTCTGACCGGGAAATATCTCGCGCCAAGTTTTTCGATCGAGAAATTAATCCGATCGTAAACCTAGCGAGAAAAAATTAAAATGATCGAGAAATATCACGATAGGACGATTAACACAAATTCAAGCAAAAACAACGAATTAGACCTGAAATTTCAGGTATTTGCTCGCATTCATTTACTACTACGCACGAACAAGCAATTAAACACGTTATGAAGCAAAATATGTCCAAAATTCTTCAAATCAGAACGTGTTCTTCATGTTCTTCGCAAACAGTAAAACACAAAATCATTTAATCCTTAAAACGAAGTTCAAATAGCTACAAATCTGATCGCAATCAACATTTAGCACTTAAACGACCACAGAAAACTCAAATTCAAGTCAATTAAGCACAGAATTAAGCTATTGGTCGAAAATAATTTTTTGCGCCAAACTGTTCTTCGATGAACAGTATCAGAAAATGATTTTCAATCCATTCTAACATTTTCGATTCAAAACAGAACGAATCTGCTCTGATACCAATTGTTAGGTCCTACGATAACAACTCAAGATCCTAGCATGAATTCTAAGTAATTCGTTGATAATGGTCGACATTGAAATTCGATCGAATACTCAAATGAAAACAAGAGAGAGAATTCGAGTAGAGTGAGAAAGTTACTATTGTTTTCTCTCTCTAGAAATTGAATTGCAAGCCTTTCGGATCAATTTCCAAAATTTTCTCTATTGATTGCGATTGATTACAAAGTATTTATACCAAACACACTTGGTATAAATATCTAACTAGTCCTAAACTAAGGACAAATATAAGAAAACCTTAAAATACAAGGACAACTAATGAAATCAAGCACAATTAAATTGATACTCTACAACAACAGCTTAACACACATGGGCAATTGGAAATTCAAACCGAACTAGCCTCATGCGAAGGGAAGGCATTATGTTTCATTAAAGAGATGATGTTACAATTGTCTTTTGTGTAAATTATTCTATCTAGAAGGATCTAAAATGCAAAGGTGATATTAACATGGACTGGTCCATTATTAATTGATTCAAACAACTTTTAATCCCATTTATAGGGCCACTTGAATTATTTATGTTGGACTTAATGGGATGTCTTGCAACTGAACGTGCACTAGTCAAAAATCTATTCTATCGTATTAAGGTGAGAGGCTAGATAAACCGTCAACTGATCTATTTCATTGACCAATCAGAATTTTTTCTACTTCTCTTAAAAAAATAAGACTTATTAATTCATATACCTTCCATAACCTATAAAACTACCAATTTATGTTTTTAGTATATTAGTAAATTAAACTATTTAATATAAAAACAACCTACTTTTATTGCACACACTGCCAGAATACTAATTTTTGTAAAGAATAAAGGACAAACATTTTCAGTCCGACTACCCCATCTACCATTATCAGCACGATAACCTCGTTTATTACCAAATAACAATATCACATTTATAGCTCGGCACCAGGAAGTTAACGAAATAAATACGCTAAGGATACACAAGGTGTGCTTGCTAATTGATATTTGATAACAAAGTCATTTGCAAAATTAAGGATTTCGACACAAAAACCTCATTTATTACATATAACGTATGGGTTCCCGTATAACTAACTAGTCCAATGCTGCAAGTGTTCGAATACATAAATAAATGCAATATTATTTTGATTTATAGAGTTAGTTTTCATTTATATGTGTTCATGTATGACATGATGATTCTATTTTAACTAAGAAATCTTTTCGAGTAAAGAAAGGGAAATAATTTTATGATGTTATGATTATAATAAATTAGAAGTTTAAGAATCAAATTGTAATTTAGCATGAGAAATTGACAACGACAACTAGATTTATAGACAGTTTCTTAATGGCTTCTCCAATTATATATAGAAAGATAATAATAACTAGTAATTTTCTGCACACTCTATGTGTGTGCTTAAATGTAATTATATCTGAAGTTGCTTTCAGTTTTTGAAATTTATAATTGATAATGTTTAGAGGAATACTTTGTAATACTTAAAAGTCAAGTATTGTGTTGGTATACATATAATAAATAAAAAATAAAAGTGTCCGATGATTATTCATTTATTACATATAATAGAATTAAATTGCAATTAAATTGACAGATCACATGTGACATAATTTTTATAGCCATCACCCTTAAAGATAACTAGTTCTTTTCTACACACCCTAGCTTAAATATAAATATATAAGTACAATATAAAGAAAGTTTAGAAATGTTATAATAATTATTCAATTAATTACATTATTAATAGTAGGTTAAATTGTAAATTATCAAGCAAAGTGCTAGTTTATTGTAGGTCCACTTGTTACCAAACAAGGATCAAAAGATTATTAGAAAGATAAGACCGCAAGAAGCACCTTTTAGTGGGTGTTAGTGTGTGTGTTTTATCGAGAACTGCTTCAAGGAATTTTCTTTTGATAAACCCTAACAAGGGTAGAAATGGGCTTTATATACCACAAACTCTTTGGTATATTAAAGCCCAAGTCCAAAACTTCTACAAAATACTAGTTGTCTCCCCACCTACTACAATACATTAATATCTCAATTTTAACCCAAAACACATATAAATAGAGGACACTATAATTAATTCCTAACAATCTCCCCCTTAGTGTCCTCGTCCTCTTGTTGATGTCTTCTGCGTCTTCCTTTTCTTGGGGCTCGCTAGCTCGTATGGTGATTTCCGAAGTCCTAAGATGTGTTCATATGACCTTAAAACACTTCGAAATGATATTCTCTCAGATATGATCTCGATCACTTCTTGTACTTCATTTGGACTTCGTGTTCTTCATCTTTCAGCTGCTCGAGAATACCTCTAAGCTTGTTGCGAATGATTCGAAGTGTACCATCGCTGAACTTGTTGATCTCTGATGTCTTCATCAGCCTTTTATCTCCCTTGTAGTTGATGTAAACGACTGATGGATCATCACTTCATTGGTTATGTGTCCTTCGCCAAAACTTGTGTCAGGAACTTCGAAGGACGGTTTTGTCAGGTTTACCCTCTTCATATTGCTTTCCACTGCCATTTGGAGGTCATGAGTCGCGTTGAACTTGACTTGGCGCATCAAGAATCGCTTAAGAGCGACATATCCAACCTTGAGGTCTGGATTCTGAAGCGTTCCAAGAAATCTGTAGCTTCCAACCATCCGAACTATGTCCTCACCTCTTAAGTAGGAGAGATCGCCTTCAGTCATTTCTTCGACTGTTCCATCTTCTCGCTGTATCTTGTAGATGGGAAATTCGTAGAAGTCGAGTCGAGCTCGTCGTACTCTGATGATTGCCCTAATTCTGGCTCGTTCCTTCTCTTCACTTCGAAGAGACTCAACATCAGCTCCTTTCCCTTTCATCCTAAGTCCTCGACGGAGAGAAAGCAGGTACCGAATGGCAGTTGGTCTTGAAAGATGGGTTAACCCTCTGAGTTCCAGCTCATCCAGCTGCTTAATCCTATCTTCTTTTCTCCAGATTCTCCGTCGTATCTCTTCTTGATAGGGAGCAACTACTTTGGCGTTCTCCCATGGTAGATTAAGCTCTTCTCTTATCTTTGACTTCAGGGGAGGGCATTCTTCATCAGCGACGTGGTGTTTGAGAAGCTCGGAAAGTTCTGGAATTGCGGTTTCGTAGTCTTCACCTTCCTCAAGCTCTTCATCGTCGAATAGGGCAAGGCTTACGCTGGCTTTCATCAGAAAGTATCTGGCATTCTCCATTAAGCCCTTAGCTATGGCTGGGTCCATTGGTTTTGTTAACCAATCCTCGTTGAAAATGTACTTTTCAACAGTGGTGTGAGGATTGTATAACTCTTCGAGGGATAGGGTGGGCTCATTGGTAGGAGATGAGGGAGATATTAGAGGGCTTCTTAGATAGTGTGTGTCTGGTGATGTGGCTTGTTGGGTTGTTTTGGTAGTAGGTCAGGTAGATTTTTTGGTTTGTGAGGGAGTAGGTGTTTTGGTAGTTCGAGTCACTTGCTGTTGTTGAGGTTGTGGCTCTGGCTGCTTCTCCCCCTCGGGACGACCCACCCTCAACCTCCGGGTTGTCACGTGGCTGATTCGAAGTCTGAGCCTCACCTCGGCACGTGAACGGAAGCTCAAGGCGTCTAAGAACCTCTGCTTCATATTCGTTGCGCTTCGTTGCAGTGCGGAGTCTGGCGATGACGACATCAATCAGTTCCGTCACAGGAACATTCCACGGACCGTCGTCAGGGGCAGTAAGGGGATCGGTTTGAGACGGTGCTTGTTCGGGACGAAGGCTTTGCCCTTGTCTCGGGAAGAACTCCCAATCGCGTTGTACACTTGGGAAATTATGGAGTCTTGGAGGTCTTTGGCGAAGTCAGCTAGGCGAGCATTGAGTGTGGCCTCCGTCACGAATGGGGAAAATAACGGGACGGAGTCACGAAGACGTTCCGTCGTCACAACATCAGTAGAAGGTACTGATGTTCCGCCTGTTTGCACAGGACTGAATGAACCGAAGCCACTAAGGCAAGTCGTTGACATCGATGCTGAGATGGGCTCAGATCGATGGCCCAAATCAGCAGCTGGAGTGGTGTTGACCACTGTGGGACTTCCGCTTTGTCCCAGACTAGTAGCTAGTACAGTGACATCGAAGAGCGTTCTGGACAGGTCACCAAGACCTGACAGTGCAAAAAGAGGTGTATGTGTCCTAGTAAAAGAAGAAATATAGGTGGTGAGGTTACTAGACTCGTTGCGGACAATGAAAGTGCAGTGTGAGGCGGAGGACTACATATTTCAACATCGACCACCTCAGAGCGAGGAGGAGATGGCTGACGTGGTTCCTCGTGAGAAAGTGAAACAATCATCTGTTGAGAGACGATTGAGTGGACAGGTGGGGTAGTTTGCGCGATTGGACCAGATGTCGCGACTTCTACTCGGGGGAGGACAAAGTCATCCCCTGAACCTATGGGATCGGTCCGGATTATTTGCTGACTAGAGGATGGAGTAGGATGATCGTGCTTTTGTTTAGTACGTAGTTCCTTCTTGCTGCTGTTGGCATCCCCTTTCGATTTTCTCTTTCGTTTTTGTTTTGGAGATACGGAGCGTCCTAGACCTATACCCGGTTGTCGGGGTTGGCTAGTCCCGGGGTTAGATTCAACTGGATTCTGTTGAATCGTGGGGATTTCTTCTAGACTGTTGGCTCGCAGGTAGGCTTGCAGCATGGGATCTGCTTTGTCGAGGAGTTGAAGGAGGTGTTCCCCTAATAGCATGGCTTCTTCATCGAATTTCGACTTTGTCCTCGTGGATTGTATTTTGCCGAGCTTGGGTATATCATAGCCTTAGAGTTGGGGACGACGTTCAATTTCTGGGTGAAGGTCGATGAAGTGTTGAACCAGGATGGGAAACCATCTTACGTAAGGGAGGACTCTTGTGGAGCTGAATTTTCGTCTTCGCAGTTGATCAACAAGGTCAGACCATATTAGTTCGGCGATATCGTAGTTTTTGTTGAAGACTATGCCGTGGAAGATCAACATGATATGGCGGTTGCAGCGGTCGGATCCGGTGTGCTTAGGTGATAGGCACTTGTTGACGATTAAGAATAGCGTCCGCCAGGGTCGAGGTATGTCTTTGGCGCAAACGTCTGGGAGATGAATGGATTTCTGGCCATTGGGCTTGTATCCCATGAAGAGGAAGTCGGCAATCAACTGATCAGAAGTCGGATGTTTATCATAAATGAGTGAGGCTGGTAGGTTTAGTTGGGAGCGTATTGTAGCGGGGGTCAGGACGACAATGGTGTTGTCAATTTGGGCAGAGAGACGGATTGGTTGCGGGTTGTCGGTTGGATTTGGGAGCGAGGACCAAAATTGTTGTACGTAGACTTCGGGGACACGCTCGATTTTACAAAAGGCATTGTTGAGAGGATGGTTTTGAAGAATTTTGAGGATGATAGGATCGGGGCATTGGGTATTTTCAAAATCCAATTGGACGTTATTGGGAAGCTTTTGAGCCCAGTCTTTAGATGGGAAAACTTCGTCAATATCGCGCACCATAGTGATCAATCTGTAGAGATAGGATGCAAACATTAGTAAGATAAGTTTTTTTTTTTTTAAATGTTCACGAGACTTATAAATTAAAATTTCTAAGTTCGGCAAAGTTATGGAAATCAGTTATTGAACTGACGATGAGACAGGTTTAAAGTGATGAGAGGTAATCGCACTATTGAGATGTGGGACTTGGATAATGTTAGCCATAAAATTTGGTTGAAAGTTGAATGATTAGATTTCAATCAGGTAACTTTTAGTGAAAAATCGCACAATATGTTTGCGGGACTTAGAAAATTTCAAGATCTTGTCTTGTATGATAATCGGACGATTTAATGATTA
Organism: Craterostigma plantagineum; assembly: GCA_027422505.1. NCBI lineage: Eukaryota > Viridiplantae > Streptophyta > Magnoliopsida > Lamiales > Linderniaceae > Craterostigma > Craterostigma plantagineum. The sequence goes on along the minus strand of JAPQWV010000371.1, from coordinate 363,461 downwards.
AGTGAAGCATTCAATCGGACAAATTCAATCTCAATGATGTATTGGCAGAATCGGGCGATGGAATGAAATCGGGCGATTGAGAGTAGTATAGGCGGATTGAAGATGCAATCGAGCGATTTAATATTGAAGTTTGAAATCGGGCAATTTAGAGTCGATTGAGAGTAAAATCGAGCGATGGAGTCAAATTGGGCGATTGAGTCAAATCGTGCGATTAAAATCGGGCGATTGTAAGTAGACACTTGCAATTGCAATTGAAATTGAAATTGAACTTGTAAGTAGAAAATCAATTTTCGGGCGATTGTGGGACAGCTGTGAGAAAGAATACGTACGAAGAAATCGGCCGATTAAAACAAATTGGGCGATTTAGGAAGGAATTAGACTTTTGAATTTGGGTGTAAAATCGAGCGATTAAAGACAGTTTATCCCAAACAGCTGAGAACCGAAAATCAGGCGAAATGAGTTTGAAATGCAAGAGCGACTGTGAGCCCGAAGTAATCAGAAATAACAAAAGCAAGCTAAGCAAAACAGATAAGTGATATTAAGATCATCTCAGTAACCACATAGAATAGAAATTTGCATATTCAAAGCAATGAACTGAAGGTTACATATGGACGAACTCGTAAACCCTAAACTAACAGCTCTGAGAAAAAAATAGAAATCGAACCAATACTTGCAGATGCAGTGATTGCGCTTACGTAGGTAGGTCGGACTTTCCAGAAAGATGCAAAGAGAGGGATTTGTGAGCTTGAGCGATGTAGGTATTTCAAGATTTGAGAGAGATCTAACAGCGTTAATCGCATAAATTTGGGGAAAATAATGAGAAATCGGGCGATTTTAAATTTATATGAAGTAAGGTTACTGTAGCGGAGTGGCCGATAGAGAAATCGGGCGAACAGCAAATCGCCGATATTAATCCGTAGCTGAATCTGAATGGCACAGTTAGAAAAATCGGACGATTTTGAGAAATCGGCCGAAACGAAATGAAATTTTAGAAGAACGGACGATTCTTGTGCATTGCATAAATTAGCTTTGAAGAATATCAAGGATATCAAAATGTTCAATTAATCTATGATACTAGGCACCAAAATTTAATATCAAATCACCGAGATTTCCAAGATCGATTTCTGTGAGACAGAGTCCGATAAACGACAAAGAAAGCTTCGCTTTCGTTCGCGGCGCTAAGCCCTCAAGTCAAAAGTTCATCTGTATCATTGATTAGGTCCTCTAGACGAACGACTTTGTTGTTGGATTTGTGCCTATAAATAGACCCGATTGAAGAAACATGGTAAGATCGTAAATCATTCAATCGAACGAATCGAGTTCCTAAAGATGAACTGGAATCAGCAGCGAGACCAAGAAGAGAACAGAGAGCACGCAGAGTTAGTGCGTCGCTTCAATCACAATCTGGATATGTTAGTACTGGAGATTGCACTTCTTATGTGCTTGTTCATCGTTTTTATGGCGATTCTGTTTTGGGTTTTAACACAGCGTACTGGCTTTTGAGACCTTGTTACGCATTTCAAGTGATTTTCATAGTTTCCCTTGCTGGAGTAATTTGGTGTTTTGAAGATGTTTTGCGTATTTGAGTTGTAATATCGTTTTTTCGCCTATTGAAGGGTGTACGAATCATTAAAATTAGTTTGTGAAACCAACTACTCCCCTTCAATCTGTGTATATCATTAAAACGCTCCCCCTAGATTCGAGTAATTCCTGCAAAAACTTCCCCTCAAACAAAGCATATATGCATATAATTAAGCGCCCCTCAAACTAAGCATATATTATTAAGCCACCCTTAAACCAAATATTAATATTTTATTTTATTTTAATTTTAATTTTTTTTTAAAAAATTTTTTAATTTTGTTTAATTATTAAATAAGAAGAACAAGTATGTGCACTCTTACAAAAGGCGTCGTGGAGGTAGATCACCTAAGGTTCACGATTCAGCATTCCCAACTCAGATACAAGGAAATGGAATCGTGTTTCATCCAGGGCCTTGGTAAATAAGTCGGCCAACTGAACCTCCGTATTTACGAAGTACATGGCAATTGTGCCCTTCTCCACATGGTCTTTTATAAAGTGATACCTAAGATCTATGTGCTTTGTGCGAGAATGGTGAACAGGGTTACAAGTAATGGCTATGGCGCTCTTTGAGTCGCTATATATAGGAATATTATTGAAATCAAACCCGTAATCCTGTAGTTGCGTTCGCAACCACAGAATTTGAGAGCAGCAACTCGCCGCAGCTACATACTCCGCCTCGACAGTAGATGTGGATACACAGTTTTGCTTCTTAGATGACCAACTTACTAGTTTGTCACCTAAGAATTGTAGTCCTCCTGATGTACTTTTCTTGTCCATCTTACATCCTGCAAAATCCGCGTCAGTATAACCAAGTAATTGAAAATTTGAGTTCTTAGGATACCATAGTCCAAGTGTTGGGGTTCCTTTGAGATACTTCATTATTCTCTTCACAGCTAGCATGTGTAACGCCTTTGGATTGGCTTGGAACCGAGCGCATAGACATGTGGCGAAAACAATGTCAGGTCTGCTGGCTGTGAGATACATGAGTGATCCGATAATTCCCCGATATGTGGTTGGATTGACTGGCTTTCCATCTGGGTCTGAGTCAAGCTTACAGGAAGGAGACATTGGGGTGTTCTTCGTAGTTGAATTCTCAAAGTTGTACTTCTTGAGTATGTCGAGGATGTACTTTGATTGGTTAATAAAGATGCCTTTTGAAAGTTGTTTAACTTGAAGTCCAAGCAAAAAATTGAGTTCTCCCATCATGTTCATTTCGAATTTCGTCTTCATCAAATCGCCAAAATCTTTGCACAATTTTGGATTTGGGGACCCAAAGATAATATCATCAACATATATTTGAACGAGAAGAATCCCTGATTTATGTCTTTTAATGAAGAGTGTTGTGTCAATCTTTCCTTTCGTGAACCCTGATTTAATCAAAAAATCTGAGAGTGCCTCGTACCAAGCACGTGGGGCTTGTTTTAGTCCATATAGAGCTTTCTCTAGAAAGTACACATGGTCAGGATGAGTTTCACTCACAAAGCCTGCAGGTTGAGCTACGTAAACTTCTTCTTTCAGTACCCCGTTGAGGAAGGCTGTCTTGACGACATCTGGTAACAGTAAAGTTTTTGTGAGCAGCATACGCCAGAAATAGTCGGATGGCCTTGATTCGAGCAACTGGAGCAAATGTTTCGTCGTAGTCAATTCCTTCTTGTTGATTGTAGCCTTTTGCCACTAATCGGGCCTTGTTCCGAATGGCGATTCCATCTTCATCTCTTTTGTTTTTGAAGACCCACTTGGTTTCTATAATTGTTTTGCCTTGTGGTCTTGGGACTAATTTCCACACTTGGGATCGCTCAAATTGATTGATTTCTTCCTGCATAGCTTGTATCCAGTCTGGATCAGCTAATGCATCTTCGATTTTACTTGGTTCGCTTTGACTTAGAAAGCATGCATATAAATTCTCGTTTATTGTTGAGGAGCGTGTGCTTATTCCTTGATTTGGATCTCCGATAATTTGAGACGTCGGGTGATATCTAGTCCGTTTCCTTGTGTGAGGAAGTGGTTGACTCAATTACTCATGGTCAAGTTCCTCACTAGGTAACTAGAGATTTCAATGGGAGTTTGATCTTCGTTACCTGAATTATCCGATGGGACATTCTCTTCATCTTCATTGTGGATTTGCTGAGGTGGGATACTTGAAGTCATCTCATCAGCCTCTGTTGAAGTGTGTATAGACGGAACTGTTGTATCAGTTCGTTGTGGGCGAGGGCATATATATAGCTGATCAAACAGGAGATTCAGTTCGTCTTCATCAAATGTCTGTGAAGTAGATGATCCTTCTTCGGTTGAAGAGTTATGTTGATCTTCAGTCAATATTCTTAAGACTCCAGGTTGTGGACTTATCTGTTCAGCAGCAATAGATGGCGTTTCATCGAACGTAATATTTGCACTTTCCATGACGGTTCGTTTTTGTGGCAGGTAGACTCTGTATGCCTTGGACTCAGCAGAGTATCCAATGAATATGCCTTCGATTGCTTTAGGATCGAATTTTCCTCGGTCTTCTCTATCATTTAGAACGAAGCAGTTGCAGCCAAATACTCGAAGAAACTTGATGTTTGGTATTCTTTTGTTGATGAGCTCGTAAGGAGTTTTTCCAAATCTTTTATGAATGCTAGTTCTGTTCTGAGTGAAACAGGTTGTGTTCACCGCTTTGGCCCATAGAAAATGAGGAAGTTTCGATTGTACTAGCATTGTACGAGCTGCTTCAACTAGACTACGATTTCTTCTTTCCACAACCCCATTCTGTTGGGGTGTCCTCACTGCTGCGAATTGCTGAGCGATTCCTAATGATGAATAGAAATTGTCAAGCAATTGATTCTTGAATTCAGTGCCATTGTCAGTTCGAATCACTTGAACATTGCATTCTAGTGAGTTCTGAGTCTTCCTCACAAAATCTATGATCAAGTCGGGCGTCTCATCTTTCGTCCTAAGGTATCTGGTCCACGTATATCGAGAGAAATCATCCACTATTACCAGAATGTACTTTCGTCCGTTGATGCTTTGTACTCTCATAGGTCCACACAGATCCATGTGCAGTAGTTCTAGTGGTCGGGACGTTGAAGCTACGAACTTTGCCTTGTGTGATGCTCTTCTCATTTTCCCCATTTCGCACGCACTGCAGAGATGTTCCTTGTGATATTTTAAGGCTGGTAATCCACTCACTAGATTGTCGGTGTGTAGTCTATTCAACATTTTGATGTTGAGGTGGGATAGTCTTTGATGCCAAAGGTCACTTTGTTGAATTGAGTTCTTCGTCATGAGACACAGTTTGGACGAGTGTCGAGTAGTTTTCAAATCGATTGTATAAAGATTTGTCTTCCTCGTTCTAGTTAGAAGGTCTCGACCACTCTTATCAGTAATACTGCAACCTTCAGCATGAAATTGAACCTTTAGTTGTCTGTCGCAGAATTGACCAATGCTGAAGAGATTATGACTGAGACCCTCAACATATGAAACCCCCTTGATCGTCAGGTTATCATGAATTAGATCGCCATGTCCTAAGATAGGAGCCGCGTGGTTGTTTCCAAAGCGCACATTTCCACTGAATTGTTCGGTGTAGTTACTCAGAAGCTCTTTTCTTCCAGCCATGTGTGTAGAGCAACCAGAATCAAGTATCCACACATGACGGATCTGCAAAAAATAATCAATGAGATTTAGGTACCCATTTCAGGACGGGTCCTCCCTTATTAGTTTTATAGTCTGTGTATGCCTTTCTTATGGGTCTGTTTCTAAGGTCAGTATTAAATTTATCTATAACTCCAGTTGATTGCTTAGGGACCCATATCTTTCTAATTCCAAGAGGATGACAGTGATTTGTCCATGCTCTGAGTTGTTGTTTTGTAACCCATATGCTACGCATTCCTATAGCTTTGACTTTGTTGGCTTGTCCTTGTCTTTTGTCAGGTTTGTACTTTGATTTAAGAGAGGATAGTGGTGTTTCCTTGGAAGTACTGACATTGGTAGATTGGTATTTAGCGTTTAAGATAAAAGCATCATCATAGCTAGAATAGTAGGTACGATTCTTAGTAGTCGTTACAGGCTTAAGAAGAATAGACGAAGGTTCAGCAGGATAATTATTAGCACACAATTGACCCCTATTACAAAAATTTGAACTAGACGCTTCAAAATCGACAGGCTGCTTCTTTTTAGAGGAATAAGCGACATCGCTCTTTGGTAACCTGTCTCCTGTGGCTTTCTTCTTCCCTTTCTTATTTAGAGAATTGCCTGTGAGCACATGCAAGGATGGGTTAGTAAGCTTAGATTTGCCAGATGCAATCTGCTTTCTTTTCTTCCTAGTGTCGGTGGGGATGGACATTTGACATTTGGTTAAAGGAATTTGTAGAGATCCTGAAGCTATGCCGATGTCGATTTGAGTCTCTAGAGAGGGAATTATACTTAATAGAATTTTATTCTCTACTTGGAGAGTTATCCTTTCTGACTCTAGAGTTGAGACTGTAGTTCTGCTGCTGTCGATTTGTTTTTCAAGTGAGGAAATTATGCTAAGCAGTATTCCATTCTCTATCTGGAACTTTATCCTTTCAGATTCCAGGTTTGATTGCAAGTCAGACATTACTCTGATTTTAGTTGGTATATATGCATTAGAGATATTTGGTTCTTCGATACCTACTTCATTAGACAAAGGCGGATAAATAAGTAAGTAGTCATCAGGATTAGATAATGGTATTTCCCTAGTCTTGTAACTATCATACAGTTCTTCATAGTTAATAGTGATTTCTGCCCAATCGTTCCTATTTCTGTTTTTCTCTTCTAGTGCATCATGCGCAGATGAGTTTGTGAAAGGCATTAGGTAAGGCAGATTTAACCCGGAGAAACTAACATCATAAAGAGGGAGTGGTCTCTTTACTATAGAGTTTGGATTGAACCCTAATCCTTCATGTGGGTCAAAGAATTCTATGTCTCTAGGCTTATTCATGAAGATCGTTCTATCTGATTGTCCTCTCCTAATAAGTAAGTCTTCGAGCTTCTTAATCTTAGCATACAATTTTGCACGTTCTTTATTTAGGATATCGAACTCGCATGTTTTGTTGATTCGCTCATCGTTGCAAGTTGTCAATTTGTCCTTTTGCGCACTAATCTGTGTTTTCAACCCTTCTATTTCTAAGTCACGACTATCAACTTTAGATTGTGCTACTTCTAGCAGACATTCTAGGTTGCTATTCTCTCGCAATTGCTTAAGTAGGCATGCATAATTATTGTCAAACCGAGCCTGTAAGTCATTGACCTTTGATTCAGATTCAGATAGGTTAGCTCTCAAGTCAACTAAGCAAGTTTCTAATCTACATACTTCTTCACGGGTCGTATCTAGGATTTCTAATGTGTTAGATAACTTCAGTTCTGTTGACCTGAGGTATTTAAGTTCATTTTGAAGGATAATGGTTTTTTCTTGAAGTTCAGAATACAGTCGTAGGTTAAGAGTTTCTACCTCCTTTCCGGAAGACAGCTCCTTGTCTTCAGTATCAGCATTGGCTTCCATGTTCTTTTGCTCAGAGTCATCTTCTTCCACCAGAGCCATCAGGGCTATCTTCTCCATCTCACTTTCAGATGTATCGTCTAGCCAGTGGTCCTGTTCAGCCATCAATGCGGTTCCAGATTTCTTCTGCTTGAGCAGTTGAAGTTTTCTGGTGTAGTACTCTTCATCCTTTTTCTTGGGAAGGTAACAGTCTCTAGCGAAGTGCCCAGGCTTTCCACAATTGAAGCATTTGCTAGGCTCAGAGTCATTTCTAGTATCAGGTTGTTGAAAAGGCTTTGGCAGCTGTTTGGAACTTGATGAGACTCTCTGACGATTGGCAGATGATGATGATTTTTTGAAATGTTGTTTTGCCATTCTTTTCGTTATAAAAGCCACGTGTTTCTCGAAATCTTTGAATTCAGGGTCTGATTCTGTCTCAGAGTCTTCACTTTCTAGTGGACTGGAGGACTTAACAGATTTACTCTTTGCAGCTTTTGCACCTTTCTTAAGATTAGTATCTGTCACTAGGGCAACTGTGTCCATGATTGCTTTACCTTTCTTCTCTCCGATCGCTTCATAAACATCGTCATTGTGCTGCTCCAGACTTTCGTAAACACTGTGAATATCAATCTGATCTAGGTCCTTGTTAAGCCTGAAGTGTGTGGTGACTCTCTTCCATTCTGGAGGTAGGGAGGTAAGAAATTTGACATTGAGTTCCATGTTAGTTTTATGATGTTTATCTTCCTTAATTCGTTCACGAGGATCATGAATCTGTTGTAGGTCTCGCTGATTTGCTCATCAGGCTTAGCCTTGAATGAATCGTATGCTGCAAGGGTGTTGGCTTTCTTGGCTCTTAGTCCACTCTCTGTTCCTTGCATTAATTTTGCAATCCCATCCCACATTGCTTTAGCGGTTGGAAAGCTATCCACATCAGTATGTCATTAGGTAAGGCTTGCATCAAATAGTTTCTTGCCAGAAGATCTGCTTTAGCTCGTTTCTTTTCTGCATCATTGTATTGTGCTGGAGTTTGAGTATTGTGCTCTCTTGAACTGCTGGGGTGACGGTGTTGTCACCACGGACTGTGACCCAGAATCGTTGTGGTCCATTCTCAAGAGAATCGATGATGTCTGCCATTGTCCTTTATTTCAAGAAAGTTCAGGAATCTGCTTCTCCAGACTCCGAAGTCTCCGCGCCTCAGAACTGGAACACGAATGTCGCTTCCCATGGCTAATGAATCCATTTGTTGTTTGGCAGTGATCGTTACGTGGAAGTGATCTGCGAAATGAAATGTTAGTCTCGAACAATTTTAGTCAAGTTTGAGATAAATAAGAATAATATTTAGTATTCTTATTTTATTTATTTATAATATGGTGGTTGTTGCAAGAAAGAAAATAATCAAGACTAGTCGATGTTACTTCAAAACTTTTGGTTCTTGCGATTCTTGTTAAGAAAATAAATCGGACGATTTCAGTTTTAAATTGATCGAACAGGTTAAGAGCTGGAATAGGACAGCACAGATCCTAACTGTGAAAATTGAGTGACTTGCTGTTGATTTAAATTGGGCAACTCAACAAATTTACTTGGAAAGGTTGGGTCAGAAACTGAAATTGGACGATATGTTTCGGGCGAGGCTTAAAAGGATTTGATTCGGATGACTTTAGTTAAAAAAAAAAAAAGAAATCGGACGATTTGAAACTTATTACTAAGAGATTTAAATCGGACGATTTGTGGTAAGATAAGAATGTGTCAATCGGACAATTTGAGCGAAATCGTGCAAGGTTAATATTAATCGGATGATTTATCAGATAGGGCGATTTGACTCAAACTACCAATTAGTGTTTTGAAGAGAAGTTCGCTACAGTGAAATCGGGCGATTCTGTGGAATAATACGATTTCCTCTTGCAGGAAGGAAGGAAATCGGGCGATTTAGTCTTAGAGACTGGAAATCGCCGAGGCTTAAATCGGACGATTGTGGTGCAATCGACCGATTTTCCCTTATATTATAGGAATCGGGCGACCTGCGAAATTAAAGCATCTCCATCGAATCCTTCAAAATTCAAGAAGCTGTGTGTAAATCTACCCGAAAGTGAAGAACAGACCCAGTAAAAATAAATTTCAGACTCGATTTTCTGGTTTCAAAACAACTCAAACTTGACTATAATCTATGTGAAAGAACAGAAATGCACTCATTAACGATTTTCCTCACCAAAAGATGGTAAAAAAAACGATTTAAAAGGCACATCAATGAAAAATCGAAAATGGATTTTGAGCAAAGGTTCTTTCAAATCTTTTCAGAATTGAAGAAAACTGGATTCAAATTGATGAGATCGATCCACGTTTAACTCTGATACCACTTGTAGGTCCACTTGTTACCAAACAAGGATCAAAAGATTATTAGAAAGATTAAGACCGCAAGAAGCACCTTTTAGTGTGTGTTTGTGTGTGTGTTTATCGAGAACTGCTTCAAGGAATTTTCTTTTGATAAACCCTAACAAAGAAATGGGCTTTATATACCACAAACTCTTTGGTATATTAAAGCCCAAGTCCAAAACTTCTACAAAATACTAGTTGTCTCCCCAAACTACTACAATACATTAATATCTCAATTTTAACCCAAAACACATATAAATAGAGGACACTATAATTAATTCCTAACATTTATATTTTATAGTTACCCCTCACTTCTAGTATAATAAAGGTAACTTCCAAAAAATCCTCCAACTAAACTTTCAATCAACTAACTCCCTACTCACATATATTTATCATCAAGCTCCCTATTCAAAACAATTTGCACATCACTATCCACTTGACAAAAATGACAATTTTGCTCCTCATTTATGATTTTTTATAAATATTTTCTTCTCGAGACCATAAATTGAAATCACATACGATCGATGCCTTCCAATTTCATATTTCATTTCTCAAATCCTCCTTGAATCTTCAGCTCCAGCCCGCGCAGAAAAGCTCCGAGTTTACCCAATCCACCATGAGTTTCTCGGTCCAGGTAAGTTGAGGTAAGTTTTAAATTATTTTTTCGTCATCGTGGGTTACCCTTCGAGTTTCTTGAACTCGAGCGGACTGAATTGAGCTGAAGCGAACGGAGTTCTAGTGAATCACTATGATAAGGTGTATTGTGAACGTTTACGGCAGATGCATTGGCCTAAATTGGATGTCGAGTTATGGGTGTCGCCGCGTTTTGGATGTCGAGCTGTAAAGAGTTGAATCCCCATTCATTTTTCTACCGTTAGCATACTGTGGGTGTCAAGGGGGGTTAGAATTTCGCTAAAATCTGAATAATTTGTTGGTTAAAGCAATTTTATATATGCGATACCAAAGTATGTTGATTTACTGTACCCACGTTTCTTATATGAGGTTCATTTTGAAGTTTTCTAGCAGTACCATATGGTAATCGTTTGTCATCTTAATTTTAACATGTCCTATTATACCAAACTATGTTGTGGGGCAAGGTGGGGTACCACAAGGCTTACAGAGGCAAAGAAGCTGTTATTCCTGATCTTCATGACTTAGAGGATGACACATTTGACCAAATGCGATGGTATTATTGCTATGATGATGCCGCGTTATTGTTGATGTTCCAACAAAATTGTTTTGTATTGTGTTTGATAATGGCTCATGATATTAATGCTGGAAGTTATTTTTTGTTCAAGCTTGTTACCATGGTACAACAAGATAGTACCATTTGGTACTCCAACTGCTCAATACATGTTTTCTGATAACTGTTCAAGTGTTAAAACATGTAATTATTTGGTATTATAAAGTAACAACCTTACGTACTATACAAATACACATAGAGGTACTACAAGCATCAATATATTGGTTGTACAATTTAGTGTAAGCTCTCAGGCCTTATTTGCACAAGAATCTATAAGTTCTCGATAATGCAACACATGTGCGATAGGATACTATAAGTAACCTACGCAGGGCACTACACTGAAATATGTTTTGGTACTACAAACATCTATATATTGGAATTACGAATTAGGGTAAGCAGTTTTTATGATTTAATGGGTTTAAGGTAGTTAATTGCATGATATCTATCATTTGGTATCAATATTGGTGAATTAAGAATCTACGTGATTTCGATAATTAAACACATGGTACGACAAAGATTAGCACAATTTATGGTACTACAAACATCTATATATTGGTATTACAAACAGTATCTACTAGTACTACGAATCGTGTCATTAGGCGCGATACGTTCAGCGGGTTACCAAGCAATGTGCCACATGCGCCTAAGGGCACTGATCTGCAAAGTGTACTTGGGAGACAAAGTCTCCAAACGTAAACGAATGATAGCGATCACGTTCTCTGCAATCCTGTCCGGTGTACTTTGCGCATTCTCACGCCATCTCCTATTCCTTTCCATCCAAATGTGGTAAACAAGGGCAGCAAGAATATGACGGTTAATCATGTTGTGAAGATGCTTTCCCCTCCACGTTCGGGCGGCCCAAGTGACATCCTCTTTCCAGTTCGTGTTCGGCCAGCGCAAGCTAATCTTATCCTTCAGAATGTGCAACATTAGTATAAATGCACTGAAAAAACAAATGGTCAGTATTTTCAATACAGTTAGCATCACAGAGGATACAGAAATTAGATTGCGCCTGAAGGGCAACCCAAGTTTTGTCCCTAGTGGCCAACTTATCACGGAGGGCCAGCCAAAGAATAAAATCATTTCTGGGAACAGAGAGGCATCCTCCAAAAAGATGGACCCAAGGTGGAGGGTTCTGATGAATTCTGATGTTGTCCCGAGCTGAGGAAACGGTGAAGCGTCCATTCGCCGCTCCCAGCCAAACAATGGAATCACGCTCTGAAGGATGGACAGAAGGAAGGTTCTGGCTGACTTGTAGGTAGAACTGCAGGTATTCCCTGTTACGACACACAGGCCAGTTCCATCCATTAACCGAAATGACACTCGAAAGTCTGCTGTCAATCGGGAGGCCGATGTAGGACCCCGGTCCCCGTAAACTAGATCGGTCAATAAATGATGTATGTGACTTAAATGATCATGTGTTTAAATGCGTACATGTTATATGTTTATGCGATTTCATGAATTCCATGCTCGTGATTTTGTGGGAATTACGTGCCAATAAGAATATGTTTACGACGATCCCTAATTTATGTAAGGGATTTTACGCACTATTAAGGAAGGAAGAAGACTTAATGACAATTATATGAGAATTGGGCTAGAATATCCCTTAGACTAGGAAGTAGCAAAGATGGGCTAAGGCATGAAAATTAGGCCCAATATAAGAAAAGCTAAAATAAGGAGACAAAGTCCCCATTTCAAGGAAAACCCACGCCACCTATGTCCTATCTAACAAAATGAAAGAAAAATATCTAGCAAAAATTTTCAAAACCCCATAACCTTACTAACCACAAACGAAAAGCAAGAAAGAAGCAAGGAAGAGGTCGAAGGGAGCTTCAAACGACACCTCAAGCTACTTAAGGTTTAAGTAAGTAAATGAAATTATCATTTTTCGCCCTTGTGGTTTTATTACTAGAGTTAAGCGTGTTTAGGACTAGGAGATTTAGGAGACGAGATGTTACATAGACGGCAAAAGTCCTAACCTTGGACGAAAATCCATAAGCCAAAGATCTCCTTGAGCTTAGCTAAATGTTGGGTAGCTTAGTATGTGATTTAGAACTTGTAATTCTGGGTAAAGCTAGCCAAAAATCTGGTTTCGCGGGATGAAGAATGAAGTAGATAATAAATGTCGAAACAAGCAGGAAGGAATGTCGAATCAAAAATCGAAGTAAATGTCGAGATGCTAGCAAATATCGAAATGGTAGGATGTCGAGTCAACATATCGAGTTTATAGTGAATGTCGAGTAAAAAGTCGAGGTAAATTCCATATCGACATCTTGTGTTCCAAAATGTCGAGACCTCCTAACTAGATAAATGTCGAATTCAAAGAAATTGATATACATGTCGAGACAAACGTCGAACCGAATAGAATGTCGAGCTAGAGGGAAAATGTCGAGAACCAACGAAAAATGTCGAGGCCTATGATATCGAGATTTTTCATTGTATAAATGTCGAAACTCATGATGAGTTTCATGCCGACATTTCCAACTATAAATGTCGAAGAATAATGTCGGGATATTCAAGTAAATGTCGAATGATAAATATAATGCTGAGTAAAAGTCGAGATGCCATGGTAAGATGTCGAAGTCAAGAGATGTCGAGGCACAATGTCGAATGATAGCTAAAATGTCGAGCTTACATATCGAGATTTATATAATGTCGAGCCAAATGTCGATATTAAAATCAAGATCAGAATGTCGAGTCTCTCTATTGGGATAAAATGTCGGGTTGAACAACAAGATGTCGAGATGTTAAGAAAATGTCGAAAATGCTAGAGAAGATGTCGAGCTGAGCAAAAAGTCGAAATAAGAATGTCGAGGGAAAATGTCGACAATGATGTCGAGATTCACGTTGAGTCATGTCGACATCTTCTTCAAATGTCGAAAAATAAATGTCGAGATCTATATCTTAATAAATGTCGATATCTTAAAAATGTCGAAACCTTATCAATATAAATGTTGAAACCTTACCAATAAAATGTCGATCTTACTTAAAAATGACGAATCCTTTGTTAGGAATAAATGTCGAACTCAACAAATAATCTCGAGTCTTGTAAATATCGAATTATATCCCGACATTGGTATATTACGGGTAGTCTCGAAAACGCATACCGAGATCTTTACATACAACATCAAGGAAAATATTTCAACATTTTCAAGTACATAGATAACCAATATTTTAGAAAATGTACTGACATAATAATTTTATGATTAAGGTCGAAAATTAGGAATTTCGCCGAACCAGTTAGCAGTTAATCTACGGACTCCGGGTAAGTAGAAATCCAACTACGACACACAACTTATTTTACGTGCCTAAATTGCGTGATTACCTGCCTACGTGGTTTCATGAATCCGTAATTTGATTGAAGTATTTAAATGTGGTAAGTCTATGTTGCATATACCTGCATCGGCATATGCATACTCACGTGCACGCACGAACTCGTGAGGGAGAGTCGTGGGGTTGAGTGTGCGTACTATTATGTCGCTTGTATGCGACGAAGACCCGCCGATATAGGCCGGTGTGTCGACTCGTAGTTGAGTCATGGACGACTTCTATGGCACCCTATATGGCGTACGACGCCGATTATTATTGAGGCAGGAGGAGCGACCCAGGAAGGAGCGACCTAGCTATGCTAGCGTAGGCTAACTGGCGTAGGCAACTGCCCTATTTGCGGAAGGAGCGACCTGGAAGGAGCGACCTAGGGGGAATCCTAGCGTAGGCTACCAGCGTGGGCTACCGTATGACAGAGGGGACGACCTGGGAGGGTGCGACCTAGGGAGACCTAGCGTAGGCTACCCAGCGTGGGTCGCTGTCACGATCCTATTGAGGACATTTGAGCTCTTAGTGGTGCATAGTAAGTGCGTCGCGGGCCCCGAGTGACATTAGTCTGAGTACATTGATACGAGTGTTATATGCATCGGTGCGGATTGCCTTTGCGAGTGTTATATGCATCGACGCGGATTGTCGTTGCGGGGGAGTGTCACATGCATACATGCATGATTTCTGCTTACTGAGCCTCGGTGGCTCATTCCTTACGTTGTGTGTTGTAGGCACCGACGACCACGGTATGTGATCGTGTTGAAAGACAAGGCCGATCTTTTGGAGCTTCGCGCTGCTTTTGGGGTGGACGTGTGTGTGTGGATGACGACCTGTGAGGCCGGGCGCATAGGAGCTTTTGCTGTGCCGACACACCTTCGCCGTTGTAGTTAGACCATGTCTGCAACCTAATGTCCGACATGCATTCTTTTGTCTTGTATAGAACGAAGTTCCATTCCATATATGAAAATGAAAAAAAATTTGTACGTGTTTTCGGTGCACTTCTTTATTTACAAACTCGCTAGGCATGTAGCATGCGCTAGAATAGGCGGTTAGGAAGTCGGGTCGCGACAGGGTGGTATCAGAGCTTCGGTCACAGGTTCTGTAGACTGTCCACACACACACCCAAAAGAGCGGAAGCGGCCTTGCAAGTAAGTGTTAAGTCTATGTGAACTTCTATGTTGTATAACTTATTGGCCATAGGACAATCAGGATAGGGTATAGAGATGGTAAGAACGAGAGGTGAGTCGAGTGGTGGCAACGACCAGAACAGGGGAAACACGGCCCCTCCCGACAATCGGGACGCGACGATCTTCCAACTGACGGAACTAGTCCGCCAGCAGTCGACGCAGATCCAACAACTGATCCAGCAGAATGCTGCTAACACTGGGCCAACTCAGGCAGAAAGGACTGAGATGGTGGGAGAACGATTTAGGAGGTTGAACCCACCGACCTTCGAAGACACAGCTGACTCGACAGCAGCTGAGGATTGGTTGAGGACTCTCGAGAGTATGTTCGTCTATAGTAGGGTTCCGGAGGCGGAGAAGGCCCTTTGTGCTGCGTTCCTGCTACGAGGGAACGCAGGACACTGGTGGGACACCATCATGGTGTTGGAGAACCCCGCTACAATGAGCTGGGAAAGATTCAAGGAATTGTTCAGGGGCAAGTACCTCACCGCCCCGATTCGAGCACAGCGCCTGAACGAATTCATCAATCTCAGGCAGGGGCCCATGACAGTGGCCGAGTACATAAGGAAGTTTGAGCAGCTGTCCAGGTTCGCTGCTCACATGATCAGCACAGAAGCTCTAAAAGTCGAACGCTTCCTGGAAGGATTGAAGCCTGAGCTCTACAGGGACGTGAGCATGGCAGGGATTCAGGGAGCTACATACTCTCAAGTAGCAGAGAGAGCTATGGTTGCTGAACAGGCGGAAGCCAGGATCTTAAAGGCACAAGAGGCCAAACGCAAGTTCGCGCAAATGCAAGGAGCGCAATGGAGCGGAGGAGACCAGAAACGGCAGTTCGTGCCTAAAGGGGGCAAGAAGAAATTTCAGAACAGGCCTCCTCAACAGCCTCAGGGAATGATGAACAGACCACCGAACCCAAACCAGAATCAAGGGGCAGCTCAATTCCCTAACTGTCAGAGGTGTGGAAGGAAGCACTTTGGGAACTGCAACACGCCAGCTAATGCGTGCTTCAGATGTGGGAAGATAGGTCACTTCGCAAAGCAGTGCCCTGAAAACATTCCAGGGAATCAGGCAGGAAACCCAGTAAGACCCCCGATGGTGCCAGCACGGGTGTACACCATCACGTCCGAGGAAGCAGAGAACAACCCGGAGGTGGTAACAGGTACCCTACCAATCCACCAAGCTCCCACGTGCATTCTAGTAGATTCCGGGGCGACCCACTCGTTTGCGTCTGTAAAGTATGTGATGAAACTCGGGGTAACGCCTGAGCGAGTAGATTACGAATATAGCGTAGCAATTCCAAGCGGGGCACCAACTAGGACTAGCCAAATGTTAAGAAATTGCCCAATCTTAATCGGTAACAGAGAATTGCCTGTAGACCTGATAGTCATCCCGATCGACGACTACGAGGTGATCCTAGGGATGGACTGGCTCTCAAAATACGGAGCAGTGATAGACTGTAACCGTAAAGTAGTTACGTTTAGCTTAGAAGGGGAAGAACCTTTCACCTTCAAGGGAACAATGAAGGGGAGAGGCACTCCGAGGATATCAGCCTTAAAAGCTCAGCGATTAGTCAATTCCGGATGCGAGGCATACCTGGTGTTCGCGCTGAAGGCAGAAGAGAATACCCCCACGAAACTCGAAGACGTACTAGTGATTAAGGATTTCCCAGATGTATTTCCAGAAGAATTGCCGGGATTACCCCCAGACAGAGAAATTGAGTTTACGATTGACCTGGTGCCGGGAGCAGCACCAGTGTCCAAGGCTCCATATCGATTAGCGCCAACCGAATTAAAGGAGTTGAAGGAACAAATAGATGAACTCCTACAGAAAGGATTCATTCAGACCAGCTTTTCTCCCTGGGGTCCGCCAGTCCTGTTCGTACGAAAGAAGGATGGCTCGATGAGACTGTGTATAGACTATAGGGAGCTTAACAAGTTGACGATCAAGAATAAGTATCCACTACCCCGAATAGACGACCTCTTCGACCAATTACAAGGCGCCACAGTATTTTCTAAGATCGACTTGAGGTCGGGCTACCATCAACTGAAAATCCGCAAGGAAGATGTCCCAAAACGGCGTTCAGTACCAGATACGGGTATTTCGAATTTCTAGTCATGCCCTTTGGACTGACGAACGCACCGGCGGCCTTCATGGACCTAATGAACCGGGTGTTCGAAGCCTATCTAGACAAGTTTGTAATTGTTTTCATAGATGACATCCTCATCTACTCCAAGACGAAGGAGGAGCACGAGCAACACCTACGATTAGTACTCGGGGTATTAAGGGAAAAGCAGCTGTACGCCAAGTTCAAAAAGTGTGAATTCTGGCTGGACCAAGTAGCATTCTTGGGGCACATCGTCTCGGGAGCGGGAATCTCAGTGGACCCAAGCAAAATCGAGGCAATCAATAACTGGCCACAACCGACCAATGCAACAGAAGTACGGAGCTTTCTAGGCTTAGCGGGCTATTATAGGAAATTCATAAAAGACTTCTCGAAGATTGCTTCTACGCTGAAGAAGTTGACCAGGAAGAATACTCCTTTTCAATGGAGCGAAGAATGTGAACGGAGCTTCCAAGAGCTTAAGAGGCGACTGACTACAGCCCCAGTCCTTACGATACCGTCAGGAACCGGGGGATTCTCAGTTTATAGCGATGCCTCAAAGAACGGCTTAGGATGCGTATTAATGCAAAACGGAAATGTAGTGGCCTATGCCTCACGGCAGTTGAAGGACTACGAAAAGAACTACCCTACACACGACTTGGAGCTAGCTGCAGTAGTTTTTGCTCTCAATATCTGGAGGCACTACTTGTATGGAGAAAAATGCGAAATCTACACCGATCACAAGAGTTTAAAGTATTTCTTCACCCAGAGGGAACTCAATATGAGACAGAGACGGTGGCTGGAATTGGTAAAAGACTACGATTGTGTGATCAACTACCACCCAGGGAAGGCGAACGTGGTAGCTGATGCTCTAAGCCGGAAATCAGTAAGCGCGGAACTTCAACGGCTCAACGTGGAGATTGTACCATTGGGAGAAGTCGAGGTAAAATTAGCAACCCTGACTCTGCAACCAACGCTATTGGAGCAGATCAAAATGGCACAGGAAAACGACGAGTTTTACCTGAAAACTAAGGAAGCGCAAACCGAACAGTTAACGACGGACCTCGTGTTTCGGGACGGCACAAGCCTGTACTACAAGAACCGATTATACGTACTGAACAATATAGACCTCCGCAGAGCTATAATGACGGAAGCACATACCACACCGTATTCGGTACACCCAGGAGCTACGAAGCTTTATAGGGATCTAAGGACTAACTACTGGTGGCCGGGAATGAAAAAGGACGTAGCAACGTTCGTGAGCCAATGCCTCACCTGCCAGCAAATTAAGGCAGAACATCAGCGGCCGGCTGGGACGCTGCAACCCTTACCCATTCCAGAGTGGAAGTGGGACAATATAACGATGGATTTCGTAAGCGGATTGCCGAGGAACGCGAAAGGACACGACGCAATTTGGGTAATCGTAGATCGACTTACGAAATCTGCCCATTTTCTGCCGATAAGTACAACGTTTACCATGGAGCGGTATGCAAAATTGTACATCCAAGAGATAGTAAGACTCCATGGGACACCCTTAACGATAGTTTCAGACCGTGATTCACGGTTTCTATCTAAATTCTGGACGAGTTTACAAAAGGCCATGGGGACGAAATTGACATTCAGCACCGCATATCATCCGCAAACGGACGGTCAATCCGAGCGGACGATCCAGACGCTGGAAGATATGTTACGAGCCTGTGTACTTGATTTCAAAGGCAACTGGAGCAAGTACCTTCCGCTTGTAGAATTCTCGTACAACAATAGCTACCAAGCTACAATTGGGATGGCTCCTTATGAAGCCTTATACGGGCGGAAGTGCAGATCCCCAATGCATTGGGATGAAGTAGGTGAACGGGCAATGTTAGGCCCAGATATGATACGGGAAATGACGGAAATTATTACGATGATTCGAGAGAGAATGCGCACGGCGCAGAGTAGACAGAAGAGTTATGCGGATCGAAGACGCAGACCGCTAGAATTCGAGATGAATGATTGGGTCTTTGTGAAAGTATCACCAATGAAAGGAGTCAAAAGGTTCGGAAAGAAGGGAAAACTAAGCCCGAGATACATCGGTCCCTTCAAGATAATAAAGAGAGTTGGTGAAGTGGCTTAACAACTAGAACTACCAGCATCGTTGTCGCAAGTACACGATGTATTCCATGTTTCCACGTTGCGGAAGTATATCGCTGACCCAAGCCACGTGTTGATAAACGACTCACTGCATCAACAATTGAAGCCGGATCTGAGTTACGAAGAGACTCCGGTGGAGATACTGATGTACGAGACTAAAAGACTAAGGAATAAAGATATTCCTTTAGTGAAGGTACTATGGCGGAATCAGTCCACGGAAGAAGCAACATGGGGACGGGAGGACGAAATGAGAATTCGTTATCCCGAGCTATTTCACGCGGGCTGATTTCGGGGGCGAAATCCTCGTTAAGGGGGGGAGGATGTAGGACCCCGGTCCCCGTAAACTAGATCGGTCAATAAATGATGTATGTGACTTAAATGATCATGTGTGTAAATGCGTACATGTTATATGTTTATGCGATTTCATGAATTCCATGCTCGTGATTTTGTGGGAATTACGTGCCAATAAGAATATGTTTACGACGATCCCTAATTTATGTAAGGGATTTTAGGCACTATTAAGGAAGGAAGAAGACTTAATGACAATTATATGAGAATTGGGCTAGAATATCCCTTAGACTAGGAAGTAGCAAAGATGGGCTAAGGCATGAAAATTAGGCCCAATATAAGAAAAGCTAAAATAAGGAGACAAAGTCCCCATTTCAAGGAAAACCCACGCCACCTATGTCCTATCTAACAAAATGAAAGAAAAATATCTAGCAAAAATTTTCAAAACCCTATAACCTTACTAACCACAAACGAAAAGCAAGAAAGAAGCAAGGAAGAGGTCGAAGGGAGCTTCAAACGACACCTCAAGCTACTTAAGGTTTAAGTAAGTAAATGAAATTATCATTTTTCGCCCTTGTGGTTTTATTACTAGAGTTAAGCGTGTTTAGGACTAGGAGATTTAGGAGACGAGATGTTACATCGACGGCAAAAGCCCTAACCTTGGACGAAAATCCATAAGCCAAAGATCTCCTTGAGCTTAGCTAAATGTTGGGTAGCTTAGTATGTGATTTAGAACTTGTAATTCTGGGTAAAGCTAGCCAAAAATCTGGTTTCGCGGGATGAAGAATGAAGTAGATAATAAATGTCGAAACAAGCAGGAAGGAATGTCGAATTAAAAATCGAAGTAAATGTCGAGATGCTAGCAAATATCGAAATGGTAGGATGTCGAGTCAACATATCGAGTTTATAGTGAATGTCGAGTAAAAAGTCGAGGTAAATTCCATATCGACATCTTGTGTTCCAAAATGTCGAGACCTCCTAACTAGATAAAATGTCGAATTCAAAGAAATTGATATACATGTCGAGACAAACGTCGAACCGAATAGAATGTCGAGCTAGAGGGAAAATGTCGAGAACCAACGAAAAATGTCGAGGCCTATGATATCGAGATTTTTCATTGTATAAATGTCGAAACTCATGATGAGTTTCATGCCGACATTTCCAACTATAAATGTCGAAGAATAATGTCGGGATATTCAAGTAAATGTCGAATGATAAATATAATGCTGAGTAAAAGTCGAGATGCCATGGTAAGATGTCGAAGTCAAGAGATGTCGAGGCACAATGTCGAATGATAGCTAAAATGTCGAGCTTACATATCGAGATTTATATAATGTCGAGCCAAATGTCGATATTAAAATCAAGATCAGAATGTCGAGTCTTTCTATTGGGATAAAATGTCGGGTTGAACAACAAGATGTCGAGATGTTAAGAAAATGTCGAAAATGCTAGAGAAGATGTCGAGCTGAGCAAAAAGTCGAAATAAGAATGTCGAGGGAAAATGTCGACAATGATGTCGAGATTCACGTTGAGTCATGTCGACATCTTCTTCAAATGTCGAAAAATAAATGTCGAGATCTATATCTTAATAAATGTCGATATCTTAAAAATGTCGAAACCTTATCAATATAAATGTTGAAACCTTACCAATAAAATGTCGAGCTCTTACTTAAAAATGCCGAATCCTTTGTTAGGAATAAATGTCGAACTCAACAAATAATCTCGAGTCTTGTAAATATCGAATTATATCCCGACATTGGTATATTACGGGTAGTCTCGAAAACGCATACCGAGATCTTTACATACAACATCAAGGAAAATATTTCAACATTTTCAAGTACATAGATAACCAATATTTTAGAAAATGTACTGACATAATAATTTATGATTAAGGTCGAAAATTAGGAATTTCGCCGAACCAGTTAGCAGTTAATCTACGGACTCCGGGTAAGTAGAAATCCAACTACGACACACAACTTATTTTACGTGCCTAAATTGCGTGATTACCTGCCTACGTGGTTTCATGAATTCGTAATTTGATTGAAGTATTTAAATGTGGTAAGTCTATGTTGCATATACCTGCATCGGCATATGCATACTCACGTGCACGCACGAACTCGTGAGGGAGAGTCGTGGGGTTGAGTGTGCGTACTATTATGTCGCTTGTATGCGACGAAGACCCGCCGATATAGGCCGGTGTGTCGACTCGTAGTTGAGTCATGGACGACTTCTATGGCACCCTATATGGCGTACGACGCCGATTATTATTGAGGCAGGAGGAGCGACCCAGGAAGGAGCGACCTAGCTATGCTAGCGTAGGCTAACTGGTGTAGGCAACTGCCCTATTTGCGGAAGGAGCGACCTGGAAGGAGCGACCTAGGGGGAATCCTAGCGTAGGCTACCAGCGTGGGCTACCGTATGACAGAGGGGACGACCTGGGAGGGTGCGACCTAGGGAGACCTAGCGTAGGCTACCCAGCGTGGGTCGCTGTCACGATCCTATTGAGGACATTTGAGCTCTTAGTGGTGCATAGTAAGTGCGTCGCGGGCCCCGAGTGACATTAGTCTGAGTACATTGATACGAGTGTTACATGCATCGGTGCGGATTGCCTTTGCGAGTGTTATATGCATCGACGCGGATTGTCGTTGCGGGGGAGTGTCACATGCATACATGCATGATTTCTGCTTACTGAGCCTCGGTGGCTCATTCCTTACGTTGAGTGTTGTAGGCACCGACGACCACGGTATGTGATCGTGTTGAAAGACAAGGCCGATCTTTTGGAGCTTCGCGCTGCTTTTGGGATGGACGTGTGTGTGTGGATGACGACCTGTGAGGCCGGGCGCATAGGAGCTTTTGCTGTGCCGACACACCTTCGCCGTTGTAGTTAGACCATGTCTGCAACCTAATGTCCGACATGCATTCTTTTGTCTTGTATAGAACGATGTTCCATTCCATATATGAAAATGAAAAAAAATTTGTACGCGTTTTCGGTGCACTTCTTTATTTACAAACTCGCTAGGCACGTAGCATGCGCCTGAATAGGCGGTTAGGAAGTCGGGTCGCGACAGCCGAGAGCAATAGGACCACGATGGAACGACTTGATAAGAGGTTTTGCCTCCATCCAAGGATCCTGCCAAAGCAATAAAGAAGAACCATCACCAATATGAAAATGAATAAGAGTAAGCATAAGAGGTCGAAGCTTCAGGATCTTCTTCCAGCCCCATGAGGAAGTAGCAGAAGGGTTAAAGTCCATAAAGATTTGGTGGCCATGCGTGTCTGGATGATCCACTGATCCACTGAACCCGTCTGTCAACTTTCTCAAAAAGGGGAGTGCAGTCATTAATAGTCAGAATGGATGTATTCAAAGGGACTCCCAGGTACCGAACAGGTAACGTGCCCAAGCCAATTGCAGTACTGATAGCGGTAGCATGAGGAACGGCTTTCTTGGAGATAAAGACATCACTCTTCAGGGGGTTGGCATGGAGGCCAGATAATGTGGCGAATTCGCTCAATCCCTCTTTGAGAACCCCTACAGAATGAGTATCAGCATGGCAGAAAAGAAGAAGATCATCAGCAAAAGAAAGCATAAACAGCCTCGACAATTCACAGCGCCAATGGAATCGAAATCCATCGTTGCTGCGAATTCGTGCATCTAAGATACCATGTAAGACTTCCATGACAAGAGTAAAAAGGTAAGGGGAAATAGGGTCTCCTTGTCGAAGTCCTCGCCGCCCAGCAAAAAGGCCTTCAGCGCGTCCGTTAATATTGATAGAGAACCGAACCGTAATGAGACAAGTTCGGACCCAAGAAATGAAGGTCGGATGGAAGTGCATAGCCGCCAAGGTAGCAAGGAGGAAATCCCACTCCACTCGGTCATAAGCCTTGGCCAGGTCAACTTTAATCATGGCGCGCTCAGGAAGACTTCGGTTGTTATAACCATGGCAGAGTTCCTGAGCCAACAGGATGTTATCCATGATCGAGCGTCCAGGAATGAAGGCCGTCTGGGTATTGTGAACTAGGTCGTCAAGAGAGCCTTTCATACGGTTGGCATTTGGAGATAACCTTGTAGAGCACGTTACAACAAGAGATGGGACGAAAATCCTAGGCGCGACGCAGCTAGTTAACTTTCAGAATCAGAGAGATGAGTGTGGAATTCAGCTCCTTGAGTAAGTGTCCCGTGGTGAAGAAGTCCATGACAGCTTCACAAACATCATCACCAATGATAGACCAAGCGGCTTTGAAAAATCCAGCGGAGAAGCCATCCGGACCAGGAGCTTTATTATCATCAATAGAAAAGAGAGCAGCCTTGACCTCTTCATTCGTGCATGGACGAATCATGAAAGTAGCATCCTGAGCGGAGAGTGTGCGTGGGAGAGACTGGCCAATAGAAAACTCAGCAGGCCGAGGAGACGTCTGTCCAAGAAGGTCCGAATAGAACCGAACAAGTTCACTCTTAACCTGTTCCTCTCCTTCAAAAATCTGATCGTTATCACCTTCCAGTCGAAAAATACGGTTGGCCACGCGACGAGATTGTAATTTTTTAAAGAAGTAAGAAGTACACTGATCACCGTCTTTAAGCCAATTCAGCTTCGCCCTTTGAGCAAGAGCCGCATGTTCCATATGAATCGCTGAAGAGTAGAGTTTTCGGCAGCAGCGCTCCAACAGGTGAAGGGTGGTGTCCATCGGGTATAAAGAAGTAAACTCCTGGCAGATCGAAAGAATATTCCTGGCTTCGATGACATTCTGGTGAAGATTGCCCTTATCCTTCCTCATTTTCTTGAAAAGAGGCTTTAGCATCTTGAGTCACGCAACGGTCCTGTGCATAGGAAAGCCCGGAATCTCAATATGCCAGATAGACTGAATACAGGAGAGGAATCGAGAGTCTGAAGAGAGAAAATTATCAAATCTGAAGGTAGTTCCTCTCGGCCTACTACGACCAGAAGCCTCCAAGATAAGGGGACAGTGATCCGAAGTGAATGGTAGATCGATGTTGTAGGACAAGTCCCCGTATGTAGAGAACCACGTGGGATTTGCCACCATACGATCCAGACGCCGCCAAATTCCGGCGTTCGCCATCTGCTGATTATACCACGTAAAGTAAGGACCAGTAGAGGGCAAATTCGTAAGATCAACAGCAATCAAGCATCTTCTCATATCGTCACAATCAGCCTCACAAGGATTACCACCTCTAGCATCATCAATACAAGTAATAGAGTTGAAGTCTCCCAAGACAAGCCAAGGGATCTCAATTCTAGTCTCGGAGGCAGCAACCAAATCATCCCATAAGCTCTTTCTGGCATCACGTGAATTAAGACCATACACAAAGGTGATATAGAAAGTCTCGTTGTCAGCAAGGGAAAGGGCCTTACAGTGGTGATCTGAGCAGAAAAATCCTCAATACTGATAGAAACAATAGAGTGATCCCAACCTATCCAAATTCTTTTCCCAGGGTCCACATCATAATCAAAATGCCACGTCCAATTAGGTTTGATAGACGAAGAGATAAAAGCAGCATTTTGCGCCGTCACCCGAGTCTCAACTAAACCAATAATACCAAGATTGTATTTACAGATAAGATCACTAACACCCTCTGATGGTCTCGTTTGTTGAAACCCCTGACATTCCACACAGTGAGGTGTATCATTTAATCACTTCCGGGCGGACTGCACTTAAATTAGGGCCCGAAGAGGAGGGGTCATCCTCCGAAAGATTATGAAGAACATCGAAAGGATTAGGGTCAAGCAATGAATCCTGAGAAGGACCAAGATCAGCACAGGTGGAGGGAGTCGATCGTGATAGATCTTGTTGAGACTTCTTGTCCATTCCCTGCAAAAAAGAAGAAGAGGAAACATTAGAAGAAACAGATAACCTGTTCGGGACATTAGGTGCTGCATCCTTTCGACTCTCGTTAATACTAAGTGCGGCAGCGTCATCCACATGGTCAGCCTGAGTAATTTTCTGCGGGATAGATGAAGAGGCTGTCTCTTTATTCCTATCAACTCGTCTCCAACGCTGCTGAGGCTGTTTGGGCAGCGGTTTCTTGGCTAAATTAGGACTTTCCTGCACCTTATGAGCTGGGCAGGAAGCTGAAGTGTGTCCTAGAGTGGAACATGAGATGCATCGAGGGGGTCTCCACTCATACTCTACCGGTATTTTAACGACCCTAGACTCCCCCCGGCAATAGAAGGAATCCGAAGATTGAATGAGTCAATATAAGGTTCATCCATCTTTTTAAGCACACAAACCCGGGCATAGTCAATTCGTTCCATCGAGGTAGTAAATGCATCAGGAAAGAGCGGTTTGCCAACGGCACTGGCCACAATACCAAGACCTTCTTGCGTCCAATACTCGGAGGGGAAGTGGTAGAATTTGACCCACGTAGGAACCTCCTTGTGTTGTTTACGCTCAAGCGTCATGCCCAGCTTCCATTCCTCCAGAAATAGGGGTTGACCGTTAAATATCCAACTTTCTTTCCACTTATATGATACTAGTAACTATATCTTACTTCATAGTCAAGATTTTTGATACTGGAAGTTATTGTTTATGTTTTACGTTACCATGTGTTTAATTTTATAATGTACCGTATTTTGGAAGTTCTCAAACCTTACTTGCACAAGAATCAACGTGTTTTCAATAATTAAAAACGTGGTACAAAAACATATACTACATGTAACCTACGCAGAGTATTACACTAGCATATGTTATAGTATTATGAACATCTATATATTGGTACTACAAATATCTATATACTGATACTACATGTTATGTTAGGCGTTTCTTGACGCCGTTCGAATTATTTTTTGGTCCGTGACTATGTTACCGTAGTTATATGTACTATTTGATCATTTGGTATCAATATTGGGTCTAACATTTAGAATTAAGGATTTACATTGAAACGCCAACTTTCCTTCTACTTATATGATACTATTATCAATATCTTACTTCATAGTCAAGATTTTCGATTTATTGGATGTTCGTCTTTATGTTTTATGTTACCATGTGCTTATTTTTTTATTATGTACTGTATTTTCGAAGTTCATCAGGTCTTATTTGCACAAGAATCAACGTGGTTTCGATAATTAAAAACGTGGTACGAAAAAGATACTACAAGTAACATACGCAAGTTGCTACACTAGCATATGTTGTGATACTATGAACATCTATATAATGGTACTACAAATATCTATATAGTGGTACTGCAAGTTTAAAATCTTACAAACACATATAATTATATTCAAACAAGTGGAGCATACAACAAAGAGGATCTCTAAGTATTGTGCAGCCATGGAGTCACGATATACTTCGAAAATCGTCAAGATACCTCCCACGAGCTGTAGGTCCGACGATGAATCTATCCATGGACATTGCAGTATGTACGCCGCAATCCACGCCCTGCAGATTTGGCTCCCTCGTATACTCAAATAATGAATTTACAGTACCATTAATTATGTAATGCAATACTAAAAAACATAGACAAACAGTACCAATTTAATTAATATACAGTATCAAAACATCAAACAATTAAATCACGTTTGCAATACCACTAATCAGGCACAAATAGCTCCAATATACATAATTTACCAAAAAACAGACACCAATGGTAACATGGAAACTTATAAGTACCCGAAAATCGCCAAGCCTCGTACCAATACGTCACAAATGCATGACCTTTATGAGGTTTCATCGAAAGCGTAATAGAAGCTAAAAAACCCTACTTTGAAAGATATCAAAACACCAAATCGAAAAACGAACAACAAAACCCTAATTTTAACTCTAAACCCCAAATTCGAGAACTAATCAAAGAAATAAACGTAGCCCGACATGTAATCCTTGAAGAAATGCACCTATCAAAGCCCTAATCTCAACACTAACCCAAAAGGTCAAAAAAATAACTTCAAGATTTAGACGAGTACTCCACGATCTTCAAAAACAAATGCCTCGATCATAAGAATTGTTGAAAAACTGTTTCAACATCATGACAATGCCTCAATGGTACTGCCCAAAGTATTTGAATCCAAGATAAAATCGAGTTTTCCTCAAGAAATGTAGTACTAGATTCGCAGCAGCCACTTCAAATATTCACAGAAAATCGTAGAATTATCCGACAACATGTTTTCAGTGGCTACGAACAGCTTAGGTCAACAGGTACCAGTTTCAAATAAATCGGAGAAGCATGACTGGGTTAAAACTAAGAAATACAGCAGCTGCACCATCAAGTTTTCCAAAAACAAGCATATAGAAATTCCAGTTTCTAATATACACTTCAAAATTCATAGTAAATCGCAGAAACATCAGATCGAGTCGAATGAAGAGGCTATCGAAAGATGAAGACCTTGATAGAAATAAATTTCAAACAGTCGGAGCATATAAATATGTAAAATTCGCTGAAAATGAGAGATTCGCAAACCTAAGGTAATATTTCGAAGAAAGGAACAAGTGGTGGAAGCTTGCTCAATCTCTCTCGTTGAACAGATGTGGAAGCTTGTTCTCTCTCCTTCTATCGTTCTCTCGTTTTCTCTCTCTATCTCTCTGAAAGTTGAAGGTGTTAGTGAGAGATTGGGGGTGTTGACCATAGTCGATTGGTTATTTCGTAATATTCATGTTTGCAGGGGTATAATTGCCATTAGGTATGTATGAGATTTAAAAATTTGAAGTGAGAAATGATAAATATACGGTGGGATAGGAGCTAATGGAAGAATAGTTTGGGGAGGGGGTTTATGTGTGGGTTTGCTATATAATAATAATAATAAAAAATAAATAAATAACTAGATAATAAACAAATAAATCCACGTAATTATAAACTCGGAGTCCGATCAGCTTCTTCAAGTACACACTTGTTGCCTTCGATTCGATCGAGCTACAAAACAAAAAGTTAGGGTTCATAAGCTTTCCTCTCTCTTTGTATTAATTCAACATTACAGTAGAGAGAGGGGAAACTAATTCTCCGTAACCATGTCGCAAAATGGTAAATTGATGCCCAAAATCGATGAAAAGAGCACCAAAGTTCTGAATCTGACTGTTCTCCAGCGGATCGATCCTTACGTGGAAGAAATCCTCATCACAGCTGGGCACGTGACGTTCTACGAATTCAACATCGATATAACCCAATGGGTACGGATTTTGATTCTATGCTACTGATTTCAGTAATTCTTTGAGCATTTTTGTATAATTAGGGTTTTTGAAATATATATTCCTGTTAGTTTCTATGGTTTGTTGATCGGTCTTTTTTCGTTTATCGCTTTCTGTATGCAGAGTCGAAAAGATGTGGAAGGTCCGCTTTTTGTTGTGAAGAGGTTATTTTTAAAATGTTCACATTAATCTGTTGTTTTCATTGATGTTACATCGTACTTCTTGGTTGTGTGATGTTTTTGTACTTTGTCTCAGGAGTACTCAACCACGATTTCAGTTTATAGTGATGAATAGACGGAATACAGGTTACGTATATTTCTGTTCTCTTGATTTTGGTCGTTTCCTTTTCTGAGGGAGAGTCTAGCTTGTGGTTTTAACTGAGAGACAGAGAGAGATCAAGCGATTTGTTTTGTACTGTGTTACATGGTTTGAAATTCAATTGTTTTTGTTTGGAAAACGTATCTTGTCTGAGAAATGAGACATCGACATTTGATTTAGATACCTAATATCCTGCAATGTTTGTATGTGCAGATAACCTGGTTGAGGATCTCTTGGGCGACTTTGAGTATGAAATACAGGTTCCATATCTACTATATAGAAATGCTTCTCAAGAAGTAAATGGAATATGGTTCTATAATGCACGTGAATGTGAAGAGGTTGCAAATCTTTTTACCAGGTTGGTAGTTTTCTTCCTCCATGTACTCTTGTTTTCTTGGCCCGTCCTTATTTGGTATCCCATAAAGGTTATTGCAAATTGAAGTTATGCTCGTTGCTGTCAGTGGTTGTTATGAATTTGTTTGTCTCATAGATGATAGGGGCAAGTATGAGAGACTTTTAAAAGACAACATAATGCGACTGGTTTAGTTTAAGCATGGTTTACTACTGCTCACTGGCTGTGGCCGCTTTTGCCAGTCTGGACAGTGCTATCTTCATTAATGTCTGCAATTGTGAATATTCTTTAGAAAGATATGATAGAAGGCCATGTCCTAACTGAAAGACTTTTCAATTTTGTTGAACTCAAAGATATATGTACATATGATTTTTATGTTGGCTTTGAATTGAATAATGCCAAAAACTGCTGTCATATTTCTTTGCCTCTGCCCTCTGCAGGAATGTGTATTATATTGCACTGAAGGCTGTGTTTTTTCTCTTCTAATCTATATGAAAATGTTGGTCATCACCATATCATGGCTTCTTGTATCCATCTATCCTTAGGTCTTAGGTCTAGGATGCGTGGTAACTTCTGATTCTAGGTCATTCTTCACTTCTGTTGATTCAGGATACTTAGTGCATATTCGAAGGTGCCGACAAAGTCGAAAGTATCCAATACGAAAAGGTGACTCTCGTTCATGTTACCCTGGATTTATTCAGAAAGGAATTTCTTCTTTGAGAATGATCTCTATGGTGTGATCCCATGGTGTTATCCAGTGCCAAACAAATTAATTCATTCTTCGTATATTCGAAATGTTTTAATACTACCAAGCCTTCATCATTCGATTTCTTCGATTCGTAAGACTTCTTTGCTTCTCCATTTTGTGATGTAAAGACTAGACGTTCTTCATGGAAGTTAGATATGCTTCCATATAAATAGTCTTATTTCTTTGCTGTAGCGAGTTTGAAGAGCTTGAAGCAGTTCCCACAATGGCAGTGATTGATGGACCCTTGGAGCCACCATCTTCAACGATTTCCAGTGTCACAGACATCACTGATGATCCTGCCTTTGTTAATTTCTTTAGCGTACGTTGCCTTTCATTCATTCTGACTTGGGTTCATCTCTGTAGCATCTGTGAAACAAAATAACGCTCATTGATGTGTTCACGTACAAATTATGATGTACATAATTGGTATTCTGCCTAACATCATAAAGCTCATCATTTAAATGTTTGGTTCTCTTAATGCTTCCTCGACCGGTAAAAATCTGTCATTTTCACCAAGGCTGACGAAATATTTGGAGAGTCCAGAAAGCAGATTGAGCATTTTCTGGTATTCTTAATTGAAGCTGCTTCTTGCATTTCAACTCTTCTTTTAGTATCATAAATGATAGTGATTCACTGCTCTGACAGATTCTGCATCCTGATTTGCAACTATTCAGAGGGTTTGTGCACCTTGTTTTAACACATTTTTGATCAAGCAATCTTTAGCAAGTTCTCTTCACTTCGTTTTCTCATTTCTGTTCTTCAAAAAATAAATTGGAATTCTTGAATTATTTGCTTTGTTACAAACCCACCGTGCACGTGGTTGTCTAACCCTATATTTTAACATTTTCAGAATGCGATGAACATTGGTGGTGCGCCAAAAACAGCTATCTCTGCTCACACGCCATGCCACCACCCTCAACCAGCTATAGCTTCTCCTCGTCCTCAAACTGTTGGTTTGCCAACCTTAGCAAATCCTCAGACACCATCATCAAATCTGCCCCCTTCAACTTCCATACTGTCTATTCTCGACATCAACGAACCTAACAATAATGCAGCTGCTAGACGTTCAACTGATCTTGTGAAGCCATCGACCTTTTTCAGCCCACCTTCTTCGGCTTCATCACTAATGTTACCCCCAGTTTCATCATGTATGCCTACTGCACCTCCTCTACAGAAGCCTTATGGTGCTCCTTTGCTTCAGCCTTTTCCACCACCTACACCACCACCATCTCTCACTCCAGCCTCTGTTCCTACTCCAAACTATGGCCCGCCACTGATTAGTAGAGAGAAGGTTCGAGACGCACTTCAGTTGCTCGTTCAGGTATGTTTCCGAAATTTTGCCATATGGTCCATGAATATCTTTGCACATATATAGAAAGCATTAGATTACTTTTGTATTATATGGTCTAGATCTCAGTGGAATTGGAGGTACATGTATCTTTTTGTTTGTGGGATGCTACGCAGTTGGTTAGGGTCAAATTAGAGATGATAGAAACTGTGTAGAGCATTGAATGTAGATTTTGGAAAGAGTGTGTTAGTTGCACATTGAGTGTTTTGGTTCTTGCACCAGCACTGTTTACTATTCATGGTTGATCCTACTTTGGTGACATGTTTTGTGATTCTAATGAAGGATTATTCTCTAATTTTCATGCTTATTTTAACTTCTGAGCATGGAATAATATGGATTTTGACATTGTCCTTTCGAACAAATTCTACAGGACAAACAATTCATCGACATGGTGTGCCAAGCTCTTCTAGTTGTGCACCAACCATGAAAAATATCTAGGCAAATAAGCTGTTGTGCTATGCTATCACTTTGTCAAATGATCCAAAGTAGTGTTTTCGTTCTCATGTTTTTTTTGTATCTTTGTATAGATTTCCTAGTTTGTGAGTTGTGACTTGAAATGGGTGATACATGAGATAATTTGGGAGTTCATTTTGTTAGCCTACTACTGTCTTGAATTTGGCATCTGATTGAATAATTGTATTAAGAGTTTAATTAAGGAGATTGCTATTCACCGCCCCCTTTTTCCTAGTCACCGCCCCCTAAAGGGCTGAAAAAAGACTAGATTGCCCTTTTGAATTATTTTTTTTTTAAAAGTCATTTTCCAGACAACAATTTTCATATCGCAATTAAACATTCAAATCAGACTCAAACAAAACAAAAAAAACGTTCAAATCGCAATCAAACATTCAAATTAGACTCAAACAAAACAAAACAAATTAACATAAAATTCGTTCGTACGAATGTGAATTATCGAACTTGATTCGATCACGAACCAAAAAAGTCACGAACGAAAAACAATCTCGTCTTTTCGGGCCGGACCGAAACATAAATTCGGCCACATCAAGGCAGGGCCGAAACATAATTTCGGCCGGACCTTGATGTGGCCGAAAAAAAATTTCGGCCGCTGAAGGTCGCGACCGAAATTATGTTTCGGCTGGGACTGGTACGACCGAAATTTTACTTCGGTCGGGATAGCTCTGACCGAAATAATATTTCGATCGTGGCAGTCGGGATCGAAAATCCAATTCGGTCGGCACCTAATATGGCCGAAATTTGATTTCGGTCGGGTATATTTTTTTTATTATTTAATTAGATTATTTAATCTGATTATTTAATTAGATTGGATTATTTAATTGGATTATTTAATTAGATTGAATTATTTAATTGGATTATTTAATTGAATTATTTAATTGGATTATTTATAAAGAGAAAAATATTCGATTATTTAATTAGATTATTTAATTGGATTATTTAACTAGATTATTTAATTGGATTATTAAATTTAATTCGATTATTTAGTAGGATTATTTAATTGGATTATTTAATTGGATTATTTAATAGAATTATTTAATTCGATTATTTAGTAGGATTATTTAATTGGATTATTTAATTGGATTATTTATTTGGATTATTTAATTCGATTATTTAATTGGATTATTTAATTGGATTATTTAATTAGATTGAATTATTTAATTGGATTATTTAATTGGATTATTTAATTTAATTATTTAATTGGGTTATTTAATTAGATTATTTAATTGAATTATTTAATTAGATTATTTAACAGGATTATTTAATTCGATGGATAATTTATATATTTATATTTATATATATGTCATAATTATTAATAAAAAGCTATGTAGCTCAATGGATAAGTAGTTTCTTTATCAACTAGAGGTCATGGGTTCAATTCCTAAATACCACAATATATGTTGAGTTTTATAAATTAGAATAAAAAATAAAAAAAATGAAAAAGTGAAAATTAATCGGGTCTGGCGGGCCGAACTGGAATTTCGGCCGGGCCCGTGCGGGCCGAACTGAGATTTCGGTCGGGCCGAGTGCGGGCCGAACTGATATTTCGGCCGGGCCCAGTGCGGGCCGAAGTGGAATTTCGGCCGGGCCCGTGCGGGCCGAACTGAGATTTTGGTCGGGCCTCTGCGGGCCGAACAGTAATTTCGGTCGGGCCCAGTGCGGACCGAACAGTAATTTCGGTCGGGCCTGTGCGTGCCGAGCAGTAATTTCGGTCGGGCCTGTGCGGGCCGAAAATGTTGATCGGCCCGAACACAGCCCGGTCGAAATTATTGTTCGGCCCGTGCGCAGCCCGGTCGAAAATTTCGTTCAAATTTCCTTATCGATCGATCGTTCGAATTTATTTGTGTATGTATTATTTCGTACCAGAATTATATATTTAGTTAGTTTTTTATTTTAAAATTAATTTAAATATCATATGGGCAAAAAGGTCATTTTCAAGGCCTTTAGGGGGCGGTAACTAGGAAAAGGGGGCGGTGAATAGAAATCCAGTGTAATTAATTATATATTGCTCGAGGTGTCAAAAAATAAAATAAGCAAGGTAAGTGGTATATAAACGGGCAAAATCCTAAAGCAGTCCCTAATTTACCCTGTGAACCAATTTAGTTCCCGATGTTTCGCGGTAATTAATTTAGTCACCGATGGTATCGAAAATAAACCAAATTGGTCACTCCGTCAGTCCGAGCGTCAATTTACACGGAGTGTGTCTCGTTGCACATGGAGAGCATTAGCGACTGAATTTCCATCGCTAAAGGGGAAAAATTTAAAAAGAGAGAAAAAAATAAAAAATAAAAAGAAAATTACTAATAAATTAAAAAATAAAAATAAATAATAAAATATAGAAATAATAAATAAATTTCAAATAAAAAGAGAAAAAAATAAAAAATAAAAAGAAAATTACTAATAAATTAAAAAATAAAAATAAATAATAAAATATAGAAATAATAAATAAATTTCAAATAAAAAGAAAGAGAGAAGGAAAATATACTA
Organism: Craterostigma plantagineum; assembly: GCA_027422505.1. NCBI lineage: Eukaryota > Viridiplantae > Streptophyta > Magnoliopsida > Lamiales > Linderniaceae > Craterostigma > Craterostigma plantagineum. The sequence goes on along the minus strand of JAPQWV010000371.1, from coordinate 328,923 downwards.
AAAATAATAATTAACATTAAAAAGAAAAAATCCAATTCAAAAAAAATAAGAGAAAAGAAAACACTAATGCATTATTTTTAGTATATTTTCCTTCTCTCTTTCTTTTTATTTGAATTTTATTTATTAGTTCTATATTTTGTTATTTATTTTTATTTTACTTAAGTTATTAGTATTTTTTATTTTTTTCACTCTTTGAATTTTTTTCCCCTTTAGCGACTGAATTTCCGTCGCAAATTTCGTCGCCAATTTTGCGACGGAGATTCCGTCACTAATGCTCTCCATGTGCATGGCACGTGACGCATTCCGTCTAAATTGACGGTCGGACTGACGGAGTTACCAATTTGGTTCATTTTGATAACACCGGGACTAAATTGATCCCCGTGAAACATCGGGGACTAAATTGGTTCACATGGTAAACATTATGGACTATTTAGGCTTATGCCCGTATATAAACCAACCCTGTAAAAATAGCATAAAGCATCCTTGCGATTGATTTGATAATTCGCTTCTTACATTTACACCTTTTAATTTGGGTATATAACGATAAAAAGTTTAGACAACCTAGATGTATCGTGCTAAGTTTAAAGCAGAACAGACAATTTCGCGGAACATAAAAGTATAAGATAAGTAACGTGCATTTCATTACATTCTCGTGAGGAATCCATGAAGTGTGCCCCCTCTCCCTCGTTTCTTTTTTCTCCTCCTCTCTACAAACCAAAATATCCCAACTACAAAACACTATCTCCCCCATTATTCTCACCATTTTTTGAAGGACTGGGAAGAAATCATCTTTGTTTCTAGCTGTTATTCGCTTTTTGACATTTTTTTTCAGCTTTTTTTCATGTTTCTCCCCTCGTGGGAGCTTGTTTCTCCCCTTGTGGGAGCTCTTTCTCCTCTTATAGAACTCCCTTTATGGGAGTTTGAAGACGAAGGGTTTCAGAAGCTGAAGACAAGAAAAAGTGATACTATTTTAGATCTGGATTCATTAACCATAATTGTGGCGTTTCTGACTAGATTTGCAATAGGTTTATTAGTTTTTCTTGTTTTGCTCTAGATCTTTGTTTTCTTTCTGAGTTTTTTTCCTTTTAGTTTTGGTTTGATTTCTCTGGGTAGATATTGCTTTCTTACTGGATGCTCCTGTCGGACTATTTAGTCATATATCGTTGTCTACATATTAAACTATCTTTCGGAACAAAAAATGTGGGGAATCCACATGGGAGTATAACATAATTCCCCAAAAACACTCCTCATATGAACTTCTAACAATTGTGATCTATCTGATCTCTTAGGTACAAACTCAGATTTAGTACGAAACATCAATTCATTCATTCATTAGAAGGAAGTACTTTGCCATCTGAACTCCCTTCATCTCCAAGCCACACTTCTCATAAAACGGCTTATTCTCAACGCTGCAATCAAGGATCACTTTGTAACAACCCTTCCCCCGAGCGTAGCCCAACAAGAAATCGATGACCTTCTTGTTGGGAAATCCGGCCGTACCGAAATTCCGCCCAAGATCCGCCGGAAATAATAAACTGGAGAACACAAAGATTTAACGTGGAAAACCCTCTTTTAACGAAGAGGGAAAAACCACCCGGGCAACAAGGCCGCAGAAAATTCACTATGTGAATATTACAATCACACAATTCTTCTACGCTCGCCTACACCCAAAACCCGACAACAACGACCCGAAAGTTATTTCACCCGCTAACCCAAACTCTCACCCAAAGGGAATTTTCTTAGAGTTAATTGTTAACACAAATAACTTTCTAATGTGTTGGTGTGTCTATAAATCAGGGTATAGCCCTCCTTATATAGGAGAGGGAACCCTCATGCCTTCTTGTTCTATCCGGTGTGGGATAAACAACAAAGGCACAAACATGGGCCTAAGCCCAACAACCTCCACCTTGTGACTTTGTCCGCCTTGACACCTTCACTTGGCGAAGATCCACATAGCTTCCGCTACCATGCTCCACCATAAGAGCATATCCACTTGGAATCACATCCAAGCATTTCTTCGGCCCATGTCGAAATAACATTGCTGAAATCTATGGTGCAACTTCCACGCTTGGCTTGCCAGGAAGTTCATCAGCCCTCGACACGAAATTTCCACACACACCTTGCATCAACGCCAAACCAATGCCCGTGTGTAAACTGTGGACCCGCTAATAGTAATGCGCCCTCTCTCATGACACTTAGCGACATGCCATAAGGACGCCCTTGTCTCTCTCAGAAAAACTCATCCGTGGAGAGAGAGACAAAATTAGTGTCTTTCTCGGTATCTCCACTTACCGACTTGGAGCTGCTTGCCGAACCTGCTCCACCTTTCAGACAATTTCTTTTCACGTGCCCCAGATTGTCCACACATCCAGCAAATTGCAGCTTGCTTCCCCTTGGAGTTCCTCTTCTTTCCGCCACCGACGAACAAAGCTTGATCTTCCGGTGAATTGTTCCGTCCACCATCTAGCCTTCTCTCCTCCGCAAGAAGTTTACCGGTGACTTCAGAAAATACAATCTTCTCCTTCCCATGAATCAAGATCGGCTTCATGTGTTCATAAGAAGGTGGAAGAGACCAGATGAGTCTCAACGCCTGATCCTCATCGTCAATCTTCACTCCAATGGATTCCAGCTCCGAGACGATTCCATTGAGAACGCTTAAGTGATCTGAAATACTCTGACCTTCAGTCATCCGCAATGTGTGAAATTGCTCCTTCAGATACACCCTATTCGAGACGCCTTTAGTCTGATACAACTCCTCAAGCTTCTCCCACAATGCTTTTGCCGCCGAAATTCCATGCACGTTTGCAAGAACATTCTTGGCCAGACACAGTCGTATCGCACTTGCCGCTCTCAAATCCAGTTCCTCCCAATCGTCGTTGCTCATTCCAGATTTGCTCCCAGCTGTTTCCTCAGTGCTGCTGGTATCACCGCCTTTAGGAACTTCCTTGCCCTTCAAAGCCTTGTGTAACCCCGACTGAATCAACACATCCTTGACTTGCACTTGCCACAAGCCAAATTGATTCTTCCGTCGAACTTCTCCACATCAAACCTCGCCAGATTTGAAAATCTACTTCCGGACATCCTTGTGGATTAGCGAACAAGAACTTTGCAGAAAACGGAACAGCAACTCGTCTGTCGAAAACCCTTCTGCACTCAAGCTCCACCCGTCGCTAGCTCCACCGCACGAACAAACTAGGTTTAACCTCGCTCTGATACCACTTGTTGGGAAATCCGGCCGTACCGAAATTCCGCCCAAGATCCGCCGGAAATAATAAACTGGAGAACACAAAGATTTAACGTGGAAAACCCTCTTTTAACGAAGAGGGAAAAACCACCCGGGCAACAAGGCCGCAGAAAATTCACTATGTGAATATTACAATCACACAATTCTTCTACGCTCGCCTACACCCAAAGCCCAACACTTCTTCCCTAAATTCTTCCCTCGACAGCTCGAATCAACCACAACATCTTCAATGTGCCCAGCTTTGCCACAACTTCTTATGAATTTCTTCTCCAAGAACAAACTCCCAGTGGCTACGATCTTTCGGGAATTCGTTTCTTCAATCACACATACGAGATGGTCTTCGCCGTAAAACTCAATCTCCTCAAACCGTTGCCTGAACGCATCGTCAGACACCATGTCGCAGATAGTCAATTGTTGTAATAGCGCCAGGAATCCCTTGGATTTGTCCGTTATCTCCAGTTTTCGAATTTGATAGGTCCCGCCTTCAATCGAGATATCTGCCATTTTCGTATTCGCCTCGCCTTAACACAGAAACCAAATACAAGCAAGTGTCTAAATTCAGCTGAAAAGAAAAAGAGGAGGACGCGAGAAATTCCCAGTATATAATTCAAAGATGAGTTTCAAGAAGAATCCGCTGCTTGAAATATTATCCCGAACTATATATGGCTCGAGAAAAGCACATTGATCACAAGTGAGACGGAAATTTCGTGTCCCAATTCCATTGAAGTTAGTGGAAAATCAATCATCTGAGATATCAACGAACAGTAACGTTGTCATCATCATCATGCCCAATCGCTTGGATTAGGGTCACAACCACCGCAAAGAGCCTCAAATTAACTTGCAACCGTATGACACAGCATTTGTCAAATTACGGTTATCGGGAAATAAATCTTACCGAAAGAAGTCGAGTGTCTCTGGAGAACGTAGATGGAGCAGAATCGGAGGATTCAATACAGGATGAAGATTTGGAAGAAATGAGGATGGATCGCAAGCCACACCGGTGACGAGTTTAGTAATTTTAAACTTAATTTGTTTTTATAAATCCTTACTTAAATAAACCTATCAACCTAAACCCAATATTATCTAATCCACCGTTTGGATCTAGGGATACTCTTAGTCCTTGTTTGGTTGATGGATTTAGCTATTAAATATGGGTTTAAGACATGTTCAAATATTTGGTTAACGTGTAATAAACCATGAGTTTATGTAATCCTACTTTAAACTCGTGCCTACGGGTTTAGACAGACACGCCTCTCAAATCTGTTTATCTAAACCAACTGAAACACTTTTTTATTAAATATCTATTAGTTGGTTTTATATAAATTTTACTAATTTAAACCCCCCTAAATATACATGCCAACCAAACAAGCAGTTAGTATGTGGCGGAAGAAAAGGGTATTGGTAGCATCATATTTCTATTATCAGATCTAGTATGTATACACCTCCAATACCAAATATATCAATTTATTTTATATTTTGAACATTTATGTTATTATTAAGCTATTTAGTAATAGTTCAATTTAAGGATAAGCTTGTGATAATTAAAATAGGGAATATTTCTGTTCAGGCCCCCTTAAAGTTTTCATTTACCTGTCAGACCCTGTCAGAAAATGAATAAGTTTAAGAGACCCACTTTTTGTAAAAATCGAGTAATGGACCCAAAAATAAATTTGACGAAAATACCCTTTGCTCTTTTTTTCCAGCGAAAGTCACGTGTGCTTTTTTGGTCTTATATGAACCGTTACTTTTACTTCATTATATGTTATACAGTTACATCATAGTGTTACTATACAAAACAAATACTTTATTTTTCAACAACATTGTGTTACTTTGCTACTGTAAAACGTTATCAACAGAATTTTTTTCGAACTCATTTTTCTTACACTGAAGCGCGCACAAAAAAATCTGATTGACCCATCTAACCGATTCGACATGTCATGTTGGATTCATTATGATATTGACGATGCACGAGGTAGAATTTGCTTGTCTAATTAGGGTGCAAATTCGAAAAATAATGGTAAATCGAATCTAGATGTCAACATAAATTGCAAGTAATCGGTATAATCGAGGTCTATTTTACCTTATTGAGTCAATAACGCCGAGATTTATGCAGTTTTAATCCGTTTTTAGTGTCGTTTGTGACTTTCGTTGTATTTCCCCCGATCCATTGGTTGAATACAGAATGTGTTATTTACGACAAACATAGCGTTATTAACTTTCAGCGACGTATTACTTCTAAGTCTACATTTGTTATTAACCATAAGATATTTGTTATTTTTTGCTATGGTATAAGTATTTCTTTTATACACGATTTAGGGAAAATATAATATTCGTTTCTTGCAACTAATCGGTATAAATTCGAGTTACCCATGAGAACTTGAGGTCTATTTTACCTTATTGAGTCAATAACGACGTGATTTATGCAGTTTTCATCTGTTTTTTAGTGTCTTTTGTGATTTTAGTTCTTTCTATCCCGGTCCATTATTTGTATACAGAATGTGTTATTTACGACAAACGAGGCGTTATTACCATTCAGCGACGTGTTACTTCTAAGTCTACATTTGTTATTAACCATAACATATTTGTTATTTTTGCTATGTTATAAGTATTTCTTTTTTACACGATTTAGGGAAAATATAATATCCGTTTCTTGCAACAAATCGGTATAAATTCGAGGTACCCATGAGAAATTGATGTCTATTTTACCTTATTGAGTCAATAACGACGTGATTTATGCAGTTTTCATCTGTTTTTTAGTGTCGTTTGTGATTTTTGTTCTTTTTATCCCGATCCATTATTTGTATACAGAATGTGTTATTTATGACAAATAAGACGTTATTAACTTTCAGCGATGTATTATTTTTTAGTCAACATTTGTTATTACCCTGAAGACATTTGTTATTTTTGTGAAACTTATCAACATTCATATGAAATTGACGATAATTTCAATATATACGGTCATAGCATCTGCAATCTTAGCAATTTCTTCGATTTGGGTTTATCACATGTAATAATATCGATAGTTGCCTTGGTTAAACCCATTTATAATTAATATTGATTTCTCTGTTGCGGATCTCACGAGCGCGACGGTGTCGGGACGGAATCTTAAAATTTTGTCGACGCAAACAATAAAAATATCTGTAGATCAAAGCATGTTCCTAGTTGAAATTGAAGGTAATACACGTAGATTCGAGAGCCCATAGCCTTAAAGTTTCTCACGCCACCGTAGAATTTCTGAATTGTTCGGCGGGATATTACAAAAATTTTTATGGACAGTTTAATGCGGTACCATAAGGGTTTAATTGTTACCAATAGAGTGTTATTTGTTATAAAATTGCCGTCTATGCACTAGGATTTCTGGATAATTTGTTATCGTCTATGCGCTAGGGTTTTTGTAGTTTTTGGGGTTTAGGACTTACGGGTTCGAGGTTAAGATTAAGGGTTTATGTCATGAAATTTTGGGAGAACGATCCACGACTTGTGCAGGTATTTCTACAATCTTAAAAAAATTTTGGGGTTCGGGGTTTAGGATTTAGGGTTTAGAGTTTCGGGCCTCGGATTTAGGATTTTGAGCTTAGTATTTTTTGTTTGTTGTCTATAAATGTTATTAGTACTTTAATGTTGATGTTTGAACATGTTCGTGGTGCAATTCATAATGTTATGTTCCATTGAAAGATGTGATAATCTATGTTTTGCAATGGAGGACTATATATTTATATATCTATTGAGATCAATATTCGTCTATTGACATCAAATTTCGCTTATTGTGTCTTTTAAAGGAATGTAGTGATTAAACTTCATCAAATTATATATTTACATGAACATCCATATTAAACATCCAAAATAAAAGTGTATTTTTGTACGAATTAATCGAATTGTTGACGTGTTACTGAACATCATTTATGAGGTATCAGTATTGATCAATGTGTTATTAGTTGATACCTAACATGTGTTATTATTTCCAATTAATGTAGTACAATTTTGATAAAGTCCTGTAAGTATTCTCTGACAATTCTGTTAAATTCTCTGACGGTCCAGAAGCTTCTAGAATATTCTCAATGAAGTGTTTTTTTTACATGTATATGTGTTATATTTGTTGGGTAAACTGTTACTCATTTGAAAAACGTTTTAGTCTTAGAGAAAGCTAAATTTTCTCAATTTCACGGTTATCAACTTACTTTTTTATTTTAATATTAAGACTTGTTTGATTCGATTTTATCTTATTCAGTCGCTTTTACCTTGTTCGGCCGTTGAAGTCGATATTGAATTGGTTTCTGAACGAAATTTTTGATTTGGGGGTGGAAGCACGAATTCACTCAATACATAAACGCTGAGATTATGCAGTTTTCATCTGTTTTTTAGTGTCGTTTGTGATTTTCAATTATTCTGTTCGATCAATTACTTGTATACAGAATGTGTTATTTACGACAAAGAAGGCGTTATTACCTTTCAGCGACGTGTTACTTCTAAGTTAACATTTGTTATTAACCATAAGATATTTGTTATTTTTGGCTATGTTATACATATTTCTTTTTACACGATTTAGGGAAAATATAATATCCGTTTCTTGCAACTATAAATTCGGTATAAATTCGAGGTACCCATTAGAAATTGAGGTCTATTTTACCTTATTGAGTCAATAACGCGGAGATTTATGCAGTTTTCATCTGTTTTCTTAGTGTCGTTTGTGATTTTCGTTTTATTCCTTTCGATCCATTACTTGTATACACGATGTGTTATTTACGACACACAAGGCGTTATTACCTTTCAGCGACGTGTTACTTCTAAGTCAACATTTGTTATTATCCATAAGACATTTGTTATTTTTGGCTATGTTATAAGTATTTCTTTTTACACGATTTAGGGAAAATATAATATCCGTTTCTTGCAACTAATCGGTATAAATTCGAGGTACCCATGAGAATTTGAGGTCTATTTTACCTTATTGAGTCAATAACGCGGAGATTTATGCAGTTTTCATCTGTTTTTTAGTGTCGTTTGTGATTTTCGTTTTATTCCTTTCGATCCATTACTTGTATACACAATGTGTTATTTACGACACACAAGGCGTTATTACATTTCGGCGATGTGTTACTTCTAAGTCAACATTTGTTATTATCTATAATGCATTTGTTATTTTTTGCTATATTCGTTATTTCTGACGATTAAAGCTGCAAATTAGATATACAAATCATACCCACGATCAAATTAACAATAATTTCAACATATTAGGTCATAAACTTTGATATTTTCGGCTACAGTCTCAAAAATTTCTGTTATTTGTATATATCAGTTTTTTTCTAGCTTCCATAAATCTTTTGAAGATTTTTTTCAATCTCAACGATTAATGTTTATCATTTTCGGCTCCAATGACAACGATTTCTGACGATTAAAGCTGCAAATTAGCAATACAAATCGAGCTTGGAGTTTTTTTTAAGAGGATTCGAGCTTGCAGCGAAAATCGCTCGTTGGAGAAGACGATGGCAAAGGCTTGTAAATTTCGCATCTGTTAGTGGGTATATATGTCATATCGCATAGTTTGAGTCTTTTTCTCTAAGAGTTTTGAAAAGTAGGTCCTTAATGCTAAATGGAACTTTATTGGGGCCTACACTACTTAAATATCTTAACGGGGCCTGACTGATAATTAACCCATTAAAATATTGAGTATAAAATATAAGAAAACAATTAAGGATAAAGTTGTAAATAACTATGACAGATCAAATTGAACGTGCTTATCAACCATAGTTCATAGGCACTTTATATAAGTGTATAGATAAATTTAAAATATTAATGATAAAAAAATATAATAAAGCATTAAGAGTAAAATTTTAAATAATTGTGACAGACCTAATCGACATCTACCATAGTTCATATGCTCTTTATATAAGAGTACAGTGATAAAAAAATGAATATAGTTAAAATGTCACGAAACTTCTATTTTATAACATAATCTTTACTAATATTAAATATAATATATTATATCATTATATTATTTTGTAACTTTTAAATTACAAGACTCTTGCATATTTATAGGCCATGCATTAACTAGAAGACAAAAGAAAAACTCTCATAACAAACGTCATATATCAATTCTCTTTGCCTTATCAACAATTGTGTATGCTTGGCCATCACTGATCCATAAATGCAGTGGTTGGGAATCTTACGCTGAAATGAATGGACATCCATCTATATAATATATATTCATAACACTTCCCCTTATATGTTTATTTTAGGAACATGCATCGTTGAAACCTTACTAGAAAACCAGTACGATAAAAATCTAGTGAATGAAAAATAGTACATAATTGATTTGCCACGTTTTCATATGTTGCCTCATTAACTCTTCACTGGGAAACCACATGAGAAAAACCAAAATTAAGGCAAAAAAAGAGTGCAACGATGCACAAATATCTCGCCAACAGATTAACAACGAAACCGTTATCAGGTTCCTGTGACTCGTAAGAGACATTAGTACTTCTATAGCACTGAGATATGGTATTCACGACCAAGTTTTTCTTCATTATATTCGTTGGTAAAAGATAGAATAATCATCGGAGTATCTAACTGATGAGCTTCATCCATATTCAAACATTTTCAATACCTTTTCCATTTAAGTCTCTTGATGTACAAATATCTCATTCTGTAAATATTTAACTTAGATTCCAAGAAAAAACTTCGTTGATCAAGATCTGTCATTTTGAACAACTTTTTCCAGGCATCAACACCTTTCGATAGCTCTACAAAATGAGTTTGAAATGAAAGAGCTCAGTAAAACAAAATTGTATCGGACTCCTAATTGAATATTTAAAGAATGTGATCTTTGTAGAGAATTATACGAAGGCGTTAAAAGTTTTTATACGGATAGAGAGCTCATTCATTAGATATTTCGATAGGACGTGAATAAAAATCTGTTTAGCCTCCGTGAAAATGATGAAGTGGTAATATTGGCAAGATAATGTTCTTCGTCGACTTGTAGACATTGGAACAAAGTTAAATGAAGTTCTATTGTAATGAATCAAAAGAATTTAAATGGAATGGAGATGTTGGATTCTTATTCAACCCACCTAATGCTCAATCGCAAACAAATTATTTATTTACATATGGTAGAACTGCTATTTCCTAGCAGTCAGTTAAACAAAGTTTATGCCACTTCATCCTATCAACTGAATGATTAGCAATTCACGAATGTAACAAAAAAATTGTTTGGTTCCGGTTGGCAACATGCACAACAAATTTGTGGTTATTATCGAAAAATTTACTCGGGCAACCTTATAAGAAGATATACAACATTTTATCCGCAAATTAAAGGAAGAATAATTTTGAAAATAGATAGAACAAAATATTTCACCAAAATTTTTATATACACCTGATATGTAGAAAGTGGTGATATTGATGATAACAAGTGCGATCTAGCGAATCTTGCAGATTTATTTATGAAAGCACTGCCCCAATAATTTTTAGGAAATTTGTATATTCAATCGGAGTTTGAAGACTTCGATAAAACGATATTATCATCTAGGGAAGAAAATATGAGTTGCACTCTTTTTGACAGTAGTTTTTCCATGTGGTTCCCTTAGTAAGGTTTTTACTTAAGCAACAACTAAAGTATATAAAAATAATTTACTCTTTTTCTTCACTAAGTTTTGATCCCACTTGATTTTTTCTAGTAATGTTTTAAGAAGGCATATTCCTTAATATACATCCAAGGGAGACTGTTATGACGTATTAATATGTGGATGTATAGTATTTGGAATGGTGGTTAAATAAAAAGACGTGAATAAAAATCTGTTTAGACTCCATGAAAATGACGAAGTGGTACTTGGTCATAAAATACCATATCTCAATGCTATACAATGTACTAATGTACCTTATGAGTCATTCGCAACATGATATAGCGTTTGTGTGTAAATTTATTTGCAAGATATGATCTTCGCCGACTTGTATACATTGGAACAAAGTTAAACGAATATTTCGATACCTGCAAGGAATAACTGAATGTGTGATTGCTCTATTGTAACAAATCAAAAGAAGTTTTAATTGGGTATGCAGACATTGGATTCCTATTCGACCCACCTAATGCTGGATCGCAAACAAATTCTATTTACATATGGTGGAACAGCTATTTCGTACGATCCGTTAAGTTTAACTGACCAGGACGACAAAACGGACACCCTAGGCCATCAAGTACCAACTAATGCCCCTCTCCGACCATTGAACCCCGCCCCACGATGTCAACAATGTGGGCGCTATCATACGGGTATTTGCTATAATCAAGGGATTTTGCTCGCTATTGTCAGGTGAACCCATATCCTACTCCCGTACGAGAGCCGGGACGGCTTCCACCGGCTACAGGAAGAGTATTCGCTCTAACAGCCGAAGAAACCGAAACCCATCTGACGATGACGATGACGATGGGTACGTTAATAAATTATAATGTAACCCACCATGTTTGTTGATCTTAGGAGCCGAGCCGCACATTTGGATGTGTCGCTTAAGTTATATGACGAAGGTGGGAATAAATCTTACCTTATTAGGATACAGATAAATAGAAGAGGAATAGGAGAAATCGCTATGCCGAATCTTTCTAGTCGGCGTAATTTCGGGGACGAAACTCTTCGAAAGGGGAGAATGTAATACCCGTAAAGTTTAATACGGGATTTCGCCTTTCAGTGTAGTTAATGTTGTAACTTAGAAATTTTGATAAAGAGAATATAAGTTTTAGAGGCTTGAATAAATTTGAACTTTAATAGAAAGAATAGGAAATATGAATCTAGTAATATTTTTGCCAAGCATAAGATTTTGGTTAAAAATAATTTTCGGGTGAAATGAGACAGAATTTTCGAGTCTTAACCAAATAGATGAGCTCTTGGATTTTCGGGTAACTAGTCAAAATTAATTTTCAAGTCAACAACTTGACCAATATTTGGTTAATTTAAGCTTAGAACATCTTAATTTAAGCTTAGAACATCTTAGTCTAGAGTCACCTAGTTGTCTTGTCCTCACAACTTTCGAAGATATGCATGTATATCTAATACATGTGTTAATAAGCAAGAAAACCCTTATTTTTATGGAAAGAACTATCAGAGAGAGGAAGGGAGAAAAGTTCGAATAGAACGAAGAGCAAAGAAAAATTCGGCCAAGCGTAGGAAATTCAATTTTAAATTCGAATTTGGACGCGAGGTAGGTGAATTATTAATCTACAACACATAAATAATGTTATGCTTAATTTGAAATTTCGATCTCTGTGGTTTACGTGACAAATATGTGAGGTGCCTTATGTGGTTTATTTGAGTTTTTCGGATATTAATGGTCTGTGCTTAAGAGAAATTCGGGATATGGGAAATTGTATATACATGTTTAGGAAATTCAAAGGCGCTACGAAAAGTTTTCGGCACAAGAATAAAATTTTTCGACCTAGGAAAATTCAGGTAGATGAACTGCTAGAGCTGAAATAATTGTTGGGTAGTTTACTGTTTATAGAATTCGGAATGATTTTCGGGTGTATTATTTTGGGACTTAGGATGAATTTTTTGAAGGGAGTTTGATTGATAGCTTAAGATTTTGGAAACAAGGTTTCGGAAATTTATATCGAGTATTATTATTGAATTAGGTTAGTTCGCAATAGGTGTAAGAAAGTATTCGACAATTATTATATGTTAGGGATTTGTATGATTTCGGGTATTCAAATAGTTTTTCGTGATTTTGAAAAGTTTTCGGTGCAGTCAATTTTTGGGTCTAAGAAGGTTTTCGGTTAGTTTTCGCTAGGTAAATTAATTTCGTGGGCCAAAATAATATCTTCGCGAGCTGGAATGTTTTCGGCATGTGAGATGGGTGTGATTTTTGCGGGCCGTAATTAGGTTTCACGGGTCAGAGTAATTTTGGAATGAATAATGAGTTTTCGGGTCGAAATATTTCTCGCGGGTTAAGTCCTGAGAGAGAGAGAGAGAGAGAGAGAGAGAGAGAGAGAGAGAGAGAGGGCTTCTCGTGGGCCTGAATTGAGATTTTCGAACTTAGGACAAAATGATTTTTGAGACATGCGATTTTTGAAACAGAACCGCGAAAGACTTGCGAGAATATTTTCGAAGCTTAAGTTTCGAAAATTATTTTCGAAACACCTTACACTTCGTAACAGATCGATTTTCGAAATATTAGTCTTTCGTGAATTATATTCGTAACATCGTCCAGATTTCGACAACAACCAATGCTTTTCAATTGTCGAACTTAAACGATTTTCGAAAGGTGCCCAGTTCTTGATACTTGATGAATTTTCGAACTCTACCCATTTTCGAACCAGAATTTTGGAAGTATAATATTCTCGGATTGGACACATTTGAGGGCTGACCTTTGACTGTTGACCATTGACTTTTGATCAATTTGTTGACTTATCAGATTTTTAATGTGTATGGGAATTTATTTACAGTACCTCATTTCATATACACTGCAATGCATAATATTTGCATATCATGTGCACGACATATCAGTGGGAGGTTGGGTGGCTGTGTTGACACGGCTACACCTTAAGGTGTCGGCGCGAGGCGCGTGGTGGTAGATGTGACCGATTTCGGTTGTCGACTCGTAGTGGAGTCTGAGGGTAGTATTAGTGCACCTAAAAATTGTATTATTGTCGAGACCTCTTTCATATGAGATATGGGAGGGTCTATTTGGCGGGAGAGGCGACATGGTAGAGCTCAGGGAGATCGCTACCAGCGTGGGCACCGCCGGGGCAGAAAACGCATCTCGGGAAGGAGTGACCGGTGAGACCATGCATGCTACCTGAGAACCGATTTTCTGACCCCTTCCTTAAGTGGGTTGCGCGGGGTGCCTAGTTCTATGCCTGTGGGTCATGTGGTTGAGATGAGATCTATTTGTAGGACGAGCGTGCATTGCATGGTGAGGTAAGGGCACCTTCATATGAGATATGAGAGTGTCGATTCGGGGTTGAGTTAGGGTTGAGTGCACGTTACATGTCACGCATTTCATTTCACATACTGGCAAATCGCTCAACATTTACGTGTTGTAGGTACTGAGTCCGACGTCGAAGTACGTCATGGCTAAGGCGGGCTGGTGGCGGTGCTCCAGACTTTTGAGGGCTGGGCTGTACATGGATGAAGACCTGTGGAGCGACGTTAGGACGTTTAGTTTTGTCGCTTTCCATATTTTGGGGCTACGACCTATGGTAAGTTATGATTATGTAGACAACCTTTGTTGTAATATATTTTATTTTGGAAGAAGTTTTTGTTAGACGGGCCTTCAACGGTAACAAAGAATTTGTTTGGTTTAGTAATTCAACATGCACAACAAATTTGTGGGTTATTAGAAAAAAAAAATTACTTCTGACAACCTTATATGAAGAGATACAATATTTTATTGGCCAGTTAAATGAAGAATATATCAAAAGAGGCAGAACAACATTGTTAGGTCTTGATATATCAACTCAATGATCCTCGACTTGAATCCTAAGGGAATCGATTAGAATTATACGATTTGAAGATCAATCGAAAACCTTTTCTATTGAGCGCTCGAGAGAGAAACTTGGTAGTGAGAGAATGATTTCTGATTTTCTCTCTCTAAGATTGTATTTGCAAGCCTTTCGGATCAATTTTCTAAAATTCTCTATTAATCACAATGTTTGTACATCTATTTATACCAAACATACTTGGTATAAATAACAAACTAAGTCCTAAATTAAGGACTACTACAATAAAAGCCCCAATCTACGAGGACAACTATTTAAATCAACGCACAATTTAAACTGATATCCTACATTCTCCCCCTTTGTGCTTGATTCCTCTTCCACTGTCTGTCCTCGTCGGGCATAGTACGATCTGCGCAAGCCAAGCGCATGCTCGAAATTCCTGAGCGTGTTGCTCAGCTCCAGTCGCTCCTCGATATCAAGTAGTTCCATTAGGAGCGGCTGTTCTCTCATGTACCTATGGATCCTCAGCATTGTCTCTCTGTTGATTTCTTCCAACCATTTCTCTATATTTTGCCTGATGACCTTGAGCGTCCCATGACAAAACTTTTGTACTTCAGTCTCAGCATCAGCCTTGTCTTCTTGGCAATAGGATTGTGGTAGGTGATGCCTAGGACTGAGCTGATATGCACGTGATTGTTTGGAAGTGCTTCAATCTCAGGTCCCTTGTTGAGCGATGCGGTCATGTTGACCTTCTTCATGTTGCTCTCTAGAGCCATCTGAAGGTCGTGCACTGCGAAGTACTTGACTTGGCGCATCATGTACCGGTAGAGTCCCTCGAGTCCTTCTTTCTTGATGAAGCCTTGAGGACCCTTGTATTTCTCCACATATAGCTGGGAGAGGTTGTACACCTCCTCGACAGAGAGATACGGTAGATCGCTCTCGCTCAATTCCTCTCTAGTCCTGTCTACCCGCTCATTGGCATAGTACGGTGTCGGAAGTCCTCCTTTGGCACAGAAGACGCTGAGGAGCTGGCAGATGGGAGATAGACTCTTATAATGACTCTTGGCTTGTGCTTTAGTCATCCCCAGTCTCTTGTCAGGTCCAAGGTGGGTCAGCATCCAGAGATATGTCATTCTCTTCTGCTGATCCCTGTGGGAGATCCCTCTTTGCTCGAACTCATTCGGCTTCTTGACCTTGTCCGGTGACCTCCAAACATGCTCTCTAATTTCTTCAAGGAAGGGATTTCTATTTTGATGTTCTCCCATGGCGTGTCGATCCGGACGATTCCTGACATCTGTCTTGTTGGGGAAACCACCCGTTGCGCAATCAGCTCTGGAAGCCTTGGGGGCTCTTGGTCGTGATCTTCACCTTTCTGAAGCTCTTCGCCTTCTATCAGCACCAGGTCCACCGAAGCTTATTGTAAGAATTGACGAACGTCCTTAAGCCGTTGTCTTTGATGCTCATCGAGTAGGGAATGGGCCATCTACTGTCCTTCAAATATGTACTTGTCGAGGAATTCATGTGGGTTGACGGCATGTCCTGATGGTCCCGACTGGTCTTGAGCCAGGGCCACGAGAATGGCTGCACTTGCTTCTTCTTCCGAAAGCAAGGGGCTTGTGAGAATCGTAGGTGTAGGCGGAGGCATCCTTAGGGTGAAGGATGGTGGGTCGATTTGGGTTGTGTGGGTAGTATGAGTGGTGCGGTGCGTGGTGGTGTTTGTTTGGGTAGTGGGTTGCGATGGTTCAGCGGCTCCAGCACTTGTCTGTGCGGCACCCGAGCCTTGTCTCTGACCTCTAGTCATGATCCTATGCCTTTTCTCCCCCTCAGGACGACCTTGATCATCTGGGTCGTCATGTCGACGTTTGGAGCGGGAATCTTGTCCTCGGCACGATTCGGTAGGATCAGGACTGTCCACGAGAGGCGGAAGAGGTCCTCTTCTTCCGACGTTCGAGTAGTCAACTCGAGTAGGCGGACGACTAATATGGAGTGGAGGTCGCTGAAGGGTATGATGGCTGGGTTTATGAGGTTGTGTGAGAGGATGGATGTGGACAGGGAAGGGTTGTGTAGGTTGAGTGGGTGTGAGGATGGGTTGTGAAGAAGACGGCTCCGAGACGGGTGCTTTCCCACGATCTTGGCGGGACGTCTCGATGGCATTCCGCACGCTCTCAACTATTTTGTCTTCAAAAGAACGTAGTGCTGTAGAGAGAGCGACCTGAAGACGGTCTTCGGTCACATATGGGACGGACCAGGTCGACTGATGTCGCCTGTTGTCAACTCTTGAGCAGACACCGGCTCCTCAGGTTGGCTCGTAGTCACTTGAGGTTGTGACTATTCGAGACTTCCACCCAATCCTTGAGTTGAATCTTGGAGATTATCCTCTATGGGTGCTGTGGCAGGTCTGAGTGAACCTGCGTATCAGACAACACTGGGCCGATGGTGATTTGCAGGTGGAGTTCGGCCTCAACGCTTGGAGTGATGATCGGCGCTGTGTCTGACGTGGTGGTGACAGTGCTGAAGAGGGACTCGAGTTGTATACTTAAACGCCTTGGAGTCCTTCTCATGAGTTGAATCTCCTCATCGGACTCGATGTCCGATGAGGTAGCCGGGTGAGGGGAGGGTTCTGAAAATCTCAAAGCTTCCTCCATCTCAAAAGCCATTTCTCACGCATCTCCTCCAAAAGAAAACATCATTCTGAAAAGCATGAAGAAAGAAAAAGTGCCTTTGAAAAATCAGCAAATTAAAAATAAACAGAAAAATTCTATCTCTAATCCTGCTTTGCTTACGTCTACAGAGAGCGTAGAGACAACATTAGAGTCGAAGGCGAGAGTGTCTAAACTAAAAATAGAGAAGGAGCCCATAGAGTTGACTGTTTTTAAGAATTTATCTCCTTCTGTAAAAATAAAAGACACTCGTAGAAATAAAAGAGCTGTTTCCACTATTAAAGTAATTGCTTCTACTTGCTCCTTAAAACCGACCATATTTAGAAGTACAAATTTCACAACAGGCTCTATTCAGAAATAATGAAAAATCATTCTAAGACAAATGCTTCTAGGATGACCCGTAGGAAACAAAATCCAGCCATAAAGAAAGCATATGGCGATATACATGCTTGTTCTCACCTAAGGTATCCCGTTAAGATCGAATCCCCCAAGCACCTTAGGAGACTATCCAATGAAAAGATCTTTTCCACGCTCAAGCGTACTAAAGCATTTGTCCGTGCTGAAATTAATCTTCCCTGTCAGGTTGAACCCAAATGGGTTCCTAAATCTCCGCCTAAAAAGATGAAAACCGTAAAGGCCAAGTCTTTTATAATGAGCAGACCCAAATCAACTTCTTCGAAGAGGACTTGGGTCGCTAAAGCTCATACTCATAATAATTTAGGAACTAAATCTGAACCAATACCCAAATCTGCTAATCTGCGAGGACCAATTTATAAGTGGGTACCTAAAGCGCTCTAATCATTTTTGCAGATCCATCATGTGTGGTACCTCGACTCTGGTTGCTCCACACACATGACGGGAATACAAGAGCTGCTGAGCAACTACAAAGACCGACCAAATGGAAAAGTCAGATTCAGAAACAACGACTCTGCCCCCATACTAGGATTTGGGGCCATCATTCTGGAAAATCTGACTATAACGGATGTCTCGTACGTCGAAGGCCTCCGCCATAACTTGTTTAGCATAGGCCAATTCTGCAACAAAGGATTCCAGGCGGTCTTCCTTGCTGACCGGTGCAGAATATTGGACAGTCAGGACAAAGAACTCCTCCAAGGATTTTGGAAATCAAACCTTTACACGACCAACCTGACGTCCGTGCGGCCTTCGCCAACTGTATGCCTCATTTCTCAGACTGTAATGCAGAGGAACAGCTTATGGCCTCAACGTATGTCTCATCTCAATATCAAAGCTCTTCAACGACTATCAACGAAAAAGTTGGTTCACGGTCTACCAACTATTATCCTACAAAAAAGCATCAGTGTTCGGCATGTCAACTAGGAAAAATGAAGCGAGCATCTCATCATGTAAAATTAGTTGCCTCCACTTCACGTCCTAGGAATTGTTACATACGGATCTCTGTGGACCTATGCAGACACAGAGTATTAGTTGGCGGAAGTACGTACTAGTTATTGTTGATGACTTCTCTCGCTACACATGGACAAAGTTCCTTCGAACTAAAGATGAGACAGGGACTTGACAGTTAACTTCGTGAACACTACTCAGAATTTGCTGCAACACTCCATCCAAGTCATCCGAACAAACAACGGCACTGAGTTCAAGAATAAGTATCTCAGTGAATTTATCAGAAACTTGGCATTAGTCAGCAATTCTCAGCCGCTAGGACTCCTCAACAGAACGGGGTTGTTGGAAGGAAGAACCAGACTCTAGTGGAGGCCGCTCGTACAATGCTGATCTATTCCGGCCTCCCCCACTTCCTTTGGGCTGAAGCAGTAAATACCGTCTGCTTCACTCAGAACAGGACGGTGGTTCACAAGCGCTTCGATAAGACTCCATACGAAATAATAAACAAGCGGGTACCCAATATCTCATTTTTCAAGTTCTTCGGGTGTAAGTGCTTTGTGGCAAACGACAGAGAGCAACGCGCTAAGTTCGACCCTAAAGCATTCGAAGCCGCATTCGTTGGGTACTCATCAACATCAAAGGCGTAGCGAGTTTACATCAAGTCCAACTGATCAATCAAAGAAAGATATAACGTCACTTTCCATGAAGTGGCAGAAATGGCTCCTGCACACCTCAGTTCAGGACCCGTGCGAAACCCGATGACTTCTGAATACGACGGTACAGAACCCGTATACACTGGTGTGTTGGCACAAAACCAATAGAAGATGGCAACAACTACGGAATCAACGTCTGAAGAAGCTCTGAGACTTGTGATGGAAGATCTGGACTATCTCTTTGAGCCCGTATATCGGCCAGAAATCGTTTATGCTAAACCTTTAGTGGACTCCCCACTTGACGAGGCCGACATACCAAGCTCTTCAAATGTCCCTACCTCACCCGATTCAGACTTACCACAGATCACGGAAGAGCCTCAACAGTCAATGAGGAAGTCTCATCAGAAACACTCAATCCAAGTGCAGAATCTGACTTACCTCAACCTAATGAACAATCTGAAATCATTGGTAGTCTCAGTCCTCAAATGGCTTGGTCTACCACACGAGCGAAAATGGACTCGAGCACATCCAGTCGATCAGATTATTAGTGATCCTTCGAGTGGAGTACGGACACGTCATCAACATAGTCTCTTCAGCTGCTTCTTAAGCCAAAATTAGCTAACCAAAGTAGCCGACGCGCTTAAGGATTCGAATTGGGTTATTGCCATGCAAGATGAAATTAATCAATCAAGTGTGGACCCTAGTACCGCGTCCGCATGGGAAAACAATCATCGGAACAATATGGGTATTTAAGAACAAAAAGAATGAAGATGGAGAAGTGATCAGGAATAAAGCGAGATTGGTTGCGAAGGGCTATAACCAATATGAAGGAATTGACTACGATGAGACATATGCTCTTGTTGCCCGAATCGAAGCCATTCGTCTCTTCCTGGCTTATGCGGCTCATAAGGACTTCAAACTCTACCAAATGGATGTTAAGACCGCCTTTCTTAACGGCGTGTTAAAAGAAGAAGTCTATGTCGCTCAACCAGAAGCTTTGTTGATCACGCACACCCCGATCACGTCTATCGATTAGATAAAGCTCTTTACGGAATAAAACAAGCCCCACGTGCTTGGTATGATGTCCTGAGTGAACTCCTCATGAAGTCTGGATTCATTCGAGGAACGATCGATACGACTCTCTTCATCAAATGGCAAGACAAAGATCTGATGGTCGTCCAAGTATACGTCGATGACATCATCTTCGGATCAACAAATCCACGGCTTTGCAAGAAATTTGGAGATATAATGAAGAGCAAGTTTCAAATGAGTCACATGGGAGAAATGCAATTCATCTTAGGGTTTCAAGTCAGACAACTCGATGATGGGATTTTCATCAGTCAGACCAAATACATCAAGAATATTCTGAAAAAGTTCCATCAAGATCAGAGTAAGCCCCTCAGCACTCCTATGTCACCAAGCTGCAAGTTGGATGCCGATCCCACTGGAGAAACGGTCGACATCACCCTCTATCGCAGCATCATTGGGTCTCTTCTATATCTCACATCAAGCCGGCTGGACATCATGTTTTCCACTTGTTTATGCGCCCATTTTCAAGTCGACCCTAAGGAATCTCACATGCTTGCGGTGAAGCGAATCTTGTGCTACCTTTAAGGCATCTACCTAAGGATTGTGGTATCCTAAAGGTACGAATTTCAAACTAATTGGCTACACTGATGCCGACTATGCAGGTTGCCGCATGGACAGGAAAAGCACATCCGGTGGCGCTCAATTTCTAGGCGAAAAGTTGGTTTGCTGGTCATCCAAAAAGCAGAACTGCGTTTCAACGTCAACGGCTGAAGCAGAATATGTCGCGGTCGCCAGCTGTTGCTCGCAGATGTTATGGATGCGGACTCAGCTTTGCGATTATGGATACAATCTAAATAATATACCCACTTACAGTGATAGCCAAAGTGCCATTGCGATTACGTGCAATCCTGTTCACCACTCACGCACAAAATGCATAGACATACGATATCACTTTATCAAAGATCACGTAGAAAAAGGCACCATTGACATGTATTTTGTGAACACGGAATATCAACTAGCTGACATTTTCACCAAGACATTGGACGAAAAACGGTTCCAATTCCTTGTCGGAAAATTAGGCATGTTGAACCTTCCGTAATTTGTGCAATATGTGAATCTACGTGCTTTCACATGCTCTATGCTATGTGTTTTCTATACTTACAACCGCTTTATCTTGCGTGAAAATTTTCAATTTTAAATGAAAATATAATAATACTAAAATAATCAAAAATACAAAAATATTATACATATAAGTATAATATTAGGGGCATGACGATATCATCGGCATGACAAAAATATTATACATATAAGTATAATATTAAGTACAAAAATATTACACATGAGACTGATTTGTTGCTTAAATTGGTCAGTCTATCGCATTCTTGTGTCTAAAGGTCATTAGTTTGTTCCACTAGACACAAAGCCACTTTACATAAGTGAGGATTCTGGCACTTCATTTTTCCTTTCTATGGATTTATTCTTGAGCGAGTCACACATCAATTGCTTGTCTTAACTAGTGATTCCTGGCTTCATACTCGCCTTGCGCTAATTCCGTAGAAAAATGATTAGAGCACTTAGGAAACTCCTCACTTGACCTTACATATAGAAAATATCATCCTTGAAATTATTCCTCTAGTCATCCCTTTTGAGCCTTCTCTGATATCCCTTTCTTCATTTGTATCCCGATCAAGCCTTCAACCGTAATTCATACATTTCGGAGGGTTGCATAAAAGAGAAAAGAAGGGGGGAAAAAGGCGACGAACAAAAAAGAAGGAAATGATGATAAAAGGAGGTGGAAAACGCACACGAGGAATGCTCAACGCACAATAAATAGTCCAAAAGAACCTGCCTTCCTAATTATTGAAATCTTCCAGAAATCATTAGAAGGGGGCATGGATCTTGCTGTGAGCTTCTCCTTCGATAATCTCGTATACTCGTCGGAAAGGCTGGAAAGAGGAGCACCACGAAGTGAACTTCTCCAACGATAATCCGGTCTTATATCGAGACAACGAGAAGCGGAGCATGGCCTTGGGTTCGGATTCCACAACTGTGAACTTCTTCAAATTGATAATCTCTGAAACCTCACTAGGGATTAAGAGAAAAGGAGCGCGGTGTTGGCCCAAGAACAAACGAGAAGAACTTCACCTTAGATAATCTCTCAGCCTCGTAGAGAAGCGGAGCTTCAGCTTGAGCAAGTGTAGAATAATATGAAAAAGTTTAAGGATGAAAAAGATCAAAATGCTGGTGAAGAGGACGACGAAGAAAAGGAAGAAAATCTTTAGTCCACAATTCCAAAATTTTCCTTCCCTTCTAAGTCAAGAGCCAAATTAAAACCCTTTGCAGTCTCTATAATTCCAAATCGACGGTCTTGCGCATAGGTGAAAGATTCAAAACACCTCAATCACAGGTAATTGACTTAATATTGCTTGTGTTGATTTTAGTGATATAAATATAAAAATCCCAAGTAAAAATAATCGAGTGCTAGAGTGAACCTACCGAGAGTTGTCGAAATGGATCATTCTATGAACTTAGGACTCTTTAGTTTGACGACGTGACTTGACGGCATATGATCCTTTCAAGTGTCGTGTGAAATTTTAGGCGTGATAATGATCGTAGCAAAATAATCTGACCCCAGAATATTAATAACATTTAAGAGACATATCGCACATTCTGATATGCAAGTTTAATTTGCATTTACACTGAAATGATTAAATGCGATTTTACTTGTTTATGCTCATACCCTCGCGTAACATTTTGAATACATGATTCGGGGACCATGTATCTAAGTGAAATTGTATAAATTGCGCGTTACTCATTTAGTATGTGCCAATTGATTCTATGTGTTTTCATGCTAAATCGTTTTTTTTTTGTGCATCATTTGAGGGGGAGCATACACAATAATATGTCCTAAACTCCAAACTTATTTGATGTTCTTCCTCTAAGTTTTGAAGAAGCACAGAGGAGGACTTCACGAATTATTCCAGACTTGGAGTATACGGCATTGAATAAAATTTTGAATGGTTACATCATTTGATCTTTAACGTGTTTTATGATTTGGATTTAACAAATTTTTTCAGAGAGGTACCGAGCCTAATTGGTAAAATTGCTTCCAAAATTAACTCAAATATTCTCGACAACTTACTCTAAGTGTTACAGGTTTTCGATGATCAAGCCTTGGAGCAAGTTGTCACCGCTCAAAAATTACAGGGAGTTAATTACATTCGATATTATGTTTAGGGGAGCAATTTTGTGGTTTACTCTTTAACTTAGGATCAATCTGACATACATAGAAAAATTTACCATCGAGAAATTCGGGCGAATTTTGCAATTTTCATTCGCGGCCTCTCGAGCGAAAATTAATTTTGGGACCAAGTTGTAATTTTCGCCTTCATATTGACGAGCAAAAATTAAACAGGAACCAAAAGATTCTCGATCGAACTCGTCCAGCGAAAATTAAATAGTTACCAAAATAAATTTCTCGATCGTAAGTTTCTCGATCTTAAACAGTAGTGGGCTTAATTCACTAAGTCTCACAAAACGTCTAATCAGCCCAATTAAACGAAATCATTGCTTACAGTCGAAAATCCCTAAATACACGCTAAAACCCTCGATCGCAAAATTCAACAGTCAAATTTTTGTGCGAAAAACTCTTTCTCTCAAAAGACGAACGTCAAAACTCTTCAAATGTTTCGATTTTCCACTGATTTTCGTCTTTAGAAGGTAGATTTGACTTCGTTTAGGGATTATCGTGTATTTCAACTTCATTTGCATCTGTATTGTGATATATTTCGCATGATCCCGTGTTCATTTCTCGTCTGTTCGTATTCTGAGAACTCGAATGCTTGTTTGCAATAAAGACCAATCTGTTAGCATAAAATCTAGGTTAAAATACTGCATATTTTGATAGTTTCGAAGTTTCTTGATCATTTTAAGGTAGATTGTTCTGATTCTCTGCGTTATTTGAGTACGACTGAAAGTAAGACTAAATCTGGGATATCACCGTTTGAATTTCAATTGTTCTTCTGTTTGCAATGTAAAAGTTTTTCGATCGCAAAATTTGTGACTTAGTCTTTAAGAAAGATAACGTAGCTTAAAAAATAATTACTATCGAGAAATTGCATTTAGGATTTTATGCGAGCTAAAAGATCACTGAACAAAATAGATATAGTAGGTGCAAAATAAGTTTCGAGCGCAAAACTTACAGTCGCAAACAGTAATTTCGATTTCAATTTCATTCTTGGTCGAGAATTTTAGCGGCGATAAAATTAATTTTTCAACGATAACATTTCTCGATCGTAAACATGCACAGTGATGATTTCTATCGATCGAAAATTTTCTCGGCGAGTCACCAAGTTTCTCGCTGTCAATTTTCTCGATCGTAAAATTCCATAGCGCAAAACTATTTTAAAATAGAAATACTTTCTCGCTCGATAACTTTCACTGCGAAAAAAATTTATTCACTCACGAAAAATTTCTCGATCGTAAATGTACACGGAAATTTTTCTCGATCGTAAAATTTCTCGGCTACAGTATCGTATCTTAAGTTTAAAAACTTAGAAAATTTTCTAAGTCCTTTTCACTGTAGCTTTCAATAGCGAATAACATTTTTCTCGATCGCAAATTACATAGGAGATTTGTATCTAAAATTTGCACTAAGGCCAATTGAGAACTTCAATTCTCGCGCGATAAAAAGCACGGAGTGAATAGTGCTTACAACACTTAGAAAAATTTCGACTAAACCTCTATGAGACTAACATACTTATGTCGAAATAAATTTATCTATTCAAAACTCACTTCGTATGATTTTTTGTGCAAATTTCATATTATCAATTCCGCATATATTCAAACATGTTATGACTTGATACATCATTATGGATTTATATATATTGAATTTCGACTCAAATTAATAATTTTTTGACTAATGATTTACATCTCTTATGTGTATTTCATATGGATCACTATCCTGCCTACAACCACATATACGACAAGAATCGATACCTCAAGGTGCAGGACACCAACTTTCAACTCGACCTGACTACCTTTAGGTGTCCGAACGAGATAATCATGTCCATTTTGCAAGGCCATCCTCTGTGGAATGCACTGACGATGACGGCGTCAGTACCGATGGTTTATCTCCAACAATTTTGGGGAAGATTTAAGAGTCACATAGTGGAGGGCAGCTACCGATTTACCACGGTGGTTGGGACGAGGCACATCAGCTTCAGCAAGGACGATCTTGGTCTCGTTCTTGACCTGCCATTCAGCCCTAACTACGACCCTATGCCTACTAATGCAGAAATGGTGCGCGACCTTCTCCACATGGGATACCGGCCACCTCTCACCAAGCTTGCTCAATTTCAGAGCAATGGCATCCCTAATCCGCAGAAGACACTTTTCGGGATAATCAATAAGTGTCTGTCACCAAAGCACGCAGAGTTCGATAAAGGCAACAGCAACATTCTGAGGATTTTCCATGGAATCGCCTTCTCGCGGAATTACGATTTTGCTCAACTGCTCTGGAATGATCTAGCTGAGAAAATCAGGCAGCAGAAAAACAAGCGATCAAAGAATGTTCCCTATGCCCAGTGGTTCAATGTGATCATTGCCAACCTCATGGAGCTCCACGACAATATTTCACGACTGCCTCCAGGAGGGAACTATCAACCACCACTCAAATTCTTCCACAATCCCAGGCTCACGGATCTGATACAACCATCAATACCGATCCCGTTTGAGCTTCTTCGTCTTGCTGACCCTGCGGGAGACGAATACCAGAGATACTATCGGGAACACCATCTCACTGAGCAGATGATACGAGGGCCCCCGGCATATTTTCAAGTGAGCCTTCAACAACAACACTCAAGCCCTGAGGACACGCTGATTGATGCAGTAGCCCAGGAGCTAGAGCAGGAGCTTCCAACTCAGGATGTACAAATACCTGATGTAGATGCCACGTTAATCGATGCTGTGGCGGCAGAGTTGGAACAAGAGGCTCCATCATAAACACTCTAAGTGGAAGTGCCCGTCCATATTAGCATGCTTGAAGAGACCATTGAGGAGGTTCATCAACAAGTAGCACAGCCCGAGGCAGAAATGGGGCAAAGCTCACTTCCACAGGTGACGGAACAGGCTCGTGAGGACGTTGAGCGTGAACCTTCTCCTCATACAGCCACCTCATCAGACACGGAGTCCGATGAGGAGATCAGATTGATAGAACGGGCTCCCAGATGACTAAGCATACAACTCGAGTCCCTCTTCACCATCGTCATCACCACATCGGACACCGCGCCGATCACCTCTTCAGGTGCTGCGGCCACTTCTTCGCTCAATCTTGAGTCGCAACACAGCCTACCAGTTTCTGGTTCGCAGGTCCATACCGAGCCTGCCGAAACACCCATAGAGGAGAATCTCCAAGATTCGACTCAAGGATTGGGTGGAAGTCTCGAACAATCACAACCTCAAGTGACTCCGAGCCAACCTGAGGAGCGGGTGTTAGGTCAAAGGTTGTCAACAGGCGGCATCAGCCTGGTCCATCTACGACGGAGGCGCCCGTCCCGTTTGTGACAGAAGACCGACTTCAGGCCGCTCTCTCCGAGGCATTAAAGTCCTTTGAAGATAAACTCATGGAGAGCGTGCGCACAACAATCGAGATGCCGCCAAGATCGTGGGAAAGCACCAGTCTCGGAGCCGTCTTCCTCACAACTCATCTTCACACCCGTACAACCCACACGTACCACACCCATCACCACACTCATCCTCACCAACAACCTAATCAACCCTGCAACAGTACCTATCACCGACCTCCACTCCATCTTAGTCGCCCGCCTACTAGAGCTGACCACTTGAACGCCGAAGGAAGAAGACCCCTTCCGCCGTCTCGTCGACCGTCCTGACCTGATCGAAACCTGTCGAGGCCAAGGCTCTCGCTCCAAACACCGACATGGCGATCCAGATGATCAAGGACATCATGAGGTGGAGAAGAGGCTTCGAATATAAACACGAAGTCAAGGACGAAGCTCGGGCGCGACGCAGACAAGCACTGGAGCCGCTGAAACCACACAACCCACTACCCAAACAATCACCACCATGCACCGCACCACTCTAACTCAAACCCAAATCGACCCACCATCCTTCACCCTAAGGACGCCTCCGCCCCCACCAACGACCCTAACAAGCCCCTTGCTTTCGAAAGAAGAAGTAAGTGCCGCTATGCTCGTGGCCCTTGCAGCTACTCAAGCGACTCCCCCAATCACTCCAGACCAACCGGGTACTTCTGGGCATGGCGTCAATGTGTACGAATTCCTAGATAAGTACATCTTCGAAGGACAGTGGATGACCCACAGCATGCCCGATGAAGCTCAAAGACAACGCATCAGGGACGTTCAACAGTTCCTCTAAGCAGCTTCGGTTGACTTAGTCTTGAAGACGAAGAACTTTGAGAAGGTGAAGACCATGAACAAGTTCCCGCAAGGCTTCCAGAATTAATCATGCAACGAGCGGCCTGGCCTACAAGACAAATGCCTGGAACCATTCGCATTGATACGCAGTGGGAAAACATAAGGATCGAGATCCCATTCCTGGAAGAAGTTCGTCAAAATATTTGGAGATCACCGAACAAGATCAAGACGCCGAACAAGTTCGAGCTCAGAGGCAGCTCTCACCGGGAGCAGCAGAAAAGGATGAGCTATCTTTGGATGCTGACCCAACTCGGACTGGATATGAGGCTGGGGATTCCTAAGGAACGGCTGAAGAGTCACTTCAAGGAATTATCCCCAATATGCCAGCTACTCAATGTCTATTGCACTAAAGGGAATCATCCAACACCGTACTACGTGATAGAGCGGAAAGATTGAACTCGAGAAGAACTAAGCGAGAGTGACCTACCCTATCTTCCTGCCAAGGAGGTGTACAAGCTCTACCAACTCTATGTAGAGAAGTGCAAGGGTCCTCAAGGCTTTATCAAGAACGAAGGACTCGAGGGACTCTACCGATTCATGTTGTGACAAGTCAAATACTCTGCCGCACACGATCTTCAGATGGCTCTGGAGAGCAATATGAAGAAAGTCAACATGACGGCCCCGCTCAATCAAGGACCTGAAATAGAAGGGCTTCCAAGCAATCACGTACACATCAGCTCAGTCCTAGGCATCACCTACCACAATCCAATCGCTAAGAAGACTAGGTTGATGCTGAAGACTGAGATACATAAGTGTTGCAATGGAACGCTCAAGGTGATCAGGCAGAACATAGAGAAGAGATTGGAAGAAATCAACCGAGAGACGATGCTCAGGATTCATCGGTTCGTGAGAGAACAACCACTCCTGATGGAACTAGTTGATGATATTGAGGAGCGACTGGAGCTGAGGAGCACACTAAGGGACTTCGAGTACGCGCTGGGCTTGCGCAGGTCTTACTACGCCTGACAAAGACAAACAGCACGGAAGGGCAATCAAGCACAAAGGGGGAGATTGTAGAATACGATTTGTCATTGTACTATGATTTATTAGTTGTCTTCAGAGATTGGGGCGTTATATGTATTTGTCCTTAGTTTAGGACTTACTTGTTATCTATACCAAGTTTGTTTGGTATAAATAGACTTGTAAACATTGAGCTTAAGTAGAGAAAAATTAGTCAATTGATCCGAGAGGCTGCCAAATCCAATTCTAGAGAGAGAACTCAGAAATCATTCTCTCACTACTCGAATTCTCCCTCGTGTTCTTCATTGAAGGTTTTCGATCGAAATTAATTTCATACAATTCTAGTCGAATTCCTTAGGATTTGAGTCTAGGATCATAGGAGTTGATAATCGAGAACCTAACATGTCGCTTCGAATGCGTTAGGGTCGAACTTAGCACGTTGCTCTTTGTCGTTCGCCACAAAGCACTTGTACCCGAAGACCTTGAAGAAGGAAATATTGGATATTCTCTTGTTCATTATTTCGTACGGAGTCTTATCGAAGCGCTTGTGAACCACCGTCCTGTTCTGAGTGAAGCAGGCGGTATTTACCGCTTCAACCCAAAGGAAATGTGGGAGGCCAAAATGAATCAGCATCATACGTGCGGCATCCACTAACGTTCTATTCTTCCTTGCAAGGATACCATTCTGTTGAGGCGTCTTTGCGGCTGAGAATTGCTGACTAATCCCATATTTCTGATAGAAATCACTGAGCTACTTGTTTTTGAACACAGTGCCATTGTCTGTTCAGATGACTTGAATGGATTGTTGCAGCAAATTCTGAGTAGTGTTCACAAAATTGATTATCAAGTCCCCTGTCTCATCCTTAGTTCGAAGGAACTTCGTCCACGTGTATCGAGAGTAGTCATCAACGATAACTAGCACGTACTTGTTGGGAATCCCCGAGGGTCCCTGGACCCACATTCCTAGAACAGTGGAATTTTAAAATCTTACGGGGTTTCCCGCCTATCCAAGCTCGCTCGGCTACAAACACGAGAACGTATTGACGTAAAGAGATAAGAGATCAGCCATGATACCTTGTTGAATTCTCTTAATAATGGCTAGCTTCGAATCCTTCGAATCCCGGAGGCGTAGTGCCCCTCTCCTACGCCAAAAGCACACGAACGGGACGCCTTCTTTGCGCAAGATCGTCACGCCGGCACCTTACTAACGTTGTAGCTATTCTTGCATGTACGGCTAGGCCAAGAACGAACTTCTTGCTGCCCCCGAGAGAGAGAGTGCGAGAGAGAAAGTGGTGAGAGGAGAAAACTCTTAGGTTTTACTCTCTTTTGCTTGTATTTCGAAAATTTAGCTTCCACACTCTTTAGGATCTCGAAAATCCTTCTTTATACCTCTTAGGATTAGCCAAAAATAGGTTAAGGTGGGTGGAGAAAAATCCTCAAACCTCCCCTTTTACCAAGTCTTCGTTTTACCAAGTAATGAATTCAAAATTCAACTTTATATTTAATTAATTAAATATCCAATACCTTAATTAATTAAAATACCATATCTAGTATATTTTAAACATATAATATCCAATATAAATATATTTACTAATTTTCGAAATTTTATCTAATAAAAATTCGAAACTTATATATACATCCGATATACATTATTTAATTCCCAAATTAAACAATATTATTTCTCTAAGAAAATAATAAAGATCTAAATCTAATTTAAATCATATACTAAATATTCAATATCAATATTTTATTTCAAAAATATATCGTGAGGTGAAAATACCATTTTACCCCTCACTAGTCAAACTTAGTATTTTCGGCCGATCAAGGCTTTGGCCAAGCCCCAAACCCTAATGTCACAATCTAGGACCTAGCCTTCTCTCTCTCTCTCTCTGATGACGACGTTATAACGGTTGCCCTTTTTAAGCCCGACTCTCTTGGTTCGTCTCAACCGGCCAAGGAGGTATCTAGGAATTCGGTATTCACCTAGCCAGCCCCGTGGTACCGAACAGATCCCAAGTTGAGTACGAATTTGATCTAATCATAATCCACGAACCGACTGTGGATTTTCGCCATACGTATAAACCCTTTACGTTTGTCCCGGTCGAGTGAAAGTCACGCATAGTCAAACTTACAGAACTCGACTATTATGTCGGTGAAAGTTCTGAAACTGCACTCCACGACTATCATGAGTAAGTTATATGCTCTGGCCAGGACTTGGATAAATTCCCGCACATTAAACTTGCCATAGGACGTTAACCTCGAATTTAATCGAGACCGTAAATCCCGCTCCGCGGTTCAACCGGCAATCACATCGAAAAGTCAAGACTGCATTTCGCCGCCGACCCATGCCACCGGCAAGACGGGCCTAGCAAACCAGTGACAAGTCAAGACCTCAAGATCAACCTGAAAGTTAACCCTTTCGGTCTAAGGTTCACGCATACTACTACAATCAATCGTTCGATCAAGGACAATCCAAGCATGTGATCGTTCGATTACGAGTCAGTGTCCAAATACAGATAATCCCCTGATTCATCTTGTATCATTGTCATGGGCTCCCACTTCCCAAGTGAACGGTTGGCACAACCATATTGGACCCATCGACAAACAAGTCGTACGTGTCATTTCAGTCACCCTACTGGAGACTTAGACTTGTGGACTATTTTAATATTGTAGTATCTCAGCTTACTGGTGCCCCTCTCTGTCCCCACAGAATCAGTAACTGAACTGCCAATATTTGGGTTTTATTAATGTCTTATCCAACCAGACTGCAAGGTGAAATCTTTAGACTAATTAATAATTTGCCTTTTAATTTATTCATCCAATAATTAATTAATGATAAATAAAGTCATTCCATTAATAGAAGTAGTCAAATTACATCACTAAACACTACACATTAGCAAATTGCCCTCGTACTCCCAGTCCTCGTACGGCATCTAGGGCATATACCTCAACAGTACTTGCGCCCACTAATACTCTGTGTCTGCATGGGTCCATAGAGGTCCATATGTAGTAATTCCAAGGGAAGTGAAGTAGAGGCAACTAGTTTGACGTGATGAGAAGCTCGCTTCATTTTTCCTAGTTGACACACCGAACATTGATGCTCTTTCTGTAGAATAATGGTTGGTAGACCGTGAACCAACTTTTGCGTTGATAGTCGTTGAAGAGCTTTGATGTTTAGATTGAGACACACGTTGATGCCATAAGCTGTTACTCTGAATTGTAGTCTGGGAGATGAGGCAAACAACAGTCGTAGTCCTCACAGACGTCCGATTGATCATGTAAAGATTAGATTTCCGAAGTCCTTCAAAGGTAAATCGCCCGAACTCATACAAATCCAAAAGTTCATATATGATCAAGACTAATTTCAAGAACTATGCTAATCCCATAATGTCTTACACCCTAAATCAAACTCTCATGAATTATTCCTATGCAAAATCACTGAAGTGCATGTATCTTCACTTGAGCACTCGTCTGTATTGCTATAGTTCTAAGATATGTCCCATCGACATCACTAGCACCCTTGTTTCTTTCATATTCATATTGACGTTAAACAACTAGGGTTTTCTCCATGTAGTATAATTCAAATCCCCTCTGATTGGCATAAGATTATGTGTATACACACCTATATATATACATATATCGAAAGCATAGTACACTAAGATTGTTAACCACGAAAGCTTTTGCATACCTCCTTGTGTGTAGTTCGAATTTGATGATACTCCTTGAGTTCTTGGCTTAGTCTTTTGGTATTTCAGCTTCAAGGTTCCTTCGTTAGTGAAGTTCTACCTTTCTTAATATTCATCATATAATAGATATGCATGAGCACATCGATTTTTGTGAGTTGATTAGACATTAGTTTTTCCTTAGGTCTAAGTAACGTGTTATTATCTTATCTTGTATTTTCTAAGTCTTTGGGCCTTATTAAAATTTGAATGGCCCAATCTTTATTTTTAAAAGTGTGGGTATTCATAATTAACTAATTAATTCAAATATGGCTCAACATTATGAGCCTATATTTATTATATTTGGATATCTTTGTTTAAATTCAATAGTATTTCTGGGTTGATTAAGATGCCTATTTGGGCATTGCAACTATATTCCTATTATCTAACCTTCTAATTCACAACTTTACATATTTAATTACATTAAAACCCCGTATTAAAAATTACGGGTATTACACCAATAACCGAACAATGACTTTCAATAAAAACACGAAAATATCTTAACACAAAAGGTCGAATAAACAAGCTAATGCCCTATACAATCTAATCCTCATATAGCATTCGAGGGCATATTCCTAACACCTTTCTCATCCTTCCTACAAACAGCTTCTTCATGGCCAAACTTCCTACATTTGTTGCAGAATACAGGCTTTCATTCATAGGTTACCTTCTGCTCTAGTAGCTGTCCTTTCTTGCTCAGAAACTTAATGGTATCCTTTAGTGGCTTATTGAGGTCTACTTCCACTAGAACTCGAGCATAGTGGATTCTCTCCTTCTTCCGTGTAACATCATGAGTCATGATTGGTTTCCCTATCAAGCTAGAGAACTTACTAAGTGTCTTTGCACCCCAGTATTTTAGCTCAAGTTGAGGAAGTTGCACCCAAATAGGAACACTATCTACCCCTACCTTAGTCAACTGTGTGCTCTCGGTCCAAGGGGCTAAGACAACTGGTTTCTTGTCAAAGTGGACTATCTTAGTTTGCAAAATCCTATCCCTTGATGCCACACTGTCAAACCTCGCTAGGAATTGTCTTTCCCTCACTATGCCATAGATTCATCAAACTAAGTTTTCCCATTTTCTTTTCAAAAAAGCAGACATTACACCATATGGAGGGTTAGCCCCGAGTACATAGCACATTAGCGATGATTTCCAGTGGTCAATTTCCTCTTGAATCTCAACGAGTTCCACTACTCCTATGTCATGCCCTGCATCAGTGCTTGGAGCAATAGGCGGTTGTCCTGATTTTTCAATATGTTCGCATTGAAGTTGAGCCACGGACTACTTCCAGTGGATTGAGCGGGTAATCGACCAGACTATCTTCGTAGCTTCAGCCAGTCCTTGTCCAGCTCGCCCTTAATGCTCTGATTGATAGGAGGCTGATGGATCGCAGGTGTTTCCACCGATGGAATAGTACACTTCAATTCCACAGTTGAAGTTCTTAGATTCTGATTGCGATCGCCGCTACGATTCGTGTTGACAGTCAATTGCCCGGTGGTAGGGGCGGCGTCATCACCACCGTGATCGGCGCTGCCCTCCGTTTCGCCTTGTTCGCCATGTCGAAAAGAGAGAAAATTGGCGCGAGAAATTCTTTTTCCAATTTCAAGGAGTTTCTGATAGGTATAATATTTCCAATTCTGATTTTCGGGCTGATTTTATGCCTAACGGAGTTCATGGAAAGGTTGGTTTCCTAATAGACAAGATTGGATATTTTAGGGAGTGTGCCCTCAGAATGCCATACGAGGACTAGGAATAGTATAGGGCACACGATGATGTATAGGTTGTAAGACAGGTTTATTGAATATATCGTCAAATAAATTAATGAATATATATTTTCATTATAATAAAGGCATTATTATATATTTATCGAATTTAAAGTCTACTTGGCATCCGGCAGTGCGATAAATAAATAACACCCAAATGTTTGAGTTGGACGTCTGATTCTCGTTGGACGAGAGAGGAGACACCGGACGGTCCTTAATCTCAACATCAAATAAAAAGTCCGTAAGTCTAAGGATTCTAGGTGGGTGACTAGATATCCAAATATGACTTATCCATTGACGACCACATAGTATCGGTAGTGTCACCGATTACCTGAGAGGTTGTGGGTCGTGATGGAGATATTGGTGATCGGAGAGATTGCGTATTTGGACATTCGGCTCGTATTCGTCTCAATCACATGGCTAGGATGTTGTCAATGATTGAACGAATGACTATAGCAGCCTCAGACCGATAGTGTCATTGACGGATTTGCTTTCGCGATTTCGGTTTGTCGCTAGTTGGCTAGGCTCGCATGTGTTCATAAATGAGACACGGGTCAGCGACGAAATGCAACCGACTTTACGGAGGTGA
This sequence comes from Craterostigma plantagineum, assembly GCA_027422505.1. Lineage (NCBI taxonomy): Eukaryota > Viridiplantae > Streptophyta > Magnoliopsida > Lamiales > Linderniaceae > Craterostigma > Craterostigma plantagineum. The sequence continues at coordinate 294,070 of JAPQWV010000371.1, read as the reverse complement.
TTGTCGGGCTTTGACTGCTATCGGGATTCACTGCCTATATTCGTATAGGTTAATGTCCTATGAGGTAATCGGAGAGTGACGATTGTAAAGCCTTCGGCCGAAGCTTGGAAAACTTGCTCGTATTAGATACAGAGCAGAGTTTAAATAATCGATTCGGTCTCGATTATAACATAGTGTTACGTTAGTGGGTTTGACATTTGCATGGCTCTCACCTAACCGGGACGCAAGTGAAAGGCGTAAGAAGTATTTAAATGTATACACTATAGTCGGTTCGCCCGAATTTCGATTAGATCAAAATTCGTTCTCAACTGGGATCTGTCCGGTACCGTGGGATTGGCTAGGCGAATACCGGGACTCGTGGATTCCTCCCATGCCAGTTGAGACGGACCTAGAGAGTCGCACTTAAAAATGATAATGAACTTGAACGAAAACGGCGGGCTTTTCTGTGGAACCTAACGAATAAGATTCGTTGAGGTAGTGGCAAAGTTGATACGAGGTGTCGACGACTTAGTTAAATTCCAGGGACAGTCACGGAAATAGGACTTAAGATTGTCTTAAGTGATTAATTAATTAACTAAGTGGGGCTCAATTATAATTAAAATAATTAGATTGGATTTAATTGTTTTATTATTTAAAATGGAGGGACTAAATTGAGAATTTAGAAACGTCAAGGGCCAAAAGGAAATTATCATAAAAAAATTAAGAAAACTCTACACATCCACGTTGGGATGTGTAGAGTGAATGAGTCATTTTTTTTTTTATTTTGACACTTGTCTAACAAGTGTGTCAAAGTGTCTTAAATAAAAAAAATTAAATTATGATAATAAGTACACTACGTGAATGAGAAGAATTCTTAGGACTTGTACTTTGCTCAAAATAAACTAGAGAAAGGTAGATAAAAGTTCTAAACATTTTTCTTAAGCCACATAAAACCGATGGGTTCGTTTGACGAGTCCCGACGCCCGAACCGAACTGCGCTAGCCATCGGGAGCAGTCTCGGAGGTTTGTTCAAGGTCATACCGGCGTCACGATCTAGCCCGGAGGTCCCGGGATCCAGACGAGGTGCAGCCACGTCCATCCGAGGCGACGACAGAAGAAATCCCGTTCACCGAAGGTATACCTCGAACCCTAACAATTTGATTTACGAAACATACCAAACGATATCGGAATAACTCGAAAGACCCCTCGTTGGAAAAGTCGAGAAATGTAGAATTATTCTGGAAAGTTTGGTATCGATCGGAAATCGTTTCGGTCGTCAAATAGTTAAAAGACTGTAGACTGCCGTTTTACTCGAATTAATAATTTCGAACCACAGATTTGATTTTGAGAAAAATATCAAACGATGTCGGAATAATTCGAAATGCCTATCGTTGCGAACGTTAGGAAGTGTAGAATTATTCTGGAAAGTTTGGTATTGATGAAAAATCATTTCGGTCTCCAAATAATCGAAAATGTCTGGTTGTCGCTTTGTTCGATTAATTTGGATCTAAATTATTAATTCGAATAAATTGGAAATAAATTCAAATTTTGATAATTCGAATTAACCGCAATCTTCCGAGGCTTAGGGCAGCATCTCAGACCCTCGGGAGAAGCCGAACGGCGTAAGGTTGAATTTAGATATTAAAAATCGAAAATTTGCCACCCTACGCCGCTCGGTACAAACCGCGCTTCCGCTATAGCCACGTTGCGCTGTTCGGGGGCCGGCGTCGATTCGCGGTTTGTACCGAGCGGCGTAGGGTGGCAAATTTTCGATTTTTAATATCTAAATTCAACCTTACGCCATTCAGCTTCTCCCGAGGGTCTGAGATGCTGCCCTAAGCCTCGGAAGATCGCGGTTAATTCGAATTATCAAAATTCAAATTTATTTCCAATTTATTCGAATTAATAATTTAGATCCAAATTAATCGAACAAAGCGACAACCAGACATTTTCGATTATTTGGAGACCGAAATGATTTTTCATCAATACCAAACTTTCCAGAATAATTCTACACTTCCTAACGTTCGCAACGATAGGCATTTCGAATTATTCCGACATCGTTTGATATTTTTCTCAAAATCAAATCTGTGGTTCGAAATTATTAATTCGAGTAAAACGGCAGTCTACAGTCTTTTAACTATTTGACGACCGAAACGATTTCCGATCGATACCAAACTTTCCAGAATAATTCTACATTTCTCGACTTTTCCAACGAGGGGTCTTTCGAGTTATTCCGATATCGTTTGGTATGTTTCGTAAATCAAATTGTTAGGGTTCGAGGTATACCTTCGGTGAACGGGATTTCTTCTGTCGTCGCCTCGGATGGACGTGGCTGCACCTCGTCTGGATCCCGGGCCTCCGGGCTAGATCGGCACGCCGGTATGATTTTAAATAAACCTCCGAGACTGTTCCCGATGGCTAGCGCAGTTCGGTTCGGGCGTCGGGACTCGTCAAACGAACCCTTCGGTTTTACGTGGCTTGAGAAGTTCTACAAATTCAACTTCTTTTTCTCTATTATTTTTTTATTTGTGCAATGAAGCAAAAATTCCCATCACTCCATCTTGCATCTCACGTTTTGTGCTCTTTTATGGAATTTTTTTTTTAATTGTGACAAACAAGTGTCAAATTAGACAATTGTTAATGACTCACACCATGAGTCATTAATTCCACACATCCCACGTTGGGATGTGTAGAGTTTTCTATTTATTTTTTTTATTTTGATAATTTCCTTTTGGCCCTTAAGGTTTCTAAATTTTCAATTTAGTCCCTCAATTTTAAATAATAAAATAATTAAATCCAATCTAATTATTTTAATTATAATTGAGCCCACTTAGTGAATTAGTTAAGCACTTAAGACAATCTCAAGTCCTAATTATTTCCGTGACTGTCACTGTAATTTAACTAAGTTGTCGACACCTCGTATCAACTTTGCCACTACCTCAACGAATCTCATTCGTTAGGTTCCACAGAACAGCCCGCCGTTTTCGTTCAAGTTCATTACCATTTTTAAGCGCGGCTCTCTAGGTCCGTCTCAACTGGCATGGGAGGAATCCACGAGTCCCGGTATTCGCCTAGCCAATCCCACGGTACCGGACAGATCCCAGTTGAGAACGAATTTTGATGTAATCGAAATTCGGGCGAACCGACTATAGTGAGAGCCATTTAAATACTTCTTATGCCTTCACTTGCGTCCCGGTTAAGTGAGAGCCATGCAAATGTCAAACTCACTAACCTAACACTATGTTATAATCGAGACCGAACCGATTATTTAAACTCCACTCTGTATCCAATACAAGCAAGTTTTCCAAGCTTCGGCCGAAGGCTTTATAATCGTCACTCTCGATTACCTCATAGGACATTAACCTATACGAATATAGGCAGTGATCCCGATAGCAGTCAAAGCCCGGCAATCACCTCCGTAAAGTCGGTTGCGTTTCGTCGCTGACCCGTGTCTCATTTATGAACACTTGCGAGCCTAGCCAACTAGCGACAAATCAAAATTGCGAAAGCAAATCCGTCAATGACCCTATCGGTCTGAGGCTGCTATAGTCATTCGTTCAATCATTGACAACATCCTAGCCATGTGATTGAGACGAATACGAGCCGAATGGCAAATACGCAATCTCTCCGATCACCAATATCTCCATCACGACCCACAACCTCTCAGGTAATCGGTGACACTACCGATACTATGTGGTCGTCAATGGATAAGTCATATTCGGATATCTAGTCACCCACCTAGAATCCTTAGACTTACGGACTTTTTATTTAATGTTGAGATTAAGGACCGTCCGGTGTCTCCTCTCTCGTCCAACGAGAATCAGACGTCCAACTCAAACATTTGGGTGTTATTTATTTATCGCACAACCGGATGCCAAGTAGACTTTAAATTCGATAAATAAATAATAATGCCTTTATTATAATGAAAATATATATTCATTAATTTATTTGACGGTATATACAATAAACCTGTCTTACAACCTATACATCATCGTGCGCCCTTTACTATTCCTAGTCCTCGTATGGCATTCCGAGGGCACACTCCCTAACAGCCTCCCACTTGCACTTGAATGCCATGCGATGCACCTAATGCCAGTCGCAGTGGTATCGTAGCCCCATCTTGTTGAGCGGGTCCGCCACGTTTTCTGCGGTGGCGATTTTCTCTCAATATGTTGGACTTGCTATGAGATCGTGGTTCCTTTGCTTGCGCGACTGCACCGCTATTATCGCACCAAAGTGTAAGCGGTCTATCAGCAACTGGTACCATAGTAAGTTCCTCGAAGAACTTTTTCATCCAAACAGCTTCTTTAGCTGCCTCTGAGGCTGCTATGTATTCTGCCTCGAACGTGGAATCGGCAGTTGTGCTTTGCGTGGAGCTTCTCCAAGACACTGCCTTACCGTTGAGAATGAATACAAAACCTGAAGTAGATTTTCGGTCATCCACGTCCGACTGGAAGTCCGAATCGGTATAACCAACTACTTCTAATCCCGCTCCTCCATAAACCAGCGTTAAGTCTTTTGTCCGTCTAAGGTATTTAAAGATATTCTTAACAGCTGTCCAATGTTCTTCCCCTGGGTTTGCCTGAAACCGACTGTCTACGCTCACAGCGTAAGCAATGTCCGGGCGTGTACACAACATTGCATACATCAGACTACCCACTGCAGACGCCTAGGGTATTCCACTCATCCGTCGTCTGTCTTCCACACTTTGAGGTGACATTGACTTTGAAAATGGATCCCATGTCGCATTGGTAAGAACCCTCTTTTAGAGTCATCCATTCTGAATTTCTTCAGGATTTTCTCTAAGTAAAGGGCCTGAGATAAGCCGATCGTATGGTTCGCTCGATCCCTGAACAAGCGAATACCTAGGATATACGTCGCTTCTCCCAGGTCTTTCATGGAGAATTCGGTTGAAAGCCATGCTTTCACCGTTGAGAGCATCCCGATGTCGTTTCCTATCAAAAGGATATCATCCACGTACAATACAAGGAACGACACCATACTCCCACTGCTCTTTCTGTAGACACATGGCTCATCTACGTTTTTCATGAATCCAAAGTTCCGAACTGCTTCATCAAAACGTAGATTCCAGCTGCGAGAGGCCTGTTTCAGTCCGTAAATTGACCAATTCAGTTTGCACACTTTGTGAGCATCTGCATGTGACTCAAAACCTTTTGGCTGCTCCATATAGATCTCCTCCTTGAGGAATCCATTAAGGAACGCCGTTTTGACGTCCACCTGCCAAATCTCATAATCATAGTGCGCAGCTATTGCTAGCATTATCCGGATGGACTTGATCATGGCTACAGGCGAGAAAGTCTCCTCATAGTCAACTCCCTCTTTTTGGTTATAGTCCTTGGCAACCAATCTGGCCTTGTACGTCCCAACTTGTCCGTCAGATCCAATCTTTCTCTTGTAAATCCATTTACAACCAATTGGTCTAAAACCACTCGGTAGGTCTACAAGAGCTAGACTTTGTTAGAGTACATTGAGTCCATCTCAGCTCGCATAGCTTCAATCCATCTCGTTGAGTCAATATCGGATATAGCTTGATCGAAAGTAGCGGGATCTTCTCTTAGAAGTCCCCTAGTCGCAACATAACCTTGTTCGACATGTGACATGCCATACCGCTGTGGTTGGCGAGGCACCCTTTCAGATCGTCGCTTGACTAGTTCGCTCGGACCATCTGAATCCTGTGTGGGCGTTTCGGTCAACTGCTCCTCGAGAGTGACCTCACGGCCAATGCCATAATCTCGAATGAACTCTTCCTCGAGAAAATGAGCATGTAGGCCAACAACGATCCTTTGATCATCATGAAAATAGAATAAGTACCCCATAGAATCTTCGGGGTAACCTATGAAACGTCCTTTTATAGATCTAGACTCCAATTTGTCTGTTTTCAGCTTTTTCACATAGGCGGGGCAACCCCAAATCCTAATATGTGATAAGCTGGGTAAACGACCAGTCCATATCTCATACGGAATGCCGTTAACAGACTTTGAGTGACACCGGTTAATGGTTTATGCCGCTGTCAAATTTGGTATCCCCACAATGACATTGGTAAATCTGTAAAGCTTAACATAGAACGAACCATATCTAATAAAGTTCGGTTTCTACGTTCGGCCACGCCATTCAATTGTGGCGTACCGGGCGGAGTCATTTGTGATATTATACCATTCTCCTTTAAGAACTGGTCAAACTCGACGCTCATGTACTCGCCACCTCGATCCGATCGAATGACTTTAATGACTTTCGAAGTTTGGTTTTCCACCAACGCCTTATACTCCTTGAACCTTTCAAGAGCATCAGCTTTATACCTCATCAGATACACTAGTCCGTAACGACTGTGATCATCCGTAAAGGTAATAAAATAGTGGAAGTCACCACGAGCCTTCACATTTAATGGCCCGCAAACGTCCGTGTGAATTAAATCGAGAATTTCCGTGGCTCTGTTAAATGTCCCGGTGAAGGGTGATCGGGTCATTTTACCTTTGCGGCATGACTCACAACCTCTCAGGTAATCGGTGACACTACCGATACTATGTGGTCGTCAATGGATAAGTCATATTCGGATATCTAGTCACCCACCTAGAATCCTTAGACTTACGGACTTTTTATTTAATGTTTTAGATTAAGGACCGTCGGGTGTCTCCTCTCTCGTCCAACGAGAATCAGACGTCCAAAACATTTGGGTGTTATTTATTTATCGCACTACCGGATGCCAAGTAGACTTTAAATTCGATAAATAAATAATAATGCCTTTATTATAATGAAAATATATATTCATTAATTTATTTGACAGTATATTCAATAAACATGTCTTACAACCTATACATCATCGTGTGCCCTATACTATTCCTAGTCCTCGTATGACATTCTGAGGGCACACTCCCTAACAGCCTCCCACTTGCACTCGAATGCCATGCGATGCACCTAATGCCAGTCGCAATGGTATCGAAGCCCGCATATTTGTCCATTTAAATTGCTTTCCTAGGGTTAGGAATTTATTTAATGCATTTACGTGCTCGTGCTTAATTTTAACATGCTATGAGTTACAAAAATCTCCCGTACGAATACTAAGTGAGTAAAGGGATTGGATGCCCTGTCTACTATCAAGCTCGGGTCTAGTTGTTACAAAATCTAAATGCAAGGTTTGATTTCGGGTATGCCGGCGCCTTGCATTTGCTTTTGTTTCGGCTTGCTCAGGTGCATTTGTGCCGCTCGCCAAGACCACACTGTGCGGTAAAACGTACGGTTCAAGTGTGCGGTTTTGAGCAACGTTGATAGGTCGCACTTAGACAGTCATACCGCCTTGTTCCGGGTTTGCTGGCGGGGGTCCCTGACTTAGACAAAGATAGTTGAGACATTCGACAAGGTCGGATTCGTGCGGAGCACGACTTCATGGGCCGCTGCAAACCAATAAAACGACAGAGGTTGAGGTTTGCACCCGTCCACGGGGACATCAACTCCACTATCGAAGTTACCAACGAAACTTCCAAAACATCCGTAGGGAGAATGGAGTTTACGAAAAGATAGTGGGAGTCATACATAATAAAAAGTCCTTGTTCGCGTTTGATAACCTATACAATCGACTTAATATGCCTTTTAATTTTCTGCAGCATATTCTTTCTTTGTGAAATCATGTCGACCGCTTTAAATGTATTGCTCAATGAGAATAGGTTGACTGGGCCAAACTATTCAGACTGGCTTCGCAACTTGAGGATTTTCCTTGAGATTGAGAACCTAGTTTATATCCTTGACTCCGAAATGCCACCGGCCCCAGGGGCGCGGGCATCCGAGCAGGCTCGTGCCGCTTATGACAAGCGACTGCGTGACGAGAAGCTCGTAAAGGCTCATGTCCTCGGATCGATGAGTAACGCACTGCAGCGTAGCCACGAAAGTATGGCTGATGCTCTGGTGATGGTTCAACATTTGAAAGAGCTTTACGGTGAGACGTCTAGGACAGCTCGCTATGCGACTTCGTCGCAGCTCTTCCGATCGAGGATGTCTGAGGGTGAGAATGTTGGCGAACATGTTATGAACATGATCACCATGATCGAGAGGTTGGAAACTCTCCATTTTCGATTTGATCAGGAATTACAAAATGATCTCATCTTGCAGTCCCTGCCTCCGTCCTTCAATGCATTCATTGTGAACTATCATCTGAACGGCATGACGCTATTGCTTCCTGATCTGATGAATCAGTTAGCAACGGCGCAAGGTCAGATGAAGAGGGCAAAGCAGACTGCACTTGTCGCCACTTCTTCAAAGCCCCAGAAAGGCAAAAAGAAAAAGGGCAACAAGCTCAAGCCGACAGGGAAAGTTTCCAAGAAGAAACTATCTTCTGGGAAATCGAAGCAAACCGGTGTAAAGCCGACGGATAGGTGTCTGCATTGCGGTGCGCTGGGCCACTGGAAGCGGGACTGTCCAAAGCTCAAGGGTGAGTAGGTTGCGTCAGGTATGGAACTTAATGTTTTAGAAACAGTTTGTTCTTCATCTATATACCCTACTTTCTGGATATTGGATTCGGGGGCTAGTACTCACATTTGTGTTTCCACGCAGGGTCTGGGACCAAGTAGAGCGCTTGGGGAGCGTGAGATCGAGGTCAGAGTGGGAAGCGGGGATAGTATCTCGGCAAGCCACGTCGGATCAAGATCTCTTGTATTATCTTCTGGGCATGTGTTGCGTTTGTACGATGTCTTGTACTCCCGAGGGGATTTAAGAACATCGTCTCCATTCTGTTTTGAGCAGGAATGGTTATTTAGTTTTAATAATAATACATGCCACATTATGTATATAAATAAAAATGTTGGCAGCGCAACACTAATAAATGGTTTGTACTATTTAAATACCCATGACGACATATCTGTGAATACTGTCACAAATAAACGAAAGTCGGGAATAAATGTGAGATACTTGTGGCTTCTTCGATTAGGTCATACTGGAGAACATAAGATCCACGAGTAGGAGAAAAATGGGATATTGACACCGTTGGGATCAGATCCCTATCCGACTTGTGAGTCATGCCTCAAAGGTAAAATGACCCGATCACCCTTCACCGGGACTTTTAATAGAGCCACTGAAATTCTCGGTTTAATTCACACGAACGTTTGCGGGCCATTCAATGTGAAAGCTCGAGGTGACTTCCACTAGTTTATTACCTTTACGGATGATCACAGTCGTTACAGACTAGTGTATCTGATGAGGTATAAAGCTGATGCTCTTGAAAGGTTCAAGGAGTATAAGGCGTTGGTGGAAAACCAAACTTCGAAATTCATTAAAGTCATTCGATCGGATCGAGGTGGCGAGTACATGAGCGTCGAGTTTGACCAGTTCTTAAAGGAGAATGGTATAATATCACAGATGACTCCGCCCGGTACGCCACAATTGAATGGCGTGGCCGAACGTAGAAACCGAACTTTATTAGATATGGTTCGTTCTATGTTAAGCTATACAGATTTACCAATGTCATTGTGGGGATACGCACTTTTGACAGCAGCGTATACAATTAACCGGTGTCCCTCGAAGTCTGTTAACGGTATTCCGTATGAGATATGGACTGGTCGTTTACCCAGCTTATCACATATTAGGATTTGGGGTTGCCCCGCCTATGTGAAAAAGCTGAAAACAGACAAATTGGAGTCTAGATCTATAAAAGGACGTTTCATAGGTTACCCCTGTTGGTCCCGAAATGCACCAAACAAGGAATCAAAGAAGCTAGATGGAATGAAAAGGGAGAATTTCTCACCTTGTAGTGTGTGTAGTGTGTGAAAACGAATTTTAGCTTTTTGATCTTTGATTACCTTTCAAAGTGAGTTGGTAAAACCTTATATACCACATTAACCCTAGGTATATTAAGGCCCAATCACTAATAATTACAATATTGTCCAAAGCCCAAGCTTAAGATAATTACATAATAAGTCTCAAGACTTAAACTATTGACACAACAAATTAAATATCCTAACAATCTCCCCCTTTGTGTCAATTGTTGGGAGTCTTGAATCTTGGGCGTTGGGATGGTGGATTAGCGTGTGAGTGTTTCGCGTAGCCCTAGCTTGAACTCGAAGGCGCGGAGATTCCTTCGAAGAACCATTCTGTCAGCAATAGCGTCAATGAGCTTCGCGAACTTGGATCGGCAGAGGGGATCTTCTTCCGAAAGGATGCGGCAAATTCTCATGAGTTTGTCTTGGATGATTGTGAGCGTCCCATCTGAGAATTTTGCCACCTCGGAGCAGCGCAGGAGCCTCATCTTTCCTTTGTAGTTCGAGTAGGCGACCGCCGGATCATCTCCGTCGATCACATCGCCCTCTCGATAGTCGTCTGCATTCTTGAAAGATGGGCGCGTCAAGTTCACCTTCTTGAGATTATGTTCCACCGCCATCTGCAGATCGTGGGTGGCGTAGAATCTGACCTGTCGGAGCATGTGGCGCTTGATGGCCACATATCCCATGGTGACCGGTTCAGCACGTACGAGATGTCCAGAGCTTCTGGGGACGAGTCTGAACTGTTTCAGGGATTCCAGCATGCTGTATAGGTCACCCAGGCGCAGAAACTTGAAGTCCGCCTCACTGACTTCACTGTAGCTCTCATCCTGCCTCATTACTGTGAAGACTGGGTAGTGGACAGGTCCTTTCGACTCGTGGCGGAGGTCAGTGACTTTGCAGATGGGGGCCCGATTCATTTCCTGAGTGATGTTTTCCTCGTCGGACAGCGTCCTATCTGTGCATTTGTGGCACAGAAGGCTCCATCGATAGAGTTGCTTCTTTCTCTCGCTCCAACTTTGGATGTTCATCAGCTCATACTCGTCGAAGGTGGTAACGATCTTCTCCTTGCGCCGCCAGATCCTCTTCCTGATCTCCTCCTGAAATGGCGCGGTGATCTTTTTATTTTCCCACGGTGCTTCCGGTATATCCACCGTGGGCACATCAGTTTGAGCAGCAGGAGCCTCAGTTTGCTGCGCTTGGAACTGAAGGATGTTCTCGAGCTCGGCCGGTTCCGCGTCGTACTCCTCTCCGTTCTCGTCGTCTGCGGTGTTGATCAGCGTGAGCGAGGCTTCCTTTAGCAGACGTCGAGCGTTTTCCACCAACTTCCTGGCTGCTACTGCATCGGCGGGTGTGTACAGCCATTCATCGTTGAAGATGTAGGCCTCGATCTCATTTTGTGCGCAGTAGACGTCCTCGACAGCCAGGTTGGAGTCGATGTCGAGAGGGGTGTGGCTATGTGATGGCGAGGGTGTTGCTTCGGAGGAGTTAGTGGATTGTGGGGATGGACTTGGTGGAGATTCTGGTGGTTCGGTTGAGGTGATGGTTTTGGCAAGGATGATTTGGGTGACGGGCGGCGTAGATGTGGTGGTGGCCTCTAGCGTCGATGTGACAGCTAGAGGCTCCGAGGTGGTGGGTGGAGATGATGTTGAGGTGGTCTCTAACGTCGATGTGACGATTAGAGTTTCGGAGACGGTAGTGGGTGGTCGTGAGGGTGATTTGGCTAGTGACTCAGGGTGAACAGGGTGGGATCTTTGGCTAGTGGGTTGTGAGGTTTCTGGTGCGGACGTCGTTTCAGGTCCAGAGGAGGAGGGCGGCGTCGATTGCATGAATCCTTGTGAGCTCAGCTGCCTATTCTCCCCCTCGCGGCGATCTTGATCATCATCTTGATCGTCGCGTCTGGTCCTGCTAGTCTCGCCTTGAGTGCGGCAAGACAGTGGTTGGGTCATGATCTTCTTCATCTGCTGTTCCTCCTCGTCGAGTTCTGTCATGGACTCGAATCTTGCTCTGAGGATGTAGAATAGTTCCTTGGCAGAGATGGAGGAGAGAAGATCATCGGCGTCCGTGTGTTGCATGGGTGGTGGCGTCTCCGGGGCCACACCTTTGCCTTTGTCGATCGTGGACGCTTCGAGACGCGCGTAGACTTTATCTAAAATTGACGCCTCAAGAGTCTTTGCAAACTCTTGAAGACGTGTCTCTAGCGCGGTCTCGGTGACGAAGCGGGGTAAATCTAACAAGTTGGAGTCACGAAGAGCTTCAACTGACACCGATTCGGTGAATATCGCCGATCGGCCGCCCGTTTGCACGGGACTGGAAAAGACGGGGTCACTCAGACTTCCCGTTAGCATCATCGATGAGACAGACTCAATCGAGTGATGGCCTAGGCTCACGGTTGTTGTGATGTTGGCCGTGCTAGGTCTTCCACTCTCAGTCACAGAGACATCACCGAGCGTTCTGACAGAGTCACGAAGACTCTGTGGTGCGGTAGGAGGTGTATGTGTCCTAGAAACGGAAGGAGTTATGGGGAGTGAGGGCACTAGACTCGATGTGCATGAAAAGGATGCAGTCTGAGGCGAGGGACTGCTTGTTTCAACATCGATCATCTCCAAGTGGGATGTCGATGGTATACGTGGCTCCTCGTGGAATGAAATACCTTCCTGTAGAGAGGAAGATAAGTGGGTTGGTGGGGTTGTTTGCGTGGTTGAGCCAGATGCCACGACTTCTACTCGGGAGGTGAACACATCACCTCCTGTGCCTATTGGTTCGGCTCGGCTTATTTGTGGCGGAGGAGGTCGATCGTGTTTTTGTTTCGATCGACGCTCCGTGGGGCGGCTTACGTCATCCTCACGCGACCGTTTTTTCGGAACGCGAGTGGAGGAGGATGCGGCGCGACTCGAAGACTTTTTGGAGGTGGTGGGAGGGGTGTGGCTGGTCCCGGGGATAGGAGCAGTGGGGTTGATCTGCGCCATAGGGACAGTGGAGAGGGGTCGGGGGCTCTCGCGGAACGCGGCGGTTGTGGCACGATATTCTAGGACGTGCGGGTTGGTTGGGTTGGCGTAGGCGAGCACGTCGTCCGGGATCACCATTGCGTGTCGATCCTTCGCCGGTGTGTTCTTCTTGGCGAACTTCTCGACAGTTGGTATCTGAAAATGTTCTGCTGCCGGACGAATGTGGATGTTGGTTGAGTGTAGGCGGAAGTGCTTTATTAGAGCTGGGAGCCATCGCATGTACGGGACGAACCGGTTCGTGACTCCCTTGGCGATTTCCCGGTCACGTCTCTGGATCATTGAGACTAGGTCCACCCAGATGATGTCGGCGTAGTTGTACTTGCGGTTGTGAGCGATGCCGGTCATGATTGTGAGGATTTGAATGTTGCCGCGATCCTGACCAGCATGCTTTCCAGACATGCACTTGTTCACCAGCAGGTACAGTGTGCGCCAGGGTTGTGGTAGGTTGCGGGTTGTGACTTCACTGAGGACAAGTGGGCCTTTCTTCTTCTTGGTATCTGGTTGATAGCCCAGTCTGTCGATGTCTTCAATGAGTTGGTCGTGAGTGGGTGGTGGATCGTATGGTGAGTAGACCGGAAGTTGAAGAACTTCTTGGAGTATTCTGGGAGTGAGGACGACGGTTTCTTGATCGATTTGAGCGGATAGGGTCTTGGCAAGACGTAGTGGGCCAGCTATTTGTAGCGTATGCCAGAATTGTTGAAGGTACACCTGAGCTTCTGGTTCGCCATGAGTGAGGGCGTGGCGAAGTGGGTGTCCTTTGAGAATCTCTACAATAACAGGGGCATCGCACCGAAAACTGTCCAAGTCCACCTTGTAGTTGTTGGGTACCAGGGCCGCCCATTGACTTAGTGAAAAAATCTCCTCCGGTGGTGGGACATAGGTACGCGCATGGAGTTCGATGCGAGTGACCTCTCTTTGGATTGCAGCCTGCTCAAGTGCCTCGAGTGTACTTTGGTCTTTGTCCGTCATTTCTGTGCTTAACAGAAATTGGAGCACGGTTAGTACAGGTTAGTTCGCGAAAATGATGCAGTAGCGAGTTTCGACAATTTTAGGCATTTAAACGAAATTTTTCAACACTTAGGGAATTTTCAGATATGAAGATGTGTATGGGACATGGAAAAATTTGCTAAGTATAACACATACGACATGTAAAATTCATGTAATGGAAGAATTTTCGCAGATTATGACACGTAGAAATGTCGAGGATATTTTCGCATGTTGTATAAAATATCTGATGCATGGAACATTTTCGCATATAGCATAGAAATTTCGTATTCAGTACTTAGAGAAATTTTGCCGAGAAAATTGTCGCATAAAGAGAAAATTTTCGCATTTAGTGAGATTTTTCGCAAGTATGGAAGGATTTTCGCAAGTGGTGGAATCTCGCAAGTTGCGCAAATTTTCGCATATAATGAGAAAAAAAAAATCGCAACTTATCAGATATAGAAATTTTTCAAGGTTCAAGAAATTGTGCACTCAGTCACAAAAATCTCACACGTTAAAAAAAAATTTCTCAAGTTTCAACATTTAGCACTTAGCCACAATTTCAGAATTTCAAAATCTCGCACGTAATGATAGTTTTCTCATGTTTCAAAATTTCGCACTCAGCATGTAATGAAAATTTCGCGGATTGAAAAGTCTTTGTGGATTTGAGAAATTTTTGTTCACTGTAGATGCGAGTGTATGAAATTTTCGCGGTTAAAAAAGACCTGTGGATTGAGAAAATTTTGTTCACTGTAGTATGCGAGTTTATGAAAATTTCGCGGGTTGAAACATCTTTGTGGATTGAGAAAATTTCCAGTGCACTGTAGATGCGAGAAAAAAAGACGATGCGAAAATCTGGATAATGGAGTGAAGTATATGAAATTTTCGTGGGACTTCACGTGCTGTAGCAGCGATATTTTAAGATATGTAAATTCTCATACGAAAGTTTCTCAGATAAAATTTCGCGGGGCTACACTCACTGTAGTGCAAAATTTTTCTCAGGTATATTAAAAATTTCGCGGGCTACACTCACTGTAGTGTAAGAATTTTTAAAAATTTCGCGGGGCAACACTTATAGTAGTGCAAGAATTTTCTCGGGTAAGTTGAAAATTTCGCGGAGCTCATCTCACTGTAGCAGCGAATTTTATCATTTAAAGCAATTTTTCTGAGAAAGTTTCTCGGTGAGAAAAAAATTCGCGGGGCTTATGGTACTGTAGCAGCGAAAATTTAACAATTTAAAGCACTTTATCTGAGAAAATTTCGCGGTGAAGAACATAGTTGAAAACAGCGAAGCGACGTAATAAATTTTACCCCTAGACCTACTCAAATCTTAACCAAAATGCTGTAATCTGGCCTCAATCGATTCGTAATTGAATGGGTAATGCATATTTGGGGATATTAAACAAAGAGAACCTAGCATACATGCGATTCAGATCCGAGAAAAAATAAGCCCTAACTTAGCAGTTTTAATAAAATGGGCAAAACACGGTAAAATCGAACAGAAATTGGGTTATTTAAGACGCATTCATACCGAAAAACTGATTTGCGATGATGGAGTTAGCAGGAAATGAAATTTGAATGCAGATTTGACGAAGACGATGATGTGAGGGGTTGCGAATTTTTTGAAGCAAGGGTTGCGAAAGTTTGAAATTTTCTCGGGAATTTTTGAATAGTGAATAACGTTAAGGGTTTTTGGGGGTTTTAGGGGTGATAGTCACTGTTCATGCGAATTTTGTGAGAATGGGCCGAAATTCATGGGCTTGGTCAGATATGACTTTCACGGGCCGAAATTCATGGGCTTCAATTGGACCAATTTTGACCATTTTTGACCAGAGAAATTTTAATTCAGCCCAAAATTTTGATTTGTCCGATTTTGACTCAGTTTGACCAGACTTTAAAATTTCAACCCAATTTTTTTTATTTTTATTATTATTATTTTTTTTTTTTTTTAAATAATGAAAAATAAGAAGCTCCCCCTTAATCGTAAAACTTCCCGTTTTAAATAATGAAATATCAGATGCTCCCCCTTAATCGAAAAATTCCCGTTTTAAATAACGAAATATCAAACGCTCCCCCTTAATCGAAAAACTCCCCCTCAAAAGACATAATCCAGACGACACATAGAAAATGTAGTGAAGTGGAAAGAAAATATGTACACTTAATCAAAGTTCATGTAGAGACGATTGATCACAACTGAATATTCAACATGCCCAACATAGTCACTAGGTGTTGGAATCGTTTGACATCCAACGGTTTTGTGAAAATGTCGGCCAATTGATCTTCGGTTGTGACGTAGTGTAATTCAATTGTCCCTTGTTCTACATGTTCTTTGATGAAGTGGTGACGAATATCTATGTGTTTTGTTCTAGAGTGATGTACCGGATTGCTCGTCATAGCAATAGCACTTTTTGAGTCACAATAAATGGGAATTTTATCAACGTGAATATTAAAATCTCGTAGTTGGGTTCTCATCCACAAAAGCTGTGAACAGCAACTAGCGGCGGCGACATATTCTGCCTCCGTCGACGAAGTTGAGACACAGTTTTGTTTTCGAGACGACCAACTTACGAGTTTACCGCCCAAGAAGTGTGCAGCTCCAGAGGTGCTTTTTCTGTCCATCTTGCATCCTGCATAATCCGAGTCAGAGAATCCAGCCAGTTTGAAGTCCGATAGAGTGGGATACCACAAGCCCAGATTGGGTGTTCCTTTGAGATAGCGGAGAATCCTTTTGACAGCAGTGAGGTGGGATTCCTTTGGTGTTGCCTGAAAACGAGCGCAAATTCCTGTCGAGAGAACGATATCCGGTCGACTAGCAGTGAGGTACAGAAGAGAGCCTATTATCCCACGATAGACGGTTTGGTCAACGGGAACACCAGATGGGTCTGCGTCGGGTCGGCCAGAGGGTGACATAGGTGTAGCAGCAGTCTTGGCATCCTTCATTCCATACTTCTCGAGGATGTCATGGATGTATTTGGACTGATTGATGAAGATTCCGTTGGGGAGTTGCTTTACTTGAAGACCAAGAAAGAAATTTAGTTCACCCATCATACTCATTTCAAATTTCTCTTTCATCAATTCTGCGAACTCTTCGCACAGTTGAGGTTCAGTCGATCCAAAAATGATGTCATCGACATAAATTTGTACAATCATGATGTCCGGGCCACTCCGCTTAGTGAAGAGAGTTGTATCCAGAGATCCTTTCTTGAATCCAGACTGAACAAGGAAGTCTGAAAGGACGTCATACCAAGCTCGGGGAGCCTGTTTTAGTCCGTAGAGGGCCTTGTAGAGTCGATATACGTGATGAGGAAACTCTTCGCTCAAGAACCCTTCAGGTTGATCAACGTACACTTCTTCTTTGAGAAATCCATTCAGAAATGCAGTCTTCACGTCCATTTGGTAGACTTTGAAGTTCTTGTGAGCAGCAAAAGAGGAACATTCGTATGGCTTCAATCCTGGCAACTGGGGCGAAAGTTTCATCGTAGTCGATGCCTTCTTGTTGATTGTACCCCTTAGCCACAAGTCTTGCTTTATTGCGAATAACAACACCATCTTCATCCTTTTTGTTCTTAAAGATCCATTTTGTGCCGATAATGGATCTATTGTGGGGTCGTGGTACGAGTTCCCAAACCTGCAAACGTTCAAACTGATTTATTTCCTCCTGCATTGCAATCAGCCAATCAGGATCGTTGAGAGCTTCAGCTACTCGTGATGGTTCGACTTGACTGAGATAGCAAGCAAACAAGCTTTCATTCATCGTAGCCGAACGTGTTGAAACACCGGATGAGGGATCCCCAATAATCTGTTCGGTAGGGTGAGAGCGAGCCCAAAGTGGCACGTTGGTTTGTGAGGAGCTGGCCGCATTAGTGTCTACTTGAAGCTCATTAGATTGGGGCCCGGTGTCTGAAGAAGAGATCTCAATCGTATTGAATTGAGAGGGTTCTGCATCAGAATCAGCAATATTCCCCGGGTTGGGTAATATGTTGTCTTCATTGAGATTGAGAGCATCCAGGTTTGGAGGGACGACGTTATTGCCGGTAGCTGGTGGTGTATGTGGAGTGGGTGCAGCGGTAGGTTGAGTGGTGGCGACGGGAGTCTTGTGAACTGGGTAGAAGTACTCGAAGAGCAGATCGAGATCCAGTTCGCCATAATTGCCCTCAGATGAGGACATTCCCGCCGTTGAAGATTGACCTTTTGTCAACGTCTGTAGAAGACCTGGTTCTGGACTGATATGCCCAGAAGCTATGAGATCGCCTTCGCTTTCGTCAAAAGAGACATTCGTGCTTTCTATTACTGACCGTTTCTCCTTAAGATAGACTCTGTATGCCTTTGAATTTAGTGAATATCCAACAAAGATGCCTTCAAGTGCTTTTGGATCAAGCTTCCCAAGATGTTGGCGATCATTGGCCACAAAACATCGGCAACCGAAGACCCTTAGATAAGATATATCGGGGATACGACGGTTATTCAGCATCTCGTATGGGGTCCGGTTGAATCTCTTGTGGATGGAAGCCCGGTTCTGTGTGTAGCAAGCCGTTTGAATAGCTTCGCCCCAAAGAGAATGAGGAAGTCCGGATTGGATGAGAAGAGTCCTAGCAGCTTCAACTAGCGTCCTGTTCTTGCGCTCAACGACACCATTCTGTTCCGGTGTCTTCACAGCTGAGAACTGCTGAGTGATGCCCTGAGTGGCATAGAAATCACTGAGCTTCTTGTTCTTAAACTCAGTTCCGTTGTCTGTTCTGATAATCCGAACCTTCTGTTGATGAAGAGTTTGGGACGCAACAACAAACTCGATGATTATATCAGGAACTTCATCCTTTGTACGTATGAGTTTCGTCCACGTGTAGCGTGAAAAATCGTCTACAATTACAAGAATATACCGTCTTCCTCCGAGTGTGGCCGTAGGCATTGGTCCACATAGATCCATGTGTATGAGTTCGAGGATGAGCTTAGAGGACGGTGTTTCCTTAGAGACATGAGACGATCGCTTCATCTTTCCCAATTCGCATGCAGAGCAGAGGTGTTCCTTATGATATGTCAGTTGGGGTAGACCGTTGACGAGTTTATTCTGACGCAGTTTGTTGATGGTCTTGAAGTTGAGATGTGAGAGACGACGGTGCCATAAATCATTCAACTTGGGTGCGGCTCTAGAGAGAAGACATATGGGTCGTGAGGTCGTAAGGTTGAGTACATAAAGGTGGGACGTGCGCGTTCCAGAAAGAAGAGATTGTCCTGAGGCATCCATAATGCTGCAGATGTCAGATTCGAAGAGAACCTTGTACCCTTTGTCGCAGAATCGACCAATGCTGAAGAGATTGTAGCTCAAACCCTCGACATAGGAGATGCCCTTGATTGTCAGTTTATCATGCACGAGATCGCCAGTTCCTAGAATTGGCGCCATTTGACCGTTTCCGAAGGAGACCCTTCCGAGATAGCGCTCGGAGAAGTTGCTCAACAGCTCCTTATTTCCTGTCATGTGTGTGGAGCAACCCGAGTCTAGATACCACACATGACAGACCTGCAAATATCAGCAAACGTTGGATCCCCGTATTCGGACGGGGCTATCTTGTGATACAAGTATAGTTTTCATGCGCTTAAAGGGAAATGTGGTTTCTAAATCAGATTGCGTCGATTCTAATTTAGCTTTCCCTTTGTCGTTTGTTTGACTAGGCGGGATTATGGTTTTTCTAACCCATATTCTCCTAACTTGTGCTTGCATGTATGGCGCCTTATACATGTATTGGCATGTGGAATGTGGTTGTCATGTTCGCGCTTTAGTTTTGGTCGCCTTTGGCTTGCGAGTAGTAGCTGAGTTTGCGTTCGACGGCGAGAGACGTTTTCGCTTGACCTTAGGTTTAGGTGAGATGGGCGAATTCAAAGACGTCGTAGGTGAACTTCGCTTGCGTGGTCGGAGTGTTGCGTGTTCATGTGTTTCGTATTCATGGAAGCGTGGGAGAACAAATTCATTGCAGCAGCACATAGACATAAGCTTGGCAAAAGAAAGATGAGTTTTGGCAACACAATTGTCTACGACCTTAGGACATTGGGATTCAGTACATAGAGAGGAAGAACGAAAATAGGATGGTCTTTTCTTCTTGTCATCAAAGAGCGGATTCTCCTTTATCTGGTACGAACTCCCTTCCTGAGACGTTGAACTCACATTCCCTGTATCCATAAGAATACTAGGGTTAGTGTTAGAACATATGTCGGCTTCAGGAGTCATCTTCGCCGTCCTCTTACATTTACATGTTTGAGAATCGGGTACTTGACTTGACGTAGAAGGTTTGGTCGTATTAAGAGATTGTTCTAGGGTAAAGATTTTGTAAAGTAGATCTTCACGCTCTTTTGCAAAGGCATTTCGCTCTACTTCTATGGTTCGTTCTAGTTCTGCTATGACCAGAAGTTTCTCTGGAACATAGATGCGAGAAAGTGCTTCTTGGAGAGCGATTTCCTGTTCTTCGGTTGGGAACTGAGATTTGATGTCTTCAGAGAGTGAGGGCTTTTTAGTCTTATCACTAGCATTCAGTTCGGTGTAGTCGTATGCGATCTCTGCCCAAAGTATGTTCTGTTTCCTCTTTTCTTCTGACAGCACAGAGGAGGAGGATCTTACAAAAGGCATGAGCTGTGAGGGAGTCCCTGTCCTTTTTTTTAGGAATGCTGTACTGTACATGTTATATCTTTTGACAATTAGCGGCGTTGGATCGCAGTTGGTGGCCAGTCCGATTCCCATCCGGGCGTTGTAGAATTCTGTTTCAGCTGGTTGGTTCAATAGACACAAGATGTTTGTTGCCTTTTTTCCTAAGGTGAAGTTGCTCTTCAAGTTCTTTCACCTTGCGGTATAGCCTCACTCTTTCCTTTGTGAGCAGTTCGTATTGGGCGGCCGTCAGGAGGCGAGAAGTTTCACATGAACTAATGGCTAGTGTAGTTTCCTTAACCTTAGTCTCACTTTGTTTGTTCTTACTTTGCAGACGTTTGACTAACGCTTCAGAGGCTTTTAGACGTTCGTTTGCGCAGGCAAGTTCTTCTACTTTTAGACTAAGTAGGGCATAATTATTTTCAAATTTTAGCCTCAGTTCATCATAATCCCTAGCGTCTACTGTGGGTTTCTTAATGGCGTGTCGCTGATTAAACACATCATCAAGTTGTGAGATTCGTACCTCAGACTCAGCGCTGGTAGGAGTCTTAGCTGTGTTTTCACCGGTGTGACCCATCTCCTCGTCCTCGTCATGTTCGACCAGCCTTGCCATGCAGCAATCTTCATCCTTAGGCTCCTCGTCTTCTGAAGTGTCATTCACCCATTCAGCTTCTTCAGTGAGTAGGGCTTTCCCACTTTCCATCTTGCGGGTCATTCTGGCCTTTCGGTCATAGTACCCGGAGTCCTTCATGCGTGGGGCGTGGCATTCTTTGGCAAAGTGGCCTGGCTTTCCACACCGAAAGCACTTCACAGACTTTTGAGGTGCGGAGGAGGATGAGGATTCTTTGGCGATTGGAGGAGGATTCTTCACAGACTTTTTGGTGCCGCTATAGGTTCTTTGGCGATTGGAGGAGGATGAGGATTTTTTCCCGATCTTCTTTGAGACCAGCTTAGTAAGCATCGCCAGTTGCTTGCGAATGTCACGAACATCTTCATCGGATTCTGAATCGGCTTCGGATCCTGAAGAGGTGTCAGAAACTACAGCTGGCAGCTTCCCTTTGTTCTGTTTGGCCTTAGTGATGGAAGATCGTTCATTGGTTTTGTTCGAGAGGAGTGCCAGTGGGTCGACTCGAGTGTTGGTGGACTGAGGTTGCACGTAAGGAGCATAGGCAGACAGACTGTCATAAAGAGCATGGATGGAAGTGTTGGAGAGGTCCTTACTCTGAATCATCATCACGATTGCATTGCCCCAATGTGGTTTGAGGCTACCAAGGAAGCGGTTGTTGATATCGAATTTGTCCCTCGAGATCCTGGCTTTCTTGAGTTCATTGATGACCTTCAGGTATCGGAGGTATGTGTCACGCAGTTCCTCTCCTTCATAGGCTTGGAAGTGTTCGTACTGTGAGAGACATGCAGATTTTCTCCCCTGAGCACTTTCAGTTGTGCCTGCCATAATTTCTGCGAGTTCATCCCATATCTCCTTAGCAGTTGTGCAGCACTCAACATGACCGTAGACCTCGTTTCCTAAGGCCTGGAAGAGGTAACCTTTGGCAGTCTCGTCAGCCTGTTCGCGAGCCAGTTCATCCTCATTGATGGGACCTCTAGGAGTGCGGCGTTCATCCATGGGAGGATTTGCATTTGGCTGTGCAGGGACGATTGTCCAGAACTGTGCTGGGCCATTGTAGATGGAGTCCAAAAGGTATTGAGAGAGTGGTGCGCCTTTGTTCCTGATGAACGTGAGGAAGCGGTTTGTCCATATGCTGTAGTCGCCTTGTCGCAGCATCGGAGGTCTGGTGTCGGAGCCCACTATGGAGATGTCATTCGTGGTAGACATGGTTGGTGCAGTCGAATCGTCCGTGGTTTTGATCTTCAAGTGTGTGTAAGAAAGTTAGTAACGAACGATATGAGAAATACGAGTTTAATGAGCAGAGTTTGTGAAAAATTGTTCAAAGAATTTCTTAGAACTACGTGAGCGTGTGTGATGGTCGATAATGTATGAATGAGAAATATATCTTGAAATTAAGGGAAGTCTTAGAAATTTTAAATCGAGACTTGTGGGGCGAATTTCAACACGAGAAATTTTTAGACATGAGAGTAAAGTTTTGGACCCGAGAAATTTTGATGATGAGAAAAATTTGGTATATGCTGAAAATTTTGTACCCGAGAAATTTTGATGATGAGAAAATTTGATATATGCGAAATTTTCAGCTAAACATGTGATTGTATGAGGAATTACTCAAGAAATTACGTTTTGAGAAATTTCGATGTTTGAGAGTTTTAAAGACTTCTCGGACTTTAAAATCTTGTATGGGAGAAAGATTCGTGGATTTGACAATCGTGATTTTAAAGAAGAATTTCTCGGATTTCAGATAAATTTCTCAGTTGAGAATCTTAGGGTTTCGTAAGAAGATTTCGCAAGTTACAAAAATTTCGTAATGGGAGTTGAAGAGTGGTTTTTGGAAATTTTCGCAAAGGGAAACTTTCGCATCGAGAGATGAACAGTATGGATTAATGAAATTTTCTCGGATATAGAAGTTTTCGCAGATATAAGGATTTTAAAGCTTCGCAAGCAAATTTCGCAAGTTATCAAAAAGTTTCGCGGGTAAAAAAAAAGGTTTAAAATTTTGCACGAAAATTTCGCAAGTTATAACAGTTTCGCATTGAAAATTTTCGCGGACATTAGAATTTTAAGGCTTCGCAAGAAATAATTTCTCAAGTTAAAGAATTTCGCAAGTTAAAAAAAATGAAATTTCGCAGCTTAGAGAAATTCGCGGAATGAACTTTCTTGGATATGAAATTTCTCAGATTTTAAAGGCATGAACTTGAGAAAAACTGGGTCTTAGAGAAATTTCGCGGTATTGGAAATTCTCGGATTTTAAAGAGTCCGAAGTTGGGAAAAAAAATTTGCCTAATAAAGTTCGCGGATTAAAACTTTCTCGGACTATGAAGCTAGGCAGTTACGAAAAAGTGCAGTTAAAGGGAAAGTTTCGCGGTTTTTAAAGATTCTCGGGATAAAATTTCGCGGTCAAGAAATTTTCGCGGTCTAGAACGATTCAGCAAGAACTTTCGCGGCCAAGAACGTCGATGTACTGTTCCATTGCCTTCATGCGTTTTGCCAGAAAATCGTCTCGTTCTCGCTCAAATCTCAACCAAAATCGCTCAAACTTGATCCTAAACTTCAGAAATTCTTCCCTAAACACATAATCGACCGATTTGTGAGCTAAAAACAACAAGAAATAGGTCAAATCGACCAAAAACAGAGAATGGCCGAACTAACTTTTTCTGGAAAACTTTTGCTTAAATCTTGCTCAAAACTCGTTAAAACTGATCCAAAAGTGTTCTAAAAACATTTTCGGCATAGACTTGATCTGGGGAAGGGTTTTAAACACAAAAACGAAGCATCAAAGACCCCAAACCAAGCTCAAAATGCCGAAACCTATTTTTGCTCAAAAACACCTTTGATCTTGCTTGGAATCGAACGAAACTGGATTCAAATCAACGAAGATCGATCCACGTTTGCTCTGATACCACTTGTTGGTCCCGAAATGCACCAAACAAGGAATCAAAGAAGCTAGATGGAATGAAAAGGGAGAATTTCTCACCTTGTAGTGTGTGTAGTGTGTGAAAACGAATTTTAGCTTTTTGATCTTTGATTACCTTTCAAAGTGAGTTGGTAAAACCTTATATACCACATTAACCCTAGGTATATTAAGGCCCAATCACTAATAATTACAATATTGTCCAAAGCCCAAGCTTAAGATAATTACATAATAAGTCTCAAGACTTAAACTATTGACACAACAAATTAAATATCCTAACAACCCCGAAGACTCTATGGGGTACCTATTCTATTTTCACGATGATCAAAGGATCGTTGTTGGCCTACACGCACATTTTCTCGAGGAAGAGTTCATTCGAGATTTTGGCATTGGCCGTGAGGTCACTCTCGAGGAGCAGTCGACCGAAACGCCCACAAAGGATTCGGATGGTCCGAGCGAACCGGTCATGCGACGATCTGAAAGGGTGCCTCGCCAACCACAGCGGTGTGGCATGTCACATGTCGAACAAGGTTATGTTGCGACTAGGGGACTTCTAAGAGAAGATCCCGCTACTTTCGATCAAGCTATATCCGATATTGACTCAGCGAGATGGATTGAGGCTATGCGAGCTGAGATGGACTCAATGTACTCCAACAAAGTCTGGACTCTTGTAGACCTACCGAGTGGTTTTAGACCAATCGGCTGTAAATGGATTTACAAGAGGAAGATTGGATCTGACGGACAAGTTGAGTCGTACAAGGCCAGGTTGGTTGCCAAGGGCTATAACCAAAAAGAGGGAGTTGACTATGAGGAGACTTTCTCACCTGTAGCCATGGACGTTAAAACGGCGTTCCTTAATGGATTCCTCAAGGAGGAGATCTATATGGAGCAACCAAAAGGTTTTGAGTCACATGCAGATGATCACAAAGTGTGCAAACTGAATCGGTCGATTTACGGACTGAAACAGGCCTCTCGCAGCTGGAATCTACGTTTTGATGAAGTAGTTCGGAACTTTGGATTCGTGAAAAACGTAGATGAGCCATGTGTCTACAGAAAGAGCAGTGGGAGTATGGTGTTGTTCCTTGTATTGTACGTGGATGATATCCTTTTGATAGGAAACGACATTGGGATGCTCTCATCGGTGAAAGCATGGCTTTCAACCGAATTCTCCATGAAAGACCTGGGAGAAGGGACGTATATACTAGGTATTCGCTTGTTCAGTGATCGAGTGAACCATACGATCGGCTTATGTCAGGCCCTTTACTTAGAGAAAATCCTGAAGAAATTCAGAATGGATGACTCTAAGAGAGGGTTCTTACCAATGCGACATGGGATCCATTTGTCAAAGTCAATGTCACCTCAAAGTGAGGAAGACAGACGACGGATGAGTGGGATACCGTATGCATCTGCAGTGGGTAGTCTGATGTACGCGATGTTGTGTACACGACCCGACATTGCCTACGCTGTGAGCGTGGTTAGTCGGTTTCAGGCAAACCCAGGGGAAGAACATTGGACAGCTGTTGAGAATATCTTAAAATACCTTAGACGGACTAAAGACTTAACGCTGGTTTATGGAGGAGCGGGACTAGAAGTAGTTGGTTATACCGATTCGGACATCCCGTCGGACGTGGATGACCGAAAATCTACTTCAGGTTTTGTATTCGTGCTCAACGGTGGGGCAGTGTCTTGGAGAAGCTCCAAACAAAGCACAACTGCCGATTCCACGTGCGAGGCGGAATAGATAGCAGCCTCAGAGGCAGCTAATGAAGCTGTTTGGATGAAAAAGTTCTTGGAGGAACTTACTATGGTACCAGTTGCTGACAGACCGCTTACACTTTGGTGTGATAATAGCGGTGCAGTCGCACAAGCAAAGGAACCACGATCTCATAGCAAGTCCAAACATATTGAGAGAAAATATCACGTATTACGTGAGTTCGTTGAAAACGGGATGGTCGCCGTGCAGAAAATCGCCACCGCAGAAAACGTGGCGGACCCGCTCACGAAGCCCTTGTCTCAAGCAGTTATGGAACAGCATCTGGACAAGATGGGGCTACGATACCATTGCGACTGGCATTAGGTGCATCGCATGGCATTCGAGTGCAAGTGGGAGGCTGTTAGGGAGTGTGCCCTCAGAATGCCATACGAGGACTAGGAATAGTATAGGGCACACGATGATGTATAGGTTGTAAGACAGGTTTATTGAATATACCGTCAAATAAATTAATGAATATATATTTCATTATAATAAAGGCATTATTATTTATTTATCGAATTTAAAGTCTACTTGGCATCCGGTAGTGCGATAAATAATAACACCCAAATGTTTGAGTTGGACGTCTGATTCTCGTTGGACGAGAGAGGAGACACCGGACGGTCCTTAATCTCAACATTAAATAAAAAGTCCGTAAGTCTAAGGATTCTAGGTGGGTTACTAGATATCCGAATATGACTTATCCATTGACGACCACATAGTATCGGTAGTGTCACCGATTACCTGAGAGGTTGTGGGTCGTGATGGAGATATTGGTGATCGGAGAGATTGCGTATTTGGAAATTCGGCTCGTATTCGTCTCAGTCACATGGCTAGGATGTTGTCAATGATTGAACGAATGACTATAGCAGCCTCAGACCGATACTGTCATTGACGGATTTGCTTTCGCGATTTCGATTTGTCGCTAGTTGGCTAGGCTCGCAAGTGTTCATAAATGAGACACGGGTCAGCGACGAAACGCAACCGACTTTACGGAGGTGATTGTCGGGCTTTGACTACTATCGGGATTCACTGCCTATATTCGTATAGGTTAATGTCCTATGAGGTAATCGGAGAGTGACGATTATAAAGCCTTCGGCCGAAGCTTGGAAAACTTGCTCGTATTAGATACAGAGCGGAGTTTAAATAATCGATTCGGTCTCGATTATAACATAGTGTTAGGTTAGTGGGTTTGACATTTGCATGGCTCTCACCTAACCGGGACGCAAGTGAAAGGCGTAAGAAGTATTTAAATGTATACACTATAGTCGGTTCGCCCGAATTTCGATTAGATGAAAATTCGTTCTCAACTGGGATCTGTCCGGTACCGTGGGATTAGCTAGGCGAATACCGGGACTCGTGGATTCCTCCCATGCCAGTTGAGACGGACCTAGAGAGTCGCGCTTAAAAATGATAATGAACTTGAACGAAAACGGCGGGCTTTTCTGTGGAACCTAACGAATAAGATTCGTTGAGGTAGTGGCAAAGTTGATACGAGGTGTCGACGACTTAGTTAAATTCCAGGGACAGTCACGGAAATAGGACTTAATATTGTCTTAAGTGATTAATTAATTAACTAAGTGGGGCTCAAATATAATTAAAATAATTAGATTGGATTTAATTGTTTTATTATTTAAAATGGAGGGACTAAATTGAGAATTTAGAAACCTCAAGGGCCAAAAGGAAATTATAAAAAAAATTAAGAAAATTCTACACATCCACGTTGGGATGTGTAGAGTGAATGAGTCATTTTATTTTATTTTTTTTATTTTGACACTTGTCTAACAAGTGTCTCAAAGTGTCTTAAATAAAAAAAAAATTAAATTATGATAATAAGTACAGTAACGTGAATGAGAAGAATTTTTAGTACTTGTACTTTGCTCAAAATAAACTAGAGAGAAAGGTAGATAAAAGTTCTAAACATTTTTCTTAAGCCACAAAAAACCGACGGGTTCGTTTGACGAGTCCCGACGCCCGAACCGAACTGCGCTAGCCATCAGGAGCAGTCTCGGAGGTTTGTTCAAGGTCATACCGGCGTGACGATCTAGCCCGGAGGCCCCGGGATCCAGACGAGGTGCAGCCACGTCCATCCGAGGCGACGACAGAAGAAATCCCGTTCACCGAAGGTATACCTCGAACCCTAACGATTTGATTTACGAAACATACCAAACGATATCGGAATAACTCGAAAGACCCCTCGTTGGAAATATCGGGAAATGTAAAATTATTCTAGAAAGTTTGGTTTCGATCGGAAATCGGTTCGGTCGTCAAATAGTTAAAAGACTGCAGACTGCCGTTTTACTCGAATTAATAATTTCGAACCACAGATTTGATTTTGAGAAAAATATCAAACGATGTCGGAATAATTGGAAAAACCTGTCGTTGCGATTGTTAGAAGTGTAGAATATTCTGAAAGTTTGGTATTGATGAAAAATCATTTCGGTCTCCAAATAATCGAAAAACGTCTGGTTGCCGCTTTGTTCGATTAATTTGGATCTAAATTATTAATTCGAATAAATTGGAAATAAATTCGAATTTTGATAATTCGAATTAACCGCGATCTTCCGATGCTTAGGGCAGCATCTCAGACCCTCGGGAGAAGCCGAACGGCGTAAGGTTGAATTTAGATATTAAATATCGAAAATTTGCCACCCTACGCCGCTCGGTACAAACCGCGCTTCCGCTATAGCCACGTTGCGCTGTTCGGGGGCCGGCGTCGATTAATCGGGCCCACCCCAACAGGATAGTCATTGAACGTTTGGTGAAAGTGTTGCGACACTTCTGTAATTTCACTCTTAGAATTTCTTGGTCTTCTTATGTGACATCCAACACATTTTTAGATGAACTTAGTGATATCAATTTCTTGTTGAAAGAATGGGCGAACAGTGACGATGATGCTTTGGTTAACATGGCAAAACGCATGAGGGCAAAATTTGTCAAATATTGCGGAAACACGGAGAGGTTGAACATGCTGATTTTTGTGGCTGTTTTGCTTGATCCTTGCCATAAATTCAATTATCTTCTATTTGTCTTGAAAAACGTAGGGTTGGACGGGGGGAGGAGTTGGCGAACTTGGCAAATATTGCGCTTTTTGATATTTTGAAGATTATAAGCAAATTCATTATAATATGCAATCTGTGTCCTCACATTCTTCAAGCGCAACCACAGAAAATGTGGCTTCAACGACTCAAAAAAGAGTGGCTAGGGATTACAGACATGATTATCAACAATTACTATCACAAAGCGGTGGTCGGGATGAATCAGGGGTAGACATGTATTTAAATGGACGCATCGAGAAGGACACTTTGGATTTTGGTATTATTGGATGGTGGAAAGTACATGCTTTGAGATATCCTATTCTATCGAGATTGACTCGTGATGTGCTTGCTATCCCAATATCCACCGTCGCTTCGGAGTCGGCCTTTAGCACCGGAGGCCGGGTTATATACGACTTTAGAGCATCTTTGACTCCCAAAATAGCACAAGCTTTAATTTGTAGGCAAGATTGGCTTCGTCGGGGTAAACCTCTTGAAGAAGAATATGAGTCAATACAAAAAATTGAACAAGGTACACTTAAATATTTTCGGTTATATTATTCAACAAATAATTATTTTGTTCAATATTTTTCTGTTCTTTTCCACGAGACATGTGTGCAAGTGTTGGGGTCGAATCCATTATCATTGGCTTGTGATAATACTGAAGGTCGGAAGTCGAACTTTGCTAATTTTTGAAAGCTCAAATACGGCTGATTTTTGAAGACTTCAACATGTGTTGGTTTTAAATTTAAAGTGCATATGGTTTTTGAAAGCTTCAGAATCTGTAGCTCTAATGTATGTATTGCTGAAATGTTTGTATTTTGCTTAACTCTAATGTATATATGGCCGTAATGTTGCCATTTTGCTTACTAAATGTAAGTTGCATATGTTTTTGCTCTTGATACTAGAATTGAATGTGATGAGATCATTATTTGTGTGGCTCAGGTATTATTTGCTAACCATTTGGTTAACCGAAAATAACTGGAATTTTTTCGATAAAACCGGACCGAATCGGAAAACATTCGGTTCGGTTTTCGGGTTAGCAAATTCAATCAACCGAATTTTTTGATTAGTGGAATTTTTGGTATGGTCCTGTTCGGTTTAACCAAATGAGCATCCCTAGTTGAGTCAGGAGTGCTCTCAGCTTCAGCCTCCATAAGCTGAAGGCTTTCTATTCAGTGAATTTCTCAACATCGAACCGCACCGAGCTCATCTTCTCACAATTGATTCTCCACGCTCACCGTACCGCTTGTTATGTTCGAATTACCGATTGAGTACTTGTATACCAGTATTTCAAATGAACATTACAATCGATTCTTTACACAAACAGAAATCAGAAACTTAAAGAGACAGTTACACGAGCAGTTTACGTGGTTCGGCTAGTGAGATCTAGCCTACATCCACGAGTCAAGGATCAAAGTATTATTTATATCACTAGGTGGAGTTTACAGATCTCTCAGCCCTCTTTGTTCTCAATGTTTACAACTTTTCTTGACTCTCAAGCTATCGAAAGTTACACAACTCTCAAGGTGACCTTGCGGTCACACTGAACATGTGTAATATGTGACAAACATTCATATTGCATGACTTAGTCGATTTAACAGCATTCTCAGACGTGCCACTAATTAAAACGCTGCTAGCATCCACGATTATGTTAGTTTCTGTTTGCCTCAGAATAGCTCGACGACTTCAGTGGGTTTGATTCGACGATTTATCCATATAACCAACTTCAGTCGAGCTCAACTTTTGCAGCTTCCTAGGTCAATCACTAATGACATACTCTCACAGTGTGTATGAATAAAAACCTATAAATATAATGTAAATATTATTATGCCCATATCATGAGCTTCTCATTGTCCACGCGGATATGACCTTGAAAAAATCGAACAATCGTGGGTACTGGTTCTATCATTGTGAGATCAATGTAAGCTACGTCTGCCACTTCTTTAGGTGGTTGTTCTGAATAACTAAAGATTCTAAAAGCATTTTATTATAAGGGCTAATTCAAGTTCAGGCCCTATGAAGATGTTTGGATTTGGATTCAGGCCCCACTATAACGGGCTTTAGTATTAAGGATCAACTTTTCGAAAAATTCAGTGATCAGGCCCTAAAATGATGCGAAATGACATATTTAACCCTGGCATATGCCAAGATTAAGCGGGATACCTAAATGATCCGATAACAAGTTTCCAGACAATTATAACAGTTTTGCACTGAAAAAAAAAACAATTTCTTTCATTTGGATAACAAACAGTCTAGTATTGAGTACTATATGGTGTCTATTTAGTAACAAATGATGTCGCAAAAGTAACACATCATTCAAAAATAATACCGCTTCCTGCAACATCATTTGTTAATGTGTTATTGCAGGAAGTGGTATTATTTTTTAATGATGTGTTACTTCTGCGACTTCATTTATAGAACTACAAGTATTTCAACTAGACGTCAAACCTGCCTTCCTAAATGGCGAACTCGACGAGGAAATCTACTTGCAACAATCTCAAGGGTTTGAAAATACAAGGAAAAGAAGATAAAGTATATCGATTAAAAAATGCGCTATACGGATTGAAGCAAGCTCCGCGAGCATGGAACAAGAAAATTGACGGATATTTTCAAAGAAATGGATTTTCTCAAAGTCCAAGCGATCATTATATGTGAAGAAAAATGGTGAGAACTTTATGATCGTATGAATATATGTTGATGACCTTATCTATCTAGGAACCAAAGAATCGGAGGTCGGAGCTTTTAAAAGAAATATGATGAACGAGTTCGAGATGACAGACTTAGGAACGATGAAGTACTTCCTCGGAATTCAGGTGAAACAATCTAAAGGTGAAATATTTATCTCTCAAGAAAAATATACAAAAGATCTTTTAAAAAAATTTCGTATGGAAAGCTGCAAGCCTGTTTCTACCCCTATGTCTGTCAACGATAAATTTTTGAAATCTGATGGAGCTGCGAAGTTTGATGGTAAAATTTTTCGAAGTCTCGTTAGCTCTCTGATCTATCTCACAAACACAAGGCCAGACATTGTGTATGCCGTTAGTTTGATCTCCAGATTCATGAAAGAGCCAAGTCAAATTCATTTTTGAGCTGCTAAAAGAGTTATTCGTTATCTTCAAGGAAGCAAAAATCATGGGATCAGGTATGTAAAAGAGAACAAAAATAATCTGATCGGATTTACTGACAGTGATTGGGCAGGTTCTTTAGATAATCGAAAGAGTACTTCGGGATACTTATTTTGCATGGGCACTAATATAATTACGTGGAGTTCGAAAAAGTAAAAGACTTTCGCACTCTCTACAGCGGAAGCTGAATATATCGCTGCCACAGACGCTACGTGCGAGGCGATATGGTTGCGTAGGCTTCTAGCAGATTTACGCAAGTTCAAGAACAACCTACAGTAATCTATTGTGACAATATGCCGACAATTGCTATGACTAAAAATCCGGTGTTCCAATCAAGGGCAAAACATATTGAGATGAGACACCATTTCATAAGAGACATGGTGAGCAAAGGAGAGATCATTTTGGAGTTCATCGGCACAAACGATCAAGCTGCGGATTGTCTTACAAAAGCAATTTCTACGGAAAAATTTCAGAAGATCAAAGATGAGCTGAAGATTGCAAATTAAGAGGGAGTGTTGAAAGTCCTAATTGAGTGTTGAAAGTCCGAATTTGCAACTCATACCTCATGTGACATTAGACAAACATTATCTAGACAAGGTATTAGACAAGACATTATCTAGACAACTGGACAAGAAAACCAAGAAAAACATAGGGAATATTTCTGTTCATGCCCCCCTAAAGTTTTCATTTACCTGTCAGACCCTGTCAGAAAATGAATAAGTTTAAGAGAACTTTTTGTAAAAATCGAGTAAAGGACCCAAAAATAGAATTTGACGAAAATACCCTTTGCTCTTTTTTTCCAGCGAAAGTCACGCGTGCTTTTTTGGTCTTATATGAAACGTTACTTTTACTTCATTATATGTTATACAGTTACAGCATAGTGTTACTATACAAAACAAATACGTTATTTTTCAACAACATTGTGTTACTTTGCTACTGCAAAACGTTATCAACGTTATTTTTTTCGAGCACAAAAAAATCCGATTGACCCATCTAACCGATTCGACATGTCATGTTGGATTCATTATGATATTGACGATGCACGGGGTAGAATTTTCTTGTCTAATTAGGGTGCAAATCCCCAGCTCGTCGCGCCGCACGCCGCCGCGCGCAGCCTGGCGCGCGCGCGCACCGCCGCACGCGTGCCCCGTCGCACATCAGCCTGGGGAGGACGCGGTTTGTACGCGGAGTCCACGGAAGCTTCTAGGAGTTTGAATTGGTCCCTAGATATGGTAAAGATACTTTCCTTATTCTAAGGAAGATCTTGTTTGGATACTTACTATATTTAGGGAAGATCTTGGAGGAAGATTTGGGAGATCTTTTAGGGATCTCTTCTACCAATTCAAAGGAGGCTTGAGGCCTATAAATAGGACCTCATTCGCCCAAGCCAAGGCAGATTGGAGAGAGGACGAAATTGAGAGTCCAAGCAATCTCGAGTGCACTTCATACCGAGCGAGAGCGAGTGAAGTGAGTCGGGTTCTTCGCCGAGGCTAGAATTCGACAAAGGGGTCGCGTTGATGCGTTCACTAGCGAGTTAGGTTAGTGATTAAGATCCCGCAAAGAAGGGACATTAGGAAAGTGTGACGGGTAGTTTAGGCTTGTGTTCGATCAAGACTAGACGCGAGGCCGAGGGTTGTTCGGTACCGTGTTTCCTATTGTGTAATCTTTGTTAATAAAGAACGGCCAATCGGGGAGGCTTATCTCCGTTGGTCCCCTTCGATTAAGTCTTGTCTTATTTACGCTTCCGTGTGCAAAGTAAGGCAAGGCGTGAGAGGCGTGTTCCAATTTGAGCGTGTATCGTAGGGGCGACGCGCGTTCAAAGGGGAAGCCGGTCACGGGCGCGTTTTGGGGTTGGGAATCTTTCGAAAAAAAAGTTCTAAGTCCTTTACGGCGTGACAAGAGTAATCGAATCTAGATGCGACATAAATTGCAAGTATTCGGTTTAAATTCGAGGTACCCATGAGAAATCGAGGTCTATTTTACCTTATTGAGTGAATAACGCCGAGATTTATGCAGTTTTCATCAGTTTCTAGTGTCGTTTGTGACTTTCGTTGTATTTCCCACAATGTGTTATTTACCACAAACACAGCGTTATTAACTTTCAGCGACGTGTTACTTCTAAGTCTACATTTGTTATTAACCATAAGATATTTGTTAATTTTTGCTATGTTATAAGTATTCTTTTATACACGATTTAGGGAAAATATAATATATGTTTCTTGCAACTAATCGGTATAAATTCGAGGTACCCATGAGAAATTGAGGTCTATTTTACCTTATTGAGTCAATAACGACGTGATTTATGCAGTTTTCATCTGTTTTTAGTGTCGTTTGTGATTTTAGTTTTTTCTATCCCGGTCCATTATTTGTATACAGAATGTGTTATTTACGACAAACGAGGCGTTATTACCATTCAGCGACGTGTTACTTCTAAGTGTACATTTGTTATTAACCATAAGATATTTGTCATTTTTGCTATGTTGTAAGTATTTCTTTTTTACACGATTTTGGGAGTGCAACAAATCGGTATAAATTCGAGGTACCCATGAGAAATTGAGGTCTATTTTACCTTATTGAGTCAATAACGACGTGATTTATACAGTTTTCATCTGTTTTTTAGTGTCGTTGTGATTTTTGTTCTTTTTATCCCGATCCATTATTTGTATACAGAATGTGTTACTTATGACAAACGAGACGTTATTAACTTTCAGCGATGTATTATTTTTGAGTCAACATTTGTTATTACCCTGAAGACATTTGTTATTTTTGTGAAACTTATCAACATTCATATGAAATTGACGATAATTCAACATATACGGTCATAGCATCTGCAATCTTAGCAATTTCTTCGATTTGGGTTTATCACATGTAATAATATCGATAGTTGCCTTGGTTAAACCCATTTATGAATTAATATTGATTTCTCTGTTGCGGATCTCACGAACGCGACAGTGTCGGGACGGAATCTTAAAATTTTGTCGACGCTAACAATAAAAATATCTGTAGATCGAAGCATGTTTCTAGTTGAAATTGAAGGTAATACACGTAGATTCGAGAGACCCATAGCCTTAAAGTTTCTCGCGCCACCGTAGAATTTCTGAATTGTTCGGCGGGATATTACAAAAATTTTTATGGACAGTTTAATGTGGTACCATAAGGGTTTAATTGTTACCAATAGAGTGTTATTTGTTATAAAATTGCCGTCTATGCACTAGGGTTTCTGGATAATTTGTTATCGTCTATGCGCTAGGGTTTTAGGGTAGTTTTTGGGGTTTAGGACTTACGGGTTCGAGGTTAAGATTAATGGTTTACGACATGAAATTTTGGGAGAACGATCCACGACTTGTGCAGGTATTTCTACAATCTTAAAAAAATTTTGGGGTTCGGGGTTTAGGATTTAGGGTTTAGGGTTTAGGGCCTCGGATTTAGGGTTTTGAGCTTAGTATTTTGTGTTTGTGGTCTATAAATGTTATTTGTACTTTAGTGTTGATGTTTGAACATGTTCGTGGTGCAATTCATAATGTTATGTTCCATTGAAAGATGTGATAGTCTATGTTTTGCAATGGAGGACTATATATTTATATATCTAATATTCGTCTATTGATATCAAATTTCGCTTATTGTGTCTTTTAAAGGAATGTGGTGATTAAACTTCATCAAATTATATATTTACATGAACATCCATATTAAACATCCAAAATAAAAGTATATTTTTGTACGAATTAAATGAATTATTGACGTGGTACTGAACATCATTTATGAGGTATCAGTATTGATCAATGTGTTATTAGTTGAGTTCGTGTTGTTTTTCTTTACCTAACATGTGTTATTATTTCCAATTAATGTAGTACAATTTTGAGAAAGTCCTGTAAATATTCTCTGACAATTCTGTTAAATTCTCTGACGGTCCAGAAGCTTCTAGAATATTCTCAATGAAGTATTTTTTTACATGTATATGTGTTATATTTGTTGGGTAAACTGTTACTCACTTAAAAAACATTTTAGTCTTAGAGAAAGCTAAATTTTCTCAATTTCACGGTTATCGACTTACTTTTTTCTTTTATTATTAAGACTCGTTTGATTCGATTTTATCTTATTCAGTCGCTTTTACCTTGTTCGCCGTTGAAGTCGATATTGAATTGGTTTCTGAACGAAATTTTTGATTTGACGTGGAAGCACGAATTCACTCGAGACAAAAATTTGTCTTTATTAGTAAGACTCATCTGAAATTGAGGATGGAAAAACTTTATTCAGTCACAAACGCTGAGATTATGCAGTTTTCATCTGTTTTTTTCGTGTCGTTTTTTATTTTCATTTATTCCGTTCTATCCATTACTTGTATACAGAATCTGTTATTGACGACAAACAAGGCGTTTTATCTTTCAGTAATGTGTTACTTATGAGTCAACATTTGTTATTATCCATAAGACAATTTGTTATTTTTTGCTATGTTATAAGTATTTCTTTTTTACACGATTTGGGGAAAATATATCAGTTTCTTGTAACTAATCGGTATAAATTCGAGGTACCCATGAGAAATTGAGGTCTATTATACCTTATTGAGTCAATAACGCGGAGATTTATGCAGTTTTCATCTAGTGTCGTTTGTGATTTTCGTTTTATCCCTTTCGATCCATTACTTGTATACAGAATGTGTTATTTACGACAAAGAAGGCGTTATTACCTTTAAGCGACGTGTTACTTCTAAGTCAACATTTGTTATTAACCATAAGACATTTGCTATTTTTGGCTATGTTATAACTATTTCTTTTTACACGATTTAGGGAAAATATAATATCCGTTTCTTGCAACTAATCGATATAAATTGGAGGTACCCATGAGAAATTGAGGTCTATTTTACCTTATTGAGTCAATAATGCGGAGATTTATGCAGTTTTCATCTTTTTTTTAGTGTCGTTTTTTATTTTCATTTTATTTCTTTCGTTGCATTACTTGTATACACAATGTGTTATTTACGACACACAAGGCGTTTTTACCTTTCAGCGACGTGTTACTTCTAAGTCAACATTTGTTATTATCCATAAGACATTTGTTATTTTGGCTATGTTATAAGTATTTCTTTTTACACGATTTAGGGAAATATAATATCCGTTTCTTGCAACTAATCGGTATAAATTCGAGGTACCCATGAGAAATTGAGGTCTATTTTACCTTATTGAGTCAATAACGCGGAGATTTATGCAGTTTTCATCTGTTTTTTAGTGTCGTTTGTGATTTTTGTTTTATTCCTTTCGATCCATTACTTGTATACACAATATGTTATTTACGACACACAAGGCGTTATTACCTTTCAAGGATGTGTTACTTCTAAGTCAACATTTGTTATTATCTATAATGCATTTGTTATTTTTTGCTATATTCGTTATTTCTGACGATTAAAGCTGCAAATTAGATATACAAATCATACCCACGATCAAATTAACAATAATTTCAACATATTAGGTCATAAACTTTGATATTTTCGGCTACAGTCTCAACGATTTCTGTTATTTGTATATATCAGTTTTTTCTAGCTTCCATAAATCTTTTGAAGACTTTTTTCAATCTCAACGATTTATGTTTATCATTTTCGGCTCCAATGTCAACGATTTCTGACGATTAAAGCTGCAAATTAGCAATACAAATCGAGCTTGAAGTTTTTTTTAAGAGGATTCGAGCTTGCAGCGAAAATTGCTTGTTGGAGAAGACGATGGCAAAGGCTTGTAAATTTCGCATCTGTTAGGGGGTATATATGTCATATCGCATAGTTTGGGTTTTTTTTGCTCTATGAGTTTTGAAAAGTAGGTCCTTAATACTAAATGAAACTTTATTGGGGCCTGAACACTACTTAAACATCTTAACGGGGCCTGAATGATAATTAACCCAAAAACATATCTATGTTTAGTAAAAAATTGTGAGCTAGCTTGTCTACTTAGAACCCTATATATGTATGCATGTTTGTACTTGTTCAATATCCATTTGTAAGAAAATCAATAACAAGAAAGTGCCGTAGCACTACTTCATCTCTTATATCTCCAACAGTGATTGTTTTGGACCCGATGGAGAACTGTCCGGCGAGTAATTTATGTCATCATCATATATATGGTGGGGAGACTTGATGATAGTGCTACTGTAGAAGAATTTGCTAAAAAATGAGATTCTTTTAAAAAGTTTACTTTACCTTTTGAGGTAGAATACACAGTGTGTTTGAAGTATTTTTTTTTTGCCGTAGATGTGGGGTGTTGACCCAGAAATTGAGCATGTCAATGCTGAAATTCTGGAAAAGCTGGAAAAGCAAGGTGTGGATTGCCAACCTAAAGCTTCGACGATTAAAATTAACCAGGTATATGTTGACTTTTCAACATTAACAAGCAAAATTGGAGAACTCTTTCTATGATGAATGGCATGACGTTTTTGGGTTTGGAATTTTCTATGTGGTTTAGCCTATAAATAGGCTTGTGGTGATAGAGTTAAATCTCACCCAAAAACAAGTAACGAGAAAGAGAGAGAGAGTGGAGAGAGAGAGAGAAATGAGAAGAAAAAGAAAAAAAAAAGAAAAATCTTATCCGGGTGGATAAGGGTGAGATCGGGTATAGTGTTACTAGGATAATTTAGAGTGGGTACAAAAACATTACTCGGGTGGGTAAGGGGTCTCGAGTTTGGGTTGAAACACGAGCGTTATTTTGTACGGTGTAATATTCTCAAATATAGTAAAACTATTGTCTCTCCGTGGATGTAGGCGGTATTGGCCGAACCACGTAAAAATATCGGTGTTCTCTTGGTGTCATTACGACTTTAATTAATATCCCGATAAATTGTCGCGGGGTCCAAATACAACTACTGCTGGCCCAGAATTAAATATTTATCGCTCAACCCCAACAAGTTGTATCAGAGCCAATCCCTGCTGTTATTCTAAGTATGCTCTGTGGTTGCAGCTGTGTCTGAACTTCCACATCAGAAAAGATATCAGAAGGGAACATCGATCGGGGGGAGCCAGTGTCAGAGCTAGGTTCAACGAGGTGATGCCTTGTACTGAAGAAACGATGGTACATGATGGTTATCGTTGATGGGATGCTCGGTGTGGGCGGAGCTAGTGCGGCGGTGGAGTTTTGGCGAGTTATGGCAATAGTGCTGTGTCGCTAGCTGTTGTTGGGAATTATCTGATCAGTACTATTTGGATCGGGCTGTTGAATCTCTGCAAGGATAATAACGACGGATGACAGCAAAGTGCGACAATGTGCTGGTGCGGGAGTTTCACTCTGCGGCAGAGAAGAGTGAAGGATGTGCTCATTTGTCAAGGCTAGGGTGATAAGCCTTGATGGGAGACGAGAAAAAGTCGGAGTAAATGACGGAAATTTTGGGGTCAGGATGTGTCGGAGAGGAAGAAGTAAGGCCCTCTTGCTTCTTACCTCGCTTCCTGATTCTGGTGATAATTTGATGACAACCATCCGGTACGAGACGTGTGCAAACGGTGGATGGTGGAGTCAACTCTTTCGGAGCATGAAAAGAGAAGGCAGTCAAATTTTGGTGATAGCTGGGTGTTGGCTATTTTTCAGAGTGAATCATAGAGGAAGGTGATATGCCAAGGGATTTGGGGACAACAGCAGGTCCAAATCCAGGTGGCGGGAAGGGCATGAGATGCTACAAATGTGGTGAGCCGGGACACATCAGGAGAAATTGTCCGATCTTGGAGGAAGAAGGACACGCGGCTAGGAAAATTCCACATGAGGGTAGTACACGGTTTATCTTGGAGACATTCTCAGAGTCTCTAATGATGGCGCTCGTTCTCAGGAAGACGGATATTAAATTCGGGTTTGCTCCAAGAGAATATTTTGATGCGTTCTGGAAAATGCGAACGGGTTTTTTCGATCTCCATGGGACGATGGATATCGTTGTTTTGTTCGGTGTGTTGGAACGGGGAAGATCAAAATCGTTGGTGGAGCGGTATGCACTTTGGGTGGTGTGACGTGTCCCAAAGTTGCTAGAATTTAATATTCTTGAGCCACAAATTCCAGGGCTATGGGATTTCATAGCAGGGGGAGTCTGGAAATCACACATGGGCGGAAATGGTCCTACCAAAGGGAGAAGAGTGCAAAGGTTTGTATCGTCTGGATGTGAGTATGGTATATAATACTCAGACTTCGATGGATTCACGAAAATCGCGCGCGTGGTATAAAGGCAGACGATGGTGAGAAGGAAAGTCCTGCTGGTGAAGTGGTCGCATCGAAGTTCCTCTTCGGGAGTCGACGGGTATAGTCGGCTGATAGTTGCACATAAGATTGGTCGCTGAATGAGTCAAGTGGTGTAGGACCGATAATCATGATTCATATTATGTGTAGTTGGTACAAGGAAGGCCAATGGACGTTCGTGGTATTTACGAACGGGTTACTCTTATTCTCGGGTTCGCTGGACTGCTCTCTGAAGACGGCGATGTTGAAAAGGGGGGAGAATTGTTGACTTTTCAACATTAACAAGCAAAATTGGAGAACTCTTTCTATGATGAATGGCATGACGTTTTTGGGTTTGGAATTTTCTATGTGGTTTAGCCTATAAATAGGCTTGTGGTGATAGAGTTAAATCTCATCCAAAAACAAGTAACGAGAAAGAGAGAGAGAGAGTGGAGAGAGAGAGAGAGAGAAAAATGAGAAGAAAAAGAAAAAAAAAGAAAAATCTTGTCCGGGTGAATAAGGGTGAGATCGGGTATAGTGTTACTAGGGTAATTGAGAGTGGGTACAAAAACATTACCCGGGTGGGTAAGGGGTCTCGAGTTTGGGTTTAAACACGAGCGTTATTTTGTATGGTGTAATATTCTCAAATATAGTAAAACTATTGTCTCTCCGTGGATGTAGGCGGTATTGGCCGAACCACGTAAAAATCTCGGTGTTCTCTTGGTGTCATTACGACTTTAATTAATATCCCGATAAATTGTCGCGGGATCCAAATACAACTACTGCTGGCCCAGAATTAAATATTTATCGCTCAATCCCAACAGTATATATCACATGTTCAAATGATGAATTTATTCCTGAATCATTTCAATGGTAGGCTAAACATTTTCAAGATCATGTTAACACTATCAGATGCTCAGATAACATTTAGGTTCTTCCACTAATATATAGTACTTAACTTGTGTGCAATGATTGAACTTTCGTCTTATACATATTGTCGGTTAGAGTCATGAAAGATTCTACTTAAGTTGTAACCATCCACACATCCACAAAGATTTATGATATACACATGTGGATATCGAAAACTCGGTAAAAATTCAGTGTTGGAATTTGATGCTTAATAATATGAAGAACCTCGTACAAACTATGTTGTATTTTCTAATTATGTATAAAAAAAGATATTTGATTCTATAACCTATAATTCTATAACAGGATAAATGCCTCCAGAAGGTCCATTTTTCTCCACATGCGATTCCTCTCCCTAAATTTATGCAGGTACTTTCATATTTTGGTGAACGTTTTTAGACTATTTAATTTCTAAGAGGCCTTTGTTTCATATACAACTTTTTGGAAGTAGATTGATGATTTTGATGGGGCGAAAAAGAGCTGCAGACCTATTTGGATATCCACTTATGATAAAAAGCAGAAGGCTGGCTTATGATGGACGGGGAAATGCTGTTGCAAAAACAGGAGAATATATCTTCAGCAGTCGGATTCCCCGATAGAAAATTATTATGTTTTGTATTTTCTTGTTAAGACTGTGGAATCCAAGTCCGAATTATGTGCATGAATTGATTGATGAAACGAGGATGAGTTGAGCATGGCATTTTTGGTCCGTGAT
Source organism: Craterostigma plantagineum (assembly GCA_027422505.1). Taxonomy (NCBI): domain Eukaryota; kingdom Viridiplantae; phylum Streptophyta; class Magnoliopsida; order Lamiales; family Linderniaceae; genus Craterostigma; species Craterostigma plantagineum. Next base: position 252,466 of record JAPQWV010000371.1, on the reverse strand, counting down.
TTTGTCGTCTATAATGTTTTTTTAGCGATAATTGCATGTAGTCGTAAGTTTTCTGTATATTATACCTTTTATCTGATTACATTACTCATCCCTTTTGTAGCCCTTGGCGGATATTCTCGTGGTCTGTATATTGAGAAATTGGCACCATTTGTGAAGGTTAGCATCTTTCTTGGCAATTGAACTTATCATGACCCACAAAAGAATTAAATTTTCAAATGATCACCAATCTTATTCTGAGCTTCCTCTTCTGTGCAGGAGCTTTCTGTCATTGTCCTAAGAGGAAGAGATAACTATGTGCTATGCTATCCCGTTGTAGAAACTATTCATAGGCAAGATGATAATTTTGTCGCATACATATTACTGTTGGCCTCAAACTCCTAAACAAAGCATAAATATTATTTTTATTTTGGTGATGATGGAACAGTGATAATGAAGGAGAGGGGCAGCCGTTTTTTTTTTTTCACCTCTGCTGCTGTTCTTTTTTTCATTTAAGCAATAAGGTTCTCTTAATACAACCTTAACGCTAACGTGGGCCTAGACAAAACAAACCAAAAACTAAAAAGCCCAAAACATTCACTTCAACACTCCCTCTTAATGTTTTAAACCTCATACCCAACAATTCTCTAAAATAAATAATCTTATCACCGGAAAGAGCTTTGGTGAAGATGTCCGCCAATTGGTCGCCGGTCTTCACATACTTGATTTGAATTTCTTCATCTTCGACCGCCTCTCGAATGTAGTGATGCTTGATATTGATGTGCTTCGTCCGACTATGGAACGCCGAATTCTTCGACATTGCAATCGCCGACTTGTTGTCACAAAAGAGAACCGTCGCCATGTATTGCTTCTCCCCCATGTCTTCTAAAATCTTACTCAACCAAACAACTTGCTTTGTAGCTTCACTTGCCGATACATATTCGGCCTCCGCCGAAGAGTGCGCTACTCTCTCTTGCTTCTTCGACGCCCAACTAAATACCCCGGATCCAAGTGTAAACGTATATGCGGATGTACTCTTCATATCGTCCATACTACCGGCCCAATCACTATCACAATAACCAAATAACTCGACGGCCTCATCATCACTTCTTTCATACATAAGGCCAAGCTCTTTGGTCCCTTGAATATATCTCAACAATCTTTTCCCAACTCCAAAATGAGTTTTGCTCGGTCGATGCATAAACCGAGACAATAACCCCGAAGCATACATGATATCCGGTCTAGTAGTCGTAAGTAGACTTGCCCAACCGCCGGTTAACCGTAACCGGCGATTGGTAGCCGGCGGTTGGCGGTTGGACTAACCGCCGTCTAACCGGCCGGGGACGGTTGCCGGTTAGCCGCCCCCGGTTGACGGTTAGACCAACCGCCGGTTGACAAACCGCCGGTTACAACCGGCATTTTTTTAATTTTTTTTTTTAATTCTTGGGATTTGAATAAAATTTGATATATTTATTTGGCCGAATCGAATTATGTATCGAAATCTGCTATATAATTTGCAAGACAATTACAAAAAAAATTACATTTTACATTTTACAAAGAACTTGTATAACAAAATTTTTAGTAGTCAATTACAATACAATACATACATATATGTAATTTAAATCAGTCGTCGACTTTTCGGTCGGACTTCCGCAAGTGTAGGCGAGAAAGCAGCGTATGATCTCTGGAGCCTTGACGAATCATCCTTGATTATGATCCGTCAAAGCATCCAGAGATCACGCGTTGCTAACTCACTTGCACTTACCGAAACCCCTCTTCTTCGTAATCTTCTTCCCTATAAAAAAATACATAAACATGATTTACATTATAAGTTTAATTAGAAGAAGAACAAGAAAGAAGCAATTATACTAATATTTACTTATCTTTTTTCGGGCTTCGTCGTAATAGGCTTGTTCAAATCAATTAGTACCTGAAAAATAACAATTCATTAGTTAGCCAATAAACATAATAAATATTTGTAACCAAAAAAAATATAAGAGTTGGATACTTATCTTTTTCGGGCTTCGTCGTTACGTTAGGCTTGTTCAAATAAATTCGTACCTGAAAATAATATTCATTAGTTAGCAATATAAACATAGTAATTATTTGAATGCAAAAAAAAATATGAGACTTGAATACTTATCTTCTTTCGGGCTTGTTTGTTGATGTGGAGTCCACACCTCGCCGAATGCCTCTAATAATCCTCGCCGTCGCCGCCGCCGTTGCCGCCGCTCGTCTCCGTGCCGGTGGTGTCCTCGTAAATGTCGTCGGGCGAGTCGCTGGCACGCTCATCTTGGGTGCGATACTCGGCTCGAGTCCAGTCGTCGAGAAGACATTGGTACTCGGGGTTGTCGACACTCAAGTTCGAACGCTTCTCGCTCAAGGTCAAACCGCCCATGCTAAAAGCATGCTCCACCGCGACGGTCGAGACCGGGACGGCAAGGATCTCCCGAGCGATCCTCGCCAACGTTGGATACGTTGGCAACACCCTCGACCACCATCTAAGGACGTTGAACTCATCTTCGTCCTCGAACCCGAAAGTCGTCGACATAAAGTTATCGACTTCTATGTAGGGGTTTTGGGAGGACCTTGGACGCTTGTTTGCGTTGAGGATGTCGTAGTAGTCAGCTAATCGTGAAGATCGACCACTAGTAGAACTAGATTGACCCCGACCCTGTGGCGACCCTACTTTTCTAATTAGGATTATTGGCGGATTTCCGCAGCGTAAGCCGCGGAAGGCCCGTTTAATTAAAACTTTTTCCTAGAAAAATATACATTACGACAAAATGTCGTCTACATAGTCAGTCTATACAAAGGCCGTAGCCCCAAAATAATAAAATAGCAAAAACCCTAACGCCGCTCCACAGGTCGCATCCATGTACCGCCCCACCCTCAAAAGTCCGTGGAGCACCGCCACCAGCCGCCTCAGCCTTGACGCATAGCAGCGTCAGACTCAGTACCTACAACACGTAAACACTGAGCAATTTTGCCCAGTAGGTGAATAAAATGCATGTATGCAAGTGTGCGCTCAATCCCAATCACAATATCTCACATGCCATGCACACTCTTTCTTTTCCCACATTCCTATCTCACATTACAATATGGGGCCCATGGTTAGGCTCACGCGCGCAATAATGTCATGGGTGGTCACGTGAATCCACCCGTAATCAGCGGTAAGCTACGCCGGTAGTGCACCGATCGATCACGTCAATGGCCACCGACCAGGTCGTCTCTTCCACAATAAATCATGGGCGATCAAGCCCGTATATATATATATATATATATATAATCATCTGGCATTTTGCACCTCGAACTGACCACATCCGAGTTGACAGATCGATCACGTCTGTCTCGGCCAGGTAATCTGTGAGACTAACAAGTCGTCAAAATAATCTCAACCTACCCCACTTAACAATACCTCGAATCATCACCGTCTCAATACGGTGGAAACCATCTCTCGCCCTCACGTGATATGCACGTGTCATGCCATGCATATATAGAAATCTCATAAAAGCATGATTTATATAAAACGTACGTAACAGGTAAAACACGTAAATCACGTAAGTCACGTAAATCACCAAAATCATCGAATCATATGAAGACACATAAATCACATATGTGTTTACGCATTGTAGATGGATGATCCACCTACCTGTCCTCCCGATATCGCTAAATGAGGGGTCTGATGGAATCCCTATAAGTTGATTCTCTGAATAAATAAATATTATTATATCAGTATATTTGCTAAACTGTATAAGTTTTTAAGTTTCCAAACTCTAATTATAGAAAACCCTAAAATTTATGAAAACCTAAGAATAATGATATTCCTAAAATAAATAAACCCTAAAATATTGAAAACCCTAGATATATCAAAAATTCTAAAATACCGAAAATTTATTAATTGTAGAACATTTTTAAACTATTGAAATTATATTAAGTGTCGAAATATTTAAACATTGTCGAAATCTATTCCTATAGAACGTCGAGCTCATTGTTTAGCATATGTCGAGACATATAAAGATGTCGAATACATTTCTAGGTCGAGCTCAAAATGTCGAGGTCTATTCCTTAAAGATGTCGAAACTCTTATAAAATGTCGAGACCTATTACTATTGAAAGCATCTCGACATCTTTGTATGTATATCGAAATCCTATATCAAAGTCTCACTAAGGTCGAAAACTGTGTAAGAAAAATCTCGAGCTCCATCATATATCTATATCTAATAAATATCGAGCTTTTGAAGGAAAATGTCGAAGTCGAGCTCATTCTTTACCAATTGTCGGGATCTATACCCAATAAATGTCGAGCTCTTACTTAAAAATGTCGAGGTTCTCACTACTATTATCACACATTTCGATATTCTAAAAGCTATCATACTTCGACATTTTATATATATCGACATCTATCTTTCGAATTTATTACATACCTCGAAATCATTAGTGGGATTATACCAATTCGAGATCTAAAAATCGTGATCCTCCCAAAAACCTAAAATCAGTACTATCAAAATCATCTTCAAAAAAATCATTTCTAATACAGAATACGGTACACCTTAAATTAACCTTCATTAAAATTTCATATACTCCAAAAATTCACATAAATATCGAAACCTCGTTAGATAGCTCATATGATTGTTACTAAGCTTCTAAAATTAGGGTTTCTATCCATAACAGGTTTCGGACCTTCATGATACTATCGACAATTAAAACTCATACTCTACCATATGAATACCCATAATTATGAATTAGAATTCGGAAATCCTAGGATCTTGACAGAATATCCTCGAAAGTCTTCTGTTGTTTACCACATAGTCATGTGAGTGTATATTCATATCGAAAATAGTATAAACATATTAAGCGTGGGGAATTTTTTCATATACCTCTTCATCACAGCTTTTGGATTGGTTATTGACCTTAGTCGAATTTCTCCCTTCTTGGCTCGAGAATGGTTGTTCTCCTCTTTTTAATTCTTATCTTCTTAAGGTTTCTTTATACTGAATCGTTACTTCAATAGGTATGAATATTATCTCTTAAAAACTCGTGTGATAAGACAAGGTGGTGACGTAAATTTCCTTAACCTTAAGTAATGTGGTAAACCTTATCATACTTTAATATCTTTAAGCCACCTTCGGGCCTCATTCACATTTAAAGTATAGCTTATTCATTTGTTGGGTCTTAGAGATATTATTTAAATTTCCTATAAGTCCAAACGAATTTATCCCCATAATATTTTCTTTAAAATTCTTGGCCAAATCTTGAGAATGATTCTTATACAATTAGTATTTAAAACACATATTATGTAAATTTCGTTTAACTATATATCTAACTATATCGAATCCCGTATTAAATTTACGGGTATTACATCACCCCCCCTTAAAAGAATTTCGTCCCCGAAATTCAGTGGTGGAGGACTCACGTTCGGTTCTACGACTAGCCTTTATTCGTGTATTCCCCATACCCTCTAGGTGTACTTATTTCTATTCTCATCACGCTTTCGCTGCGCACTCTAGGCGATAAGGAGTTTTAGAAATAGGGGCAAACCCTGGAATCAGATCTATCCTGAACCTTATTTCTCGATTAAGGGGTAACTTCGGGAGATCATTGGGAAATACATCAGCATGCTAATTAACTATCGTTACGCTTTTCAGTTCTGGCTGAGGTAATTCCTCCGCCTTCACCGCATATACGAGATAAGACTCACGACCGGACCTCAGAAATCGCTGAGCCTTTAGAGCAGAAATTCGTGGAACACGAGTCGAATTGGCTTTACCCGAAAAAGTGAACACCTCTTCCTAGGGCAATTGAAATATTACGACCTTCTTGTTATTATCTATAATGGCTCTGAATTTCGAAAGACAATCCATCCCAAAGATGACATCATAGTCATTCATTGGGATCACAATTAGGTCGACGCTCAAATTCCTACTCTCAACGTTCATGGAGCATCCTTTTAGCACTTGGTTAGTGCCCGTCGGATCTCTATATGGCAGAGAAACTACATAGTTACATTTAGATAAGGTAGGAGAGATCCCACCTTTGCCACGTACTTGGCCAACACCAATGAATGTGCGGCCCCAGAGTCACTTAACATAGAAGTAGGCACGCTATAGATGGTTAACGTACCCGTTACTAAGGAGGGATTCGCTTCAGCCTCCTCGTTTGTTAATGAAAAAACTCGCGCTGGCACTAGAAGAGGTCGGGTTAGGGGTTGATTCGGAACTTGAGGCACATTCACGTGACACGTTCTAGCAAAATGCCCAACCTTTCCGCATCGAAAACACTGTGGAGTCAGATTTGGTCCTGTTCTCTGACATACGCCGTAGTGGTGACGTCCGCACTGCTTACACTGCGGTACGATATTCGGGGGTCGGTTTGGAACGTTAACCGGTCCTTGGTTCGGCCTCGGTCGCCAATTCTGTTGACCCTGCTGATCTCCGTGATAGTATGGTGCCTTGCCAAAGGACTGGCGTTTCTGGTTTCCTTCTCCTTGTTGTCCTTCTGCTTTCCGCTTTACATTCTGCGCTATTGCAATTCTGCTCTCCGCCTGCTCGGCTAGGATTGCTCGCTCCGCGATGCGTGCGTATGTCTTCCCCTCGGTGTCGTACATACTTACGTTTCGGAAGATCTCGGGTTTGAGACCTTCCAGAAAACGCTCGATCTTCAGCTCGTCGGTAGCTACTATATGTGGTGCAAACCTCGAGAGTTGCTCGGACTTACGGATATAATCCGCCACCGACATTCCTCCTTGTTTGAGGTTGATAAATTCGTTCAGCTTCCGCGTCCTATCTGGTGCCGTAAAATACTTTCCTCGGAAGAGTGTTTTGAACCTCTCCCGGGTCATCGTAGTGGGATCCTCGAGTACCTGAATAGTATCCCACCAGTAGCCCGCGTTCCCACGCAACATGAAGGTGGCACATGTCACCTTTTCAGTATCAGAAAGATGACTGACACGGAACATATTTTCAATAGTTCTGAGCCAATCCTCAGCTTCAGTAGGATCGGTAGCATCCTCGAAGGTAGGGGGATTTAGCCTGCGGAACCTCTCCCCGGCCGCTTCTATACGTTCTAGTCCCGGGGATGCATGATGTTCAGAAGAATTCTGACGGTGAATGAGATCATTGATCTGATCTGACTGTCGCCGTATCAGATCGGTCAACTGATGGATGGTAGAATTAGGTGGGGATTCAGATCCCGCCCTACGACTAGAACTGCCTACCTTTCTACGTCCCTTCGGCATTTTTAACTAATTCTACAGTCAGTCAGCACACATATCGAATAACACGTAATCACATAATCAATCATTGAACTTACAGGCCAGGCTGGTTCTCCAGACTTTTGAGCGGCAGTACATGGACAGTCTTCAGAATCTAAAACCGAAGCTCTGATACCACCTGTGGCGACCCCACTTTTCTAATTAGGATTATTGGCGGATTTCCGCAGCGTAAGCCGCGGAAGGCCCGTCTAATTAAAACTTTTTCCTAGAATAATATACATTACGACAAAATGTCGTCTACATAGTCAGTCTATACAAAGGCCGTAGCCCCAAAATAATAAAATAGCAAAACCCTAACGCCGCTCCACAGGTCGCATCCATGTACCGCCCCGCCCTCAAAAGTCCGTGGAGCACCGCCACCAGCCGCCTCAGCCTTGACGCATAGCAGCGTCAGACTCAGTACCTACAACACGTAAACACTGAGCAATTTTGCCCAGTAGGTGAATAAAATGCATGTATGCAAGTGTGCGCTCAATCCCAATCCCAATATCTCACATGCCATGCACACTCTTTCTTTTCCCACATTCCTATCTCACATTACAATATGGGGCCCATGGTTAGGCTCACGCGCACAATAATGTCATGGGTGGTCACGTGAATCCACCCGTAATCAGCGGTAAGCTACGCCGGTAGTGCACCGATCGATCACGTCAATGGCCACCGACCAGGTCGTCTCTTCCACAATAAATCATGGGCGATCAAGCCCGTATATATATATATATATATATATATATATATATAATCATCTGGCGTTTTGCACCTCGAACCGACCACATCCGAGTTGACAGATCGATCACGTCTGTCTCGGCCAGGTAATCTGTGAGCCTAACAAGTCGTCAAAATAATCTCAACCTACCCCACTTAACAATACCTCGAATCATCACCGTCTCAATACGGTGGAAACCATCTCTCGCCCTCACGTGATATGCACGTGTCATGCCATGCATATATAGAAATCTCATAAAAACATGATTTATATAAAACGTACGTAACAGGTAAAACACGTAAATCACGTAAGTCACATAAATCACCAAAATCATCGAATCATATGAAGACACATAAATCACATATGTGTTTACGCATTGTAGATGGATGATCCACCTACCTGTCCTCCCGATATCGCTAAATGAGGGGTCTGATGGAATCCCTATAAGTTGATTCTCTGAATAAATAAATATTATTATATCAGTAAATTTGCTAAACTGTATAAGTTTTTAAGTTCCCAAACTCTAATTATAGAAAACCCTAAAATTTATGAAAACCTAAGAATAATGATATTCCTAAAATAAATAAACCCTAAAATATTGAAAACCCTAGATATATCAAAAATTCTAAAATACCGAAAATTTATTAATTGTAGAACATTTTTAAACTATTGAAATTATATTAAGTGTCGAAATATTTAAACATTGTCGAAATCTATTCCTATAGAACGTCGAGCTCATTGTTTAGCATATGTCGAGACATATAAAGATGTCGAATACATTTCTTGGTCGAGCTCAAAATGTCGAGGTCTATTCCTTAAAGATGTCGAAACTCTTATAAAATGTCGAGACCTATTACTATTGAAAGCATCTCGACATCTTTGTATGTATATCGAAATCCTATATCAAAGTCTCACTAAGGTCGAAAACTGTGTAAGAAAAATATCGAGCTCCATCATATATCTATATCTAATAAATATCGAGCTTTTGAAGGAAAATGTCGAAGTTACATATAAAATGTCGAGCTCATTCTTTACCAATTGTCGGGATCTATACCCAATAAATGTCGAGTTCTTACTTAAAAATGTCGAGGTTCTCACTACTATTATCACACATTTCGATATTCTAAAAGCTATCATACTTCGACATTTTATATATATCGACATCTATCTTTCGAATTTATTACATACCTCGAAATCATTAGTGGGATTATACCATTCGAGATCTAAAAATCGTGATCCTCCCAAAAACCTAAAATCAGTACTATCAAAATCATCTTCAAAAAAATCATTTCTAATACAGAATACGGTACACCTTAAATTAACCTTCATTAAAATTTCATATACTCCAAAAATTCACATAAATATCAAAACCTCGTTAGATAGCTCATATGATTATTACTAAGCTTCTAAAATTAGGGTTTCTATCCATAACAGGTTTCGGACCTTCATGATACTATCGACAATTAAAACTCATACTCTACCATATGAATACCCATAATTATGAATTAGAATTCGGAAATCCTAGGATCTTGACAGAATATCCTCGAAAGTCTTCTGTTGTTTACCACATAGTCATGTGAGTGTATATTCATATCGAAAATAGTCTAAACATATTAAGCGTGGGGAATTTTTTCATATACCTCTTCTTCACAGCTTTTGGATTGGTTATTGACCTTAGTCGAATTTCTCCCTTCTTGGCTCGAGAATGGTTGTTCTCCTCTTTTTAATTCTTATCTTCGTAAGGTTTCTTTATACTGAATCGTTACTTCAATAGGTATGAATATTATCTCTTAAAAACTCGTGTGAAGACAAGGTGGTGACGTAAATTTCCTTAACCTTAAGTAATGTGGTAAACCTTATCATACTTTAATATCTTTAAGCCACCTTTGGGCCTCATTCACATTTAAAGTATAGCTTATTCATTTGTTGGGTCTTAGAGATATTATTTAAATTTCCTATAAGTCCAAACGAATTTATCCCCATAATATTTTCTTTAAAATTCTTGGCCAAATCTTGAGAATGAATCTTATACAATTAGTATTTAAAACACATATTAAGTAAATTTCGTTTAACTATTTATCTAATTATATCGAATCCCGTATTAAATTTACGGGTGTTACAGCCCCGTTCCCGATCGAGACGAGTCGTGGCCAAAATCGGGCTTATACTCTTTAAAGAGCTCCTTCAAAGAGCCATGCGCTCGATCGAGTACGCTCTGCCAATAAATGCTATCGACTACCCTGCCCGACGATACCTTCGTATAGTAGCATTCTAGTAGTCTACCCGTACCATCTAAACGCCATCTCGGATCCAATATCTTCGCTCTAATAAAGATATCTGGTAACTCAAACAAATATTTGAGCCACTTAGTAGTCATGTTGCCAATGGCCTCGCCGACTACTGGATCAAACCGAAGCCCGTCGAGTATAATTGCGACTTTAACACAATGATCTAACGCAAGTATGGAAGTCGGGTAATATGAACCTATATAAAGCCGCATCGGCATCACCACTACCATCCTCTTTCACCAACTTCTCATTCACCAACAAAGGGGTCACAACCGGATTACAATCTTCCATCTTAAACTTCGATAAAATATCTTGGGCATACTTCTTTCGAGAAATAAATACACCATCATCCCTTTGATCAATCTCAATCCCCAAAAAATAATGCAACAAGCCCAAATCATTCATCTCATATCTTCTCAACATATCACTCTTGAATTCACCCATCATCTTCTCATCATTTCCCGTAAATATCAAATCATCAACGTAAAGTGAAACAAGAAGTATAGAGTTGGTACCTTGCTTCACATAGAGTGTCGGCTCACTTGGACTCCTCTTGAATCCTTTCTCCGAGAAGTATGCATCGATATTTCCATACCAAGCACGTGGTGCTTGCTTCAACCCATACAATGCTTTCTTCAATTTGTATACTTTCTTTTCTTCACCCTCCAACTCAAATCCTTGAGGTTGCTCCACATACACTTCTTCTTTCAATACCCCATTCAAGAAAGCCGACTTCACATCAAGTTGATAAAGCTTCCAACCTTTGTGTGCCGCTAATGCAATCAACAATCGAATAGTCTCATGTCTCGCAACCGGCGCAAATGTCTCATGATAGTCAATACCGGGTTGTTGAGAGTACCCTTTCGCCACTAACCTTGCCTTGTACTTCACCGAACCATCTGGGTTAGTCTTTGTCTTGTATAACCATTTCAACCCAACAACATCCTTGTCCTTCGGCTTCTCAACCAACTCCCACGTCTTATTTCTCACAATCATGTTTATCTCATCTTCCATAGCATTTCTCCACACTTCTTCTCTACTCGCTTGGTCAAAGTTCTCCGGTTCAACAACAACAAAATTGCAATGTGCATAAATATCGGTCATAGGTCTCAATTTTATCGGCGTTGAGCTTGGGGATGATGACGCCGACCCGATATTTATCGTAGGAGACGATGGAGATGGTTCTTCCTCTTCGACATCGTGCCCACTACCACTTGGCCCTTCTTGTGCATCATCTTGAATAGGATATGCCACACTTTCAACTCCTTTTCCTTTCCAGTCCCAATGATCATTCTCATTAAAAATCACATCTCGGCTTTCTATCACTTTGTTTCTCTTCAAGCTAAAGAGTCTATAGCCCTTTGATTTTATACTATACCCAACAAAGATGCACTTCTCACCTTTATCTTCAAGCTTGTTCCTCAACTCCTTTGGAACATGTGCATAGCAAATGGACCCGAACACCTTCAAGTGATTCACCGTTGGCTTTTTGCCACGGACCAAGCTTCGAATGGAGTCTTGTTCTCAACCGCCTTCGTGGGACACCTATTCAATAAGTACACCGCCGTATATGTAGCTTCCGCCCAAAAAGTCAATGGTAATCCTTTTTCATTCATCATGGTTCTTGGCATTTCAACAATGGTCCTATTCTTTCTCTCGGCTACGGCATTTTGCTCCGATGTAAAACTAATCGTCAATTGTCTCTCTAAGCCGATATCTTCACAAAACTTCTCAAACTCCTTGGAGTTGTACTCACCACCTCTATCACTTCTTAACTTCTTTATCAACCGGCCGCTTTGTCTCTCAACCATTCTTTGGAACATTTTGAAGACATAAAGCGCTTCCGACTTTTGCCTCAAAAAATAAACCCAGCACATTCTTGAATAATCATCAATGAAAGTGATGAAATAGCGGTTTCCACCATGTGAGTTTGTACTCATGGGACCACAAATATCGGTGTGAACAAGCTCTAATGGCGTCTTTTCTCTCCACGCCTTCGCCTTTGGAAATGATTCTCGATGTATCTTTCCAAGAGCACATGCCTCACATACGCCACATTTCTCTTCTATAGTTGGTAGCCCATACACCATATCCTTCTTGCTTAGCAACTTCAAGCTCTCAAAATTCAAGACCATACCTCTTATGCCACAACCATGAGTCGTCACCTACACCAACCTTCAAGGCAACACTTCTTTCGGGCTTGAGGGCAAGAGGGAAGTTTCTATTCCTCTCCATCTTTACTACGGCCATCAACTCTCTTTTATTGCCAATCTTATCAAATATTCTACAAGTCGCACCCTCGAAGTGAACCGCATGACCACGCTCAACCAATTGCCCAACACTTAGCAAATTTGAGCCAAATCCGGTACTAGCAATACATCATGAATTAGCATTCTTCCCTTCTTTGATGCAACTGCAATCGTGCCTTTCCCCTTCGATTTCACCACCGCACCGTTGCCCATCGTAATTTGAGTAGCAGCGGTGCTATCAAGCTTGCAAAAAATCGACTCATCCCCGGTCATGTGGTTGCTACATCCACTATCAACATACCACACATCCTCCTTCTTCTCAATGGCCGCTTGGCATGCATAAAATGTGCTTCCATCATTTCTCTCGAGACTCTTCTCTTCGGTGTAGTTTGCTTGCTCATCATTCTTCACCCCACAAAACTTCTCTTTATGGCCATACTTCTTGCAATTGTAGCATTGAACCTTCCCCTTGTTCCAACAATCTTTTTCTATATGGCCCGGCTTCTTGCAAAAGTTGCATGGCTTAGCTTCTCCACTTTGGTAAGTACCTCTACCACCTCCACTACCAAATCTACCCCCAAATCGGCCTCGGCCTCTACAACCACGGAAGGTATTCCCATTGGCCGCCCTTTGGTTGTTATACTCTTTCACATTCACCTTAGATTGAAAGGCGCTTTCAAGAACTTGGTCGCCATGCCTATTCAACCTTTCTTCATGTCTCTCAAGAGAGCCCATAAGATCATGCACACTAATAGTAGAGAGGTCTTTCGTCTCTTCAATAACGGCCACAATGTTATCATACTTCGAAGGGAGACTAATCAAGAACTTCTCACACATCGACTTATCACTCAAAGTTTCACCCAGATTTTTTCTTTGATTCACAACCTCGATCACCTTAGAGAAATACTCTTGTAGAGTCTCTTTCTCCTTCATTTGCAAATTTTGAAACTCCCTTTTCAAGGTTAAGAGCTTTTCTGTTCTAACTTTATCGGTGCCTTGAAACTCCTTTTGCAAAATATCCCATGCTTCCTTGGAGGTTTGAGCCCCGATTATTCTCGGAAAAATCTTGTTGGAGATACTTCCTTGAATCAAATAAAGAGCCCTTGCATCTTTCTTTCTATTCTCCTTCTCGTCGGGATCCGAAACCGTAGCCTTCACAACTTTCCCTTTTCCATCTTTCTTCTCTTCTATTTTCTCATTTATCACATAACCATCTTCCACAATCTCCCATAAATCTTGTGAAATCAAAAGAGTCTTCATCCTAGTACTCCAATAATCATAACTCTCACCATCAAATACGGTTGCCCACCTTGTGGTGCCCATACACCTCCTTGGGTAGCCATGGTATCTTTCTCAAAGTTCAACCTAAATTTTCTTCACCTTCAATGAAGACAACCACTTCAAATCTCACAAAACACAAGCTCTGATACCATTTATGTTGGCCTCAAACTCCTACACAAAGCATAAATAGTATTTTTATTTTGGTGATGATGGAACAGTGATAATGAAGGAGAGGGGCAGCCGTTTTTTTCACCTCTGCTGCTGTTCTTTTTTCATTTAAGCAATAAGGTTCTCTTAATACAACCTTAACACTAACGTGGGCCTAGACAAAACAAACCAAAAACTAAAAAGCCCAAAACATTCACTTCAACAATTACTGTCAGATATAGATATATAATATATATATATATATATATGTATATATATATATGTGTATATTGCATATAACTATGCACTATTGTTCAAATTAGGCCTTGACTCTATACCTATTAAACATGCATAAATGCGATTATTCTAACTTTCAGTATATGCTTTTTTGTTGCTTTTTTACTTCTTTTAGTGAATGATAAGTAAGGGTTTTCCTATCGGTCTGTTTTTTCCACAGTAGAGTGAAGAAAAAGTATATCTGACATTTAAAAATAGTAACATTTTTATGTTTTTTTACTTATACGAGCTAGAGAAATGATTTAATCTTACTAGTAACTGCTGATGCTCACATAATTATGATAGTTTGAGGGTGTCTAGATAACATTTAGCATTAAAAAAGGGGCTATAGGTTTTAGTTAACAATCTGGACAATTATGTTTCTTGTTAAGTTTGCATATCTCGTGCTTTATTACATTTTGTCTCGATGGTTTTACTTCTTTCGCAGGGATAACATATGCCACATTGTGAAGTCACTGCCACTGTGCCATGGAAGATAGTAAAACTTGCAACTGATGTCGCACACAAGGCCGTGAGCTCATTGGAAGGTGCTGGCGTGTTTGCTGTTGAATTGTTTTTGACAGGCGATGGCCAGGTAGAAAATTCACATTTCATTGCTGATGTCACTCTAAATACAATATAATTATCGATGCCAAAAAATGGCAACTCCAGCTGTGTTTGCTAATTCATTGTCTATGTTCTTAGGTCTTACTGAACGAAGTGGCCAGGGCCGTAGCTTATGCGAGGCCGGTGAGGCGGCCGCCTCGGGCCCAGCCTCGGAGGGGGCCCCGATATTTTTCGTAACTATATATATATATAATATATATATTTCTTTTATTTTTATATTTAAACTAAAGAGAAAAACAAAATAGAAAATACTAAAAAACGTTAAGTTATACTTGTATATGGACCTTTAGTTAACAAAAGCAAGCCCAATTGTGTTTCTCTTTGCTGAAGCCTTCGAAGCGTCACCTTCCCCAAAGGGTTTCTCAGTTCAGGTCTCATATTCATCCAATAACTTCCATTAGGTAATAACTCTATATTGCACTTTCTTTATTGGTTAATTCGTTAATCGTTTGGTGGCTGATGCAATTTTTTTGTTTTCTCGAAAAATCCGGTCAGTGTCATCATCTGTGTTTTTCCGCATTTGCAATAAAAAATCTGCTATGCGAATGCGATATTGGTTTATTTAATATAAATTACAGTATTTAATTCACGGTATTTTCGGATTTGGTTAAACTACAAAATCTTAAATTGATCGCCTTTGTGTTTACTCTAATATTAATTGTGTTGTGTGATGGCTTCTTATCTTTTCTTTTCTATTTGTTCTTAGGTACAAAAAACTAAAACAAAATATGTCTACTACTTCGGGATCATTTAAAAGAAAAAAGAAACGAAAGGCGGAATCATTAACTCAAAGTCAAGCGGGAGACATAATGAAGTATTTTAATACAAGTAGCACATTGAAGGATGAAACGGTTGATGATTTAATCGTCGAAGAACGACAAAATCAACATGTGAATGAACAAGTACTCGAGGATATTATAGAAGAGAATGATGAGATCAATTTGGAAGAATCAAATGAGAATCCACGAGATCAATTTCATCATGAAGAAGAAGAACCGGTATCAAATCTGGATTTGGAGGACCCGGGAAATTGGAAGAACGTCTGTCAGAAAATGAGAGATTGTATAGTAGAAATGGGTCCGAAAAGAGTCGAAGGTATTTCATTTCCGAAAGACGACAACAATAGACATTTTGATTCGCTTCATTATACACGAGTAATGGCAAATGGCGAGAAAATCGATAGAAGATGGTTGGTATATTCTCTTTCATTGGATCGCATATTTTGCTTTTGCTGCAAATTGTTCAAGACTGGAGAAATGACAAGTAGAATGGGAAATCTTGGAGTGGATGGATACAAAGACTAACACAATATGCATCGAAGTCTTAAAAATCATGAAGGTAGTATGGATCATATGGCTTGCAGGGTTGCTTGGATCGAATTAGAGAAAAGGCTGAAGAAAGGCAAAACAATTGATGAGAGTATGCAACTTCGTATAAACAAAGAAAAACACCATTGGAGACAAGTGCTGACAAGAATAAGCTCGATCTTGAAAAGACTTGCTGCAAACAACTTGGCTTTTCGGGGAGACAATGAAAAAGTTTATGTTGCGAATAATAGGCTCTTTCTACAAATGATTGAAATGGTTGCCGAGTTTGATCCGGTGATGGAAGAGCATGTTCGAAGATATGAAGCAAAAGAATCTAGATATACATACTTTAGTCCCCAGATTCAAAAGCGATTGCTTGAAGTAAATCCTAGAGCTTTCTATACACCGTGCGGTTGTCACAGTCTTGACTTGGCATTAGTTGATATGGTGGAATGTTGTGCGAAAGCTAAGTCTTTGATTGGAGTTGTGCAGCGTATCTACACGTTGTTCTCGTCCTCGACAAAGAGATGGAAACTTTTTAAAGATAAAGTTTCTTATCTAACGGTAAAACCGTTGCCACATACTCGTTGGGAAAGTCACATTGATGGTGTAAAAGCCATCAAAGAGCAGGTTTTTCATATAAGAGATGCTTTACTTGAGTTGGCAGAAGTTGCTGAAGATTCTAAACGAAAAGTGATGCTGAGGCCTTGGCATTGTATGATCTGAGAGCTTTGAGTTATTGCTTGGAATGGTAATCTAGTATAATTTATTGCATGCAATAAATACCGTCAGCAAGTTTCTTCAATCAGAAGATATGGATATCGATATTGCAATTAATCTCTTGCAAGGTCTAGTTCAATTCCTTGATGAGTATAGAGAACATGGATTTGCTAGTGCAAAAGCAGAAGCTACAGAAATGGCATCTGAGTTGGGGATCGAGCCTAAATTTTGAGAAAGGCGCACCACGTCGAAAGAAATAATTTGATGAAAGTGCCAGCGGTAGTGGTGATGTTGCACAACCAAGTGAAGAATCTTTCAGAGTTGAATACTTTTTATTTATCATTGATCAAGCTCGAACGTCTCTCCAAGTTCGATTTGAACAATTTAAGCAATATCAGGGGATTTTCGGATTTTTGTTAAACTTGAAGAAACTGAAGAGTGATGAGGCTTCTAGCTTATTGGAGTCTTGTAAGAAGCTTGAAAAATTCTTGAGTCATGATGAGCGCTCGGACATATGTGGTGATGAACTATGCTCGGAATTGATGGTCGCCAAATTCTATTTGAGTAATGAAAAGAGGCAAATTGATATTCTACGGTGTTTGGTGAAGACGGGTGGTTTATTTCCTAATACATATGTCGCATATAAGATCTTGTTGACGATACCCGTAACAGTTGCATCAGCGGAAAGAAGTTTCTCGAAGTTAAAGTTGATCAAGAATTATCTCCGATCAACAATGTAACAAGACCGATAGAATTTTTCGATTTTACAAAGCACACCACACACAACTATTTTACATTACAAACATTGATCAAATTTTATATACAATACAAACGTATTTTACAAAAACACCCATAATTAAACATGACGCCCGTCTCACAGGTCGCATCCATGTACACACCACCCTCAAAAGTCACCGGAAGTTCCAGAAGGACAGCCTCGTCATCTAAACATTTACGTACCGGATTCGCTACGTCTACAACACATAAAAACATGTGATGAGCTATAAAGCTCAGTAAGTGGAAATATGCATGTATGCACGTGCCAAAATAGCAAAGGCATCCGCGCCAATGCTTTTTAATACTATCCTCACATCATAATTCGTTTCTCATTTTCATCAGGGCCCATCGCTACTTACTAACCGCACCATCAAATCATGAGCTCAAATCCTATACGGATAAAAATACGATAGTGGCTTACTCTGGCTAGGATGAAATTAGGGTTTATCTCCAATCTTATCATTCACCAGATCGCCCCTCTATCAAATTACTTTCCTGGCACTATAGTTATACTACGTGCCTTCCCAATACCTAAATAATTTAGGTAAATATACTCGACGGTTTTACCCCCGTCATGGTGCTTTTGTAGAAGTAGCTATATTCTCATCTATCTACATTACATATAACTCGCTTTCCACTCGAGTAATACAATGCACGCTCATTCCTCAAAATACTCCATATGATTCGTGCGTGCACATGATCATGATACATAAATAATGCGAAATAAATATTCCAAACAATCGCATATATCAGCTAATTCACATACCACGTATTCATCGAAGCAATTAGCCACGTAGCAATACACATATCAATCAATTTATGTGTTGTAGGTGAATTCCACTTACCTGATAGCCTTAGCTTATTGCACGGTTAAATCGCTAACATTCGAATCCTAATTATAGAAACATATAAAATTATAATTCATTAATTTAGTTACAATTTCATGAAATTAGTTAAATTTGAAAACCCTATTTTCGACTTATGATTTCAAAACCCTAAAATTCCAAATTTGACTTAAATTGAAAATATTGAAATTTATAAAAATCTCGAATTGCATAATAATTTAAATCTCGACATAGTATATTATAAAGCTTCAAGATTTGAATAAAACGAAATCTCGAAATAAAATTCGATATAGATCTCGACATGTATGTACAAATAAATCTCGAAATAATGAAATGATCTCGACATTTCATAATAATCTCGACACCACATCATGTAAATACTTCGACATCCTACTCGATATTTTCTTTCAACATACATAAAAATCTCGAAATCACTTTTCACAAACCTCTCGACATTTTCTTCGAGATTTCCTTCAACATTCAAAAACCTCAAAACTATACACAAAATACATATCGACATCTTGTCTCAAAATCCCACACAACAAATCTCGAGATCCCATCACACAAAAACTTCAACATTCACTTCGAGATTATTTTTATAAACTCGAAACAATATATTTCGAAACAAGACCACACAACCATCTCGACATTTATATAAATCTCAACACTATCTCATCTAACACTTCAACAGTAAACAAACCCTAATCTTCCCGAATCATAAACACTCTTTACTTCTAACCCATATAAACTTTCGATCAAAAACCCTATTTTCCAAGAACAGTTTAAATACCGTATGAACTTCAACATATGCGATTTGAGTACCATATCTGATCTTTAACTAAGGAATTATTTTTACTAGTCCCTGATTTTTAAAACCTAATTCCAATAGTTAGTATGCTAAATATGAATTAAAATGTATAGATTAGGATAGAAATTTCATACCTCCTCCTAACTTATGGAAAACTGCTTTTCGTTTCTTATTCATAAAGTTCTAATTATTATTATTACTTAAATCCTAAATAGCTTTAGGTTTTGTCTTTAACTGTTGAAATTTGGATTCATCCTCTCATCATTATTATCGTGTATTGATTTCTAAGGAATTATAATCCTTACCTAATCCATCCCAAACCAAATATTAGTATTTTATTCCCTAAATTATTCATTCTTTATACTAAAATCTCGAGATAACCTAGAAATCTCGACATCAATTTCAACTAAATGTCGAGCTTCTTAATATTTCGACATCTCACATCCCTATTCATACTTCTCATTCGACTTTTTCAACTCCAAAATAAACCATGCCGACATCTTAATTTAATTCGACATTATGCATTCGACTTTTTCAACTCCACAATAATTCATTTCGACATCTTACTCAAGATCCCACTTCACATAACATCTCGACGTTTAATAAAAATTTCGACACAATCAAACAACTTAAGATCTCGAAACCAACCAAACCCTAATCTTTCGAAGATTATAACACTATTCATTTCTAAACTCATAAAAATTTTCGATCAAAATCTTATCTTCTCAAGAACACAATTAACATCATGAAAATCTAAAAAAAAATACTTAAACCTTAAAACTCTAAATCCATGTAAAACGTGATTTTATGCAACCTTCAAACTAACAAAACCTAAAACATACTTAATCATAATTAAAAACACAAAGATTAAAGTAAGAAGTTTATACCTACTCCAAGCTAAATTTCGACTTGTTCAAGCTTTCCTTTCTCCCTCAATTCCTAGTTCACGTTAATTACAAAATGAAGTGCTTATTTTATTCTTCCCTTTTCTCTATCTCATCCACTTAAGATTAGTGATAGGTAAATAACAAATTACTTAACCTACTCCTCAACTTTAATCACATATTGGGTTCTATTACATTTCTAAAGTGTTCGAAACCTCACTTATAAAAATATAAGGCTTAAATATTGAACCATGTTATTACCATATTATACGATTTTTCTCATTCTCAATCGTGTACGAAGTTCAATGATTAGGATACTTACCAAATGTTAATATTTTATTCTTTATATATTAGTTATTCTTAATAATAAAGTCTCGAGATTTATCCTAAAATGTCAAAATCAATTGCAAACCATATATTCCTTACTCCTAAATCTCTAAACCTAAATATCGAAATTATCCAAAAAGAAATCCTAAGTTCCCAAAATTATACTGTTTCGAAATTCTCTTTTCAAAATTTCTAAAACTCCATACCTAATTTCCAAATAATGTTAAATATCGTATAGTCACGAAATTAAATAAATACTAACTATAAATCATATAGACACATAATATGCATGCAAATTTGTTGGCCATCTTACTCACGGGACTCGGGTATTACATTCTTTCCCCCTTAAAAAGGATTTCGCCCCCGAAATCAGGTTAGTTGAAACAATCCTGGGTAGCGACTTCTCATATCATCTTCACGTTCCCATGTAGCTTCCTCAGTTGACTAATTCTGCCACAGTACTTTCACCAACGGAATCTCTTTATTTCGAAGTCTCTTCACTTCATACATTAAAATCTCCACTGGCTTCTCTTCGTAACTTAAATCTGGCTTGAGCAGTTGGTATAGAAATTCATTTCTCAAAACATGATTCGGGTCAGCGACATATTTTCGCAATGTCGACACATGAAAAATATCATGAACTTGTGCCAATGAGCCTGGTAGTTCCAGTTGGTAAGCTACTTCACCGACTCTTTTAATTATTCTAAAAGGTCCAATGTGTCTTGGGCTCAATTTACCTTTCGTCCAAACCGTTTCACACCTTTCATCGGAGATACTTTGATAAATACCCAGTCATTTATTTCAAATTCCAACGGTCTGCGTCTTTGGTCTGCATAACTCTTTTGTCGACTTTGAGCCGTTTGCATTCTTTCTCGTATCTTTGCTATTGCCTCAGTCATCTTTTGAACCATGTCAGGTCCTAACATCGCACGTTCACCGACTTCATCCCAATGTATAGGAGATCGACATTTGCGCCCATACAAGGCTTCATACGGTGCCATCCCAATAGTTGCATGATAACTATTATTATAAGAAAACTCGATCAGTGGCAAATATTTGCTCCGGTTTCCTTTAAAATCCAAAACACATGCTCGTAACATGTCTTCCAAAGTCTGGATAGTTCGTTCTGATTGACCATCCGTCTGAGGATGATAAGCCGTACTAAAAGATAATTTAGTCCCCATTGCTTTCTGCAGACTCTTCCAAAAGTTTGATAAGAACCGTGAATCTCGATCCAAAATAATTGATAATGGAATCCCATGGAGTCGAACAATTTCTTGTATATACAATTCTGCGTATCGCTCCAGGGAAAACATCGAACTTATGGGTAGAAAATGAGCAGACTTGGTCAATTGGTCGACTATAACCCAAATAGCATCATAACCTTTTACAATCTTTGGTAGGCCAACAACGAAATCCATCGTAATATGATCCCACTTCCATTCTGGTATAGGCAAAGGTTGTAATGTACCTGCCGGTCGTTGATGTTCCGCCCTTATTTGTTGACATGTTAGACATTGACTTACAAATGCCGCAATGTCTCTTTTCATTCCCGGCCACCAATAATTTATTCGAAGGTCTCCATACATTTTTGTAGCTCCTGGATGTACTGAATATGTTGTCGCATGTGCTTCTGTCATTACTATTCGAATCTCCGCATCATCAGGTACATATAGACGGTCCTCGTAATATAGACTTCCGTCTTCTTGCATTTTGAAACCAGTTGAAGTTTGCTCCGTTTGTGCGCCTTTGATTTTTAGATATAACTCATCATTTCCTTGCACCCGTTTGATTTGTTCCAGTATCGTAGGTTGTAGAGCTAATGCTGCCAACTTTGCTTCGACTTCTCCCAATTGCACTACCTCCACCTCCAATAATTGTAACTCTGCACTTACCGCTTTTCGGCTTAATGCATCAGCCACCACATTTGCTTTTCCTGGATGATAACTAATTACACAATCGTAATCTTTAACAAGTTCTAACCACCGTCTTTGCCTCATATTTAATTCCTTCTGAGTGAAGAAATATTTCAGACTCTTGTGGTCCGTGAAAATTTCACATCGTTCCCCATATAAGTAATGCCTCCAAATTTTTAGAGCAAAAACCACAGCAGCGAGCTCCAAGTCATGAGTCGGATAATTCTTTTCATACTCCTTCAATGTTGCATCAATACACATCCCAGACCATTCCTTGATTCATCACTGTAAACCGAAAATCCTCCAGTCCCCGCTGGTATCGTTAGGATTGGAGCTGAAGTGAGTCGCTTCTTTAATTCTTGAAAACTTTGCTCGCACTCCTCGCTCCAATGGAATGGAACATTCTTCCTTGTTAACTTAGTCAGTGTTGGTGCACTCTTTGAAAAGTCCTTAATAAACTTTCTGTAGCATCCAGCTAAGCCAAGAAAACTCCGTACTTCTGTCACATTGGATGGTTGAGGCCAATTGTTGATAGCTTCAATTTTACTAGGATCCACAGAAATTCCTTCTCCAGAAATAATGTGGCCCAAAAATGCGACTTGATTCAACCAGAACTCACATTTCTTGAACTTGGCATATAATTTATTCTTCCGTAATATTTGAAGAACTCTCTTCAGATGTATTTCGTGTTCCTCCTTTGTCTTCGAATAGATAAGAATATCATCAATGAACACAATGACAAACTTGTCCAAGAATTGTTTGAACACTCGATTCATTAGATCCATAAATACAGCTGGCGCATTAGTTACCTCAAAAGGCATAACTAAAAATTCGTAGTGTCCATATCTGGTCCTAAACGCCGTCTTTGGAATGTCTTCTTTTCGAACCTTCAATTGATGATATCCCGATCGTAGATCTATTTTTGAAAACACTGTTGCGCCTTGTAGTTGATCAAATAAATCATCAATTCTAGGTAATGGATATTTATTTTTGATTGTTATTTTTTTCAGCTCTCTGTAGTCAATGCATAGTCGCATCGACCCATCCTTCTTTCGCACGAACAGAACTGGCGCTCCCCAAGGAGAAAAACTGGGTTGAATGAATCCTTTCTGTAATAAATCGTCCAACTGATCCTTTAACTCCTTTAATTCAGTCGGCGCTAATCGATAGGGAGTTCTAGAGATAGGAGCAGATCCCAGTATTAAGTCAATCGTAAATTCAATTTCCCGATCTGGTGGTAATCCGGGTAAATCTTAAGGAAACACGTCCAGAAAATCACGCACCACTGGCACATCCTCTAATTTCAGAGATGAACGTTCCTCTGATTTAACTGCGAAGACTAGATAAACTTCGCATCCCGCCTTAATTAAACGTTGTGCCTTTACCGCTGAAATTCTAGAAACATTTCTTTCTTTGATGGTTCCCACAAAAGTGAAAGACTCATTCTCTTCAATATTAAAAGTAACTGTCTTGCGATTACAGTCAATGACAGCTCCGTATTTTGAGAGCCAGTCCATTCCAAGAATCACCTCATAATCGTTCATTGGAATGACTATTAAGTCAACGGACAATTCTCTTCTGTTAATTAACACCGGAGAATTCCGTAAAACCAGATTGGTTTGCATCGCAACTCCGTGGCCGTGACATGTCATGCACGAGGTCGTGACATTGGACAGAGAGTCGAATCAAAGTGCGTCACGCCCGTGACATGTCGTGCACTTGGCCGTGACGCATGGCAGAAAGCAACGCGAAGCTAATCGATGATGGTCACGACCGTGAAGGCCATGTCCCAGGCAGTGACCATAGCGAATTTCAGTATAAAGGCCCAAGTGAGATACCTCTCATATCATAAACCTACACATCAAGGACGAAATAAAGACGCCAAGAACGGAGAATTCCCCTCGAGAAGCGCAAGAGACGGATCAACGATGCAATCACGCTGAGCGAACGAAGATTCATCCACGCTACCATCCCAGATCATCAGTACATCAAGATCATGAATCTTTCCTCCTCGTTCCTTATTTCTTCCGTTGTCTTCCAGTCAATTATGAGTAGCTAATTCCCTATGTGTTCGGGAGTAGATGAACGCTAGGTTAATTCGTATATGACACATATGTTTATCATGATTCGTGTGTTTAGACGATTTATCTATCTACGAAATTGCTTCTTCGCTTTAATATGTCTATGTGTTAAAGTGAATGTTTGGAAAATCGTTTAGGGTGACAGCTAAATAACGATTAGGCCGTTCGTAGAAGATAGTATTCGAGTATAGGGCGAAAGCAAATACTCGATCCTCGCCTTTAGTAATTATTGAATTATAGATCCCCGTGAGCATTTAGGGCGACAGCAAACTTGTGAACGGGTAGGAAATTACTGCGAATAAGTCTTAACCACGTAGGAACGATACTTCATTGTCTTAGTCGATAATACCTAACGGGATTCGAATCCCGAGCACATCTTATCATATGTACTCTCATCAGTTTAGGCGTATTCTCTTAGTCTCTTGTTGATTTAGGAGTGATCTGTTAGGGTAAGTCGTATAGAGAAATCTTGGCACTTTAATTAGGCTAGATATCGAGTCGATAGGTTATTACTAGTAATCAGTCCATTCCTTGTGTTCGATACTCGTTTACTCATTTTACTGCACTACAAACGATAGGTCCACTGCCTATCGCACGCCGGTGATAGTAATTAGGTATTCGTTTTATTTATCACTTTCACACTTGCACGTTCTATTCATACACCGCGTGTCGATCATAGCAACTTTGTCACACCTCTCTAGGACTTAGAAATTTTTCGCAATCTAAGACCAGTGTGATGGCAACGTCGTGGCCTTGACTTGCCCCTAAGCTCGGCCAGACGCCCAACCCAACTCAGCGATTATGCGGAATGCGGATTGCGCCTAGACTACGTTTCTTCTCGATTGCACCAGCTAACAAAATTAAAGCACAATTGCATCTTATATTCTACAAGGCTGCCCGTGCTTGGGTGTGTACCACTCTAAAGAGACCTGAGTTGGTGGCCCGAGCGTTGGAATGGTGGATTGGGTGAGTGCCACTCTAAAGAAACCTGAGTTGGCCGCCCAAACGTTAGGTATAGAGGGGAAACTGTAGTACGTGCCACTCTAAAGAGACCTGAGTGGGCCGACCAAGCACGAACCTCCAACTCAGGAATGGGAAACTCTAAAGAGAACTGAGAAGCCTTCTCATTCTTAAGCGACCTGAGTGGGATACCCGAGGGTGTATAGTGTCGAGTCACGGGGAGTCGTGAGATATGATAGGTCATGATCAGGGTCGAGCGTGCATGTTGTGAGGTGAATGGGATGGGATCTAGCGCACGGTGCATACACACATATATCACCTACTTGACAAAGAGCTTAGGGTTTACGTGTTGTAGGTAACGAGCCCGACGGTGATGCGCCTCGCGGTTGAGGTGGGCTGACGGCGGTGCTCCACGGACTTTTGAGGGCAAGGCTATACATGGATGCGACCTGTGGAGTGACGTAGGATTTTTTATATTTTGTTATTTTGGGGCTATGGCCCGTGTGTAGTGATGACGATGTAGATGACGTTAGCTGTAATATATTTTATTATTCGGAAAAGTTTTTGTTAGACGGCTCTTTCATGACTTACATTGCGAAAATCCGCCACTAATTAGTATTGGAAAATGAGGGACGTTACATGTGCTCCTTAATAGGCCCAAAATAGCTTCAACGCTTCACATAGAAAGTCAACCACGAAACATATGCAAAGTGCTCAAGAATCACGTGCATTAACTCAAGGAATCATGCCAAGAATAAACCAATGAAGCCAACGGTCATGCATGATTACTTACCATATCTTCCACAGACGTACTTTCCTTCCGTGATAATCTCATCCATTGTCAGCACATTCCATATATAGTTCCACTCAGCATATTACCAATAATAAGCACAATCAACTGATTTCTCTCCAAAATATAATAGCCAATTCGCACAAGAAAAGATACACAAGTTACCTACTAAGGATAAGGCAAAACATACTTTCCATATATGGTGATCTCATCCGATTTCAGCACATACCATAAATAGACTCAATCAGCATCTTACCACATATAAGCTTAATCAATTAATCACTTTCCAAAATATAGTTCCTAAGTCGTACAAGGAAAGCAAGATCATTGATTCATTGATTTAAGAGTCAATTTAACATGTTCTCAAACGGATATTTCATAATATTCTTTCCTAAAATAATTCAATCACGTGTACAGCTCAATCAGAATATCTTTTCCATATATAGCATACAGTCGTTCATATCCAGGTGATCACAATGATATTCTTTCCTAAAGTAGATTGATTCTCACAGACAATTCACACATCACTCAACAAGATATATTTTTCATATATAACACACAATGAGATTCTATTCAAACGAAAATGTTCATATCCAGGTGATCACAGCAATATTCCAGTTAAGCTGAATATCACACAAATTCAGTTATCTTAACAATTAAATCACATTAAGCACTTAGTCGAATATATGTACATACTTAAACATCATAGATCATACATATCGAGTTTTCTATGTTGTACCCCCATTTTACATAATTACATCAAACCTCTTATAAGCATTGGAAAAAAAAAGGTCAACAACCTCAAACACACATCTTTCTTAACTTAATTCAGAAACATGAACGGTAAATTCAGTCAATAGCTTTCTCAGTGTAATTGTCAGGACCCGTCGTTCACTCACGTAATTCGTGGTAATCCTAAGTGCCTAACGGTGCGCTATCATGCATAGACGTAAAAATGCGGATAAAATTTTTCCATTTAAAATTTGTAAGTCATACATACAAGTCAAAAGAATTTCCTTAAGTCATCCTACATCCTACAAATCCTATTTACAAGTGACGTGTGTACATCTACAGCAAAAACTCCTATGCGTTCGGCCTTCACAGGTCGTCATCCATACACACACTTCCACTTCAAAAGCAGCCAGAAGCTTCAAAAGAGTGGCCATGCACCATGATCGGGTCACGTACCGTGATCGCTAGTACCTACAACACGTAACGTGAGGATTGAGCCACCGTGGCTCAGTAAGCAGAAATGATGCATGTATGCACGTTCCCTAACGACGACAATCCACGCCATCGTTTCTAATGCTCGTACTCTTTCTAGACTCGTACGTCATATGGGTCCTCGGCTTTCTATCTTACTATGCGCCCTTTCATAGAGCTCCAATCCACGAGGGATTCTTACATATGTGGGGGTTCGCACACTAGAAGGTCACCCGAAGGAATCTTCCCTTACTAAGTGTGGCCTCCACGGGGACGCCTCTCACTGGTAGCCAACACCGAGGTCACTAACCCAGAGGTTCCCTCTGTGTAGTGCATGCATCGGGTCGCATCCTCCAGGTTGCATCTCCCACATACGGGGTATTCCCCCTGCCTATCATAACAGGCAAAATTAGCATCGTATCGCCAGGGTTGCATAGAAGAGCCGTGACTCTTCATTGAGTCGACACAAACGCCAATATCGGCGAATATCTATCGCACACAGGCGATCTTATGCACACTCGTACCTCATGTCTCTCGTACTACGTATGCGTGCAAATGTTCATGTCATGTTCATATAAATATGCATATCGTGTCTTTATGCATAATGCGTATCATATCATATAAGGTTCACATAGAGTCGCACAAGCACGTATCACGTAATCATGCGCACACAAGTTACGTGTCGTTGTTGAATTTCTACTTACCTGTCGTCCAAGCTTTAATTAACGTACTTCCCCGTAACCTCCTAACGTCCTTAAAATAAAAAGGTTAGAATATTAGTACCTTACCTTCCTTAGCTAACTCGTCGAACTAATTTATTTTTGTCATGCTAGTTATTTGAACTTGTACAAATTTTCTAGACTCCAAGTTATTCGACCTGCCTTATTGAATTTTCCTAAGTCATTTGATTTCTCTACTAAGTTATGTTAGAATTAATTATTCTAACATATATGTCTCGGCGAAAGTGTGCTATCTTATGATTGGTTTCGATCGATCTTTCCAATTATTCAATTCCACCTAAGTTGCTAACCCCTAATAATTCTAAGTTAAAGCATTAAAATTCTTATCGTGAGAAGCTCGGCGAAAGTTAGAAATTTTGGGCATTGCATTCGCCCGATTCAATTTCATTCCATTGATGTAAATTAAACCCTAGTTTCGATTGATTGTGGAAATGGGAATGGGTTTTGCCCGATCAATTCTCGATTTGTATGTGTGTGTGAGGACGTTTCGCCCGATTGTGGAACGGTTTCGCCGCTTCATGACGTTTGCATGGCGTCATCTCAGTTTCTATCGACACCATGCGCATTAGAAGATCACTTTCGATCAATTTAAGGTTTTCGCTCGGTTCTACTTTCGATCGATTATTGTTTCGCCGTGTTCTTATGTCAGCATGACGTCATTTTAGGTTTCGCTCGAAACCTGCATGGGAAGAAATTACATTCGGCCGATTCAAGAGTTTCGCCGCGTCTTTGCATCATCCTTGCGTCATTATCACCATTTCGCTCGAAATCGTGAATGCCATGAGGGTTTCGTTCGATTGGGAAGGAGTTTCGCCGTCCTTGACGTCATCATGGCATCATCTATGTTTCGCCCGAAACCGTGCATGAGGAGAAGCCACCTTCGATCGATTGCATGTGATGAGGTTGGATCGAAACTTATTTTGTGGTTCCTAATTGTCGCCCGAAACCCTAAAATAATTCCCTGCCTTCGATCGATACTAAACATTCATCCCATCGAAACTAGCTTCATGTCATTATTCCAGTCGAAGCTCATGAATCCCATCCTTTCTTGTACCCTAAATCGTGTGGCTTCTACTCGAGGATAAAATTATAAGTTCTAAATCATACATTAAACTATCCGATCCTACTTTACCCAAGTAACAACCTTAATACGAATCTATGCTCCACACTATAGGTTTTTTCGTATTCTTCTTACACTAATTTCCTAATCTTCGTGACCTTCACGTGATTAAACATCTAGGAAATTGTAATTTACGGAGATTGCAAGGTTTAAGGTTGACATTTCAGTTACCACTTGAAGTCTCAACTACTTGGGTGCTTTGTGGCTTGGAAAAATCGTCTCTGCTCCTTCTCCTTTCCTTCCTCTTGATTTTCGTCTGTTTTCTTAAGTGTGGTTATGAAATTCAATTATTAGATGAGATATTTTCCTTTTGATGGGACATAGTTTAGGCGTGGGTATTCCTTGTTTTAGTGTCCAAATTTGTCTTTCTCATGAATTGGGCCTAGTTGTTAATTTCTAGCCCAAAATAACAAGTGCATGGTCCAAGGAAAATCCTAGCCCAATTCTCATTTGACTATTATTAAGTCTTTCCCTTCTTTAATATTTTTCGTAATCCCTTGCATAACCATAGATGCATAATTGATGGCACATAATTGCACGAAATTAGCATACAAATCACGAGCACAAATTCGTTCCATCACGTAAACATATAACATATACGCAACTAACATGAAATAACATAGGTCATAAACGAAATTTATAGGCCGACCTAGTTTGCGGGGACTCGGGTCCTGCATCCTTCCCCCCTTAAGGAGGATTTCGCCCCCGAAATCAACCCGTGTGGAACAGCTCAGGGTAACGGACCCTTATTTCGTCCTCCCGTTCCCATGTGGCTTCTTCCGTAGATTGATTCGGCCACAACACTTTCAATAAAGGAATATCCTTATTCCTAAGTCTCTTAGTTTCGTACATCAATATCTCCACCGGAGTCTCTTCGTAACTTATATCTGGTTTCAATTGTCGATGTAAGGATTCGTTTTCTAAAACGTCATTCGGGTCGGCTATGTACTTTCGTAGTGTCGAGACATGGAATACGTCATGCACCTGCGATAATGATGCTGGCAGCTCCAATTGGTATGCCACCTCTCTAGCCCTCTTCACTATTCTAAATGGTCCAATATACCTAGGGCTTAGTTTTCCTTTCTTTCCAAATCTCTTCACGCCCTTCATTGGCAATACCTCTACAAACACCATATCATCTTTTTCGAATTCCAATGGTCGGCGTCTTTGGTCTGCGTAGCTTTTCTGTCTACTTTGTGCCGTCCGCAACCTTTCTCGTATTGTGGCAATAGCCTCCATCATTTCTCGTACTATGTCGGGGCCTAACATTGCCCGTTCTCCGACCTCATCCCAATGTACTGGGGATCTGCACCTATGCCCGTATAGCGCTTCGTACGGTGCCATCCCAATTGTCGTGATAACTGTTGTTGTACGAGAACTCGATGGGTGGGAGGTACCTACTCCAATTTCCTTTGAAATCGAGTACACATGCTCGCAGCATGTCCTCCAACATTTGTATTGTTCGCTCGGACTGATCGTCCATCTGCGGATGGTAGGCGGTGCTAAAGGAGAGTTTCGTTCCCATTGTCTTTTGTAAGCTCGTCCAAAATTTCGACAAAAATCTAGAGTCGCGATCCGAGACAATAGACGATGGAATACCGTGCAGTCGTACTATCTCCTGGATGTAAAGTTCAGCATATCGTTCCATGGAGAACGTCGTACTAATTGGTAGGAAATGGGCAAACTTGGTTAGTCGGTCGACGATCGCCCAAATTGCGTCGTGCCTTTTCACGTTCTTTGGTAGTCCGACGACAAAATCCATGGTGATGTTATCCCACTTCCATTCAGGGATGGGTAGTGGTTGCAGCATTCCCGCCAGCCTTTGATGCTTGGCCTTTATTTGCTGGCACGTCAGACATTGACTCACGAATGTCGTTATGTCCTTCTTCATGTCTGGCCACCAATAGTTTTCCCGTAGGTCTCTGTACATCTTGGTGGTTCCTGGATGAACTGAGTATGCCGTGGCATGCGCTTCCACCATTATTGTCCTTCGGAGTTCGGCATCGTCTGGCGCGTACAATCGGTCCTTGAAGTACAACCTTCCGTCTTCCCGTATCATGAAGTCTCCTGTCGGTTGTTCCGGTTGTGCTTCCTTGGTCTTCGTATAGAACTCGTCTTTCTCCTGCGCCATCTTAATTTGCTCTAGCAGTGTAGGCTGCAAAGTTAGAGCTGTAAGATGTGTCTCGACTTCGCCTAATCGTACGACTTCTACATCCAGTAATTGCAGTTCTGCACTCACTGCTTTTCGGCTTAAGGCATCGGCTACTACGTTCGCTTTGCCTGGGTGGTAGTTGATTACGCAATGGTAATCCTTGCCTAGTTCTAAACACCTCCTCTGCCTCATGTTCAGCTCGTTTTGCGTGAACAAATATTTTAAACTCTTGTGGTCCGTGTATATCTCATATCGCTCTCCATAGAGGTAATGCCTCCAGATCTTGAGAGCAAAGACCACTGCAGCGAGCTCTAGGTCGTGGGTCGGGTAATTCTTCTCGTACTCTTTTAGTTGACGAGAGGCTTATGCTACTACATTCCCATTCTGCATTAGCACACACCCTAACCCGTTCTTCGACGCATCGCTGTAAACAGTAAACCCTCCAGTTCCTGAAGGTATTGTGAGAACTGGGGCTGTCGTAAGCCGTGGTCCATTGAAACAGCGTATTCTTCCTGGTCAGCTTCGTTAGTGTCGACGCTATTTTTGAGAAATCCTTGATGAATTTTCTATAGTATCCTGCCAGACTGAGGAAACTACGTACTTCCGTTACATTGGTCGGTCGGGACCAATTGCTAATGGCTTCTATTTTGTTCGGGTCTACGGAAATCCCTGCTCCAGAGACTATATGCCCCAAGAAGGCGACTTGGTCAAGCCAGAATTCGCACTTCTTGAATTTGGCATATAGTTGCTTCTACCGTAGTATACCCAGAACTATCCTGAGGTGTTCTTCATGTTCTTCTTTTGTCCTTGAGTAGATTAGGATGTCATCAATGAAGACGATGACAAACCTATCCAGGTACGGCTTGAACACCCGGTTCATTAAATCCATAAATGCCTCCGGCACATTAGTCAATCCGAATGGCATCACCAGGAACTCATAGTGGCCATAACGGGTACTAAAGGCCGTCTTTGGGACATCTTCCTTCCGGATTCTCAACTGATGGTATCCCGAGCGTAAGTCGATCTTGGAGAAGACAGTCGCGCCTTGTAATTGATCAAAAAGATCATCTATTCTGGGGAGTGGGTATTTGTTCTTGATGGTTAACTTGTTCAATTCTCGGTAATCAATGCACAATCGCATGGATCCATCCTTCTTCTTTACGAATATCACCGGAGCTCTCCAAGGAGAGAAGCTCGGCTGGATGAACCCCTTCTGCATGAGTTCGTCGAGTTGATCCTTTAACTCCTTCATCTCGGTCGGTGTTAGCCGATAGGGTCTTGGATACTGGTGCCACTCCAGGCATCAGATCTATGGTGAACTCTATTTCCCTATCGGGTGGTAGTCCGGGTAATTCCTCCGGAAAGACGTCGGTTGCCAGATTCTTTAGATCTGGATAGAGTCTTGCTCATTAAAGAGAGTTGTAGAGGGAAGGCCTTAACTACCGGCACTTCCTCGAATTTTGGGGAGGTGTTCTCCTCCGATTTGATGGCAAACACTAGATACGCTTCGCACCCCGATTTGATCAGTCGTTGGGCTTTTAACGCTGATATCCTAGAGACATTCGCCCATTTGCTAGTTCCTACGAACCTAAGGGGTTCATTTCCTTCTACGTTGAGCGTGACTATCTTACGGTGGCAGTCTATAACGGCTCCGTATTTCGATAGCCAGTCCATCCCGAGGATCACCACGTCATCATTAATGGGGATTATTATGAGGTCTATGGGTAGTTCCTTATCCCCGATTACTACTGGGCAATCCCGTAGTATGTGTTTAGTTTGGGTAGGGTTCCTATTTGGAATGGTCACACTATACTCGCACTCAGCTCGGTGAGGCGTGACTCCTATTCTCGTGACGTACTTAGTAGATGCGAATGAGTGCGTTGCTCCTGAATCGACTAGGATGCATGTGGGGGTTTGGTGAATGAGGATGGTACCTGTCACTACCGCCGGGTTGTTTTCCGCTTCCTCGGACGTGATCGTGTAAACCCGGGCCGGTACCATTGGGGGTCTTGCCTGGTTTCCAGCTTGGCTTCCGGATCCATTCTCCGGGCACGCCTTGAGATAGTGGCCGGTCTTGCCGCATTTGAAGCAAGTCGCGTTCTGGGAATAGCAGACCATGTGTGCCTTCACGCGCACTTTGGGCGTACGGGTAGATTCAGTTGGGGTATCCCTGATTTGGGTTGGGTTGCTGGGGTGGTCCTGGTCGATTCTGAAAGTTTGGTTTTCCCCCTTGGCGACGAACTGCCGCTTTTGGTTACCTCCGCTTCCTTGCGGCCCCTGTATGAACTTGCGCTTTGCTTCTTGAGCAGGGACAATCCTAGCCTCGGCTTGCTCTGCCACCAGCGCTCTTTCCGCCACTTGTGCGTACGTGGCTCCTTGAATTCCAGCCATGCTCACATATCTATACAACTCGGCCTTTAATCCCTCCATGAACCGCTCGGTCTTGAGCGCATCCGTGCTAACCATATGGGCGGCGAATCTTGATAGCTGCTCAAACTTCTTGATGTACTCCGCCACTGTCATTGCCCCTTGGCGAAGGTTGATGAACTCATTCATCCTCTGGGCTCGAACAGGGGCGGTGTAGTACTTCCCACGGAATAGTTCCTTAAATCGATCCCAGCTCATCGTAAGCGGGTTTTCGGATGGTATCCCACCAATGCCCCGCGCTCCCCCTCAGTAGGTAGGCAGCACAAATTACTTTCTCCGCCTCAGGTGTACGGCTATACTGGAACATATTTTCCAGCGTCCTTAGCCAGTCCTCTACTAAGGTAGGGTCTACGGCATTCTCAAATAGCGGGGGGTTAAGCTTTCGGAATCTTTCCCCTATCATTTCAATTCGTTCAGGTGGGGGAGGTGCACGACCTGATTGTCCTCCAACGTTTTGCTGTTGGATCAACTGCTGGATTTGGGCCGACTCTTGCCGGACCAATTCCGTAAGTTGCAGGATGGTAGCATCCCGGCCATCAGTAGGGTTAGTAGTGTCCCTACCTTGGTCTGTCTCCCTACTGCCATCACCCCTAAGTCTTACCATTCTTTTCAACCTATCATGACAATTCCTAAGCCCAATAAATCAAACCATACAAAGAATTCACATAACATGGTACTTACAAGCAAGGCCGCTTCCGTGCTTTTGAGTGTGTGTGTAGACAGTCTGCAGGACCTGTGACCGAAGCTCTGATACCACTCTGTCAGGACTCGTCGTTCACTTCACGTAATTCATGGTAATCCTATGTGCCTAACGGTGCGCTATCATGCATAGACGTAAAAATGCGGATAAAATTTTTCCATTTAAAATTTGTAAGTCATACATACAAGACAAAAGAATTTCCTTAAGTCATCCTACATCCTACAAATCCTATTTACAAGTGTGTGTACATGCACAGCAAAAACTCCTATGCGCCCAGCCTTCACAGGTCGTCATCCATACACACACTTCCACCTCAAAAGCAGCCATAAGCTTCAAAAGAGTGGCCTTGCACCATGATCGGGTCACGTACCGTGATCGCTAGTACCTACAACACGTAACGTGAGGATTGAGCCACCGAGGCTCAGTAAGCAGAAATGATGCATGTATGCACGTGCCCTAACGACGACAATCCACGCCATCGTTTCTAACGCTCGTACTCTTTCTAGACTCGTACGTCATGTGGGCCCTCGGCTTTCTATCTTACTACGCGCCCTTTTATAGAGCTCCAATCCACGAGGGATTCTTACATATGTGGGGGTTCGCACACTAGAAGGTCACCCGAAGGAATCTTCCCTTACTAAGTATGGCCTCCACGCGGACGCCTCTCACTGGAAGCCAACACCAAGGTCACTAACCCAGAAGTTTCCTCTGTGTAGTGCATGCCTCGGGTCGCATCCTCCAGGTTGCATCTGCCACATACGGGGTACTCCCCCTTGCCTATCATAACAGGAAAAATTGGAATCGTATCGCTAGGGTCGCATAGAAGAGCCGTGACTCTTAATTGAGTCGACAAAAATGCCAATATCGGCGAATATCTGTCGCACACAGGCGATCTTATGCACGCTCGTACCTCATGTCTCTCGTACTACGTATGCGTGCAAATGTTCATGTCATGTTCATATAAATATGCATATCGTGTCTTCATGCATAATGCGTATCATATCATATAAGGTTCACATAGAGTCGCACAAGCACGTATCACGTAATCATGCACAGGTAAGTTACGTGTCGTAGTTGAATTTCAATTGACGTACTTCCCCGTAACCTCCTAACGTACGACCCTTAAAATAAAAAGGTTAGAATATTAGTACCTTACCTTCCTTAGCTAACTCGTCAAACTAATTTATTTTTGTCATGCTAGTTATTGAACTTGTACAAATTTTCTAGACTCCAATCTGTTCGACCTGCCTTATTGAATTTTCCTAAGTCATTTGGTTTCTCTACTAAGTTATGTTAGAATTAATTATTCTAACTTATATGTCTCGGGGAAAGTGTGATATCTTATGATTTGGTTTCGATCGATATTTCCAATTATTCAATTCCACCTAAGTTGCTAACCCCTAATAATTCTAAGTTAAAGCATTAAAATTCTTATCGTGAGAACTCGGCGAAAGTTAGAAATTTTGGGCATTGCATTCACCCGATTCAATTTCATTCCATTGATGTAAATTAAACCCAAGTTTTGATCGATCGTGGAAATGGGAATGGGTTTCGCCCGATCAATTCTCGATTTGTATGTGTATGTGAGGGAGTTTCGCCGATTGTGGAAGGGTTTCGCCGCGTCATGACGTTTGCATGGCGTCATCTCAGTTTCGATCGACACCATGCGCATTAGAAGATCACTTTCGATCAATTTAAGGTTTTCGCTCGGTTCTACTTTCGATCAATTATTGTTTCGCTGTGTTCTTATGTCAGCATGACGTCATTTTAGGTTTCTCTCGAAACCATGCATGGGAAGAAATTACTTTCGGCCGATTCAAGAGTTTTGCCGCGTCTTTGCATCATCCTTGCGTCATCATCACCATTTCGCCCGAAACCATGAATGCCATGAGGGTTTCGCTCGATTGGGAAGGAGTTTCGCCGTCCTTGACGTCATCATGGCATCATTTATGTTTCGCCCGAAACCGTGCATGAGGAGAAGCCACCTTCGATCGATTGCATGTGATGAGGTTGGATTGAAACTTATTTTGTGGTTCCTAAATGTCGCCCGAAACCCTAAAATAATTCCCTACCTTCGATCGATACTCAACATTCATCCCATCGAAACTAGCTTCATGTCATTATTCCAGTCGAAGCTCATGAATCCCATCCTTTCTTCTACCCTAAATCGTGTGGCTTCTACTCGAGGATAAAATTATAAGTTCTAATCATACATTAAACTATCCGATCCTACTTTGCCCAAGTAACAACCTTAATACGAATCTATGCTCCACACTATAGGTTTTTTTCGTATTCTTCTTACACTTAATTTCCTAATCTTCGTGACCTTCACGTGATTAAACATCTAGGAAATTCTAATTTACGGAGATTGCAAGTTTTAAGGTTGACATTTCACTTATCACTTGAAGTCTCAACTACTTGGGTGCTTTGTGGCTTGGAAAAATCGTCTCTGCTCCTTCTCCTTTCCTTCCTCTTGATTTTCGTCTGTTTTCTTAAGTGTTGTTATGAAGTTCAATTATTAGATGAGATATTTTCGTTTTGATGGGACATAGTTTAGGCGTGGGTATTCCTTGTTTTAGGGAGGTTTGTCTCCAAATTTGTCTTTCTCATGAATTGGGCCTAGTTGTTAATTTCTAGCCCAAAATAACAAGTGCATGGTCCAAGGAAAATCCTAGCCCAATTCTCATTTGACTATTATTAAGTCTTTCCCTTCTTTAATATTTTTCGTAGTCCCTTGCATAGATTAGGGGTCACCATAGATGCATAATTGATGGCACATAATTGCACGAAATTAGCATACAAATCACGAGCACAAAATTCGTTCCATCACGTAAACATATAACATATACGCAACTAACGTGAAATAACATAGGTCATAAACGATATTTATTGGCCGACCTAGTTTGCGGGGACTCGGGTCCTACAGAAATCCCATACCTGTTTATTTATGGGGTTCATTTGAGTTGCATAGAGTCGTTTCTGGGTGGGCTAATCGTAGTCCGGTTATTGTCACTTTTGCCTGTGACGCTAGGTTGTTTTGTGCGTTAGATGTTGAATACTTGTTCTTTTTTTGGATGACTGTAATAATAAATATTTATAACTTAAAACTTTTATATTCTACGTTTATTTAGGGTTGTTATATTTTGCACGATCTCTATTGAAGCAGTAGTGTAATATAACAATCAGGTGGTCGTACAAAATATGAATCAATAAGAATGACGCAGTAGTGCATTGACGCAATAGTACATTCTTATAGATATAAAAAACAAATAATCAGAATCATAATCATTATATTCTTATATGCCGTATTTATTATTTACAAGATCATATGAGAGAAAATCAATAATGTGTAATGAACCATTGTTATGTTGTAAATATGTTAAGATTGTATCCAAAAAACGATTTGCACGACTGTTTCACTGATCAATAATATATAATTTAAACATTCTTATCTGGATAAAATATTACTAATTAGCTTTCATCTAAGGATGATAGCCTGGAGGGCCTGGACAGGGTTTGACAGCTGTCGGACCCAATTAGTTCATTTCTTTTTTTTATACTATAAATTATTATATAATATATATTTCTCTACATATATCCATATATTATATATTGTTATATATCCATATATACATATATATATGAGGAATGATATGGTGCTCACCTTATGTGAGCACCTTATATGGGCACCTGCTGATTTGGCATCGATTCGTGTCAAATCAGCGTGTCACTTCAACATCAAATGAAACGTGACATTAATCAACACATCTTAGGCGTCATAGATCGACACATATGATGCTGACGTGGCATGTTCATGCCTTACGTGGCATTTGTTGTGTGATCTTGATATACCCCATGTGAACATGCTACATAAGCATCATGTGTGTCGATCTATGACGCCTAAGATGTGTTGATTAATATCACGTTTCATTTGATGTTGAAGTGGCACGCTGATTTGACACGAATCGATGCCAAATCAGCAGGTGCCCATATAAGGTGCTCACATAAGGTGAGCACCATATCATTCCTCCATATATATATATATTCTCTACATATATTTATGCAATCACATATAATTATTTATATTAAGCTTTGTCAATATTATTTGGGGCGAGTTATTGGTGGGGTTTCCAAACCCGATACCCATCTCGGATCCGTCCCAACTTTCGTTGAACTCATGGATAGTTTTAGTTGTAATTTAAGTAATATATGCAGTTAAAGACTATGGCGGAGCTAGACTTATAAATAAGTGGGGTCCAAATTTAAATAAAAAAAATATTATTAGTAGGGTCTATTTTGTATATAACACTTTTGTGGGGTTTTAATTTTGATTATGATTCTTCAGTGGGGTCATTTCTAAAATATTAGTTATGTTATATATTATTTACA
The DNA here is from genome assembly GCA_027422505.1 of Craterostigma plantagineum. Classification (NCBI taxonomy): domain Eukaryota; kingdom Viridiplantae; phylum Streptophyta; class Magnoliopsida; order Lamiales; family Linderniaceae; genus Craterostigma; species Craterostigma plantagineum. Next base: position 213,497 of record JAPQWV010000371.1, on the reverse strand, counting down.
TTTTTTCTATTAAAATTTATAAGGAAATTCTTTTTTGAGTGGGGTGCACGCACCCCAGTGGTTCTGGGGTAGCTCCACCACTGGTGAAAGACATGATATTCAAGTACAGCAAGACCGGGTCTTAGACTATTATTGTCATTAAAAAATCTTATAATAATCAATCGTAAAGCAAGACAATTGTACAACCTAAAATTAATTAACAACCAATGTAATGTATAATGCCACAAATGGCATTTGAGCATCTTACATGGTAGTCCGTTGATTCAAGCTACTCCCTCGAAGCTAACAGCATGAAAATCGTATAAGTTCGATTTGTACAGTCGCGCTGTAATATAACCTTATGGTATTACACATTTTGACAGTCATATAACATGTACTTACATTAAGAAAAAATATCACCAGTCATACATAAGTATCGCTCGTGAGAGCTTGTCGTACATATAATGTCAAGAAACTGTCTCCATGCTGTATACGTAAATGCAATTTTTCGGTGATCACAGATACATGTGGGAAGATAGCAAGAATCCTACTAATATGAATATCAAATGCAATTTTGGAAATTTGCGGTCTCTGGGACAAAATTGCATATAAGTCGCCGAAACGGCTGTATCTGGGACAAAATTTGGCATATTACTCACTATGTAGGTTAGTTTGAAACTGGAATATTGTTTTAGTTTTGGTAAAAAAAAACAGTATTAACTAATTTCTTCTCTATTATAAACAACATGTGATTGTTTTGTTGACAGTGTTGGTCGATTGTTGTTACCATATTCTTCAACATATGGCATGAACATCACATCTTGTCTGTAGCGCGTCAATCTTTGTGTAGCAGTTTCTGCATGTGTTGGTCCGTTTATATCCAACTAAAGCATATTTCAAGCACTTAAACCACGAAAATAATTGGAAGAATTCACTTAGCGTGGTGTGAGGCTTTGGGAAGCTCCTTCTGTGAAAGTTGTCTACTTATTAATTATCACGCACAAGACCGCTAACTATGTGTTAGGGTTTTAGTATTTATACCTCAGGTTGGTATATAATACTTGGGCCCTTGTAAGCCCATTACTAGAATAAGATCACTGAGCTCTAAAACGTTAAAGCCCAGTTTACTTAAATAATATACAAGACTAATATCAAATAATTAATTGAACACAATAAATAATTCCTAACAATATCCCCCTTTGTGTTCAATTTGCAATTCAGCGCTGGTTATCTTCGTCTTGTAATCATGCTGAGTCCTCAAAGAACACGTATCAGAGTTGTGTACACGAAAGCATTTGCTCGTGTTCTTCTTCAGTCACATCCTCCTTTATCTTGTCTTGTAACCTCTTCCCTAAAAGATCTTCAAGCTAGTGAGGACTAGCTTGTTGAACACCGAGTCTAGGTAGCGAAGATCATCAGTCACAATTCTATTTTAGGTGTCTTGTGGACCTCTCTTCTCTTAAATGTTCAAAGCTAGTTGTTGGATCGTCTCTCTTGTGTTCTATCTCTTCCCTGGATAGTCACCACTTCCCCTACGTTTGTTCGACCTTTTGTTTATTGAGGAATTATCTTTAAATTTTGAGAGACGAACACGAGTCGAATCTTCTCTTTAGGTGATCCAGCTCTTCCTTCACTTGTCGCAACTTCTCCTACATTTTTCACGAGTCCACAGAGTCCATGCTGAAGTTGTTGGCCGTATCTTGTCAATTGAGCCGATCTCTCCGTTCGATTGTAGCTCAACTCCCCCTACGTTTGTTCAACCTTGCATTGTGATTGAGGTGTTTCCTTAAAATCTGAGAGTCGTACATGATGTGACAACTTCAATCGTTGGACTCTGTGGTCTTCACTTGATTCTTTGACTACATTTGAGATTTAGCATTTTCTGATCTATATTACACTTCCGTCGTGGTGTTGCTCCCATTTTGCTTTAGTACTCCTCCCCCTCATGAATATCGAGTTGGGGTGATCGCCATGCGATGGGTCAAAGTGGGGCATCGTCTTTGGCAAGAAGATCGCGTCATCGGAACAAGAAGTGGGGTGTGTTTTCCAAAAATATGGTTGGCTCCTTTAGATTTTTCTATCAATTGCATGAGAGCCCGTCTTCAGAGTGGTACGCGCGGCGGAAATGGTGGGTGCTCAGGTGGGTAATAACCTGACGGAGCCACAAAGACAATCCGTTGACACACCTCAGAGATAATCTCTGAGACGTGGCCTATGAGGACAAAGCTTTATAAATCGGGGCCACATAGGCGTCCCGTTAACATCAATCTAGAAGCGTAGTTCATAGGCGATGGCCTGAAACCGTTGTTGTTTTGATGTTGCAAAGGTAGGACTTCCTTCCGATCATCGAAGCATGTCTTAGAGTGACATGTCTACAAGTTCTGATCTGGTCACAAAGTCCAGATGAGAATAATTGTATGTGCCCTAAAAAATATAAAACTTTTAGGTTGTGATGTCACCTAGACTCGGTGTGTTCAAGAAAGTTCACTGGTGTGGGGCTGACTACCACTTAGTTCAATACCTCCTGCTTCCAAGTGAAGTAGTGATAGGTGACATGGTTCCCTGTGATTTAGTTAAACATCGGTCTGTTGGGAGATCGATGAGTGGATAAGGCTCGGTTGTGCATGCGCCATTGGACCAAATGAGGCGACTTCTATCCGGCTGATAAAATCAGCTCCTACACCTATATGGGATGGCCCGAATGTTTTGTGAGGGGAGAGATTTTTCTATCTTCCGCTCTTCGGCCTTGTCGAGAATTGCCAATATGGCTTTTATGAGCTTGAAATCGTCACTAACACTCGGCTACGTTGCGGGGTTAGGTTCAGTTTGGTCTGATTGAACCATGGGAACTTGAAATCCATGCGTCCGTCAATTTTGGTGAGTACTACTTGATCAGCAAGTCGGAGCAGGTCGGTTGATATCATCTTCGTGATAGTGTATGGTTTTCACTCCTTTTGGAATTATTTGTCACTCATTTTGGAATTCTTGAACTCTTGGGGGTTGAGTTTTAAGTTGAAGTCCGTCTTGTGAGGTGTAAACGCCTGAGAGGATTTTTCTTTGCCTATCTTTTTCATTTGTTTTTCGTTTTTTTTTTTGCTTTTCTTTTTCATCCCCTTTTTATTTATATATACATATAAATAAATATATAATAATAATTTTTTCTTATTAATAATGTAATAGTAACTAGATATTATATTATTTATATATGTATATACATAGATATATATATATATATTGGTTTTTTTTCCCCCTCAAATGATGCACCTAAGATGTATTCCCCCTAAATTTTACTCTCTCTCCTCGTAAATATGAAGTGATACTTCCCCTCAATGCATGCACGTTTAAACATGTAAGTTCTCTCCCAATTAATTAAGCGTGAAAGTATTTATTTATTTTCAAAGCACATGCAACCTAAAGAATTATTATTCCTTACAATTGCATTAGAATGTACGCTTTTCTTTCTTTCTTTTATATCACTCTAAGTTAGAATAGGTCTTTTGCGCTTCAGCTCATATGCATACAGAAAATTTAAGCTCGAAAATTTTTTAAGATGCATGCATAATGAAAATGTACCTATATGAGGGGTTTTAGTCATTTCAGTTCATATGCATGTTAAAATTTGAAATTTAGAGTTCTTTTACGCATGCATAGCTATGATGTACCCTCGTTTGGTTGCTCGCATCACAGCCGTGTATGTGGACCAACCGCAGATACCATACACGCTGGGATGTTTGGCTGCCCTCGTCACATACCAGCCATGAGTGTGGAGCAGCTCTCTTCGTACCTACCCAGCCGTGATGTCTGCAAAATATTATCGGGACTTTGGTGCCCATTTTTGGATGGGTCCTCCCTTATTAGCAGAAAACAGGTTAAGCACATAAGGTGTCAAATCTTGTCCTAAATCATCTACTAATGTAGCTTTAGGTACCCATTTAGGACTAATTTGACACGGGTATGACATTTCAGCACAGGTGAACGTGTTATTCGAAGAAGATTTAAAAATTTTCTCCGAAACCAGTCGCATAAGATGTTTCTCAGACTTAACATGGACTGAATATTTCAGGAAGGCATAAGAACATATAGAATTATAGGCATTGTTAGTAGATGAAATGTTCTTCCTACGTGAAATGTTCACACGATTCACATCAAAATGATGATTTTTAGTGAAATTTTGCTTAGTGGAATTATTAACATTTTTGGACGGGTAAGTAATTCCACTTCTATCATTCTTTAAAGAATGAGATATTTTTTGGACTTGAGAAGTTCGCTTGCTTGAGCTTGAAACTTCTTCTTTATAAAATCCTTTTTAATATGGATAGGAGATGAAAAATCTTGACCTTTTGCAACTTTATTTTTGGAAGACAATTTCGATTTTCCTTTCTCCTTAATTTTCTTTATTTGTTCCTTAGCAATTATAAGAGCTCTACTGTTACTTAACTTTTCATCTTCAGTCAATATTGACTCAGAGTCATTGGTCAAAGTTTTCTTTGTTTTAATTTTAGAAACAAAAGCGTCAATTTGAGTTCCCTTATCCTGCTTAGACAATAATATTTTTATAGAAGGATTATTTGAGACAGGTAAGGGTGGGAAATTTTTTAGATTTGATATCTCCTCTAAAAGTTTTTCCTTTTCTACTCGAAAGCGTGTCTTAGTGAGTCTCTCGTTTTCGCTCTTTTTCAAACTAGTAGTTGACTCACTAATTTTCGCTTCAGTCTTTTCATTTCTTTGCCACGATCATCGACTCTCATTTGCATTGCTTCAGGCTTGCAATTGAGAGATGCTTTTTCTCTTAAGCCGATAAGGAGACAGTTATAGTTATTCTTTAAGCGAGCTTCTAATTCCTTTACAGTACTTTCTTGATCGATAGAGAAACTTCGCTTTTGTACAGAGGTAGTAGTCGTTGCGTTTAAGTCCATGGATTACTTATTTTATTTTAATCTAGTTGGATATTTGATGTCGACGCGCTTTGTAGATTTGAAGATGTTATTTATTTATTACTATTATTATTATTATTTTTTTGTTGTTTTTTTATGATGAGTAACGATTAGTGTTGTGTTAATGAAATGAGGATGATGAGTGATCCAATGAGGCACGTGGATGATGATTCATGTGTTTGATGTGAAATATAGATATATATCATTACTATGTGAGTGTACGCGTTTATATGTAGGGGAAATTTTTGTTCAGTCCCCTGTCAGGGTCTGAAATTTTTGTTCAGGCCCTGTCAGAAAAAAAATTAGTTTTAAGGACCCGATTATTCAGTAACAACTTATTGGTCTGCAGTAACAATTCATTATTCCCACAATAACAGTACATTGTTATGAAAATAACAGAAAATGATCATCCGATAACAATTCATACACACATTATAACAGTTGGTCCTTATATTTAAATTTTATGAAAAGTTGGTCCTTTAAACTAACATTTTTCTTAAAGGTCCTGGAAACTATTTTTAATCACTTTTGGGGCCTGAATGATAATTTACCCTTATATGTATGTAATCAATGATGAGTGAACTATTTTGCGAACTCCACGAAATCCAATCAATTACCACCACGAAATCCAATCAAATACGATACCAAGCAAAATAAAATAAAACCAAAATTTGATGCGGTCTAAATTTAAGAAGCAATTTTTGGAGATGACTTGTGTACAAATTTTTCAAAACACCGAAATAAATTTCGAAAGGATTTGCGAAACGTTTTCTGAAATAATTTTACGAACTTTTTTTTATGCTGCTACAGTGACTTATGAATTCGAAAACATGTAATTTTCTGATGGCTTGGAAATCGATGAAATTAAATGATGTCGAATTATTTAAACTAGTAATTTTGGTGCACAGTCCACACCTGTGCAACCAAATTATAAAGACTGACGTGTACTTTTATTTTACATATAACAAAAACGTCTTGGGAGATTTCGTCCAAATAAACGTGGGTTGGTTACTGAATTTTTTAGTTTTTTTGATTATTAATTGCAGAAAAAGTTTTGATTGGTGAATTGAAATGAAATACAGACCAAATTAGATGTCAATTTGGCAGTTTTTATCAGGCCCTGAGCCTTTATATAATAGAATAGATACGGACTTCGATATCGAGCAATTTAAAAAATTCGATGATGACCGCGAGATCAATTTAAATTGATTTCAATTGAATAGGGTCCTCGGAATTAACTTCGCGAAAGATTTTTTTTTGAGCTGTAATTGCGAACCTATTCACTGCTGTAGTGCCCCGGATTGCTACAGTACCTGCGAAAGGTTTCTCACGCATGAACACAGAAAATCAACCCCCAAACCCAGAAAAATTATACAAGAAACTTATATCTTCAACCCTAAACACTCAAGCATCATCAAAAACACCAAGACAAATCAAAATTTTCGAAATTAGTGAAGTAAACAAAGAACACCCAAAATTGAAATTTCGAAAATTTTCTCAAATGCAAGGGCGCCTGGCTCTGATACCACTTGTTGGTCCATTTATATCCAACTAAAGCATATTTCAAGCAATTAAACCACGAAAATAAATGGAAGAATTCACTTAGCGTGGGGTGTGTTCGTCTGTTCTTTAAGAGGGGTTGGGAGGCTCCTTCTCTGAAAGTTCTCTAATTATTATTTATCTAATTATTATTTATCACGCACAAGACCACTAACTATGTGTTAGGGTTTTAGTATTTATACCACATGCTGATATATAATAATTGGGTCCTTGTAAGTCCATTACTAGAATAAGATTATTGGGCTCTAAAACATTAAAGCCCGGTTTACTTCAATAAAATACAAGACTAATATTAAATAATTGATTGAACACAATAAGTAATTTGTAAGAGCATGAGTATCGCTGTCTATACGGCCAATCATTAGACTTATTGAATTTGGCAATTCTGCAAAACATCGCTGTAGTAATTACGTATTTCATTCTTCATTTTCAGTTTAAAAGAAAATGTATGATTACTTGTGTCCCACCATATCGACTTAAATAAGCAATGGTAAGTTGAATAGTTTAGAGACTAATTAACGTTGTCTTACAAATACTTCGACATGGAATTAGTAATCAATACGATTTAATTCGATGAACCTGATGCTATAAAGGTGATAAATGAACGAATTAATGAACGACTGAGGCGAGCGTTTTTTTTTTTTTCATGATTATGCATGAAATCGTATATAATTAAGTAATAAAATATTCATGCATGGAATTTTCAAAGACAGATTACTGTGTTGAATTGTCACTATTTATTTTCAATTGCTGTGCATTAATTCTGCACATGAACTAATATTGAAATACTAATGTTTATAAGCAGTTTATAATAAATTATTATAAAAATAATACTTTCTCATTAGTTGCTTCGAATAATGATGTTTTGCTCGGCTAATGACGATTTAGACGTTAACAATTCAACTGTTGCAAGATCGTGGTAGGGCTATGTTCATATTGTTTTACGTGCATTACTTCGAGGCAAATGCGTAATTCTTTTACAATGATTATGCTCATCCGGAAATGTTGTATAAAATTTTGAACTTACACGAAAATTTGTTAGTTTATTAGATCAATTGTTATGTAATTTTATCAGTAGTTAATGTAATAGTTTGAAAACTATTCTCTTGCCTTTTGCAGTTGTTCATTTTTGGAAAGATGTCAATATATGTTCATCGCAGTATTATAATTATATAATTGTTATCAAGAAATGTCAGAATAACAATACAATATTCAGTAGTTCGTTTTCATACGTGTCTTCTGAAGAATACATATTTTTGTATGAAATGAATCCAAGTTGCTCAATAATTTTGTAAGAGTCATGTAAGTCATCGTCAGTAGTGTATATTCATATATTTCCACTCTTATTTTATCCTAACCCGATGTTACAATAACGTTATGTAGGGATTTTATTAGGCCTAATTCCAGCCCAGCCCAAGCCCATATAAGCTTGCGGGGTTCATCTCTAAAACCAATTTGTAATGGATGAGTGTTAGCCAACAAGCATATATACTTAACAAACTTTCTCGATTTATCTGATGTGGGACTTGGGTTTGACACCCAACAATCCTCCCCTCAAACTCAAGACACGCAACAGGCCTCCTTTTCGACAATTATCTGCACTAAGTGCTTCCACCACAATCATTGCACCAAGCACTTTATTTCACCGCAGTTCACCAATCGTCTTACAAGGGCCGAGGACACACCACCCACATTGTATTTAGGCTAGAATTTCTCTCTTTCTGAAGGTCTCCCTCATGTGTTCGTTCCACGCCACCGCACCAATGTAGGGACCAAGCCCAAGCCATATAAGCTTGTGGGTTCATCTCTAAAACCAATTGGTAATAGAGGGAGTTAGCCCGCAAGCTTATATAGTTGACGAACTTTCTCGATTTATCTGATGTGGGTCTTGGGTTTGACACCCAACACGTTAAAAATGAAAACATGACTATTAAATACTTACTAAGAGAAAGCAAGCTAACGCTAATACGACGATATGTAATTTTGCAGAACTTCTGAGACCTATGATCGATTAATATAGACAAAAACGCTTTTCAAAAGGCAAAAACTAATTGATAATTAAATTTAATATCCTAAATTCGGTTAAGTAATTGAGCAAGAAATATAACTCCGGCCACTCTGAGTAACTATATCAGTTACCCTGCTTCACATAAAAAGTCACGTTCCTGAAAAACAAATTTAAGTCACGGTAAAATGAAATCGGCTTAAACCTTATAAATATATTAAAATAACATGTTATCATCCGGGCGTAGTAGACCGTATGTATCAAACAAATTGCTTTTAGTTACTTGCCTGACATTGATAACCAAAGGAATACCTATAGAACTAATATCTACATTCATCCTAGGAAAAAAAAGGTAAACCATAAAATCAGTAAGTAAATCTACGAACCGACACAATATATGAATGAAATAAAGACATTGACAAACTTATTCATACTGTTTTCGGAAGTCCGATACTAATGGACTATCTGCATTAATATACAGAGTATTGCTGAAGTTGTATTCAAATACAAACCACCTGCATAAATAATAAGATCATAAATATTTGTTTAATAAAAAATGGCAAATATACATTCATATCACCTGAAAATATCTTTGGATTGATAGTCACGACAATAACCACAATAGGGTCCCCAAAAGTTTCTTTCACCCTCTTATGAAACTCACGTGCCTTATCATCCCAAAACATTGCACTATGATGGCAATTCACACAAATAACACCATCAATGAGAATAAGCAAAATGGAGAATACTCTTCTAAAATTATATTCACCATAGTCCCTGTTGAATTCCTGTTACCGTTATCGTCTGGTTCATTAATGGATGAAACCAGAGCAATTACATCTAATTCAATGTAAAAAATAAATTAAATGGTCATCTGGTCAATCTCCACATCCAAACATTAAGAATACATACACAACGGACGGAGATGCAAACCCGGTAAGTAATCATGCATACAAACGTTTGATTCCAAATATTTAAAAGAACGAAGCTAAAGTTTCTCGTGTTTGATGATAACTCCGTCGTCAACACTGTGAACCATGTTACTGCAACGTATCATACAACGATGCTATGTTGTACTATATGTTTGCAGAAAATTGACAACATCAAAGTTTGATATTGAAAATATTCTTATGTTCGCAGGACAGTTGTATTTAAATGAATGGGAACTAACTATGGATAATTTTTTAAGTTAATAAAGGATCGTACATTGCCCATCAAAACAGTGCATGACACATGGCTGATGCGACCCTACTTCCTAATTAAGTTAATTGGCGGATTTCTGCAACGAAAGTCGCGGAGGACCCGATTTATCAAAAACTTTTCAAAGAAAATAATATACATATATAATATAAAGTCAGGTTTACAAAATACGTCAGTATAATACAACGGGCCGAAGCCCCAAAAATCTGAACCCGACTATGCTATACTACGCCTATCCACATGTCGCGTCCCATGTACTGCGCCGCCCTATAAAGCCAGCGCCGCCACCCAGCCTACACTAACCTTGACACCCGTCGGTGTCGGGCTCGGTCTCACCTATAAAAATAAAACCCTGAGCAAAATTGCACAGTAGGTGGTAATAAAAATATGGCATGCGTGCACTCCTTCCAACTCCAATCCTCACAACATGAAAATGCACGCTCGAACCTACATTACATCACATACATAATAGGGCCCTAGGCTAAACTCGGCACCCATGCGCGCAATGGCAAAGTACGCCATAAACCATGCGGTAGCCCACGCAGGCCGTGCCGAGTCCTCCTTCCGCATACAATCACAACCAGACTGTTTTCCCCGGTTACTGTACCACTAACCCGGGTAGACATGAATCTCACATCTGTCTGCCGTCCCTGAGCTAAATATATTCGTGGTATACACATCGGGTGGGTCAATCCCGAGTAGACAGGTGTCGCAAACCTTATCTCCCACCAGGTGCCCAATCGAGTCTAAACCTGACGACCAATATAGGTCACTCTACCCTACACATCCGACACCGTAAGGCGTCACTGTATAAGTACGGTACAACCATCTCTCATGTGCATGTCGTGAAATGCACACAGAATCGATCACATATAACATGTATCCCATAACTCGTACAATTATTAAATTAGGCCGAATGTTTTTAAATTCAAAAATAATCTTAAAATATTAAAATATGGGTTGACCCGGGAATTCTAGTCAAATTCCAAAAATATTCTAATTAAAAATGATTTGGGCCGAAAATAATTTTATTTAAAATAGTTGGGTCTGAAATAAGGGAAAAGCCCAAAATTAAAATGGACGGTCAACTCACACCATTTTGGTCAAAGTCCAAATCTCAAATCGCTAGAAGCGCACATTTTAAACACCGGTCAACCCGCAAAACATCGGGTCAACACTTGAATTCGCAAAAAGCTTCTGACGCATTCGTGAAATCACCAGATCCGTGAAACCCGAATTTTATTTGGGCAGCTTAGGAAACCCGACATCACTCGCAGGAACCACGCCGCTAAACACACGTCAACACATCATGAAAATTTCCAAAATCGTAAAATAAGCTAACTTTAGTTCGAATGACCTTTCATTCGAATCCTAGAATTTTTCAGGGTTTAAAAGATCTGTAGGGCTTAAAACCACCTACCTAACCTCCAAGCTTTGTATGAAGTTTCCTAAGCTGCCCAAATAAAATCTCGTTATCTTCTTTTATTCGAAACTTTTCTCTGCTCTTTTCCTAAACATGTTCGGCTCGTTTGATATCCCTGTATACATGGGTATCACGTGGGTATCGGTAAATTTGCACTTGTTTGTTATCTTTGTAACAATATACAAGCCTAGTATATCATTACACGCCTGTTACACATAAATCATTTATCAGAGTTGCTTAAACATACCCATCTCACAGCTGGTTATACACATACACGTTTTCGACCTGTCAATTTTGCCCTCCAATTATTTCATCGCCCATTCTCGCACATCATCTTCATCATCGCCATCGCCTCGTCGGCTAGCTTTTTCACGGCCATAGCAGTTGCCTTCAAAGAGGAGACCTCAATCATCTCTCGAGCCGTTCAAGACCTACCGTCTCGCTTCGATTCTGGGACGGCCATAGCGCAACCCTCGAAGCCCTAAGTCAGGCCGTTGACAATTTGGGGTCGATGCTCACCAATACTGGTAAAAAATTGAACTTCACCCAGAATTATGGCTCGGTATGATGAGAGGAGAAAAGGGTTTAGAGTTGAGGACAAAAGGGAGGAGATCGAACTGTTAATTGCACAAAACATGTGGTGAAGGAGATATACGCTGAGATCATTCCGAGTAATGTCGATGAAGAGACTTTCTGGTCTAGGTACTTTTATAAGGCGGGCAAGGTGATCGAAGCAGAGGAGGCAAGGACAAGGCTGCTGAACAGAGCAATTTCAGGTGAAGATGATGCGGAATTGAGTTGGGTTGTGGACGACGATGAAGATGATACAGAGCAATCTCTTTTTTTTTTTTTTTCTTTTTTGTAGGACGAATATTTTTTTAATTATATAAGGGCAATGTTGTCATTTATTTATATTTAACTTTTCAATACACCTCTCAAACCTAAATATCAATCACTACAGTACATTAATACCCAAATAATTAGAACACGTATATCAAACATAAAAAATACTTTATCAACGAAATCCTTGTATACCCATACACAAATAACTTATACCCATGTAATTCACATACACACCTATCAAACGAGCCCGTTAGCTTTTCAAATGTCTACTAGCACAAGATCAGATATATCTATATTAAAATATGTTGAGCATGCCGAATTTACCTAGCACAAAAATAACTTTGCATACCTTTATCCGACGTTTGAATTGTTAAGATCTCTTAGTTGATGAATTTCCTATTCTACGTTTCTTGTTGTTGAGAGTCTTCCTCTGTTTTTGGTTCTACTTTTGAAAGTGTTCTTCTTTGTTGTTATCAACTTGTGAGGGTTTGGAACGTATTTGATACACAACTTTACTTGGAAAATCTTGTGACAAGACTAAATAATGATCCTCAATCATTCCCTAAGCCTTAAGCAACGTTTTTATCCAAGTTCATCTTAAAACCTTGGACTTCATTAAATTCATTTGGGCTTCTTTTATTCTTTTTGGGCCATTTTAAAGCTTTGGACTTTCTTTCCTCAAATTGGGCCTTTTTGTTCTTATATTTCGGCCCTTAGTTATTGTTTGGACTTCTCAAGCTTTCCGGGCCCTATTAATTTATTCACTCTCGGGCCCAATCATTATTTTTGGCTTGATTCCAAAGTCAGTTTCGTTGGAAAATTAACTTCATTAATTTCCGAACATCACAAAAATAATCCCGTATTAATTTCACAGGTACCTACAACCCGTATTATTTTCTTAAAAGGGCTTAGAATTCGGATGAAAGGTCATCGGAGTTCAGAAGGTTTTATTTTACGACTTTCAGAATTTTTGTGGTGTGCTTAATGTGTTATTATGTGCTTCTCGAACTCAAAATTAGAGTTCTGTATTTTGGTGATGTGCTTATGTGATATGAGTTGGTGATTGAACGAGAAATCTGGAAAAAGTCAGGGTTTATGTATAAATAGGAGTTTCGCATGAACAATAGTGTTCCTCGATTGAACAGTGGCTTTCACGAGAAATTCTAAGTGATTTCGGGCTGATTTATTTCGCGGGCCGATGGATTTCGTGGGTTATGAGTGAAAAGCATTTAAATGTATAGTAAAATTGGCCGAATGTGATTTCGGGTCACGAAAGTGTTTCGCGGGCCCATGTTTCCGAGGATGAAACAAAATAAGTTTTCGCGGGCCAAAGTTCGGTTCTCGCGGGCTAGAGCCTTTTCGCGAGCTATGAGATAGCGCGCGGATTTTGAGTTCTCGCGGGCCGATTTCAGACTTCGCGGGGTGATTCCTGTGAGATGAGTCGGGTTTCTCGTGAGCTTAAATCCGGCTTCACGAGTCGGGCGATTTCATGAGTTAGCGAAAGCCTTCGTGAACTCGAAATGTTGACCTGAAATGTTTTGCGGGTTGACCATCGTTGCAAATTGTGATGTCGCGTTTTGGATTTGGACTTTGACCAAAAACAGTAAGTTTGACCGACAGTTTTAATTTTTGGGCTTTTGCCCTATTTTCGGCCCAATAAATAAAATTATTTTCAGTCCAAATCTGTTTCAAATTAAAATAAATTCGAACTTTGACTAGGATTTTCGGGTCAACCCATATTTTAATAATTTAAACATTATTTTTGGATTTAAAACGTTCGGCTTAGTATTGAGTTTTAGTATTTTTACGAGTTACGTGGTTCCGGTGTATGTGCTACAATTGATTGATTTTGTGTGCATTTCACGACATGCATGTGAGAGGTTGATGTACCGTATTTATACGAAGACGCCTTATGATGTCGGACGAGTGGGGTAAAGTGCCTGTTATTGGTCGTCAGGTCTAGACTCGATTGGGCACCTGGTGAGAGATAGGGCTTGCGAAACCTGTCTACTTGGAATTGAGCCACCCGGGGTGTATACCACCGGATATGTTTGCTCAGGGACTGCAGACAAATGTAAGATTCCTGTCTACCCGGTTTAGTGGTACACTACTCGGGGAAAAACCGTCGGGTTGTGATTATGTGCGGAAGGAGCGACCCGGCACGGCCGGCGTGGGCTACCGCATTGTTTATGGCGTACTTTGCCATTGCGCGCGTGCGTGTCGAGTCTAGCCTAGGGCCCTATTATGTATGAGATGTGACGTAGGTTCGAGCGTTCATTTTCATGTTGTGAGGATTGGGGTTGGGAGGAACGCATGCATCGCATATTTTTGCTACCACCTACTGGCAATTGTGCTCAGGGTTTTATTTTAATAGGTGAGACCGAGCCCAACACCGATGGGTGTCAGGGTTAGCTGTAGGCTGGCTGGCGGCGGTGACTCCACGGGCTTTTGAGGGCAGCGCAGTACATGAGGCGCGACCTGTGGAGAGGCGTAGTATAGCACAGTCGGGCTCAGATTTTTGGGGCTTCGGCCCGTTGTATTATACTGACGAATTCTGTAAACCCGACTTTAGATTATATATGTATAATATATGAACTGTGACTATCTTCAATATATAATATATTAAGGTGTACAACTTTCAGAAAATTTAGGGTTTGTAGGTTAATACAAGCCATAATGGTTTTCGAAAGATAGGATATTCTGGAGTTGAAATTCGAAGTGTACAGTCTTCTGAGTTTAGCTTGAATGTCGAAGTGGGGTTTAGTAATGAAGAAGGTCTTCGGAAGAATTGTGGTATGTTTTGCAAAATAGGATCTCGATAAGTATAAAACTCGTAAGGGTAATCTCGAGAATCATTATTAATTAAAAGATGTCGACAAGTTAGAAGTATTACAAAGATCTCAAGATATAGTAATACGAAATTTCGAGATGTATCATAAGAGAGATTTCGAGATATTATAATGCAGGATTTCGAGATGTGTCATGCAAAAGTTTCGACATTTAACTCCCTAACAAACTTGAGATGTAACCATGTCTTCACGAGTTTTCATGACTCTCAATGAATAGTTTATTATTATAAATGTTAGGTGTTCTTACAATCCCAATACAAGAAGATTTCGACACATCTGGGACAATAAGATCTCGACTTTTCTAGGAAGTATTTCGACATTTAACCAGACTCGACATTCTCCATTTTATTTGGACATTTAATCTTCCTAACCAATCTCGACAAACTTGTAAAGATTTCGACACATTTTATTATCATGACATAAAGATCTCGACATGCTATAAACACTTCGACATTTTATAAACGAGAAGGTCTCGACATTTTGAGTGTTACTTAAAGTCTCGACATTTAACCTCCCCAACAAAATTTTCGGCATTAAGTAGTTCTCAACAAATTAGGGTTTTCATCATTTTAGGGTTTTGATAATTTTATGATTTCGAAACATAGAATTTGGAAACTTCGAAATTAGGTGACTTAGTAAATATACTGATATAATAATATTTTGTGCTCAGAGATTCAAACTGTAGGGAATTCACCAGGATTGTCGACCGATTTTATCAGGAGGGCGGGTAAGTGAATTATTCATCTACAATGCGTAAAGACATATGTGGCTTATGTGCTTTAGGTGATTTGATGATTTACGTGATTTACGTATGTTCCATGTGACATCACTTTTCATGAGTTATCACGTTTATTTGCATAGCATATGCATATCATATCACAGGGGTGATTATATTTTCAGCGGAGGGAGCGACCTGACAGGGCAGTTGCGTGATAGTCAAAACGCTGTCGGCGTAGGCTACCGCTTACGGAAGAGCGGCCTAGCAGGGCAGTTGCGTGATCGTCAAGACGCTGCTAGTGTAAGCTTCCGTATGTTATTATTATGGGCGCGCGAGATGTCGAGTCTGACCTAAGAACCTGTGTTGTGTGATTTGAGATAGGATTGTGGGAAAGGAAAGAGTGAACATTGCGTGTGAGATAATGGGATCGGGAATGAGCGTTCACGTGCATACATGCATTTCTATCACCTACTGGGCAAATCGCTCAGTGTTTACATGTTGTAGGTACTGAGTCTGACGCCGACGCGCGTCAAGACTGAGGCGGCTGGTGGCGGTGCTCCACGGACTTTTGAGGGCAGGGCGGTACATGGATGAAGACCTGTGGAGCGATAATAGGGATTTTTGTTCTTTTGACATTTTTGGGGCTACGCCCGTTGACAGATACTAATATGTAAAATAATATTTTATTATATTATATTATATTTTAGGAAAAAGTTTTTATTAGACAGGTCTTCCGCGACTTACGTTGCGAAAATCCGCCACTAACCTTAATTAGAAAATGAGGGTCGCCACACATTCACTTTAACACATACATATACTAAAGCGAAGAAACAAATTCATAGAACGATAAATAGTCAGAATATGCAAGTCACAATAAACATATGTCTTAAATACGAAATATTCTAGCGTTCATTTAATCCCAAACACATAGGGAATTTAGCTATGCATATTAGACGGGAAAACAACGAAAGAAATAGAGAAAAGAGAAGGAAGACTCATGATCTTGAATACTGGCGAATTAGGGGTGTTGGCGTGATAAATCTTCATTCTTCGTTCAATTGGGCGTACGTCGTTGATCCATCTCTCGCGCTCCGGGATGTAATTCTGTGTTCTTTTCAGCTCTTTTTCGTCTCTTGAGGGATTAGAGTTGATATCTTGTAGGTATCCCCTTTTCTGAGTTGAATCTGGGCTTTTATACGGATTTTCGTACCTGTCACGGCCTGGGACATGGGCATTTACGGCCGTGACATTCATCGCCCCAGATTCGCGCTCGTTCTGTCATTAGTCACGGCCAGGTGCACCGACGGTCACGGCCGTGATATTGTTTTTCCTAGCTCTCTGCCCTCATTCACGGCTTAGTGCATTGACATTCACGGTCGTGACTATCTTCTGTATGGGCTTCGATGCTTGCTGCCCTGAGTCACGGCCTGGGGCATGGTCAGTCTGACATTGACTTGCAACTCTAGAAGTCGCACTCTGCCCTGGTTCACGGCCTATGACATGTAGAGTCACGGCTGTGACTCCTGTCTTTATCGTCTCAACTGACTTTCTGCCGCGTGTCACGGCCTGTGACATGGAGTGTCACGGCCGTGACTCTGCACTGTTTTCTGTACACTTTCTCCGTTTTGCCTCGTTTTCGCTCCTTTTCGCCCGAAAGTCGTCATAAGCTCCTTCAATATCGAAATAAGTGTAAATAAGGCGAATAAACGCATAAAATGATCGCTAAAGCTCTATTATAACCCAAATAAATACTAAGATAAACGTATCGAAATACGTTTATCAGCGGCTAGGCCAAGAACGAGCTGATTGCTGCCCCCGAGAGAGAGTGTGCAAGAGAGGAAGTGATGAGAGGAGAAAACTCTTAGTTTTCCCCTCTTGAACTCAAATTCAAAAATTTAGCTTCTTCTCTTTCTAGGATCTAAAAAATCCCTATTAATACTATTTAGGATTGGCCAAAAATAGGTTGAGGTGGTGGGAGAAAAATCCTCACACCTCCTCCCCTTTTACCAAGTCTTCGTTTTACCAAGTAATGAATTAAAAAATCAAACATTAAATTTAATTAATTAAATATCCAATATCTTAATTAATTAAAATATTATATTTAGTATATTTTAAAAATATAATATCCAATATAAACATTTCGAAATTTTATCTAATAAAATTCGAAACTTATATATATCCAATATATATTATTTAATTCCAAATTAAATAATGTTATTTCTCTAAGACAATAATAAAGATTTAAATCTAATTTAAATCATATACTAAATATTAAATATCAAATATTTTATTTAAAAAAATATATCGTGAGGTGAAAAGACCATTTTACCCTCATTAGTCAAACTTAGTATTTTCGGCCGATCAGGGTTTTGGGCAAGCCCCAAACCCTAATGTCTCAATCTAGGATCTAGCCTTGTCTCTCTCTCTGATCATGATGTTGTGTCGGTTGCCCTTTTTAAGCCCGACTCTCTTGACTTGTCTCCAGAGGCCTAGGAGGAATCTAGGAGTTCGATATTCACCTAGCCGCCCCGTGCTACCGAACAGATCCAAAATTGAGTATGAATTTGATCTAATCATAATACACGGACCAACTGTAGATTTTCATCATACGTATGAACCCTTTACATTTGTCTCAGTCGAGTGAAAGTCACGCATTGTAAAACTTACAGAACTCGACTCTATGTCGTTTATATCGGTGAAAATACCTAAACTGCCCTCCACGACTATCACGAGTCAGTTATATGCTCTGGCCAGAGACTTGGATAAATTCCCGCACATTAAACTTGTCATAGGATGTTAACCTCGAATTTAATCGAGACCGTAAATTCCGCTCCGCGGTTCAACTGAAAATAGCATCGATGGTAAGACGGGCCTAGCAAACTAGTGACAAGTCAAGATACCAAGATCAACCCCAAGTTAACCCTTTCGGTCTAAGGTTCACGCATACTACTACAATCAATCGATTTGATCAAGCACAATCCAAGCGTGTGATCGTTCGATTACGAGTTAGTGTCCAAATACAGATAATCCCCTGATACATCCTGTATCATTGTCACGGACTCCCACTTGCCAAGTGAACGGTTGGCGCAACCGTATTTGACCCATCGACAAACAAGTCATACTTGTCGATCCAGTCACCCTACTGAAGGCTTAGACTTGTGGACTAATTTTAATATTGCAGTATATTAGGCTTACTGGTGCCCCTCTCTGTTCCCAAAGAATCAGTAACTGAACTGCCAATATTTGGATTTTATGAATTTGTCTTATTCACCCAGACTGCAAGGTGAAATCTTTAGACTAATTAATAATTTGCCTTTTAATTTATTTATCGAATAATAAATTTGTTTTGAATACAATCATTTCATTAATAGAAGTAATCAAATTACGCCACTAAACACTACACATTTAAAAAATTACACTCGTACTCCCAGTCCTCGTACGGTATCTAGGGCATCTCCCACTTGTACTAATGCCACGCGCTATCATATATTAACCCCATTCTATCAAGGTGTACATCGAGCACTGCCTGTGGTAGTGGCTTTGTGAACGGGTCCGCTGCATTCTCTAAAGGGGTGATTTCTGTATGGCTATCGAGCCATTTTCAACACACCCACGTAGCACGTGGTATTTTCTCTCTATTTGTTTGGATTTACTGTTAGCACGTGGTTCTTTAGCTTGTGCAATTGCCCCGCTGTTGTCGCACCACAATGGCAGCGGGCGATCCACGATGCTTGGTGCCACCTGTAGTTCCTCCAGAAACTTGCGTATCCAAACACCTCCTTGCCAGCTTCTGATGTTGCGATGTACTCCGCTTCAGTGGTGGAATCTGCAGTCGTGCTTTCCTTGAAACTTTTCCAAGACGCTGTCCCACCGTTGGGCGTAAAGACAAAACCCGAAGTAGACTTTCGGTCATCCACATCCGATTGAAAGTCTGAATCTGTATATCCATCTACTTCTAATTCTCTTGGGCCATAAATCAATATCAAGTCTTTAGTCCATCTAAGGTACTTCAGAACTGTCTTTAGTGCCGCCCATTGTTCCTCACCAGGGTTAGCCTGAAACCAACTCACTACCTTCACAGCATACGCTTCCGGTCACGTGCAAAGCATCGCGCACATCAAGCTACCCACAGCTGAAAGGTAGGGGACTCCACTCATCTCTTGTCTTTGTACCTCATTCTGCGGAGACATAGCCTTTGAGAGATGAATCACATGCCTCATAGGTAGGAAACCTTTCTTAGACACGTCCATTTTAAATCTTTTAAGGACTTTATCTAAGTAAATGGCCTGGGACAAGCCTATTGACCTTTTCGTCCTATCTCTAAATAGGTGAATTCCAGGAATGTAGGTTGCTTCTCCCAGGTCTTTCATAGCGAAAGCCAAGCTTTGACCTCTGAGAGCATTCTAATGTCGTTTTTTATCAAAAGGATATCATCTACGTACAATACCAGAAACGAGACCTTACTCCCACTGGCCTTTCTGTAAACACACGGCTCATCTTCATTCTTTATGAATCCGTAGTTCTTAATTGCTTCATCAAACCGAAGATTCCAACTCCTTGAAGCCTGTTTCAGTCCATAAATGGACCGACTCAGTTTGCACACTTTTCGAGCATCTGTTTCTGACGTAAAACCTTTGGGCTGCTCCATATAGAATTCCTTCTGGAGGAATCCATTCAGGAAAGCATTCTTTACATCCATCTGCCAGATCTCATAGTCATAGTGTGCTGCTATCGCAAGCATGATTCGAATGGACTTTATAATTACGACAGGTGAGAAGGTTTCCTCATAGTCAATTCCCTCTTTCTGACTATACCCTTTCGCTACAACCCTAGCTTTGTACGTCTCCACCTGTCCATCAGATCCAATCTTTTTCTTGTAGATTATTGCCAATTGGTCTAAAACCATTACGCAGGTCGACAAGAGTCAAAACCTTGTTTGTGTGGATCGAGTCCATTTCGGCCTGCATAGCCTCAGGCCAGTTGAGGGAGTCTGTACCAACAATTGCCTGTCGTAGGTGATGGGATAGTCCCGACGCATCCCTCAATTGCAGCATCCCCATGCTCGACGTGTACCACACTGTATATCTCAGGCATTTGAGATATCCTACTGGTGCGCAATTGCGGCTGAGCCGGGTTTTCTGGAACGTCGTCTAACGATTCTGGAATGGGAGTCGATTCGTCCACTAACACTCTTAGAGTTATTTCTCATCCTTTACCGCCTTCGCCTATGAATTCTTCCTCCAAGAAAGTAGCGCGCAAAGCGACGAACACCATGTGTTCATCTGAAGCAATACCCCATTGAGTCCTCGGGGTATCTGAAGAATCTCGCCATTAATGATCTTGATTCAAGTTTGTCTGCCATCAAATGTTTCACAAAGGCGGGGCAACCACAGACCCTGATGTGATTCAGACTAGCCTTACGATTATGCCAAGCCTCGTAAGGAATCCTGTCGGCAGAGCGGGTAGGTATCATGTTAAGCATATATACCGCTATTTCTAAGGCATATCCCCACATCGAAATGGGGAGATCTGTGTAACTCATCATCGACCGAACTATGTCTAAAAGCGTCCGGTTTCTCTGTTCGGCCACGCCATTCAATTGTGGCGTCCGGTTTTCCCTAAGAAATGCATAAAACTCAAGGCTCATGTATTCGCCGCCTCAACCTGACCGAACTGCTTTAGTGAACTTGCTAGTTTGCTTCTCCACTAATGCTTTATACTCTTCGAACGTTTCAAGAGCTTCGGACTTTTGTCTTATCAAATTGACATTCCCGTAGCGGGAGAAATCATTCGTGGACGTTGAAGTAGCGGCAATTACCTTGGGCCATTACTTTAAAGTTTAAATGGTCCGCATACGTTGGTGTGGATGAAACCCAACACTTTTGTGGCCCTAGTGAAAGTCCCTGTGAAGGACGACTTGGTCATTTTCCCTAGGATGCAAGACTGACAGGTAGGAATCGGGCCTGTTCGCACTGTGCTAATCAGACCGTCCTTTTCCATCTGTTCAATCTTCGCTTCTGCAGCATGACCCAGTCGTAGGTGCCAGATGTATCGATCGTTCGACCCAATCGATGATCTGGTGATTGCATTTACAGTTTTTACGTTGTCTTTTAAGTTGAAGTAATAAACAATTTATTAACGTCGCACTTCCAACATTTTTATTTCTAAAATAAATATAGCAAATATTATCAATGAATCAAAACTCATAACCTAGTCTGCTCAAAACAGGAATTGAAATAATGTTTTTAAACCCGTTGGGTAAAACCAAAACGTCATAAAGTTGTACAATGTAATGACGTTAAGACTAAGGTCGAAATAATGTTATTAAACCCCACGTGTGTTGATCGACCTCGCCAGCTCGAAGCTTCCTTCTGGACCTTGGTTCAAAACACAAATGTGAGAACTAGCCCCTGAGGCAAGTATCCACGAAGTAGAATACATTGAACAATTAGCTTCAAAAACTAATTGTTTTCCTGAGGAGCCAGACGCCTCCAGCTTCGGACATTAACGCTTCCAATGGTCAGGACATGCTGTCCTATTCCTACAACGTTTGAGCTTGGACTCAAGTATAAAAACAAGAGGTTAAAGTTGAACAACTCACTTGAAAACTTGAATATTCTGAGTGAGAGAAGCACAAGCTTCCAAATCAACAATCATCATATTGCGAGAGCAAAAGGTATTGTTGCCTTACAAATCACAAGTTTGGATAAGTGTGATTATGAATCAAGGGATTGTAAGAAGTTGTTGAAGTAGACAGACCGTAAAAAGCTTTCTGTAGTGTTAGCAGTTTAATTAGCTGAGTATAACCTAGAGGTTATATTGCACGGGTCTAGCTAAGTAAGTTGTATAAAACAAATCTTCTAGTGGCACATTCCTTGAGAGGGAAAAGGGGAATGTAAGAGATAAAGCTTCTGGACTTTTGTTGTTCACCACAATAATACTCACACATGCTTCAGCTCATAGTTAACGCAACGACCCTCACTTTCTAATACTAATTTAGTGGCGGATTTCACAACGTAAGTCGCGGAAGACCCGTCTAATTAAAAACTTTTTCTTAAATAAAATATAATACATCAAAATATTCGTTTAAATAGTCATCACTATACACGGGACGTAGCCCCAAAATGACAAAACATCAAAATCCTAATGTCACTCCACAGGTTGCATCCATGTACAGCCCCGCCCTCAATAGTCCGTGGAACACCACCATCAGCCCGCCTTAGCCTCAACGCGTATCAGCGGCGGGCTCGGTACCTGCAATACATAAACCCTGAGCCCATGCGCAGTAGGTGAAATATGCATGTATGCAACGTGCCATCAAGCCCCTCCCATACCCTTACACACATGCAGACTCTACTCTTCCCTTTTTATCTCAGCCTATCACGTCTCAACACGTCTAGACCCTACGCCTAATCTCGCAGAATCAGCGGTTTGCACCTCTGGTGTCGCTCGTGCACCCGGGTAGACGAGTGGCTCACCCCTGTCTCCCGCTAATCCTCGACGGTTCGCACCTCAGACCTGAGTAGACGAGTGCTCACCCCTGTCTCCCGCCTCAACGGTTTGCACCTCAGGCACTGAGTAGACGAGTCGCTCACGCCCGTCTCCCGTCGTCCTCACCTATCGCCTATGATGGTTTGCACCTCAGTATCTGAGTAGATGAGTGGCTCACCCCCATCTCCCGCCTCAACGGTTTGCACCTCGGATCCTAAGTAGACGAGTCGCTCACGCCCGTCTCCCATCTCACATACATATTATCTAGGACGGTTTGCACCTCAATATCTTAGTAGATGAGTGGTCACCCCCCGTCTCCCGCCACAACGGTTTGCACCTCAGACACTGAGTAGACGAGTCGCTCACGCCCATCTCTCGCCCAACTCACCTTTCACACGATACCCTAGGACTCACCCCAACTTTACCTTAAATCGCACCCCGCTTGACGTAATAAGACATCACCGTTTTATACGGTGCTCAACCTCACACTGACGTCACATGCATGTACACTGCAAATAATGTACATATGACGTGACATGCATGTACAATATAAATAATGTACATATGACGTGCAACAATTATAAAGCACGTAAAACACATATTCGCCCAGTCATATAATTCACCAAATTCACATAAGCACATAGTCATCAAGGCATATAATCACGTAAGTGTCAGATAATTCACATAACGTTTACGTGTCATAGGTGGATTTCACCTACCTGTCGTCCAAGCTAATCGCACGTATTGCCTTGTCTTGTGAAATTCCTATTTTTCGACCCTTAGACAGAAATATCATAGTGTTAGTATCACACCTAAATTAGGTACCTAACTCGAACTAATTTATTTTGACTATATTAATTTGCTAAAAACCCTAGGTCTCGACTAGTAGCCTAACTTAGGTCATTAATGTTATAATTTGGTCGAGTATGCATGGGAATTTCATTCGCTCGATTGGTTATGCCTTGACCATGATTTCGCTGTGTCCCTTTTTCTTGAAATAGCTCGATTCCAGCTCATCTTCAAATCGCCTGATTGAAGCTTGCATGGCAGCTTGTTTCGCCATGTATTTACTTGAACAACAGCTCGCCCGATTGGTGCAATGCTCACATGAGTTTCGCCCGATTGCATGGTATTAGGGTCCTCAAATCGCCGAGTCCTCACCACTTCCCACAATCGGGCGATTCCATTCCTTCCAATCGCTCGATTTCTCATGTGCCATAACATACTTTCGGCTGATTTCATGATATCTCCAGTCGCCCGATTTGAGGCATTTATAAATAGAAATCGTCGAGGTCTTCATGGAGGGTAAATCGCTCGATTTTAGGGTCCCCAATCTGAAATTGCCGAGCTTTCCTTCACTCATTAAATCGCCTGATTGCTTGGGCTAAATGGTTTCGCCCGATCTGACATGGCTTCCAAGCGGCCGTCAAATCGTCTGATTGGCTAGCATGCCTTGCTCACTTTTGCCGAGATTTTCTTCACTTAATGAGTCGCCCATTTCATTTCATCATTTCGCTCGATTTTATTAAGGGTTAGTATACCTAATTCGCCCGAATTCAAACCCAAAAATTCATATGTAACCAAGATCATCTTCAAAAACTATGCTAACTCCCGACAATCATACACCCTAAAATACTAAGTTTCTAAAAACACGATAGCTCTCAAGAACACCCTTTGTTTCAGAATCATCAAGGTTTTCATTACACAAACACTTATGACTATAAATGAATATTTAAGAAACTAGGGTTTTCTAAGCATAGCAAGTTTCAAATTCCCTAGGATTATCATAACATCACGTGAGACATATATAAATATATTGAACATATCTTAAACACGTCAAGTATAGGGACTTCAGAATACCTTTAATTGTTAAGTCTCTAAGTTCATTGATATCTCCCTTCCCTTCTAGTCTCCTTTCGTGCTCTACTCTCTAAAGGCTTTCTATTAATGATCGTTTTTGATATACATGAGTATTCTTACATGGAAATTCGCGAGATAGGATTAAGTGATGACGTGATTTTCCCCAATCCCTAAGTAACATCTTTATCAAAGTTTATCTTCAATACTTGGGCTTAAGTTCAAAATTAGATTTAGCCCAATTCATTATAACAATTTATTTTATTATTATTAGTATTATTATTATATAATTCGAATCCCCTATATATAATATAGCTCTTATTAATAATTTCTCTTACGCCAAAATTATAGATCTTATACGATTATTTATAAGTCCCAACTAATCGATCAACTATCCTAGTAGCACATGAGCACATATCAAATCATATCACGTAGTATGAATCTAGGCACATAACATGCAGTCACATAAACACATAATTTGCACATAAGTTCACATATTAGCATGTTCATAAAATGCGGGGTATTACAGTTAAGACTGATCGATATCTTTGGCACCTTGATCGAGCACCAGTTTCATTCTTTGGCGATACTAAAACCAAATATTATTCGAAGAGGAACTTAGTGCTTATTCACACACACTATAAATACATGAACTTATACTAGCATCTATATATGACTATATGAACCATTATCTTAAAAATTACCAGTTTATAAATAATATATACACACATGTTATATAATGATATATATAAAAGTTGATATGGTTGTTAGGAATATTTTGTTGTGTTCAAATAATTATTTTATCTTAGTCTTGTAATTTATTTAAGTGAACTGGGGTTTACTTTGTGAAGCCCAATAAGCTCTTATTTGTAATGGGCTTACAAGGGCCTAAGTACAATATACCAACATGTGGTATAAGTTTGAAACCCTAACACATAGTAAAGTGTCCAGTGTGTGTGTGAGAAATACCGAGAAATAATTTTTGTGAGAGAAGCTCCAAACCCCTCTCAAGAACACGCACACACGGCCCCACGATAAGTTAAATTCTTCCCATTATTTTCGTGGTTAAAATGCTAGTAATGTGTTTTAGTTGGATATACTAGGACCAACAAGTGTTATCAGAGAAAACACGTTAGGATTTGAGCAAGTTTCTGAAATTTTTGGGTTTTATTTTTCAGTTTCGAATTTCTGCCATATCTTGAGTTTTCAAGTTGATTTTACGGATTTTGCAAGCTCAAGAGCTAATTAGGTTGTTTTCGAGTGTTTTGAAGTGATTACCCAACATTTTTCAGATGATTTAAGTGACTTTTGGGTAGAAATCGGATCTGTTTTTCGTCAGTTTACAATCCACGGGTAGATGAACAAATCGCCTGATTTGCTATAGTACCCGTTTTCACTGTAGCGATTCAAATCGGACGATTTCACTGTAGCAAATTCGCCTGATTACTGTAGCAAATTCGCCGGTTACTGTAGCAAATTCGCTCGATTTCACTGTAGCGATTTCAAATCGGACTTTTCACTGTAGCATTTTCAAATTGGATGAATTAACTGTAGCAAATTCGCTGTAGCAATTTCAAATCGGATGAATTAACTGTAGCAATTTCAAATCGGACGATTTCACTGTAGCAAATTCGCCCGATTACTGTAGCAAATCGCCCGATTTCACTGTAGCAAATTCATCCGATTACTGTAGCAAAATCGACCGATTTCTGTAGCAAATTTCACCGTAGCTAATCAACTGTAGCGGATTCAATTCCACGCACTAAATCGCACGATTTTAATAAATAGTTCACTTGTTCCTCACAGAGCAAATTGGCCGATTTCAATAAATTCATTGTAGGAATATAAATCGCTGAATCACACGATTTTGTGCTGTAGCTAGAATTTGCAAATCGCCCGATTTGAAACTCTCGGCGAATTTCAGTCCATTGACAAACAATCGCCCGATTCTGATCCTCTTTGAACAACAATTTGCTCGAATTAAATTCGGTGAATCTTCACTTAGAATTTTTAGTAAAAAAAAATCTTCATCATTCGAAAGTTTAATCGGGAAATCCAATTCTCAGTATCACCATTTGAAATTCACACTTAAACTTTCTTTATCACAAAAAAAAAAATCTGAACCCAACGGTTACAGTCTGTTTTAGGCCTTTTTCGAAAATTTTCAAAATATATTTTCCGGATCGAAATTTATCGGTGAAACGACTTTTTTGTAAAATTTTGAAAGCAAATCCACAAACGTGTCAACGATCACATATCGAACGATCTACATAGAACATTCAAGCATATTATAGAAAAAGACTTGGGATTTTCTCGATGTTTCGAAATCATCACACAGTCTTCGGTGTACACCAAAAGTTTTCAACGCTTAAATTCTGAAAACTTCGAATCAGTCGATGGCACCCTTCCACAACTCCCATAGTAAGAAAAGCGCCGAGCCACTCAAATGCTATAATTGCAGCAAACCTGGGCACACAGCTATAGACTGCTTTCTACCCAAAAAGAAGGGTGAAGAGTACTACTCTAGAAAATTACGACAGATTAAAACGGAAGCTGGAGTGGGCTTGATGGGAGAACAAGATAATTGGCTCGATGAAACATCTGAAAGCGAGCAAGAGAATGTAGGCAAAATAATCCTGGTGAAAGGAGATAAATCGGAGCCGAATGACATGGAAGCAGTCGATGGTGGTAAAAACGAGGAAGCGTCTTCAGAAAGGGAGGTAGAATCTATTGACCCCCTTTTGTATTTCGAACTCCAAGAAAAATTTACAGCTCTTCATAGCAATTTCAGGTCATTGGAAAATGAACTAGCTAAGACTATAGCCGATCTAGATATGACACGTGAAAATGTAGATAGACTAGAAACTAACTTAGCTAATTCCGAAGCCAATTTAGCTGAATCAGCGTCAAAAGTCATTGACTTAAATAACAGAGTCTCAAACTACGAGCAAACAAGCAAATGTGTAGACCACGAGAGGACAATAAACGACTTGCAAGCTCGGTTTGATAACAATTATCAATGTATGCTCAGACAGCTTCGAGAGATGAGTAATCTTGATTGCTTACTAGAAGTAGCGCAATCAAAGATTGACAGTCGCGACGTTGAAATAGTAAAGCTGAAAACACAGGTTAGCGAGATGGAGGCTTAATTAACAACTTGCGACGATGAGCGAATCAATAAGACATGCGAGTTCGATCTCCTGAATAAATAACGTATAAAATTGTATGCTAGGATTAAAAAGCTAGAGGACCTCCTAACAAAAAGAGGACAAACAGATCGAATGATCTTCTTGAACCAGCCTAAGGACACAGAATTCTACGATCCACGTGCAGGTCTAGGCTTTGTTCCAAACCCTACTCTAGCTGTGAAGAAATCCCTAAAACCATATGATCCGTATGATATTAGCTATTTAGGGATTAACATGCCTAAATTAATGGCCTTCACATCACAAATTGATGCCATAGAGGAGACTAAAGGAGATAGGAAGACAGGAGTTGAAATACCACTCGACTATGAAACATTGAATAATAGCTACAAGACAAGGGAAATACCTTTGTCTGATGACTATTTAGATGCTCTTAATCCCCCTTCAACACCAATCACTGTCGACAACACGTCCCGTGACTTAGCACAATCCAGCGTCTCTAGTGCATATATCCCAGCAGTTATTAAGGAAATCTATGACTTGCGCTCGACCCTAGAGTCCGGAAATATTGTTTTTCAGGTAGAAAATGACGTGCTATTGACAATAATTTCCTCACTCGAAAAACAAATCAATAACATTATAGCTTCACCCTCTCCACAAATGTCTCTAGCTGAGTCTAAAATAGAAACTCTAACCAAGCCTAGGACATGAAGGAAGCAGAATGCATCGAGAAAATCAATGCTTACCAACTTATCCTCGCATGCACCTACAGGTAAAATTTTAAATAGAATGAAAGGAAAGGAGATAGCCACAGGAGACGACCTGTTATTTGAAAATTGTACTCCTTTTTTTAAAAAGAAGGAGGCAATTAAATTTAGATCATCAAGTTCAAATTCGCATAGTAGGCATCAATCACAAGCTAAATCTAACATTGCCACATCTCCATCCATGATTTCATTTTCTGAACCTGTACGAACATCTATGCTCTCTCATTTCCACTATTCTTATTATGATGCACTTCCCTTAAATTCTCGTTTTAGATTAGCGAATGCACGTACAACCAAGAACGACGAACGCTTCTTTGCTAAGTTAGGCTCACAAACTCAAAAGTCGAAGATTCAAACGAACAGAAAGACAAAGCCTGCACATTCGTCTCCAAAGTCCAGTTCTAAGCTTGACAAACGAGAATATCACAAAAGCATCCAGTGAAAGCACCCTAAGACTGAAGCTAAAGCTAAAGTTTTGGGAATTAAGAAAATCTGGATTACAAAACAAGAACTTAGGGCAAGCACTAGCCTTTGTTGTCCCTTAGGAATTAGAAAGATTTGGGTTCGTAAATCAACAATTAACGCTATAGATAAACCTAAAGTTGACTTAGGACATAAATCTATAAAAGACGCATGCATAAACTCTAGATCTAATACGAAAGGACCCATTCTTATATGGGTACCAAAATCTGCTTGAGATGTTTCGCAGTTTCCAGCATGGGTAGGTACTTAGAGAGCTGCTCCACACCCATGACTGGTTTCCGAGGAGAGCGGCCACAGGATCCCTCACGTATGGTACCTGAAGTAGCCCCACATATGTGAGCAAGGGATGGGATGTGGACAACTTTGGATGGTCGTTCAATAAACAGTCTGTGCATGAGACTACTGAACAATCTCCTCAAGAACATCATCCTGACTATGCCTGTGATCGGTACGTACAGTCAGAGGCTATATTTTTCGGTGTTTCAGCGAGTGACTCTGATGACAGTGATTGGGAGAGAAAAACTTTGTAAGAAATGTTGACTGACCTGCGACCGGCAATGAAGAGGAAAAATATGTGTTATAAGAGTGGCACTTTTGGTAGTGATCGGGTGGCATATCCAGTTATTGTCTTGCAATTGGAAATGGGAGAAGTTAGTGGTGTACCTAGGTGTGATAACACGTCATGTTATGATGAGCTTGGGAGGAGCCGATTATTCGAAGCAAACAGCTTTGTATTGAGCATGCCAGGATGTTGTGAGCGGCATGCGGTTTGAAGGAAATGGATCCAGAACCCCTCGAAATGTTTATCAACGTTTCAGTTCAGATGTAGTGGTCAAAGACAGCAATGCGCAGGCTACTGTGAATGCAATTCTGCACCCACTATCCATCGAGCAGAATGAATCTACTGTTCTTAGAAGTCAAATGAAAGGAAATGGTTTGGATGTTCAAGGCCTTGATGGCCGATCCTCGGATCAGAAGGCATGCTGTAATGATGATCTTCGACAGGCAGATCAGCTGATGACTGAGCGGCGTATGTTGAATGAACGGTTGAGTGACGATAGTCGCTGCAGAGGGACCCACATAAGTTTGAGGTCGTTTCTGATGTCTCTGATGAAAATAACGAAAATATAATAACGAGTCATCCACATGTGCAGTTGCAGAGACAAGCATACTAGAGGTTGCTACAAGTTTTGCTGACGGTACGGAAATTCCGAATAAAGGGAAAGTTGGAGTTCAATCTGGTCAAGACGTGTCTTTTGAAGAAATCGGTCCAGGAGCTGCTGACATATTGAACGAGGTCGCCGGTGTGTGGAGTATGGTTGATTATCATGCTGAGCAGGTTTTTGTATAAAAAAACAGATGGAATCATCTCATTGAAGTTAATGAGAGGCTGTCGAACATAGAAGCACCTGATTATCAAGAGGAATGGTTTGATCAGAAAATTAAGCCCGTGGAGAAACTTCTGTAGTGTGTTGGAAATCAGATCAACGTTATGGATGAAACGATGAAGAAGTCAGCCAATCTCAGTCTGGTATGTACGGGATTTTCTACTGAAATGCTACATGATTCATTCTAAGTCTTTTTGTTCATGACATTAGTTTTATGTTTATTATTGATTTGTTTGTTTGTTTACTCTTCTGTATATATCAATTGTAATGAATGCAGAGAAGGATTCGATCGAAAACGTTCAGGCTGCAAAGAGACGGAGATTAGATAAGTTTGTTTGCATGTTCTTCCAAACAGTCAGCGAGTGACAAGAATCATGCAATCGGCGAACATGTTTTGTACAAGCTGCGAATGTGGCCGGCTGCAGAGGGATTCATAAGCGAGATGAGGCCAGAGTATTTTCGAAGGGGTCTGTTGGGTGTGAGTCTTAAATCTGATTTTTTCACTGAGCTCATGAAACCAGGGACGTGGCTGCGTGAAGTTGTGAGTTTTTATTCATCTATGTTGATGTTGAAATTTAATTTCTATGGAAATGTATTGTTGTTTCTTTAAAATATTGTTAGAGTTTTTCTTAAATAAATATTGCATCATAATGATGAACGCCTGCGCGCTTTCATTGAAATGCAAAGCCTGTATTTCCACGCAATGAAGGAAACTGCATTGATGAGTACGGCATTCAGTCAATTTGTGACAAAGTTACTAACGAAAGACAGGGTGGCCGATTTGAGTGATGTGATGCCATTTATTATGGGACAATTTGCTGCTTGGCCGTCGTGTAGCTAGAAGAATGCTAGAGTTATTGTCATCCCGCTCAATGTGAATGACCAGCATTGGGTTCTTTGTGCTGCTGTGCCTGAATAGAACACGTTTGCCATTATTCATTCGAACATTGGCTATGACCGTGATATGCATGCGTATCATATGTTCATCGTTGGAAAATGCTGTTGATGTGATTACGCTGGCCTTGAAGGTCATCGGGGTGCCGAATTCTGAGTTCAGGTTTAAAGTTGGCAGGGACAACAGAACTCTTAGTAGGGAAATGGGTAGTGTTGTCAATAATTCATCTACTAATAGAACTTTCTATCTTAATATGGCTGAACGTGTATTTGTTTGCTTTATGGGAGACTGTGGTGTTCATGTAGTCAGGAATGCATTTTCCACGAGTTCCAGATAAAGGAGTTTCGCCAGTATCTTATAGCCTCTGTTTGCTATAGATACTGGCATTGACCTCCTTGGAATGAACATCTGTCGTTCTTTGATGCGCGTCAGTAGTGTTTTTGTCGTAGTTGTTCAAATGGTTGTGGCCCGTTAATTGGAACTGTTTTATCATAAATGTTGAGCTGGACCTGTGGTCGACTTGCCATGACTTGGATAGTTTTTAATAAATGCTGAAAGTCTAGTGATTTTCTGTGTTTATTCTGTACGTATCTGTTTTAGATCTATTTTTTGGGACTCCCTGTGGATTCAGCGACATGAAAAAATCGCAGTAGCCACTCTTGCAAATACAAAATAATTTACCTTCTCTTTTTTTTTGTCGGTCTGACGATCTTAATATCAGATTCCCTGCGGCATTTGCTTTTGTGTTCTTTGTATCGTAAGTCACTTCTTTCGTTATTTGTTAGTGAAGAACTCATTCTATGATTTGGTGGTATGAACACGTACAAGATGCACAGTTTCGTGTAGTGTCTCTTCATATAAGGTTTCTTAAATGGAGTATTATCAACTCTTTGTTTTTGTTTTTAAGTTAGCAGCCTAAAAGTTGATCATGTGAACAGACGTCCCTTTTAATGAATTCTTATACCAGTCTCTACCACACTATTCTTTTGATTTACAAAAAAACTTAGTCCACGTGTTATGGACGTAATACAATCAAATAAAATATTGAGTGTCGGTTGATCTTATTTTGCAAAATTTTTGTCAATTACTTTCTGCAGAAATACGAATAAGCAACGCTTACAAAAACAAATACATTTTGGCTTACAACATTTAATTTTCATAGGGAGTGCCCGGCATATTTCGGGAGAAAGCAATAACAAATGGTGAGGAAAAGCAACGAAAATGTCGCCTCTATCATTATTTTCATATGATAGCTATTTCGTGATTTGTAGCCACAACTTAGCCGTAGTCAATTG
Organism: Craterostigma plantagineum; assembly: GCA_027422505.1. Classification (NCBI taxonomy): domain Eukaryota; kingdom Viridiplantae; phylum Streptophyta; class Magnoliopsida; order Lamiales; family Linderniaceae; genus Craterostigma; species Craterostigma plantagineum. The sequence goes on along the minus strand of JAPQWV010000371.1, from coordinate 180,664 downwards.
CCCACAAATTCGTGCAATTATAGCTACCAACAAAATGCATACAAGTTCATCAACTAAAATTGAGGAAACCTAGCTCCAGTAGCATAGATTTCATTTAAATTCTTGCGAAATGGGTTAGCTATTGTCTTAGATTTAGGGAATTGATTGTTGTAAATATTTTGCGAAATTAGGTCTGGTAAATATCCTGAACTTGTTTCGCCGACTGCATGATTACATTTATGCACATTATTGGGGTTCAACCTCACGCCGCAGCAGAGCAAAGACAAACTCAATTCTTCGAAGATCATATCGTCTGCAATCTCTGAGTCTGGTGCAAAATCGAAGCAAGATGGAAAATTCATTGGTAAGACCTTCGAAACCAACGAGAGTGATAGCTGTAGAGAACAAGATGTTCTCTACAATTCTGATAAAAACGTTGATGAGAAAGACGAAGTCCAATGCAAAAACCCTGAAAAGAAGCCAATGGTCGACGAAGCCATTAACCTGGAAGGACCGAATGAAGACATTAGCAACAGGAATTTGTACATCTAATTCCAGAAGAAGGTACATTTTTTCCGCAACTATCCTATGAAATTAGAATGTAAGTGTATAATATGTTTTCGAGTTCGGCAGGTTGATATCTTAATGCAAGAGAAGTTTGCCATCCTCCAAAAACTGCAGTTCATGCATGAACAGATTGCTACAGTAATCTTTATCCATTTTCTTTCCTCTGGCTTCAAATGATGTTTGTTGACCAGTTTGAGAAAATGTGGGAGATGTTTACTGCTCCCCAACAAGTGATAGCCGATGGACCATCTACTCATGGAAAAAAAGCAATTTCTCATCGCTCCACACTCTGCTGGAGATAATGTGAATGACAATGCTTCTCCCAGTGCGGGAAGAACGTACAAGAGAAAGCGGGGATTGAATTAGTGTGGGATTAGGGCCGATGCTTTAGTCTGTTGATGCGAACATTGCTTTTAGTTGTGTTACTCTATATCTATTTAGGAAATTTGGACACTATTTTTTTTATGTCACGTGGGTCGTGTTATGAACTGCATCGCTGTATTAGTTTGGCATATCATATTTCCAAATTCTGTTGTATAATTGTCTAATGAAGTGCATAAGATATTTATGGTTTGTTAAGGAAATAAAACTTAGGCGAGTTATTAAACTGTATGATAGGATAAGTACTATTAAAAAAATGAATGATATTGCTCAACTTAGTGTGTAAACAATTAAAACACTTGTATAAGAATACGATGCTAACCTTCAAAAATATTGACCTTTGTTTTTGAAGTGTAAAATATGCCTAAGAAGGGGGGGGGGGGGGGAATTAGGCTTAAAAATTTTTTGGCTTTTTCTCCTTTGAAAACTACTTTTCTTTAAGAAGATATTTTAGAGCACGTTATTCCCTAGAGAACAGTAAGATTGTCTATGTTATCTCCCTAACCCTGTTTACAGAATATCACGTTAATCTCAGAAATCCTTTAAACGATATCACCTAGTTATTTACCAACGTTCCGGGTTTGTCTCACAGAAAAAAGTAAATAGCAGAAAGTAAAGTGAGACGGGATTTCTATACAGGTTATATCCCCAACTGGGATTTAATCCTGTCCTTGGGGTGTGATCTCCCCAAGAGTTCCAATCAATCACTAGGTATTACCGGTTACACTATTATTGACCCGTTCACAACCGAAGCACTATGGATACTAGACATCGTTCTTGGCTGACGCACGCCAAGTTTCGATCCACGTCGTTTACCCAGGAAACCTATTCCCCGACTGGATGCAGCTTGCTACCGAAGGGCCACCGAATCCACAAAATTCGTCCCTCCACGTGCGTAAGACTCCACTCGTGCTCCTTTGTGCGCTCAACGTGCCCGCAGACACAACACGTCCGAAGACTAGGATTTAGGATATGGTGATACTAAAGATCGCTCAAATGGTACAGATTTAGCAAATGAAAGCTCAACACAAACTACGAATGAATCGCAAATTTCGCTCAAGAACTTTTACGGATTCGCTAGCTCGTGTGTTCATTTTGTACCCTTCAATCGCGAAGTGTTTCCTTCTATATAGACCCAATAATCACTTCTACACTTCACAAGGAAAGTTAAGCACATAATATGCAAGATAAAGCTTAATAATCACGTGCATTAACTCAAACAATCATGCCAAGAATAAACAATTAAGCTCAACGGTCATGCATGATCACTTACCATAAATACCACAGATTAACATTCATTCCACAGTAATCTCATCTATTCGTCAGCATATTCCATATATATTCCACTCAGCATATTTTCAACGGTAAGCTCAATCAACTGATTTCTTTTCCAAAATATGATACCCAATTCGCACAGAGAAAAATTTGATCTACTGAGTATAATGCATAGCATACTTTCCATGTATGGTGATCTCATCCGATTTCAGAACATTTCATAAATAGACTCAATCAGCATCTTACCACATATAAGCCCAATCAATTAATCACTTTCCATAATATAAGTCCTAAGTCGCATAAGGAAAGATAGATCATGATTCACTGATTTGAGAGTCAAACAAGATATCACTCCGACGGATATATATCATTGATATTCTTTCCTAAAATAAATCAATCACATGTAAGCATTCAATCAGAATATTTTTTCCATATATAGCATAGTCATTTATATCCGGGTGATCACATCGATATTCTTGCCTAAAATAATCCAATCTCGTGTACAGCTCATATATCACTTAATACAATTTATATTCCATATATAGCTCAATCATATCAGCGTGATCTCAGATGATATTCTTTCCCTATATAACTCAATCATGCGTACAATCCACATACCACTTATCGGAACATATTTTCCATATATAGCACACAGTGATATTCCATCCAAACGGGAACGTTCAAAACCAGGTGATCACATAAATATTCCAGTTAAGCACAAGATCACACATATTCGATTTTCTTATCAGTTTATTCACATTTAAGCGCTTAATCGAACATTTTCACATACTTAAACATCACACAACATGCATATCGAGTTTTGTAATCTGTACCCCCCAATTTACATAATTACTTGGAATAATCAAAACTCTCATAGTCATTTGGACCAAAAAGGTCTACAATCTCCCCATTTTTGATGATGACAAGTAATTGATGCCTATCTTAAGCATATGAGTCACTCGATATGAAGCCATTTACGCACGTAGCATGTTTAAGTATCACAGCATGCGACATATGATCAGAGCAAATAATTTTATCAGATTTCGAAGCATGCTCCCCCTGTCTAATTGCTAGTATTCCCATGTAAAGCACAACAGCAAAAACATATAGCAATTACCAGGTCATATCATACGAAATGTCACAAGTCACCGTGGAATATCACAAATTTTCAGATCATATCATATGGAATGTCGGAAGTTACCATGGAATGTCGCAAATTATCACACCATATCAGTTTGCTCCCCGTGCCTATGTGCGGAATTCCTCAATCCTTAACAAATCACAAACTCAAGCACAGAGGATTAAGACATAAGCATATAAAAGCAAGCCAATAGTATTAATCACATTCCAAGATGTCTAAGAGTAAGTGAACGACCCGACACCAAACCAAAACACCCAAAACATGGCATTAATTTCCCAAAATTCACCCCCTTCAGCATCAAAAAGGAGGGATCCATAACACCACTACCTTACCAAAAACGTGCAACTTACCACAGCCTACTAGCCCAAAATCCAGCAAACTAAAAGAACTTAGTATTAAGCACAGACGGGAACTAGGCATACTAGGGCTAGGAAATCACGGGGGATCGAATTTCTAATGGCTGGAATAACTATCAGATGAGGCAGATGAGGATTCAGTGATATTTAGATCCGTGGAGATCTCCTTCATAAACTTTTTAACCCTTTTAAAGTGCTGTGAGATCTCATCGAACTTCTTCCTGTTATCATCCTTGATGCCTTTGATACTCCGTCTCAAATCAGCTATGGTTCCCTGCTCGTTGTCGCTCTCTTGCTTTCGGAGAGATTGGGGATTTGATTAGAGCAGCCTTTTTCTTCTTGTCGGAGACACATCCAGCGCCTTTGGTTTTCGTCACGATTGAGATCGAAGAATTGAGGAGCGAAATAACGAAGTGAAAGACTTAGGGTTTGAATGGATTCAAGAAAGAAGAGAGTGGGTGGTTACATAAAGGTCGAAAGCTTATTGGATGAGAATGGAAAGAAACTATGGAGGGATGTAATATCAACTAGGCGTGAGGCAGATAAGGAAAAGATTTCAAAGTTTGAAATTTCAAAGATCATGGCTAGATAAGGAAACTGCCCATTAGATGGAATTAAGAGAAGATCGGGGATATCTCGTGGGAATTAAGGAAGGAAATAAGTAAAGATCAGAGTTCAAAGGAAATATTGGCTGTAAATAGATTTTGACATAAATGTCGAAGAAAAGTCTAAAAATAATCTCTTCATGAATGGAAAGGATTTGAAAAGATAATGAAGATATTCTTAATAGAATCAAGGAATAAAATCGTAGAGATCCTAAAGGATAAGATCAAGGAAGTACTAAAGCCTAACATATCTAGTTACCTTTCCTATTTGAGCTCAATAATTCCTAATCGGTCACGGATATCACAGAATCTACTCTCAATAAGGGGTTTCGTGAAGATATCAGCCAATTGATCATTAGTTCCCACGAAGTTCACGCTGGTATTCCCTTTCTGAACATGATCTCGAATAAAATGATGTTTTACTTCTATATTCTTAGTTCGAGAGTGGTGTACGGGATTCTTAGTGATACTAATGGCACTAGTACTATCACAAAAAATGGGAATTTGGTCGTACCTTAAACCGTAATCACTCAAGGTCTGTTTCATCCAAAGGATTTGCTGAGAACAACTTCCTAAGGCCATATATTCAGCTTCGGTTGTGGATAGGGCCACGGCATTTTGTTTCCGACTGGACCAAGTTACAAGGGAATTCCCTAGTATTTGGCAAGTACCATTAGTGCTTTTCCTATCTTCCCTAGAACCGGCGTAATCCGCATCCGAGTATCCCATTAATGGGAATTCCTTGGAATTTGGATACCACATACCATGATTGATTGTTCCCTTCAAATTTCTAAGTATCCGCTTGACTGCTGTCAAGTGAGATTCCCTAGGACTCGATTGATATCTAGAGCATAGACCAGTAGCAAACATAATATCAGGTCTGCTTGCCGTAAGGTATAGCAAACTTCCGATCATACCTCTATACTTAGTTTGGTCAAAAGGCGTACCTTGTTCATCACTGTCAATTTTAGCGGTCTGGTGCATAGGAGTGGGAAGTACCTTGGAATCAGCCATTCCGAATTTTTCAAGTAGTTCCTTCGTGTACTTCGTTTGAGATATGAATGTTCCCGTATCCAATTGCTTGATTTGCAATCCAAGGAAGTACGTGAGTTCTCCCATTAGGCTCATCTCAAATTCCTGTTGCATAGACTTAGAAAAATTCTCGCAAAGAGTGATATCAGTGCTTCCAAATATGATATCATCAACGTATATCTGCACAAGTAGTATGTGATTCCCTTCGCACTTTATAAAGAGAGTGTTATCTATTGTTCCTGTTATAAATCCCATGTCTAGTAAAAACCTACCCAATCTTTCATACCATGCCCTAGGGGCCTGCTTCAAACCATGTAAAGCTTTGTTTAATTTAAAAACGTGATTTGAAAATTCCTCTTTTTCAAAACCGGGAGGTTGCTCGACAAAAACTTCCTCATTTATAAAACCATTTAAAAATGCACTTTTTACGTCCATTTGGAAAAGCTTAAATCTTTTAAAAGATGCATATGCAAGTAAAATACGTATTGACTCAAGCCTAGATACGGGTGCAAAGGTTTCTTGAAAATCTATACCTTCTTCTTGGGAATAACCTTTGGCGACTAACCTTGCCTTATTTCGTGTTACATTACCGTTCTCATCCAGTTTGTTGCGAAACACCCACTTCGTGCCTATTATGGACTTATCGTTCGGTCTTTCCACAAGAGTCCACACCTGGCTCTTTTCGAATTGTGCCAGCTCTTCTTCCATGGCAATCACCCACGATTCATCGTCAAGTGCTTCATTCACTGTCTTAGGTTCCATGGTTGACAACAGCATGTCATGTGATTCCTCAGCAGTATCGTTTCGTGCAGTTGCTCTCGTTTTGATCCCTGAAGTGATATTCCCTATGACATGTTCAGTGGGATGGCTGGAAGCATGTTTGAATTTTCTGCGTTGTTGCTCGTCTGAAGCTTCAGGTTCCTCTGACATATCATCTAGTTCCAATGGAATTGCGTTCACTTCTTTGTCAGTAACCTGTATATCTGCAGGAGACACAACTATACCTTCCTCAGTAGCATATGCGTTAGGAAACTCATCAAATGTAACATGCACAGATTCTTGAACAGTCTTCTTCCTTTTATTAAACACTCTAAAAGCTTTGGAATGAAGGCTGTAACCTAGGAATATCCCTTCATCTACCTTGGAATCGAATATCCCTCTTTTATCCCTATCATTTAAAATGAAACATTTGCAACCAAATACATGGAAATATCCTTTGTTAGGGGTTTTGTCGTTCCAAAGTTCATAGGGAGTTCTCTTAATAATTGGTCTAAAGAAAATCCTATTCGAGACATAACATGCCGTACTGACAGCTTCGGCCCAAAAATGTTTTGGAGTATTATATTCGCTCAACATAGTCCTAGCCATTTCTTGTAATACTCTATTTTTCCTCTCGATCACTCCGTTCTGTTGAGGCGTAATAGGGGCTGAAAAATTATGACTATAACCATTTTCATCACAAAAAGATGCAAAGGATTTGCTATCAAATTCTAGACCGTTATCACTCCTAATCTTACGGACTTTCATTTCTTTCTCATTTTCAAGCTTCTTAATCAGTGGCGCAAGATTATCTAAAGCCTCACTTTTGTGCGCAAGAAATAAGACCCATGTGTACCTAGTATAGTCGTCTACGATCACAAAGGCATATCGTTTACCTTTCAATGACATACCCTGTACCGGACCAAAAAGGTCAAGATGCAGCAGTTCGAGTGGTCTGGACGTAGAGATCACATTCTTAGGCTTAAAGGACGTCTTGGTCTGTTTCCCCATTTGGCACGCTTTACAGATTCTGTCCTTGGTGGCTTTCATATCTGGAATACCTCTCACCAACTCATTGTATGATATGTGAGACATTAGTTCCATGTTAGCATGTCCCAGACGTCTATGCCATAACCATGTGATATCTGGCGTAACTGCTAGACACTTGACGTTTTGGTTAGCAATATCACCAAGAGTGATGCAGTAAATATTACCATGCCTAGATGCACTAAACATCTCATCATTCTTTTTAACAATGCATTTATCTTCGGCGAAAACTACGGTATGTCCATCATCACATAATTGGCTAATACTTATTAAATTATGTTCTAAGTTCCTAACGAACCATACGTTATCTATGGTGATATTTAAATTGTTACCGATAGTACCAACTCCCACGATTTTGGCTTTTGAGTCGTTGGCATACGAAATGTATCCTCCATCTACCGCCTTCAACGACACAAAATTGCCTATATCACCTGTCATGTGGCGGGAGCACCCGCTGTCAAGATACCACCTACTCGTCTTACTGGAATTCTTCATTCGTACCTGTAGAAATAAGCACTTTTCTGAGGTACCCAATTTCTGTTGGGTCCTAACATGTTAGCGGGGAAATAACTTCTGTTAACATATGAGATATCATTGTGCGTAGACGGTGATCTCCTGCTATAATCAGATACAACATTAGCATTTACAGGTGACTTCTTAGGTCTCCAGACATACTTAGCTTTATCAGCTTTCTTTAAGGGACAATTGTATGCATAATGACCATTTCTACCACAACAGAAACACTTAAGCTTAGACACAAAATGTTTAGCATGCTTTCCTTCAGTGGAATAACCTATCCCTGACCTAACAATGTTCCTAGGCGTACTTAATAGCAAATCTAGGTTCTGTTTACCCTCAAGTAGTCTAATAACTGTCTGTTTTTCTCTATCTAAGGAGTTTCTGAGTATTACAATCTCTCTGGATAAGTCACTGTTTTTCTTTTCTGTTTTCTCACAGTCACAGGGAATTCCCTCTTTCTTAGCAGTAACTAACTCTTCTTTCAAACGTGAGATCTCTAGAACAGCCTCATGTTTTTCCTTAGCTAGTTCATCTCGGTACCTTATCAATTCCTTATTCAATGAATCTAGTGACTTAATCTTTCTCTCTATTTTTTGAAGTAACCTACACAGATCTTTCTTACTTTCTTCTATATCAGAAACAGATGAGACACTTTCATAACCATATAAATTGTTTAGGATATGAATTTTCTCAATGGAGGAAGAACGAGATACCTGATCCTCGTCAGCCATGTAAGCGTGATCCCCGTCCTCACTTTGTTCCAGCTCAGAGTCATTTGATTCCGTCACCATAGCCTTCTGCTTCCTTGGTTTCTCATTGCTAGTTGCGGGGCATTCATGTGCATAGTGGCCTGGTTTGTTGCATCAGAAACACTTCTGAACTTTCTTCCCAGATGTGGATATTCCCTTGCTCTTGTTCTGGAATTTGTTGAAGTTCCCTTTGAATTTCTTTTTCTGCTGGAACCTTTCAATTCTTTTTGTAAGCATGGCCAAATCGTTCATCAGGTCCTTTTCCTTCGTCGTCAGAATCAGATTCTTCTTGGTTGGATTTGAATGCAATGGACTTCTGATTTTTATTGTGAGACTTCTCATTCATTGATGTTTGAATCATCCCATAGGATATAAGAGATCCAATCAGCTCGGAGATGCTAAGTGCTTCTAGATCCTTTGCTTCGTAGATGGCAGTAACCTTGGCATTCCATTCTCGTGGCAGTGATCTCAGTATCTTTCTTACTTGTTCACTGTCGGGAACTTTCTTGCCGAGAGAGAACATTTGGTTGATGATTCCCATGAATCTGGCGTACATCTGGCTTATATTTTCGTCAGATTTCATTGAGAATAATTCATACTGGTGAGTGAGTAGAGCCAGTCTTTCTTGCACGACTCGTTGGGTTCCTTCATGAGTGACTTGGAGCATATCCCGCATGGCCTTCGCTGATGAGCAGGAACTCACCCGAATGTATTCTTCCCGTGTGAGTGCGCATGCGAGCATGTTTTTCGCCTTTGCGTTTCGCGTGATTCCCCTTTTGTCATCAGCAGTGTAATCTTTAGTATCCTTTGGAGTTCCATCGGATTTCGCAGCTGTGTACGGTCCGTTGATGATTGCCTCCCAAAGCTCGTAGTCGACAGCGATCAAAAATTCGATCATACGATTCTTCCATACCGCATAGTTCGTACCGTCGAAGAGAGGAGGCCTGGAGTGGGATTGACCCTCTGCAAAAATATCACTCGAAAAAGCCATTAGATCTTAACTCAGGCGTGTTAGGCCTTTCGTTGAGTAACCTCGCTCTGATACCAAATGAAGTGTAAAATATGCCTAAGAGGGGGGGGGGGTGACTTAGGCTTAAACTTTTTTTGGTTTTTTCTCCTTTGAAAACTACTTTTCTTTAAGAAGATATTTTAGAGCACGTTATTCCCTAGAGAACAGTAAGATTGTCTATGTTATCTCCCTAACCCTGTTTACAGAATATCACGTTAATCTCAGAAATCCTTTAAATGATAACACCTAGTTATTTTCCAACGTTCCGGGTTTGTCTCACAGAAAGTAAATAGCAGAAAGTAAAGTGAGACGGGATTTTTATAAAGGTTATATCCCCAACTGGGGTTTAATCCTGTCCTTGGGGTGTGATCTCCCCACGAGTTCCAATCAATCACTAGGTATTACCGGTTACACTATGATTGACCCGTTCACAACCGAAGCACTATGGATACTAGACCTCGTTCTAGGCTGACGCACGCCAAGTTTCGATCCACGTCGTTTACCCAGGAAACCTCTTCCCCGACTGGATGCAGCTTGCTATCGAAGGGCCACCGAATCCACAAAATTCGTCCCTCCACGTGCGTAAGACTCCAGTCGTGCTCCTTTGTGCGCTCAACCTGCCCGCAGACACAACACGTCCGAAGACTAGGATTTAGGATATGGTGATACTAAAGATCGCTCAAAGGGTACAGATTTCGCAAATGAAAGCTCAACACAAACTACGAATGAATCACAAATTTCGCTCAAGAACTCTTACGGATTCGCCAGCTCTTGTGTTGGTTTGTACCCTTCAATCGCGAAGTGTTTCCTTCTATATAGACCCAATAATCGCTTCTACACTTCACAAGGAAAGTTAAGCACTGAACATGCAAGATAAAGCTTAATGATCACGTGCATTAACTCAAACAATCATGCCAAGAATAAACCAATTAAGCTCAACGGTCATGCATGATCACTTACCATAAATACCACAGATTAACATTCATTCCACAGTAATCTCATCTATTCGTCAGCATATTCCATATATATTCCACTCAGCATATTTTCAACGGTAAGCTCAATCAACTGATTTCTTTTCCACAATATGATACCCAATTCGCACAGAGAAAGATTTGATCTACTGAGTATAATGCAAAACATACTTTCCATGTATGGTGATCTCATCCGATTTCAGCACATTTCATAAATAGACTCAATCAGCATCTTACCACATATAAGCCCAATCAATTAATCACTTTCCATAATATAAGTCCTAAGTCGCATAAGGAAAGATAGATCATGATTCACTGATTTAAGAGTCAAACAAGATATCACTCCAACGGATATATATCATTGATATTCTTTCCTAAAATAAATCAATCACATGTAAGCATTCAATCAGAATATTTTTTCCATATATAGCATAGTCATTTATATCCGGGTGATCACATCGATATTCTTGCCTAAAATAACCCAATCTCGTGTACAGCTCATATATCACTTAATACAATATATATTCCATATATAGCTCAATCATATCAGCGTGATCTCAGACGATATTCTTTCCCTATATAACTCAATCATGCGTACAATCCACATACCACTTATCGGAACATATTTTCCATATATAGCACACAGTGATATTCCATCCAAACGAGAACGTTCAAAACCAGGTGATCACATAAATATTCCAGTTAAGCACAAGATCACAGATATTCGATTTTCTTATCAGTTTATTCACATTTAAGCACTTAATCGAACATTTTCACATACATAAACATCACACAACATGCATATCGAGTTTTCTAATTTGTACCCCCAATTTACATAATTACTTGGAATAATCAAAACTCTCAGTCATTTGGACCAAAAAGGTCTACAGTTTTATGCAAAATATTGGCTATTGTTTTATATATGCATTTGATAGATGATGACGGGAAAAAGTTATGTAGGCCACTGAAGAGTCTTGCGCGCATGAAAAATAGTCATCAATATTTATGTAAGACCGCATGAAAGGTTTGTGTATTTAATGAATTTTATGGTGGTACCGAATGATTGTATTGATATTTACTTATCAACATTAATGAAAAAAATATGTAATGGTAATGCGAACAAACCATTGATTGTATCTCTTCTTAGCTGTCTGCCACAAGTAAATACGTCTAACTGCTAACAAAAACAATATTGTGGATAAGTTATTGTGCGGGGACAGTATCGCCTGTTGGATGACAATTGATTGCTATGGCGAACTTTCTACGACCAGTCTTGCAAGAGCACTTTCACAGTCTTGAGTATTATGATGAATCACATGGTGGACAGAATGATGATAAGATTAATTCTTGCACAAGATATGAAGAAATGGTATTCGAAGTACCGCAAGAGAGTTGCAATGCCCTTATTGGTCATCTGGAACAAACCATGAGTGTTTTGACACGTTGCTTTTCTGGCATCGACGCAAAGTTATCAAATATTAATGATACGATTGGTAAATTTCTTTTCTTAACTAAATTATCGCGGTTGAAAAATAGAAAGCAGTCGTGTGAATCAAAGAGCTCATGCATGCTTATTTTTACTTAGTAATTAGCAATTAGTTCATTAACCGAAGATGGTTTGCTTAAACTGTAATTTTTATTGTTTGTTGTTTAATATTTTTTGTTTTAATATGTTCTGGAAATGTTTCATCAACAAATGTCCGAGCAGACATCTCCAACGGCAAGTATGCACGAAAACGGCGATTAGAAATTCTAAAAAATAAGCGCCGTTTACGTGTGCAGCACAATGCATTAAAATTTGACGATAAAGGTTGGTATTATAAATTCTGAATAACTGGATGCCCCTTTAACTCCGATGTTTTTAGAGTTTGGTGCCAGATACTGAATTTTTCACAAACAGACTGCAATCGTCTCAGGAACGATAACTTATCGGTGAATAGCAACAAAGTTTTCCTCTCACGGGGTATGGTCTCTGTTCGTTAATGACTTATCTATATTAGTATATCCCGGATTTTATTTTATCAACTGAGGCTTGAAGTGTCGTTGCAGGGTATAAGAATAAGGAACGTGTTAGGTAAGTTTTTCCGCTAGACTATCATACAGAAGAATCGGTTCACTGTTGTTTCTGTGACGCAGTAGTATGGAAGCAGAATCAACCAATAAGAGTGTACAGACGCGTAATTATGTCTTTTCTATTTGCTCCAATCAGGGCAGAGTCAAATTGCCACCGTTGAGGCATGCACCGCAATTTTCTGAACATTCGTTCCGACAAAACATCAGAGTTTATAATCAATCATCGCTTTTACATCAATGGGTGCAAAAGTTGACACTTCAGTCAAGCAAAGAACAGGTGCTTATGTTTACAGAATCCATGGTCAAAATTACCATAATATTGGATCACTACTTCCAGCAGCTGGCGATCGCCCTAAGTTTGCTCAGCTGTATATCTATGATACTGCGAATCAAGTTACTAACAGAATTAGTACGATGTCGAGGGAGAGTTCAGATAATCTGGATGCATCTGTAGTTGCAGACCTCATAAAAATTATGGATACAAACAATGAAGTTGCGAAGGTCTTTAGAATGGCTCGAGATAGATATGAAACAGGCCTGACAGAGGAATTTTCAATGGTTGGTCAGTCGTAATTGCCGCGATAGACAGTATGACTTACCTGGCACAAATGAAATTGCGGTACTGATATTTGGCGACTTTTCCATGACAGATGGTCAGAGGATATAATTGACCAGATGAAAATAGGCCAACTTCAGAGGATAAGTGAATTACACCCGTCTTTCATGTCTATGCTCTATCCGATCTTATTCCTGTTTGGAGAGTCGGGTTTTCACGACCAGATTCCTTACAACAACGTAGGTAATTCTACAATGAAAAGGAAATTCATAAGAATGCGGGAGTTCTATGCATATCAGTTGCAGACAAGATTGTCTGAAGGCAAAGGTATCATAAGAGGCGGCAGACTGCTTCATCAGTATGTTGTGGAGGCATATCCGGCCATAGAGCAGGAACGGTTGCGTTGGATTAGAAACAACCAGCAACCATTTAGAGCAGATATTTATAATAACAAATGTCATGCGGTATCTAGGGCAGAGACCAATGCCAAGTCTCTTGGCAAAAAAGTCATTCTCCCATCATCTTTTACAGGACCTCCAAGGTATATGTGGAAAATTACCACGATGCACTAGCAGTTTACAGATGGTATGGCAATCCACAGTTATTCATAACCATCACTTCAAATACGAATTGTGAAGAAATTGGTTGACACCTTAGAACATATGGAGACGACATTTCAAGCGACAGACCAGACCTAGAATGCAGATTGTTCAAGGTAAATTTAGAACAACTTATAGCAGACATACGAAGTGGCCTTTTCTTTGAGAGTTGTAAAGGAGGTATGTTTTGAGAATTTCTTTGAAATCCATTCCCGTGTAAATATGTATTCTATAAACAGTTTTTAAACTAATATTCTAATTTATCTTGCAGTCTTATATATAATTGAATTTCAAAAGCGTGGTCTGCCACATGCACACATTTTGGTCTGGCTAAATAGATGTTCTGTTGAGATTATTTGTGCAGAGATTCCTGACAGAGAACTTGACGAAGAAGGGTATAAATTGGTCGAACAATTTATGATGCATGGGCCTTGTGGATTTGATGGATCAAAATCACCGTGCAGGAAAATAACAGCTGTCAGAAGAAATTTCCAAAACAATTCAATGACAAAACCACTGTGGACGAATTCGGAAACGTTCGTTACTGCAGTAGAAAAAATAAATGATACATCATAAAAAAGAATATCGTGATGGATAACAGTTTTGTAGTCCCACATAATTTACGGATGCTGTAAAAATGCCAGGCACATATAAACGTCGAGTGGTGCAATACGACAAGGGCAATAAAGTACCTATTTAAATATATCACGAAGTGTGTTGACAAGGCAACGATGATAATCGAAGGCACAGGATCTTCAAGCCAACGTTATGGTAGGACGGCTGCAACAAACGACAACAAAATATGAAGATATCTAGATTGCAGATATTTGTCATCTTGTGAGGCAACGTGGAGGATTTTTGCGTTTGACGTCCAGTACAAAAAACCAGCTGTGCAACGATTACCATTGCACTTAGAAGGGCAGCAAAGTTTGGTGTACAACGATACTGTTGACCTAAGAAATAGGATGTCAAGAGAAGATTTACAGAAATCTATGTTGACAGAATGGATGGAGGCTAACAAGCATATCGAAGAGGCAAGGCAGTTAACTTATATTCAGATTCAAAATTTGTGTGGAATTCTTCTATAAAAGCCTAGACACCGCATAAGAAAGTATTTGTTATTGGTAGAGTAGTCAATATACATCCAGCAGCAGGTGATTTATATTATACGAGAATGTTGCTGACAATAGTTAAGGGTCCTACATCTTATGAAGACATACAGACTGTCGACGGAGAACTCTGCCCAACGTTTAAAGAAGCTTGCAACCGAAGAGGATTATTGGATGGAGACCAAGAGTGGTATGAAGCTATTAATGAATCATCTCAATGTGCTTCTCCTAAACAACTTCGTGAACTTTTTGTGACGCTTTTGATTTTTTGTGAAGTCAGCAATCCATTAAACTTGTGGAACAGTGTTTGGAAATTCCTGTCTGAAGACATACTGCTGAGGCAGATGAGACTATTTGGGTTTGCAGCGCTACATCTCAGCAATGAACAAATAAAAAACTACACCATTGCAGAACTTGAGAAACTTTTTATGCAAAACTCTAGGACTCTATCAGATTTTCCACCAATGCCTTTGCCGCAAAAAAACGTGCTGAAAGAGCTTAGTAATAGATTGTTGATGGAAGAAAGATACTACAGCGTTGAGGAGAATATAGTTGAACATCAACGCCTGTTGGAAACGTTAAATCAGGATCAACAACGATTGTTTGACAATGTTATTGCATCAGTTCACAACAACTCAGGACATATGTTCTTTCTCTACGGTCCTGGAGGCATAGGCAAAACCCATGTATACAGAACTATAATTTCAGAATTGCGATCCGAATCTCTGATAGTCTTACCCGTAGCATTATCTGGTATAGCAGCGTTGCTTCTTCCCGGTGGGAGGACAACTCATTCGAGGTTTCAAATTCCTATAAATATTCAAGAAAATTCTATGTGTGATATAAAGCATGGAACAATGCTAGTGGAGTTGATTACACAAACGAGTTTGATAATATGAGATGAGGCTCCTTGGCCGACCGATTTACGTTCGAAGCTTTGGACATAACAATGAGGGATTTGCTGTCCAAGTCAGATGTGATGGCGGATAACAAACCTTTTAGAGGAAAGACAGTCAGTCGTATTAGGCGGAGACTTTAGACAATTCTTCAAGTAATACCAACGGACAGCAGACAAGATACTGCCGAGTCGGCCATTAACCGTTCATACTTGTGGGATTACTGTCGAGTGTACACCTTGACACAGAATATGAGGCTCAGCGCGTCTGAAATTGAATTTTCAACTAGATCTTGGAAGTTGGAAATGGAAATCCTCAAGAGTCAGCTCTTAAAGACACAGAGACAATAAAGGTTCCAACGTGATAAATCGAACTATGTATATTCAGAGTTTGAAGAATGCATGTAGACATGGGTATATCAGAGAAAGGGAAATACTCACACCTCGAAATCAGACAGTTGACGAAATAAATGACTTTATGTTGACGGTAGTGCAAGGACATGAAACTGAATACCTAAGTTCAGACAATGTCCAGTTAGAAACAGACTTGGAGATGAGCTCCAGTGCATTGTATCCAGTAGAGTTCCTAAACATGCTTGAATTTCCCGGTATTCCGAATCACATGCTACGATTGAAAAAAGACATTCATGTGATGCTGTTGCGTACTATAAATCAGAGAGACGGTCTATGCAATGGAACAAGGCTGATTGTATCACGTCTTGGGAATAAGGCTAAAATTAGGGTTTTACTTTTCATTTTTTTATTTGGGGTTATGATATCTTTCAATTAGGATTTTTAGCTTCAATTGAGCTTTCGATGAAACCTAGTAAAGGTCTTTCCTTTGTGACTGTCTTGGTACGATGATTTATTGTTTCTGGTTGTATAAGTTTCGATGCTGCGATTACTGTCTGTTTTTGGGTATGTTATGTATATTGGTGTCATTTGTGTCTGGTTAGTGGTACTGTAAACGTAATTTAATTGTTTGATGACTTGATACCATATATTAATTGAATTGCTACTGTTTTGTCTATGTTTTTTGGTACCCCATTACAGAATTAATGGTATTGTATATTCATTATTTGAGTACATGAGGGAGCAAAAATCGGAGGGCATGGATTGTGGCGTACATGCTGCAATGCCCATGGATATTTACATCGTCGGACCTTCAGCTCATGGGAGGTATCTTAACGAGGTTGAAGTCGAAGTATATCGTGAATCCATGGCGGCCACAATACTCAGAGATCCTCTTAGTTGTATGCTCTACTTGTTTGAATGATATTATCCTTCTTTGTAAGACTTTAGACTTGTAGTACCAGGCTGCTTTTAGTTGTATGGTAGAATTGTGTAATGCTAATAGCCCGTGGATAAATTATCTTGTCCAGCACCAATAAAATATATTCACTTTGCTGGATAATTTCCAAATTAACTTGTTCAGTATCATAGAAAACATTTGAGATATCCACTTAAATAAACAATAAAATTACAAATTTAACCCCTACCTCTTTTAACATCTTCCAAATCCAAATCAGCTACGATGACACAAGTAGAACCGGCCAGCAGATCGAACTAACAGAGCGAAACCCCACGAAAGCATCGAGAGGCCATCTTCCTTGTCTGCAGAATAATCATCTAAAATATAACGAGGACAGTGAACGCTAAATCCAACTCGGCTGCTTATGAGAAGTGCATCCTCAGTGCAAACGCTAATCTAGAATAATCACAACACAGTGCAACACTAAATCCACAACACAGTGAAAAAATCCTCAGATCTAGGAACGAAGACAGATTATGAGAAGGTTCTTACTGTAAAGTTTGCCACCGGTCGTTTCGAAAACTGCAATAAGGACCTTCTGTAGCGCAGTTTAACAAATGGGATTCGTTGAAATGGACGAAATCGTTGCAGAAAATGCTAACATACATTCAGCTCGATCGAAACCCAACTCGGCTCGTCTGATTTTAAGCAAGAACTCGTCCTCTTCTCAGTCGACTGTTATTTAGGGATTAGAAGGGTAATTTTGTCAATTTGACAATTAGTATAGGCTGGATATTTTTAGGTGGACCAAATACGTGATATTAAATTAACTAGTGTACATAAGACAATAGAAATGGGCCTGTTATTATAGCGGGCTTTATACTTTATTTATCTAAGAAACTGAACATGGACGGTCATGTATAAATGTAAATTATCAGGCCTTACAAGTAGAACTGAACGCAACCCCAGTATATAGATATTTGTTGTACCAATATACAGATTTTCGTAGTACCATAACATATGCTAGCGTAGTACCCTGCGTAGGTTACTAGTAGTATTTTTTCATACCACGTTTTCATTGTCGAAAACAAGTAGATGCTTGAGCAAATAAGGCCTGAGAGCTTCCAAAATACGATACATAATAAAATTTAAACATATGGTCACATAAAACATAAACACTAACTTCCAATGGATTAAAAATCTTAAAGAAAGTTGGTGTTCAATGTAATAACCCTAAATTCTTAATGATAACCCACCGTTATTGATATCAAATGATCAATATAATACATACAACTATGGTAACATAGTCAGGACCAAAAAAATATTCGAACGGCATGAAAAATCCTTACACTAATTTGTAATACCAATATGTCGATGTTTGTAGTACCAACATACAGATCTTTGTAATACCATAACATATGCTAGTGTAGTACCCATTGTTGGGGATATGCCCTCGGAATGCCATTCGAGGATGTAACGAATAGGGCATAAATAGGAACCTATTAATCACACTTTAATATTTGGATATTGTATTCAAATATTCATTTATGGAATTTACAAAAGGCATATTATTTATTAACATATCCATTCCTACTAGGCATCCGGTGATACGGTAAATAAATAAATCCCATATATACGAGTTTAGTCACCGATTCTCATGAGATGAGAGAGGGGGCACCGGTGAGCTATTATTCTCCTATATTAAATTAGTCCAAAAGTCTTAGACCTCAGTAGGGTGACTGAGAATCGATCATGACTTATTTGTTGACGACTCTAAAATAGTTGTGCCAACCATTCACTTGGGAATTGGGAGGTCATAACATTGATAAGAGTTGCATCGGGGATTAACTTATATTTGGACACAACTCGTAACCGAGGATCACATGGCTAATTACTCATTGAGTGTCAATGATCGATTGATTGACTATAGTAGTGTGCGTGGACCTTAGACCGAAGGGTCATTGACAGAGTCGGCTTCGGAGTCCTGACTTGTCACTAGTTTGCTAGCCCCGCCTTGTTCGACGTTGACATGGGTCAGCGGCGCCATGCTGTCTTGACAACGAAGTACAACAGCTGGCCATTGATAGTTGTGGGGGATTCACAACCTCACAAGTAATCGAGGTATATGTCCTACGCATATTCGGGGACGAGGAATTACGGAATCTTTGCAAAGTATAAAAACTAACTCACGTGGGACGTGGAGTGTTGTTTAGTAATTTCGTCATCACGAATTAGACATAGTATCGGTTTAGTGAGTTTGACATTACCATGGCTCTCACTCGAACGGGACATAAGTGAAGGGTCTATACGTACGACGATAATCTATAGTCGGTTCGTAGATCGAAGATCGTACTCACTATGGGATCTATTTGGTACCACGGGATTGGCTAGGTGCTTACCGAATTCTTGTATTCCTCCCTTGCCGGGTTGAGACGAACCAAGAGAGTCGAGCTTAAAAAGGATCACTGAGACAATATGTAATAATGTGAGATGTGTTATTATTTAACGAGCTTGGAGTCGTTAATGAAATGTCAAATAAAGTTTTAGAAACTATATTTACATTGGCTTAGATTTCTGATATGAAACAATTAAAAATGGAGCGAAAATAGGGTTCACAGCCATGAGCAAGGCTCGTCAGGGCTGTGAAGCCCACCTGAAAAGTAGTAGCAGATTCAAAATTTGGTATCTCCCAATTTAGACCTCGGATTGAGAATCCCTTTGGTCTGAATCAATTTTGGTGAGTCTTCCTTCTGTGGTTAACATTTGAGGTCCATCGGACATCGTTTACCACTCGATCGGAGAGAAATACAAAACTGTCGCAAAGCTGCCGAAAGCTTCACGGTCGTGAAAGGCACTGTCCTTAGCCGTGAAGCATAGGAGTGAGCTCATTTTTTTTGGGGATGTGCTCTCGGAATGCCATTCGAGGATGTAATGAATAGGGCATGTATTTAATAATCGATGTATTATTCGCTATGCATTTGAATAATGTATTGTTATACGTATTAATGGAATTTATATTCTATTATTTGTTCTTTTAGAGGCATATTATTTATTTACCTATCAAGTCTTACTAGGCATCCGGTGAGACGGTAAATAAATAAATCCCATATATCGTGAATTTAGTCACCGATTCTCATGGGATGAGAGAGTGGCACCGATGAGCTATTATTTTCCGATATTAAATTAGTCCATAGGTCTTAGACCTCTGTAGGGTGACTGAGCGTCAATTACGACTTATTTGTTGACGACTCTTATATGGTTGTGCCAACCATTCGCTTGGGAAGCGGGAGGTCGTAACGTTGGTATAAGTTGAATTAGGGAATTAACTTGTACATGGACACGACTCGCAATCGGCGGCGACATGCAGTCTTGACAACGAAGGATAACTGTCGTGCTTAGACTATCGTGAGGGATTCACTATCTCGTTAGTAACCGAGATATATGTCTTATGCATATTCGGGGACGGGAAATTACAAAGTCTTCGGCCGAAGCAATAAACTGACTCACGTGGGATGTGGAGAGCAGTTTAGTAATTTCGCCAGTCACGAATTCGTCATAGAGTCGAGTCTAGTGAGTTTGACGTAACCATGACTCTCACTCGACCGGGACACATGTGAAGGGTCTATACGTACGACGATAATCTACAGTCGGTTCGTAGATCGAAGATCGTACTCAACATGGGATCTATTCGGTACCGCGGGATTGGCTAGGTGCTTACCGAATTCTTGGATTCCTCCCTTGCCGGGTTGAGACGAATCAAGAGAGTCGGGCTTAAAAATGATCACTATGATAGTGCCTAACTAATATAAGATGTAAATTAATTTAACGGTCTTAGAGACGTTAATAAAATATTAAATATAGGTTTTAGAAACTATATTTACATGGACGGATATTTACGGAACGAAAATGGTAATAGTTGAAGCGTAAATAGGGTTCACAATGACAAGCAAGGCTTGTCACGGTAAATAGGGTTCACAATGACAAGCAAGGCTTGTCACGGTCGTGAAGCCCATCTGCAAAGTAGCAGTAGATTCAAAAATTCATATCTCACAATATAGACCTAGGATTGAGAATCACTTTGGTCAGAATCAATAATGATGAGTCTTTTAACTATGGTTAAAATTTCAGGTCAATCGGACATCGTTTACCCCTCGATCGGATCAAAATACGAAACTGCCGCAAAGCTGTCAAAGTGTCACGGCCGTGAACACCTTGCACGTGGCCGTGACGATCGGCAGTGGCGACCAAAAATGGTGCCCGACTGTGTCACGGTCGTGACACTCATTGTCAAAGCCGTGAAGTCCTCAAAGCAATGGTCATTGCCGTGACAATGGCCGTGACGGGTGGCAGAACATGTCCAATGATGAGTCACGGCCGTGACAAGCTTGTTTGAGGCCGTGAACGCGCATCAAAACATCATTTTCTTGGTTCTTTTGTTATGATTTGTGGGACAATATCTAGTCATTAGATGATAAATTAACAAGAGAAATCAAACTAAAATGAGTCATGTAGGACATGATCTCATTTAAACAAATCTAAAGTATATTTCATGATTTAAAACTTGGTTTTACATTATGAGACTTGTGATTTTCGTCCATAATGAGTTCATAAGCTTTCTCACACTAAACTTAGAGTTTTAGAGAGTGGTGAGAGCATTTGGGTATGATCTTTGAGAAAAACCCAAGTGTAAGTGAGTTTGTAGTAAATCACATACACATACACATCTCTTAAAACATCCCACACTTTATCTAGCCTTGGGGAAGTGTTGGTCTGTGGCACGTCACGGGGTCGGCATGACTCTCTTCGGCACAGTTCGTGAGCTACGGGAGCTAAGGATCTTCGCAACGAGGGTAAGATCCTTAAACTATACGTGTCATACGTGCAGTTTTTCTTTATTTAAGCGAGTATACTGGGGAAACCGTATGGGAACCCGGGAAAATTTTAAATTCCGCTGCGTCCGGGGAGAGGCCTTCGGGTCACCTGGGGTTTCCCAACAGTGGTATCAGAGACATAGGCTCGGTTCTAAGAAACGACATAAACGAGTCCGAAACGAACTTGATTGTGCAAGTTACTAAGTCGCTCGAGCGTCGTAGCATGAGTTGTACTTAGTTCGAATTTGTAAACCGAGCGCTCACTTGGTCGGAAGTCGCCTAGTTGCGAACGGTCCGACGTAGCGAAGCAACGTGGGGAGAAAACCCTAGTGGAGTCTCCTCACGGTTCATAATTGACACTGGGTCCATAAGTCTAGGACTAGCCCAAATTTCGTTTTTGTTTCTTTGAGCGTTTTGTTGTCGTGAACGTGTTTATGTTGTATGTATATATATATGACACGTATTAAGACGTCGACGTGGACTTAGGCTCTATTTCCGGGTTATATGTTAAGGGTGATAAGGTCCCCCCGATTTGTAATTTATTCGTTAATATACGGGTTGTCCGGGACAACTGATCCCCCCGTTTTGTACTTTAATTAATTTTTAGAAATATTTATTTCGGGGTACGATGGCCTGTACGAGTACGACACGGGTCCACGAGAAGGCCGTTCGAAGACTTGGAGTCGTTCGAGAACATAGTGTGAAGACGAAGA
This sequence comes from Craterostigma plantagineum, assembly GCA_027422505.1. Taxonomy (NCBI): domain Eukaryota; kingdom Viridiplantae; phylum Streptophyta; class Magnoliopsida; order Lamiales; family Linderniaceae; genus Craterostigma; species Craterostigma plantagineum. The sequence continues at coordinate 158,206 of JAPQWV010000371.1, read as the reverse complement.
GAAGAGATGTAATTTTATAAAATAAAAGTAGTAGAGTAGAAATAGTCCACGCAGACGGTCTTATAGGCAAACTAGGTTTACCGCGAATACTTGCGTGTTTGTTTGACGTTACATGCGTGTTTAAGTGCTTATGTGCGTGAGACGTATTCTCCCGGTTGGACTAAATACTAAGTGGGTAAAGGGATGGGTTCCTGTCTTCTATCAAGCTCGAAACTATTGCGGCTTGAGTGTCGTGTGCGGTTTGTTCCGAGTTATCGGCGCCAATCATCTCGCTCTTGTTGTAGTTAGTCCGGGTGCGTTAAGACAATATAGTCAAGCTCATTATTGAAACGACTTGGGTGTATGTGCGGTTTGTTCCGAGTTATCGGCACATTTCACTTTCGACGTGGATATTTCGGGTGACTGTCTAAACGCCGCTCTTCGAAACATTTTCACGCCTTATGAAGAGTTATTCTATGGGCGGGAATTTCTAAATGTTAGGATTGAGCCAGACGTTGATAGGTCACACTTAGACGGTTATTTCTCAATTATTCCGGTTAGGGTGAGGGTTCCTAACCGGAGACAAAGTTGTTGAAACACTCATGAGATGGACTCGGGTGGGACACGGGATCATCTATGGGTTCGTGTGGGACACGGCGCCGTCCGAGTAATGGGCCAACAAACTGTTAGGTTGAGGCTCATTTATGCGGAGCGGGGAAATCAACTCCACTATGAAACCATCAACGAGGTTTCCGAAATCTCTATCGGGAGAATTGTATTTTGAGAAAAATAGTGGGAGCCAAGCCAAATCGTTAAAGTCCCTATTTGTGCTTGTAGAATAATACGTTGACCCCTTCAATGCTTTATTTTCAGCAGATTGTTTTCTTTCTTGTTTGCATACAAAATGACGTCACCACTCAATTTACTGATCACGGAAAATCGTTTGGAGGGTCCAAACCTTGCGGACTGGCTCCGTAACTTGAGGATAGTCCTCACTCTGGAACGCCTAGAGTATGTCCTTGAGGGACCCATACCACTCGAACCCCAAGAGGGTGCGAGTGATGCTGACAGGGAATATTATGCCAAATGGATGGCTGATAGTGCCCGTGTCAAGGCTTATATGTTAGCTGGGATGAATAATGATCTGCAGCGCCAGCATGAGGGCATGCAAATGCGGGAGATATTGATTCATCTGAAGGAGTTGTACGGCGAGCAGTCGAGATCGTCTCGATACCGCGCTACCGACAATCTCTTTCATACCAAGCTGCCTGAGGGTGCAGATGTTGCGGCACATGTGCGTAAGCTCATTGGGTACATCGAGGAACTAAGTTCTCTCGTTTGTCCCATTCATAATGAGCTTCAGATTGACCTGATCCTTCAGTCACTCCCAGCTTCATTTGCTCAGTTTATTATAAACCATAATCTGAGCGATAGGCGATTTTTGCTTCCTGAACTCATGAACACGCTGGTTCAGACTCAGCGTGAGCTAAAGAAAGGAAAGGGAAAAGAGGTTGTGCTTGTTGTGACTACAAGGTCTAAGAGATCTAAGTCGAACAAGCCCAAGCCCAATAATAAGCCAAAAGGAGGGATTAAGAAAAAAGGTAAGGCTAAAATGAACGTGCCTAAAGTTTCGAAGGCCACTGATGTGCCTTCACTGGCAAGAGCTGGGTCACTGGAAAAGGGATTGACCCAAGCTTCGAGCTCCTGGGGCTTCAGGTAAAGTTTTGGAAACTTATTGTTCATTTACTGTATTTTCCACTTCGTGGATTCTTGACTCGGGAGCTAGTGCCCATATTTGTGTTTTTAACCAGGGTCTGGAACGAAGTAGGAAGCTGGCGGAACGAGAAGTCTTGATCAACGTTGGTAGCGGACATAGTGTACCTTCTAGTCATGTTGGATCGAAGACTCTTGTATTGAGTTCTGGACATGTATTATATTTATCCGATGTACTTGTATTGCCCAAGGGGCTGAAAAATATTATTTCTATTCCTGCTTTGAGTGAAAATGGTTATGAATTTCGATTCAATAATAATAATATTTGTGAGATTTATTTTGGAAATAAATGCGTCGGAAATGCAACGTTAATAAATGGTTTATATTACGTTAATGTCCAGAAACATGCGAATGTAGTTACCGACAAACGTAACTTAGAGTTAAATAAAAAGTATTTGTGGCATCTTTGACTTGGTCATGCCGGAGTTCGAAAGACCAAGAGTTGGAGAAACACGGCATTATTAAGCCTACAGAATCTCCTATCTAACGTGCGAATTTTGTATCCTCGGCAAAATGACTAAGTCTCCTTTTACAGGGAGTTTTCAAAGAGCCACTAATCTTTTGGATTTGATCCATACAGACGTTTGTGGACCGTTTAGTGTAACGGCCCGAGGTAATTTCCATTATTTCGTGACTTTCACAGATGATCACTCTCGCTACGGCTTGGTGTATCTGCTGAAGCACAAGTCCGAAACGCTTGAAAAGTTCAAGGAATTCAAGACTTTAGTGGTAAATCAAACTGGGAGACAAATTAAAGTCGAACGATCAGATCGAAGCGGCGAGTATATGAGTCTCGAGTTCGATGATTTCTTGAAAGAAAATGGAATTATGTCGCAGTTTACACCGCCCGGGACACCACAACTGAATGGTGTTGCCGAAAGTAGGAATCGAACATTATTAGATAAAGTTCAATCTATTGGATAAAGTTAGATCTATGCTAAGCTATACAGATCTCCCCATATCGTTATGGGGATATGCTTTGCAAACTGCTGTTTATGTTTTGAACAGAACCCCTTCGAAGTCTGTAGATAAGGTACCTTACGAAATTTAGAATGGTAAGAAGCCCAGCTTAAATCACTTAAGGCTTTGGGGATGCCCCGCCTATGTGAAAAAGCAAGTAGCAGACAAACTCGAATCTAGGTCCATGAAAGGACGTTTCGTCGGATATCCCGATGACAGCATGGGATATTATTTCACTTCCATGATGATCAAAGGATCGTTGTAGCTATTCATGCTCACTTTCTTGAGGAACAGTTCGTTCGAGAAGGTGGAGCTGGCAGAGAAGTGACTCTTGGAGAGTGAGACGAAGCTCCTCCAGAGACATCAGTGCCTGAGGGCACAGATGAGCAGTCCGAGACGCGCCGAGAATTGCGCAGGTCGGGTAGAATGTCTCGCATGCCTGAGAGATATGGTATGATACATGTCGAGCACGGAGGTGCTGCGATTGAGGGGATCATAGGTGACGACCCTTGTAACGAACCTACTTTTCTAATTATATTGTTCGGCGGATTTCCACAACGAAAGCCACAGAAGGCCCATTTTACGAAAACTTTTTTAAATAAAAGATTTACATATCGTAAAACAGTATTTTACAAAAGTTAGTATTTACATGGGCCGAAGCCCAAAAAATCAAAAAAATGTCTAGAGCCGCTCCACAGGTCGCATCCATGTACCGCTCTCGCCCTCAAAAGCCCGTGGAGTCACCGCCGCCAGCCACTAATCTAATCCCGACGTTCGCCGACGTCGGGCTCATCGTTACCTACAACACATAAAGGCCTGAGCGATTTGCGCAGTAGGTGAATTCGTGCATATGCAACGTGCTCTCAGCCCCCATCCCAATATCTCACAACATAGAATAAATGCAATGCACTCTCATTTTCTCACAGTCCTACACATTAGGGCCCTAGGTTAGACTCGGCACCTCGCGCGCAAATCAAATCACACCACTGACGGTTTTGCACCTCGGGTTGCGCTACCACGCTCTCCCCGAGTAGACAGGTCGTTCACGCCTGTCTGCCGTCCCTGAGCTATATCTGGCGGTTTGCACCTCGGGTTGCTCACACCCGAGTAGACAGATCGATCACGTCTGTCTCCCGCTCTGGAGCTATCGTACCCGGCGGTTTGCACCTCGAGCTGCTCACACTCGAGTAGACAGGTCGTTCACGCCTGTCTCCCGCACCTGAGCAAATATCTGGCGGTTTGCACCTCGGGTTGCTCACACCCGAGTAGACAGATCGATCACGTCTGTCTCCCGCTCTGGAGCTAACAATAAGTGGTTTGCACCTCGGGTCGCTCACACCCGAGTAGACAGGTCGTTCACGCCTGTCTCCCACCGGTGCCCCATGAGTCTAACCACATCCTCACCATCGTCTCATTCTACCCCGCGCAAACAACCCCATAGGTTGTCGCCACTAACGTGGTCATCTTTCCCCAAAATGTCGTGACGTGTCGTGATATGAAATGCACATGTCATAAATCGTATGATGTAATACTTGCACATTTTATCATTCCACAAAAATAAAATCAAGTATTTCAGCCCCTACAGAAACGATACTTATCGCATAGTTTCGAAAGCCTTTTTAACTCCTATTGTTCAATAATAGACTTAAGAGTGGGAATGGGCCCAAATTAATTTAAAGCCCAACTATGTCTTAAATCTAGGTCAACATCGTCTATTGGTCAACGACGGAAGGAATCGCCCGATTCAAAGTTGAGCTCGGCGATTTGTGGTTGCTGAAGAAAAGAATTCGCCCGATTTCTTCTCCAACGTGTCTCGCCCGATTTCCGAAATGCTCAAGTAACGTTGCCCGATTTGAAAGGATAGGAAGTCACCCGATTTTGAAAGTCCTCGGCGATTTCAGCTTCCGCCGATTTGAGAAAATGGGAAATCGCCCGATTTTGAGATGTTCCGACGGAAATTGCCCGATTTGTGTAGGCACTGAAATCGCACGATTTGAAGACGACTTGGGATCGCCCGATTTGAGGCTCACTGGAATCGGACGATTTTAGAGTGGCAGAGAATCGCCCGATTATTTGAGTTTTGAGAGGGCTACAGCGTGGAGCAAATCGCCCGATTGAGAATCGCCCGATTTGTGTAAGAGCTCGGCGATTTCTCGACGGCCCGACACGTGTTGCGGCTGAGAATCGCCCGACCTTCTTCTGTATGATTTCGTCCGATTTCTGTGAATTTCTTGGTAGGTTTCGCCCGATTTTGAAGAGTCTGAATTTATTTGCTGGAAACGCCCGATTCTGGGGCATTAAGGATGTAAAAATCTTACCTAGTTCTACCCGATTGTTGAGACTACAGCTGATTCGGTATTCTTCTTTATCATGTTATATGTATCTATTGCCCGATTTTGAGACCTATTAAATTCGCCCGATTTCAGTCCTACTCCTTTTTGCCCGATTTCTCCAAGTTACACCACCACCTTCAATCGCTCACTGAGTCGCCCAAATGTATTAAACAATTCTAAAGAAAACTAAACTATCCTAACTCACACAGCACCAAGTCAATCTACCCGATTATTTGCTTATATATCCAAATTCATCTTCTAAGCTTATGGAGTATACACAACAAATACGTTCGTCTTAAATCCCATATATTGGGTCCAACATTTAACACATAGCTACCAAGCAACTATCGGGTATCAAGACATCATAGACCAAGATTCAATCGTTTAGAATTTTAAAATGGCCAAGCATTAAAATTCGAAATTATTGAACCTATTTATGTGTTGTAGGTGAAGAATACACCTACCTAGCCTCCAAGCTATTTTTTTGGTTTACTTCTTTCGGAGTGGAGATCGGATGGAGAATGCCAAGAATCCACTTCTCTTCTCTTTTGGGAGCTTCGTTCCTTTTGTGTTGGAGTGTGAGTTTTATTTTCATGTGAGGTTTTAGTTGTGGTGATATGCAACTCACGTGAGTTGCCTTGTTTTCAATATAAAATCCCACATTTTAAGGGTGTCTAACAATGGATTTGACCTAGGTTAGCATAGGTAATGGAGTTATGTGTTGGGTCTCCTTAAATTTAGCAAAGATGTTTTGGGCCTCAAGGTGTTTTTCATCCCTTTAAATTCATTTGGGCCATCCTCTTAGCCCCTAGTTGTTCCCACTTGGGCCTTGGAATATTTTATATTCCTTGTATAATTATTTGGACCATCCTTCTATTATTTAGCTCCCCCTACATGGGCTCTAAGGAAATTTTGGGAATATTATTTATTGAATTCTACTATATTATGCCCAAAATATTAGCTCATTTATTGTTTGGGCCGAATCTCTCACTCGGTTTCCGATCCGTTCGTAATTTTATTAATTCCGGACTTGTTCAAAATAAATTACATCGTAATCCCGTGTTAAATTTACGGGTGTTACAACCCCGCTACCTATGACCAGGCAATGATGGATGTTGACTCTAAGAAATGGGTCGAAGCTATGAAAGCAGAGATGGACTCGATGTACACCAACCAAGTCTGGACTCTAGTAGATTTGCCTGAAGGTTTTAGACCTATAGGGTGCAAATGGATCTATAAGAGAAAGATTGGATCTGACGGACAGGTTGCTACCTACAAAGCTAGGCTAGTAGGGAAAGGGTATAATAAAAAAGAGGGCATAGATTATGAGGAAACCTTTTCACCTGTTGCAATGATTAAGTCTATCCGCATTCTGCTTGCCATAGCAGCATACTATGACTACGAGATCTGGCAGATGGATGTGAAAACCGCTTTCCTAAATGGATTCCTCCAGGAGGAGATCTATATGGAGCAGCCCAAGGGTTTTACATCGCAAGCAGATGCTCACAAAGTGTGCAAGCTTAATAGGTCCATTTATGGACTTAAGCAAGCGTCTAGAAGCTGGAATCTTCGATTTGATGAAGTAGTTAGAAACTACGGATTCTTAAAGAATGAAGATGAGCCTTGCGTTTACAAGAAGGTCAGTGGGAGTAAGATATCGTTCCTCGTATTGTACGTGGATGACATCCTTTTGATGGGAAACGATATCGGGATGCTCTCGGGGGTGAAAGCTTGGCTTTCAACCGAATTCTCCATGAAAGACCTGGGAGAAGCAACCTATATTATTGCAATTCGCCTTTTTAGAGATCGAGCGAATCGAATGATAGGTTTATCTCAGGCCGTTTACTTAGAAAAGATTCTGAAATGGTTTCGAATGGATGAATCTAAGAAAGGGTTCTTGCCAATGCGACATGGGATTCATCTCTCGAAATCCATGTGTACTCAAAGTGAGGAAGCAAGAATGGAAATGACTGAAATTCCTTATGCATCAGCAATAGGTAGCCTAATGTATGCGATACTATGTACGCGGCCTGACATTGCGTATGCTTTGAGCATAGTAAGGCGGTACCAGTCTAATCCTGGTAAAGAACATTGGAATGCAGTAAAGAATATCTTTAAGTACCTTAGAAGGACTAAAGATATGATACTGATTTATGGAAATGGAGAATTAGAGGTGGATGGTTATACCGATTCGGATTTCCAGTCAGACGTGGATGACCGAAAACTTCTGGTTTCGTCTATATGCTCAATGGTGGAGCAGTGTCTTGGAAAAGTTCTAAGCAAAGCACTACTGCTGATTCCACCACTGAAGCGGAGTATATTGCAGCCTCTGAGACAGCAAAGGAAGGTGTTTGGATGAGGAAGTTCTTAGAAGAACTCCAAGTTGTTCCAGGCATAGTGGACCGCCCGCTACCATTGTGGTGCGACAATAGTGGGGCAGTAGCACAAGCCAACGAACCTAGGTCTCACTCAAAGTCCAAACACATAGAAAGAAAATACCACGTGCTGCGTGGATTCGTTGAGAATGGCTACATAGCTGTGCAGAAAATAGCCACCACGGATAACGTGGCGGACCCGTTCACCAAGCCTCTCTCATAGGCAGTGCTTTATCGACACCTCTATAAAATGGGGTTACGATATCATAGCGCATGGCATTGAGTGCAAGTGGGAGATTGTTGGGGATGTGCTCTCGGAATGCCATTCGAGGATGTAATGAATAGGGCATGCATTTAATAATCGATGTATTATTCGCTATGCATTTGAATAATGTATTGTTATACGTATTAATGGAATTTATATTCTATTATTAATTCTTTTAAAGGCATATTATATATTTACCTATCAAGTCTTACTAGGCATCCTGTGAGACGGTAAATAAATAAATCCCATATATCGTGAATTTAGTCACCGATTCTCATGGATGAGAGAGGGGCACCGGTGAGCTATTATATTCCGATATTAAATTAGTCCATAAGTCTTAGACCTCAGTAGGGTGACTGAGAGTCAATTATGACTTATTTGTTGACGACTCTTATATGTTGTGCCAACCATTCGCTTGGGAAGCGGGAGGTCGTAACGTTGGTATAAGTTGAATTAGGGAATTAACTTATACTTGGACACGAGTCGCAATCGACGATCACATGGGCCTTATCGTTACTCTGGGTAGCGTCAATGATCAATCGATTGACTATAGTAGTGAGCGTGGACCTTAGACCAAAGGGTTTTTGACGGAGTTGACTTTGGGGTCTTGACTTGTCACTAGTTTGCTAGGCCCACCTTGTTCGGGAACGAATATGGGTCGGCGGAAACATGCAGTCTTGACAACGAAGGATAACTGTCGTGCTTAGAATATCGTGAGGGATTCACTGTCTCGTCAGTAACCGAGATCCCTCTCAGCTCGACTATCGTGAGGGATTCACTGTCATTTTCTTCTGTTGATCCCAGTGAGAGATCCCTCTCAGCTCGAACTCATCCGGCTTCTTGATCCGATTCGGTAACCTCCAAATATTTTTTCTGACTTCTTCAAGGAAAGGTATCTCTATGTGAATGTTCTCCCACGGCGTGTCAATCCGAACGGTCCCTGGCATCTGTCTTGTAGGGGAGGCCGCTCGTTGTGCGATCAACTCCGGTAGCCTTTGGATTTCATTTTGGTAGTCTACACCTTCTTGAAGTTCGTCGTCTTCTATGATCACGAGGTCCACGGATGCTTGTTCTAAGAAGTGGTGTACGTCCTGAAGCCGTTGTCTCTGATGCTCCTCGGGCATGGAATGGGTCATCCACTGGCCTTCAAAAATGTACTTGTCTAATACTTCGTGTGGATTGATGCCATGTCCAGAGGGTCCCGGTTGGTCTGGAGCGACGGAGGGAGTAGCTTGGGTAGCTGCCAGGGCTACAAGCATTGCAGCACTTGCTTCTTCTTTCGGAAGCAAGGGGCTTGAGTAGATCGTTGGTGTGGGCGGAGGCGTTCTGAGGTGAAAGATTGGTGGGTCGATGTGGGTGGTGCGGTGCATGGTGTGGGTGTGGGTTTGGTGGGTGGTTTGGTGGGTAGTTTGGGTTTGGTGGGTAGTTTGGGTTTCACCAGCTCCAGCGCTCGTCTGCATAGCGCCCGAGCCTTGTCCTTGGCCGGATGTAGATGTCCTCGGCATCTTCTCCCCCTCATGAGGGTCCTGATCGTCCGGATCGTCATGTCTGCCCCGTGAGTGGGAGCTTTGGCCACGGCAGGTGTCAGGCGGTGGCTCAGGATGATCCACCAATCGCCTATAAAGAGATTCTTCTTGAGGCGACCGGATGGAAAGGCCTATCAGGCGGGCGAGGAGAATGTCGTGGAGCTCGGTGATGGGGATTGTATATGGGTTGATGAGGATGGAGGAAGTGGCTAGAGGGTCGGTGGATGTGGGTTGTGGAGGTGTGGGGTGGATTTGTGACGAAGGGCCTTCAGAGACAGATGCTTTCCCGGTATCTCTTCGGGGTGTCTCGATTGCTTGAAGGACTCTCCGTGATTTTGTCTTCCATAGACCGTACAGCGGCAGAGAGAGCGGCTTGGAACTGCTCGTTCGTCACATAGGGTGCAGACGCCTCCTTTGGTGGACCAGGACGACTGATGTCGCCTGTTATCAACCCTTGAGTAGACACCGACTCTGTGGGTTGGCTCACAGTCACTTGAGGTTGTGACTGTATGAGACTTCCACCCAATCCTCGAGTCGAATCCAGAGGATTCGCCTCTATGGTGTTATGACAGGCTCAGGGTGTGCCTGCGAACCAGACACCACGGGAGATGGTTGCGGCTCAAGATTGAGCGATGAAGTGTCAGCAACACTTGTCGTCGTGCGCAGCGTAGTATCTGGTGCGGTGGTGACTGCTGGAAAGAGCAACTCCAACTGAATACTGAGTCTTCTGGGAGTCCTCTTGATCAGACTGATTTCCTCGTCAGACTCTGTGTCAGACGGGGTGGCGTTGTGAGGAGTAAGGTCTCGTTCGACGTTCTCCATTGTCTGATCTGTCACCAGTGGAAGTGATGTGTGCCCCAATTCAGTCTCGGGCTGTGCTTCTTGTTGAAGAACCTCCTCAAAAGTTTCTTCGAGCACGCCAACATGTACGGGCACTTCCACTTGTAATTCGAGTGCAGGAGCCTCGAGCGCCATCTCGGTAGCCACGACGTCTATCAAAGTATCGTCTACGTCGGGCATTGGCTCTTCGACCAAGGGAGGCTCCTGTTGAAGCTCCCGAGCGACAATGTCGATCATCGTGTCGTCAGGGCTTGGCTGGTGTTCCGGTTGGGGAGGGCTCACATGGTGATCTGCCGGGGGCCCTCTGATCATTTCCTCCGTTAAATTGTGTTCCCGGCAGAACCTCTGATACTCAGCTCCCGCGGGGTGGGCGAGCTTGAGTAGATTGAGTGGAATCGGCATCGACGGTTGGTCCAGGTCCGTGAGCCGTGGGTTGCGAAAAAACTTAAGCCTTGGCGGCTGGTAGTTTCCACCAGGAGGTAGCTGGGGGATGTTCTCTGCATGTAGCTCCATGAACTCCCTGATGATCACGTTGAACCATCGAGCATATGCCACGTTCTTTGATCGCCGGTTCTCCTTCTGCCGAATCTGGTCCGCGAGGTCGTTCCAGATCAGCTGAGTGTAGGCATAATTTCTTGAGAAGGCGATGCCATGGAAGATCCTCAAAATATTGCTGTTGCCCTTATCGAATCCTGCGTGCTTGGGCGACGGACACTTATTCACTATTCCGAATAGTGTCTTCCACGGGTGAGGAATACCGCTGCTCTGGACCTGGGCTAATTTTGTAAGCGGCGGTTTGTATCCCATGTGCAAGAAGTCCTGAATCGTCCCTGCGTCCGTCGGGAGCGGGTCGTAGTTGTCGTTGTGGGGCAAGTCCAGCATCATCCCGAACTGGCTCTTGCTCATAAGAATATGCCGCGTCCAGAGTTTTGTTGTGAAGGAGAATGCCCCATTTGCTACAACTCCTTGTATATATCCCCAGAATTGCTGGAGATAGACCATCGGCACTGATGCGGTGACCGTTAACGCATGCCAGATGGGGTGGCCTCTGAGGATGGATACGATGATCTCGCCCGGGCACCGAAATGTGCTCAGATCGAGCTGAAAGTTCGTATCCTGAACCTTCAAGTACATATTGTGATCATATATATGGTTGTATCTTGGGTAGCGATCCATCTGAAAAATAAGATATATAAAAGTTTATTAGATCAATTTTTTATTTTCAGTCGAAAATATGAATAAATTTCAACAAACTATAGTAATATTGCAAATAATAGCATGTTCGATGAATTTGGAATTGAAATCATATCAAATGCATAGTGTTTGTTCAATTTCAAAAATCGTGATGGCATGAATGTAATTTCGAATGAAATATATGTCGCGTGAAAAATAGTTCGAAATTTCGCTAAGTGTTAAATCAGTAAGTCACTGTTCATGCCGAGAAAATTTTCGGTCGATAAAATTGAATTGCGATTGATTTCCTATATATTGATTTCAATTGAAAGAATTCCGTCTAATTTTGCGATCGAAGAATTTTATTCGCTATTGTTAGCTAAAGTGTAAAAGACTTAGAGAAAATTTTCTAAGTGTTGAAGTTGAAATCTGGACTGTAGTCGATCAATTTTACGATCGAGAAAAATTCCGTGTAAATTTACGATCGAGAAATTATATCTCAGGTAAATTTACTGTCGAGAAATTTTCTTCGATTGAATAAATTTTTTCGATTGGAAATTTGTCGAGCGGTATGTGATTTTCGATTGTAAGTAAAATTTTTCGCTGCGAAATATTTTTATCGGGAAATTAGTCAACGAAGGACTAAGTCAAACGTCGAGAAATTTTTCGATCAATTTATTCTAAGCGGCGAATTTTACAATAGAAAAAGTTAAGCATTGAAAAATAAATTTCTCGCTGCTAAAATTTTTGCGACCGAAATAAAGTGAAATCGAAATTTAATTTTGCGATAGTAAGTTTAACGCTCGATTTGAATTTGCGTCTAAATTATCTATTCAGTGCATAATTTTTTCGCTCGCAGAAAATCATAATTGGATTTTTCGATGGTAATTGTAACGGTTATATCTTTTATCGTGATGACTAAGTCAAAATTTTGCGATCGAAAACTAAATCGACAAAAATAGTATCTCGATTGAATTGAAATCAAATTAAGATAATTTGCGATCGACAAAGTTCTTCGACAGCTTCAAAACTTCAAAATACCCAGTTTTATCGAAACTCATTTTATCATCACAGATGGAAATTTTCCAACGATTTACGCTATCTGTTTCATCAAAAACATCGAATCTATCTAAACAACAGACATTTAACTCAGAAATCCAAGAAGCATGCCTAAATTTAGTCAAACAGTATACGTTTAAATGGTTTTTGAAGAACAGTCGAAAAATCTTAACTAATCATGCGAAAAACTACAGAATGTAGATGCAAATCAAGTTATAACGTTCGCAATCGGTAACCAAATCGAATTTCTACCTTAATCAGACGATTTGAAGTGAAAAATCAAGAGATTTTGAAGGTTTTTGAATCGTCTGAGAAAGTTTTGCGAGAGAGAGTTTTTGTCGATTAGGTTTTGCGTGAGAAAAAGTTTTTCGACTGACACAAGTTAAACTTTTATTAACTAGCATTAATTTGTTGCCGGGCTTGTGATTTGACATTTTGCGATATAAGGGATCAGGCCCATTACTATTTGCACACGAAAAATTCTAATTTTTCGATCGCAAATTATCGCGGTTAATCAAACTCGATCCCGACACTGTTTACGATCGAGAAACTTTAGATTGCGAATTAATTCTAAGATTCAGTTTCTCGATGGTAAGTTCTCTAAGGAATTTCAGATTGACCCCTATTTCAAAATAAAACCCAATTGAAGGCTCCCCCTTAGTAATTAAAATAAATGCAATTAACTCCCTGTATTTTTCTGTGTAGTAACGTCTACCTCCCCTGGCAGAAGTTTAAAAATCTGTACCACTTAGAGATAAACTTTAGTAATAATGGAGTTAGTTAATCAACAATTAGTTTTGGCAATTTCTCTTTGAAATATTTTGTCTTGTGTCTAGCTCATCTCTTTGTAGTGTCGACGTCTCACTCCGTAATTTTGTTTGAAGGAATCTGATACACTTAGAGAAAAACGTCAAGAATATTTGGAGCTAATCCACGATTTTTTATATTTGCTCCCCCTCAAATAATGCACAAGAATTGACTAATTATGCAAGCATATTAAATTAATTCAAGTCACGGGCATATAACACACAAATTTACTAAGTACGTATACATGGTCCCCGAAAACATGTACTTCAAAATATTGTGTGAGGGTGGAAGCAAAAAAAATTTGTCGCATTTAAACAATTCAGTACCAATGCAATCTAAAATTGCATTTAGAATGTGCGATATACTAAAGAAATTCGCATTTATTCAATTCAACGCATATGAAACATAACATTTCATGTCAAAATGTGCGAAGTATATGAGTTTAAATTTTTCATTTTCATTTTTCATATATATATATTTTTATTATTATTTACCTATATATATATTAAAAAAATTATTATATATATATTTTTTTTCGTATTTTACTATTATTATAGTATGGGGTCAGATTATTTTGCTTCGATCAATCGTCAACCCTAAAATTTTACGAGACATTTGAAAGAGAAAATGCCGTCAAGTCTTGTCGTCAAATTAAAGTACTAAGTTCATAGACTGCTCCATTTCGACAACTCTCACTAGGTTCGCTCTTGCTCTCAATAATTTCTATCTTGGGATTTTTATATTTTTATCACTCAAGTCAACACAAGTAGTTTCAAGTCAATTTACCTGTGATCGAGGCGTGTTTAATCATTTCACCCAAGTGAGAGACCGTCGATTGGAATCAAAGGGGTGTAAAGGTTTTAGTTTGGCTAAGACTTAGAAGGGAAGGAATTTATAGGAAAGTGAGCTTATCTCTTCGTCATCTTCCATTTCTAGGTCCGTTTCCTTTCTTTTCGGCGTCTTTCTGTTTTTCAATCAATTATCCCTCCTTTTCTTTTAAGAACTATCCCTTGTTATGCTATGCTCAAGTTGAAGCTCCGCTTCTCCACGAGGCTATAGGAGATTATCGTCGGCGAAGTTCTTCTTGTTGGTTCTCGGGCAGATACCGTGCTCCTCTTCTCTTAGTCCCTAGAGAGGTTTCAGAGATTATCTATTTGGAAGAGTTCACGGTTATGGTATTCGTACCCGAGGCTGCGCTCCTCTTCTCGTTTCCCGATATAAGATCGGATTATCGTTGGAGAAGTTCACTTCGTGGTGCTCCTCTTCCAGCCGTTCTGACGAGCGTACGAGATTATCGTTGGAGAAGTTCGCAGCAGGAACCATGCCACTTTCTACAAGGTAGTCGGAAGGCCGGTTCCTTTGGTCTGATTTTTGTGCGTTGAACAATGCCTTCGTTTGTCATCATCCCCTTTTTATTTCTTTTGTTTTCTCCCCCTCCTTTTCTCGTTTGAGCAACCATTCGAAGAGTGTTGAATTCGGTTGAAGGCTTGGAATGGGTTTCAAAGGATGAAAAGGACATTGGAGAAGGCTCAAAGTGGATGACTAAGGGCTAATGTGAGGGAAAAATTATATAAGGCCGAGTGAGGAATATCCTAAGCTCCCTTATCATTTTCCTAACGATCTGACGCAAGGTGATTGAAACCAAGAATCACTAGGTAAGACAAGTAATTGATGTGTGACTCACTCGAGAAGTAGATCCAAAGAAAGGAAAAAGGAACAAGGCTTGAATCCTCACGCATGTAAAGTGACTTTGTGTCTAGTGGAACAATCAAACGACCTTTTAGACACAAGAATGTGACTTAGACTGACAAAATTTAAGCAATTAAATCGATCGCATATCGGGGTAAAATTCTTGGTAACTTTAGATCGAAGCATCCTAAAGGATTTCGTCATACCCCATTATATTATATATATATTACATATATTTATTTTTTTATTTTTATTATTATCACGCAAGATAAGGACAAATAAGCATAGAAAACACATAGAATAGAGCATGTGATAGCACAGAAGATCAGGTAATGCACATATTACGGAAGATTCAACATGCCTAATTTTCGACAAGGAATTGGAATTGTTTCTCATCCAAGGCCTTGGTGAAAATGTCAGCTAGTTGAAACTCTGTGTTCACAAAGTACATCTCTATCGGGCCTTTTTCTATGTGATCTTTGATAAAATGATATCTAATGTCTATGTGTTTTGTGCGTGAATGATGAACAGGATTGCAAGTAATGGCGATTGCACTTTGACTATCACTGTATATGGGTATATTATTTAGATTGTACCCATAGTCACGAAGCTGTGTCCGCATCCACAACATCTGTGAGCAACAACTGGCGGCAGCTACATATTCTGCTTCGGCCGTCGAAGTGGACACACAGTTCTGCTTTTTGGATGACCAGCAGACCAGCTTTTCGCCTAGAAATTGAGCGCCACCGGACGTGCTTTTTCTGTCCATTCGGCAACCTGCATAGTCAGCGTCAGTGTAGCCGATAAGTTTGAAATTCGTACCCTTTGGATACCATAGGCCAAGGGTAGAGGTGCCCTTAAGGTAGCGTAAAACTCTTTTGACCGCGAGCATATGGGATTCTTTGGGATCGGCTTGAAAACGGGCACACAAGAAGGTGGCAAACATGATATCGGCAGGCTCGAAGTGAGGTAGAGAAGAGATCCAATAATACCGCGATACAGTGTGATGTCGACCGATTTACCAGAGGGATCGGCATCCAACTTGCAGCTTGGTGACATAGGAGTGCTGAGAGGCTTGCTCTGGTCTTGATGAACCTTCTTCAGAATATCCTTGATGTATTTTGTCTGACTGATGAAAATTCCATCATTGAGCTGCCTGACTTGAAGGCCTAAGAAAAATTGCATCTCTCCCATGTGACTCATCTCGAATTTGCTCTTCATGAGATCTCGAAACTTCTTGCAGAGCCGAGGATTTGTTGATCCGAAGATGATGTCGTCGACGTATACTTGGACGACCATCAGATCTTTTTCATGCCTTTTAAT
Organism: Craterostigma plantagineum; assembly: GCA_027422505.1. Taxonomy (NCBI): domain Eukaryota; kingdom Viridiplantae; phylum Streptophyta; class Magnoliopsida; order Lamiales; family Linderniaceae; genus Craterostigma; species Craterostigma plantagineum. Next base: position 142,104 of record JAPQWV010000371.1, on the reverse strand, counting down.
GAAGAAGGGTGAATCGTACCTCGTATGAATCGTACCAAGCACGTGGGGCTTGTTTTAGTCCATAGAGAGCTTTGTCCAAGCGATAGACGTGATCGGGATGTTCATGATCAATGAAACCTTCCGGCTAAGCGACGAGACTTCTTTAAACATGCCGTTGAGAAAGGCGGTTTTAACATCCAGTTGATAGACTTTGAAGTCTTTGTGAGCCGCATAAGCCAGCAGGAGGCGGATAGCTTCGATTCGGGCAACAGGAGCATAAGTCTCGTCGTAGTCGATGCCTTCCTGTTGATTGTATCCCTTAGCAACTAGCCTTGCTTTGTTCCGGATCACTTCACCATCTTCATTTTTCTTATTCTTGAAAACCCATTTAGTTCCGACCACTGTTTTCCCATGTGGACGTGGTACCAAGGTCCACACTTGAAGACGTTCGGATTGATTGATTTCCTCTAGCATTGCAATTGTCCAATCCGGGTCTCAAAGTGCGTCTTCTACTTTGGTAGGCTCGTTTTGGCTCAGGAAGCAACTGAAAAGACTGTGTTGACGACGTGTCCTCACACCAACCGAAGGATCGCCAATTATCTGATCAACTGGGTGGCCTCTTGTCCACTTGCACTCATGAGGCAATGCTGAAGTCGATGCGTCAGCAATATGTGGATCTAGATTGCCTAAAGCCTCCGATTGATCATTTGTCTGAGGAAGTTCCAATACTGCACTTGGATCGATCGTCTCTGATGATACTTCCTTGATGATCACTGTAGGTTCTTCGTTATTCTGTGGCAGTTCTGAATCGGGTGGGGTGGAGATGTGAGATGAACTTGGTACGTCGGTCTCGTAGGGTGGTGTAGTAGTGCATGACCGATATACTAATTCGAAGAGAGAATCCAAATCGTCTAATACAAGTCTCGTTGCTTCTTCTGACGTTGAATTCGGAGTTGTTGCCATCTTCTGTTGGTTTGGTGCCAACACACCAGTGATTACGGGTTCTGAGATGTTGTCTTCAGAAACCAACGGGTTAGGTACGGGTCCTGAACTGAGTTGTGCAGGAGCCATCTGGTTAGGCACGGGTCCTGGACAGAGTTGATCAGAAGCCATATCTGCCACTTCGTGGAATGTGACATTATAGCTTTCCTTAATAGTTCGGTTGGACTTGATGTATACTCGGTACGCTTTTGATGTTGAAGAATACCCGAAAAATGTAGCTTCGAATGCTTTAGGGTCGAACTTTGAACGTTGCTCTCGGTCGTTCGCCACAAAGCACTTGCACCCGAAGACTTTAAGGAAGGAGATGTCGGGCACTCTATTATTCACAATGTCGTACGGAGTCTTGTTGAACCGTTTGTGAACCACCGTCCTGTTTTGAGTAAAACAAGCGGTATTGACTGCTTCAGCCCATAGAAAGTGTGGAAGTCCACTAGTGTTCGATTTTTCCTTTCAACGACCCCATTTTGTTGAGGTGTTTTGGCGGCTGAAAATGTTGACTTATTCCAAGTTTTTGATAAAACTCACTGAGGTGATTGTTCTTGAACTCAGTGCCGTTGTCTGTTCGAACAACTTGAATAGTCAGTTGCAGCAGATTTTGAGTTGTGTTCACAAAATTGATAATCAAGTCACCGGTCTCATCTTTCGTTCGGAGGAACTTTGTCCACGTGTAGCGAGAATAGTCATCTACAATCACTAGGACATACTTTCTTCCATTGATACTCTGAGTCTGCATCGGACCACAGAGATACATGTGAATTAGTTCCAATGGTCGAGAAGTAGACGCAATTTTCTTGACGTGATGAGATGCTCGCTTCATTTTTCCTAGGTGACATGCTGAACAATGATGCTCCCTTTGTAGTTGTATAGTTGGAAGACCGTGGACCAACTTTTTCGTAGAAAGACGTTGGAGAGCTTTCATGTTTAGATGAGACAGTCGTTGATGCCATAGGATGTTCCTCTGTATATCAATCTGAGAATGAGGCATACAGCTGTCGAGGGCCGCACGGACGTCAGGTTGATCGTGTAAAGATTAGATTTCCGAAGTCCTTGAAGGAGTTCTGTGTCCTGACTATCCAAAATTCTGCACCAGTCAGCATGGAAGACCACCTGGAAGCCTTTGTCACAGAATTGGCCTATGCTGAACAAGTTATGGCGGAGGCCTTCGACGTATGAGACATCTTTGATGGTCAGATTCTTCAGAATGATAACCCCAAGTCCTAGAATCGGGGCTGAATCGTTGTTCCCAAATCTGACTTTGCCGTTTGGTCGGTCTTTATAGTTGCTCAGCAGCTCTTGTTTACCATTCATGTGTGTGGAGCAACCTGAGTCGAGGTACCACACATGATGGATCTGCAAAAACAATTTAGAGAGCTTTAGGTACCCACTTAAGCATGGGTCCTCTCAGATTAGCAGATTTAATTTTGGGTTCAGATATGACTCCTAAATCTCTTTTTGGAAGAGTCTTAATAACCCATTGCACTTTTGGAGAAGTGGGTTTGGGTTTTGCCTCTATAGGAGACTTGGCCCTTTTGGCCTTTGTCGTCCTAGGCGGAGATTTAGGAACTCATTTGGGTTGAACCTTACAGGAAAGGTTAATTTCAGCTCGTACAAATGCATTGGAAGGTTTGACTGAGGAAAAGATATTTTCTTGTGATAGTCTCCTAAGGTGCTTGGGGGATTTAATTTCTACAGGATACCTTAGGTGAGTACATTCATGTAAGGCACCATAAGCTTTCTTTATGGCTGGATCTTGTTTCCTACGATTTTTCCTTATGGCATTTGTTTCAGAATGATTAGTAGTAATTTTCGAGGTAGAGCCTATTTCGAGATTTTCACTTCTATAGGTGATAGAAAGAAGTGAGCACGTAGAAGCAATTATTTTAAACGTAGAAATGGCTCTTTTATTACTACGAGTGTCTTTTATTTTGACTGAAGGAATAACATGTTGAGAAACATTTAAATCTACTAGCTCCTTCTTTATTTTAGGACTAGACACTCTCGCCTTCGTAGTCGGTGCTGGCTCTACGCTCCCTATGGACGTAGGTGAAGTAAAATTAGTCTTAGCACTTCTAATAGAATGATTAATGCTCTTTTGATCTTTCGAAGGCAATTTTTCTATTTTCACGCTTTTTATGAAAGAGTGTGAGGTAGTTTGCGAGGACAGGGAAGCCTTGAGATTTTCCATCTCTTTAAAGAATTTTTTCTTTTCAGCTTCGAAATTCTCTCTTTCTTTGTCTAGTTTCGCATGTGACTCCTCTATCTGTTTTATGATAGGGGGTTTGTAGAGAGAATTTTGATAATTAACCCTTTTGACTTCCTCATAGTGTTCTTTAGAGTCAGGAGGTAAGACTTGAGCTAATTCACTGAAGTGTTAAGGATGGTTTCCTATTTTTGTCCTTTTCAATTAGTTCGTTGTAGTCAAAGGGGATCTCAGACCCATGTGAGGCTTGTTTGATGGATGAATCAAACGCATACGTCGATTCCGTAATGTTCCTAAGAGAGGTTGCAGCTAAACCCATGTTCTTAATGTCATACATTTCTTTCTTCCGTAAAATACGTGGGTTAGTGGAATCGCCCGATTCTGAAAAACTTACACTCGCCCGATTTCTTAATACACACGAAATGCCTTAGTCAAACGTAATCGCCCGATTTCTAGTGCATCTACCCGATTTTTCTCCTACATTCAAAACAATTTTCTGGATATTCACCTCACTCATTCGACGCTATCCGGTCTAGTTCTCATGCATGTGAACACATAAAATCATACGAAAACCCATATATTGGGTTCGAAACACATCATTCAAGGCTAAGCACATAAGAACACACAATACTGGTCGAAAATCTACCATTTTCATACCATCGTCACAATATGTTATGTGTTGTAGGTGAAGAATACACCTACCTATCCTCCAAGCTTAATTAGATGGTTGTTGATGGTGTTTAATCCTATTGCCCCTTAGTTTCGTCCACCTCTTAGTGTGCTTTACCCTCGGCTCCCTAACTTGGTTTGGATATGTAGCACCCGGGTCCTCGTAAATAGTAAGGCCAATAAATTTGCATAAATGATGATTGTGATTATGCGCATTTCGTGAAATTATTCCGTGCTCGTGTGAATTATGTGAAATCTGCATGTTAGAATGTGCGCTTGATTATTTGGTAAATTCGGTGCATTTAACCTGTACTGTTAGACTTCCCATTTAATTAGGGATTTTCGAAAACTAGACAAAGGAAAATATGGGCCATAAACTAAAGCTAGAATTAAGTCTGGAAGTGGGCTAGGAACACTAATGGGCCGAAAGTCTAATATTAAGCCAAAGCTAAGGCGGGAGTCATAGGCATAAATCTTAATGGACTAAGCTTAGAGGTTGAATCTCAAAAACAATTAAAAAGGATTAATTGGGCTAGCTATGGAAATAGAAGGCCCAAATCATTAGAAACAAAATTGAGACAAACCTTCCTTAAATTAAGGGATATTTCGTCCCTTGAGTTCCATCACCACCATATAAAAATAAACCATCACCTAAAACCCATTTGAAGTCCACGAACTCCATTAGCAAGGAACTCACGGAAGCCTAAGCAACGAGGGAGAAGAAGCCGAATAGAAAATCACCCAAGCATTCAACTAGGTACAAGCCTTTACTCTAATTTTCGTATCCTCGTTTAAGTATTTCGGTACGTTAGGGGTTTAAACACGAAAATAAGTATTACACATTTGGTTATGCGATTTTAGGGCTTGGAGGTATGTCGAACCTTAGCTCAGAGGTTTTAACGATTTTATTAACACTTCTTAGGGAGTATTAGACACGAAGAATGACTTTAGGATTGACATCCTTATTTAGCTCGAAGTTTTAGGGATTTAGCAAGTTCTATCAGCCTTGAGCATAATCTTGAAAAGGTAGCTTTTGATTGAAGCCCCTAGGATTTCAAGTGTTAAACTTGTTTAGGTATTAGACACGGAAGATTCGCGAACTCGTTCCGCGAACTAAGTTAAATTGGCGGGTCTTTAATTCGCAAATTAACAAGGGGAGAGTTCGTGATATTGATTTGCGGGCCCAAACAAATTTGGCGAACTCGACCTAATTGGCGAATTATGGATGACTAGCTTAGGGGTTTTGCGAGTCCAATGCAGAATCACGAGCCCCATTTGGCGAACCCGTATCAGTTCCGTAAATTCATTTGGCGAACTGGGCAGTTTGCGAACCCTAATCCGCGAGCTCGTCGTTTTTGCGAATCCTCATGCACTTTGCGAATCCATTTGGCGGATCACCATTCCATGAATTGAACCAGGTTTGCGAACTCAGGGTCGGGGCATTCTGCGAACTGCAAGGAGTTGGCGAATTCATGCGATCCACTTGGCGAGTCGATGGAGGAACGTTTTGCGACACATGCATGGCGTTTCACGAATTAGAGCTGAGTAATATTTCGCGAACTGGGCCTTGTGAGATGGACTTCGCGAACCTAGCAAGAGGGAGAGAAAATTTCGCGAATTAGTAAGAGGTTGGCGAGTCCCATTATGCGAATTGAGGCACTTTGCAAATTGAGGGACAAAGCAGAATTTGGCGAACCCATGCAAGCCGCGAAGTAGAGTTTGGCGAACTAGTTCGCGAACCAAGGATTTGGCAAGCTCGTTTCGCGAATTCAGAGAAGTTGGCGAACTCTTGCATTTTGCGGGTCGCATCTAGTGGCGAACTCAAGTGTTTTGCGGGCCGAGGGCACTTCGCGAACCCAAATTAGTACACACTTCACGGGCCGAACTTTGCGAATCCAATTAGGAATTTAGAGATAATTCGCGAACTATAGAATAAGGATTTCGCACACGAGTTCGCGAGGTGTAGACTTCGCGAACTAGAACTCCACGAATTGAGCCCCTTAGATGAAACGATTCAAGTTATAAAAAAATATATATTTTCGTACCATTTAATAAGAAAAATAGTCCGATTCCAATGAGCATAGGCTCTTTCAACGCCCGATCATAATTTGCCTATCGGTGTCCTCAGGGCCAATTTTCGGTATAGGTAGACGTTGCATTAGAGAGAATTTTGGAACGAAAATTACGTAGTTGACTTAAAATAATTTATGGAGTGACTTTATAGCCTTGGCAGGTTTAAAGGACGAAATTTTAGGAAATTCACCAGACCGGCTAGCAAATAGCTTATGGACGAATTTTATGAACTCCGTGAACTTCATAAAATTCCCTAAGTCAAGTGCTAGGACTCCTAAAGATATTATAACCAAGGAAAATACCTAAGTCAGTACGTAATTAATTAATTTAAAATAGTGTCCTAACGATACTATTCTATGTCTAAGGTTTGGACTTAGGACAATATCCGGGTCAGGTAGCGGCTAATCCACGGACACCAGGTAAGTAGAAATCCAACTACAACACATAACTTGTGTGCTATATGTGTATGTGACTATATGCCTACGTGGTTTCGTGATTACGTGAATTAATCATTACGCTTTCATGTGGTAAGCATAAGTTGCATTTGTTTGCATATGCATGCTCATGTCCACGCACGAACTCATGGGGAAGGGTCATGGGATAGAGTGTGCATGGTGATATGTCGCTTGTACGCGACGAGGACTTGCCGATGTGGGCAAGTGTGTCGACTCATAGTTGAGTCAGGGGCTGTCTACTATGCTACCAGCGCGGCTTTTAGCGTCGCCGTACTATTATTGTAAATATATATATTGGTGTCCTATGGATAGGATTCGGGCATGGCCCGTGGCGGTAAGGTGCGACCTGGAGGTTGCGACCTGAGGGTATAAGCGGCACCGGGTGGAACCCTGGTGTAGGCAACCTCAGCGTAGGCTACCAGTGTGAGCGACCGCCGGACAGTCGGGGACGACCGGGTTCATGTGGCGACCTAGGGGAATGATGAGCATCCTAGGGTTCGGCCATCCGGCGTGGACCGCTGTCGTATTGTCCTGAGGGACATGAGCTCTTGTGGTGCATAATAAGATTAGCCGAGGGCCCTGATGTACTAGTACGAGTACTAGGTGCATCGGCGTGGAATGCCCTTGCGAGTGTAATATGCATCGGCGCGGATTGCCCTTGCTTAGAAATTTATGCATCGGCAGGGTTTGCCTTTGCAGGGAAAGGGACACGTGCATACATGCATGATTTCTGCTTACTGAGCCTCGGTGGCTCATTCTTTTATGTTATGTGTTGTAGGCGCCAGCGAGCACGGTACGTGATCGCATTAGATGACAAGGCCAATCTTTTGGAGCTTCGTGCTGCTTTTGGGGTGGACGTGTGTGTATGGATGACGACCTGTGAGGCCCGGCGCATAGGAGCCTTTTGCTGTGCCGACACACCTTCGTCCTCGTAGTTAGATCATGTCTGGAACTTAGTGTTCGACATGTATTCTTTTGACTTGTACAGAACATCATTTCATTATGTAAATGGAAAAAGAAAAATTTTATACGCATTTTCAGTGTACCTTACTACTCATAACCCGCTAGGCACATAGGAATGCGCTAGAATAGGCAGTTAGGGAAGCCAGGTCCTGACAGGATAATTCTCCTATTCTTCTTTTGCTCATTCACATCGATTTGGAGAGTTGCAAATGGGATTTTATTTTTCTTTCTTCTTCTTCCCTATATCACGTTTCCCACTTTGACCATCCGAGATATTTTTAGGCTAATTATTAAGTGGAGTATGGCCTTAACGTGTTTCTCCCATAAATCAAGGAACCTTGTCTTAATCTCATTATTTTAATTCATTTGGGCCAAACTAAACATCGCTTGGGCCTTTCTATATAAATCCCTTTATCATTTAGTTACCTCAAATTGGGCCTTACTTAGTTGTTTGGGCTCTAGTACTCGTTTGGTCTATTTTATTACTTGGGCTTTCTATGCAATTTCCGCCCATAGTACTTATTCGCTCTCGGGTCCAAATAATATTAACGGCTCAATTTCGAAAAATTGCTTTTGTCCGAAGCCCATCTTCATTAACTTCATCGTTACAAAATAATTATGCACTAAATCCCGTATTAAAATTTACGGGTGTTACATCCTCCCCTCGTTATAGAAATTTCGTCCCCGAAATTTAACTCGTTTGCAATAACTCGGGATACTTTTCGCACAGTTCATCTTCTCGCTCCCAATTGGCTTCTACCGTTGTCTGGTTCCGCCACAGGACCTTCACTAGGGGTATGTTCTTATTTGGAAGTCGCTTCACTTCTCGCATCAAGATTTCCACTGGTTGTTCTTCGTAACTCAAGTCCGGCTTCAAGCGTTGGTGAAGTCCTTCGTTATTCAGCACGTGACTCGGGTCCGCCACGTACTTCCATAGTGTTGACACGTGGAATACGTCATGGACTTGTTCCAAGGATGCCGGCAGATCGAGATGGTATGCAACTTCACCAACTCGCTTTAAGATTTTGAAAGGGCCTATATACCTCGGACTGAACTTTCCTTTTCTTCCAAACCTCTTTACGCCCTTTATGGGTGATATCTTGAGGAACACCAAATCACCTTCCGCAAATTCTAGCGGTCTACGTCTCTTATCAGCATAGCTTTTCTGACGGTTTTGGGCCATTTGCATTCTTTCCCGAATCTTCGCAATCGCTTCCGTCATTTCTCGAATCATTGCAGGGCCTAACAACATTCTCCCGCCTATGTCGTCCCAATGGGCTGGGGATCGACATTTACGTCCGTATAGTGCTTTATATGGTGCCATCCCGATAGTAGCTTGGTAACTATTGTTGTAAGCGAACTCAACTAACGGGAGGTACTTGCTCCAATTTCCTTTGAAATCCAGTACGCAAGCTCGTAGCATGTCCTCGAGTGTCTGGATCGTTCGCTCTGATTGTCCATTTGTTTGGGGATGATAGGTCGTGTTAAATGACAATATGGTCCCCATAGCCTTCTGTAGGCCCATCCAGAAATTGGACAAGAATCTCGGATCCCGATTCGAAATGATAGAAAACGGGATTCCATGGAGTCGAACTATTTCCTGGGTATAGAGTTCAGCAAACCTTTCCATGGTAAATGTTGCACTAATTGGTAGGAAATGGGCAGACTTCGTCAATCGATCTACGATTACCCAGATGGCGTCGTGGCCTTTTACGGTCTTCAGAAGGCCGACTACGAAGTCCATCGTAACGTGGTCCCATTTCCACTCGGGGTTGTTTACGGTTGCAACATTCCCGCTGGTCGTTGGTGTTCCGCCTTTATACGTTGACAAGTTCGACACCGGCTCACGAACTCGGCAATATCTTTCTTCATTCCTGGCCACCAATAATTGTTTCATAAGTCCAGATACATCTTCGTTGCCCCAGGATGCAATGAGTAAGGGGTCGTATGTGCTTCCGTCAAAATGTTTCGACGGATTTCTTCATCACTAGGTACATACAATCGACCTTGGTACGTCAATCCTCCATCTTCTCGAACTTTGAAATCTGACGGGGTATTTTTGTTTTGTTCCCCTTGGATTTTCAAGTACAGCTTGTCTTTCTTCTGAGCTTCGATGATTTGGTCCAGCAGTGTTGGTTTGAGAATTAACACTGCCATTCTTGCTTCGACTTCCCCGAGGTTGAGTACTTCTACTCCGAGTTGGCTCAGCTCTACATCATGGTTTTGCGACTCAATGCGTCTACTACTACGTTGGCTTTGCTCGGGTGATAGTTCATTACGCCGTCGTAGTCCTTCACAAGTTCGAGCCATCGCCGTTGCCTCATATTTAGTTCTTTTTGGGTGAAGAAATACTTCAAACTCTTGTGATCTGTGTAGATTTCGCACCTCTCTCCGTAGAGATAGTATCGCCGTATCTTGAGAGCAAAAACCACCGCAGCAAGTTCTAGATCGTGCGTGGGATAGTTCTTCTCATACTCCTTTAGCTGTCTGGATACGTATGCAATAACCTTCCCATTTTGCATGAGGACACACCCAAGCCTATCTTCGAGGCGTCACTGTAGATCGAAACCCTCCGTTTCCTGACGGTATTGTTAAAACCGGAGCAGTCGTCAGCCTCTTCTTCAACTCCTGGAAGCTCTGTTCACATATATCAGTCCATTTGAACGGAACATTCTTTTTAGTCAGGTTGGTGAGTGTCGAGGCAATGCTGGAAAAATCCTTGATGAATTTTCGGTAGTATCCAGCGAGTCCGAGAAAACACCGTACTTCCGTAGGAGTGGTTGGTCGTGGCCAGTTCTCTATTGCTTCGATCTTGTTGGGGTCCACCGAAATCTCATTCCCAAAAACGATGTCATTGATCCTGGGCAACGTATACTTATTCTTAATCGTGATCTTATTTTGTTCACGATAATCGATGCATAATCAACTTTTATAATGCAAACGAACCCTTGTAATATCGAGACCTTTACATACAAAAAACTAAGGAAAATATTTCAACACTTTTCAAGTACCTAGATAACCAATATTTTAGATGACGTACTGACATAATAATTTTATGATTAAGGTCGAAAACTAGAAATTTCGCCGAACCAGTAGCGGTTAATCTACGGATTCCAGGTAAGTAGAAATCCAACTACGATACGTAACTTGCCTGCGTCTGATTATGTGAACTTACGTGCTCGTGTATTTTACGTAGAACGTGCATGTTACGACAAAGTTATTTTATACGCATGATAGTATGAACTACATAATTACATGAGCATGGCATGAGCACTTGCACGCATTAGTAGTACGTAAGATGTGAGGTAAGAGCGTGTGTAAGATCGCCTGTGTGCGATGTATACTCGCCGATATTGGCGTTTGTGTCGACTCAATGAAGAGTCACGGCTCCCCTATGCCGCCATGGCAAAAGAAGCCATAAGGCCTGTACAAGAGGCTGGGGGAATACCCCGTATGCGGGAGATGCAACCTGGAGGATGCGGCCCGGGGCACGCACTGAGTAAGGGAAGATTCCTGCGGGTGACCTTCTAGTGCGTAAAGCACTAACCGGGAGGGAAGATTCCTTCGGGTGACCTCCGCGGTTAGTGGCCTCGGTGTTGGCTACCAGTGAGAAGCGTCCGCGTGGAGGCCACACTGAGTGAGGGAAGATTCCTTCGGGTGACCTTCTAGCGTGAGAACCTCCACACATGAGATCTCTATGAGATGGCGCGTAGTGGGATAGAAAGCCGAGGTCCCATACGAAGTAAGAGTATAAGAAAATAAGCATGAGTCAGAAAAAGGTCAAGAAAATGAGAAGGAGAGTATGAGCATTAGAAAACGACGACGTGGATTGTCGATCGCTAGGACACGTGCATACATGCATAATTTCTGCTTACTGAGCCTCGGTGGCTCATTCTTTATGTTACGTATTGTAGGTACTGACGATCACGGTACGTGATCCGACCGTTACGCGAGGCCGATCTTTTGAAGCTATCCGGCTGCTTTTGAGGTGGGAGTGTGTGTATGGATGACGACCTGTGAAGGCCGGGCGCATAGGGAGCTTTTGGCTGCACGCACACACACACTTGTATTTTGTATAGACATGATTTAGATGATTCGTAGAACGAGTTACGAATATTCTTTTGACATGTATATAAGACTTCCGCATGCACGTTTTAAAATGAAAAAAAAAATTATTCGCATTTTTACGTATACGTACAATAACAAAGCATTAGCACTTAGAATTAGAACGGAATACGAGGGCGGGACGACGAGTCCTGACAGAGTGGTATCAGAGCTTCGGTCACAGGTCCTGCAGACTGTCCACACACACACACTCAAAAGCGCGGAAGCGGCCTTGCTTGTAAGTACGATGTTATGTGAATTACTTGTGTGGTTTAATTTATTGGCCTTAGGAATTGTCAAGATAGGTTGAAAATGGTAAGACTTAGAGGCGAAGGAAGTAGAGAATCTGACCAAGGTAGGGATACCAACAACCCTCCGGATAGCCGGGATGCTACCATCCTGCAATTAACGGAGTTGGTCCGACAGCAGTCGGCCCAAATCCAACAGCTGATCCAACAGCAAAATGCTGGTGGGCAATCAACCAACCTACCTCCCCCACCCGAACGAATTGAGATGATCGGGGAGAGGTTCAGGAAGCTAAATCCTCCACAGTTTGAGGATGCTGAAGACCCCACATCCACCGAGGATTGGCTAAGGACGCTGGAGAACATGTTCCAGCATAGCCGCACACCCGAGGCGGAGAAGGTCATGTGCGCTGCCTACCTACTGAGGGGGAGCGCTGGGCACTGGTGGGACACCGTCTCAGCCATTGAAAACCCTCTGACGATGAGCTGGGATCGGTTCAAGGAAATCTTCCGAGGAAAGTATTACACCGCCCCAGTCAGAGCCCAAAGGATGAACGAGTTCATCAACCTCCGCCAAGGAGCAATGACAGTGGCGGAGTACATCAGGAAGTTCGAGCAGCTCTCAAGGTTCGCTGCTCATATGGTCAGCACGGACACGCTCAAGATTGAGCGGTTCATGGAAGGGCTGAAACCCGAGCTGTACAGAGACGTGAGTATGGCCGGAATACAAGGAGCCACGTACGCCCAAGTGGCTGAGAGAGCGCTGGTGGCGGAGCAAGCCGAGGCAAGGATTGCTCGCGCCCAAGAAGCAAAGCGCAAGTTCGTGCAAGGGCCGCAAGGGAGCGGAGGCAACCCAAAGAGGCAGTTCGTGGCCAAGGGTGGAAAACCGAACTTCCAAGATCGACCAGGACCACCCCCACAATATAACCCAAACCAGGGTAGACCCCAGTTCGACCTACCCGTATGCCCGAAGTGTGCACGGAGGCACATGGGAGCCTGCAACTCCCAAAATGCCGTCTGCTTCAAATGTGGCAAGACGGGCCACTATCTGAGGGCATGTCCGGAAGGTGGATCCGGAAGCCAAGCCGGAAACCAAGCAGCACCACCAAGGGTACCGGCACGGGTCTACACTATAACCTCTGAGGAAGCGGAGAATAACCCGGCCGTAGTGACAGGTACCCTCCTCGTCTACGAAACCCCCACTTGCATCCTAGTCGACTCAGGAGCGACACACTCGTTCGCGTCTACTAAGTATGTCATGAGAGTAGGAGTCACGCCTCACCAAGCTGAGTGCGAGTTTAGGGTAACAGTTCCGAACGGGAATCCCACCCAAACCAATCAGGTTTTACGGGATTGTCAAATAATAATCGGGGACAAGGAACTGCCCATAGACCTCATAATAATTCCCATGAATGATTATGAGGTGATCCTTGGAATGGATTGGCTATCGAAGTACGGAGCTGTCATAGACTGCCACCGCAAGATAGTCACGCTCAACACGGGCGGGGATGACCCCCTTAAGTTCGTAGGAACCAGCAAGGGGACCATGACCTCAAAGATATCAGCGTTAAAAGCCCAACGACTGATCAGATCAGGGTGCGAAGCCTACCTGGTATTCGCCATAAAGTCAGAAGGGAATATCTCCCCGAAATTCGAGGAAGTACCGATAGTGAAGGACTTCCCCGATGTATTCCCCGAGGAGTTACCGGGACTACCACCCGACGGAAATGAAGGAGTGAAAGGACCAACTCGACGAACTCCTGCAGAGAGAGTTCATACAGCCGAGTTTCTCTCCCTGGGGAGCGTCGGTGCTATTCGTGAAGAAGAAAGATGGGTCTATGCGACTATGCATAGACTACAGGGAGCTGAATAAGATAACGATTAAGAACAAGTATCCACTCCCTAGGATAGACGATCTGTTCGATCAACTACAAGGCGCGACGGTTTTCTCCAAGATCGACTTAAGATCGGGCTACCATCAACTGAGGATCCGGAAGGAAGATGTCCTGAAGACGGCCTTTAGTACACGTTATGGCCACTACGAGTTTCTGGTGATGCCATTCGGGCTGACTAATGCGCCTTGAGCCTTCATGGACTTAATGAACCGGGTGTTCAAACCCTATCTAGATAGGTTTGTCATCGTCTTCATTGATGACATCCTAATTTATTCACGGACGAAGGAGGAGCACGAAGAACACCTGAGAACAGTCCTAGGAATACTACGGGACAAGCAACTATACGCCAAGTTCAAGAAGTGCGAATTTTGGCTTGACCAAGTCGCCTTCTTGGGACATATAGTATCAGGAGCAGGAATTTCCGTAGACCCGAACAAGATAGAAGCCATCAGCAACTGGCCCAGACCGACCAATGTAACGGAAGTACGAAGTTTCCTCGGTCTGGCGGGTTATTACAGGAAATTCATCAAGGACTTCTCAAAGATAGCGTCTACGCTGACGAAGTTGACCAGGAAGAATACGCCATTCCAGTGGACCACGGAATGCGAACGGAGTTTCCAGGAGCTGAAGGAAAGGCTTACAACGGCCCCAGTTCTCACAATACCATCGGGAACCGGAGGGTTTACAATGTATAGTGATGCGTCGAAGAATGGGTTAGGGTGTGTGCTAATGCAGAACGGGAATGTAGTAGCATACGCCTCTCGTCAACTAAAAGAGTACGAGAAGAATTACCCGACGCATGACCTAGAATTGGCGGCAGTGGTCTTTGCTCTCAAGATTTGGAGGCATTACCTCTATGGAGAGCGGTGTGAAATATACACGGACCACAAGAGCCTCAAGTACTTCTTTACGCAAAAGGAGCTGAATATGAGGCAGAGGAGGTGGTTAGAATTAGTCAAGGATTATGACTGCGTAATCAACTACCACCCAGGCAAGGCGAACGTAGTAGCCGATGCCTTAAGCAGAAAAGCAGTCAGTGCAGAACTGCAACTGCTGGAAGTCGAAGTCGTAAGGTTAGGCGAAGTTGAGGCGCAGCTAGCGGCCTTAACTTTGCAACCAACACTGCTGGAGCAAATTAAGACAGCGCTAGGAACAGACGAACTGTACGCGAAAATTAAGGAGGCACAGACGGAACAAACAACCGGAGACCTCATGGTACGGGAAGACGGACGACTGTATTTCAAGGATCGGTTGTATGTACCAGACAACGCTGAGCTAAGAAGGACGATAATGACGGAAGCCCATGCTACCGCATACTCAGTACATCCAGGAGCAACGAAGATGTACAGAGGTTTAAAGGAGAACTACTGGTGGCCAGGCATGAAAAAGGACATCGCAACTTTCGTGAGTCAGTGCCTGACGTGCCAGCAGATAAAAGCCGAGCATCAAAGGCCGGCGGGAACCCTACAACCGTTACCCATTCCGGAATGGAAATGGGATAACATTACCATGGATTTCGTAGTAGGACTTCCGAGGAACACGAAGGGGCACGACGCGATTTGGGTGATTGTCGACAGACTCACCAAGTCCGCCCACTTCTTACCCATTAGCACGACGTTTTCCATGGAACGGTACGCAGAGCTCTATATCCAAGAAATAGTGCGACTGCACGGCGTTCCATCCTCAATAGTCTCGGATCGCGACTCCAGATTTCTATCGAAATTCTGGACGAGTTTGCAAAAGGCAATGGGAACGAAGCTATCTTTTAGTACCGCCTACCATCCACAGACGGACGGTCAATCCGAGCGAACTATTCAGACGCTGGAGGATATGCTCCGAGCATGTGTACTCGATTTCAAAGGAAATTGGAGTAAGTACCTCCCACTGATCGAGTTCTCATATAACAATAGCTACCACGTCACCATTGGGATGGCACCGTATGAAGCGCTATACGGGCGAAGGTGCAGATCCCCAGTACATTGGGACGAGGTTGGCGAACGGGCTGTGTTAGGCCCTGACATAGTACGAGAAATGACGGAAGCCATTACCACCATACGGGAAAGAATGCGAACGGCACAGAGTCGACAGAAAAGCTACGCTGATCGAAGACGTCGACCATTAGAATTTGAAGAGGGAGATATGGTGTTCGTGAAAGTATCACCGATGAAGGGCGTGAAGAGGTTTGGGAAGAAAGGAAAGCTAAGTCCTAGGTATATAGGACCATTTAGGATACTGAAGAGGGTAGGCGAGGTAGCATACCAACTGGAGCTGCCTGCGTCTTTATCACAAGTGCATGACGTGTTCCACGTCTCGACACTGCGAAAATACATAGCTGACCCGAACCACGTTCTAGGAAACGAATCTCTACATCAACAATTGAAACCGGATCTAAGCTACGAAGAGGCTCCGGTGGAGATATTGATGTACGAGACCAAAAGACTTAGGAGCAAAGACATTCCTTTAGTAAAAGTGTTGTGGCGGAACCAATCCACGGAAGAAGCCACATGGGAACGGGAGGACGAAATGCGAATTCGTTACCCTGAGCTGTTTCACACGGGCTGATTTCGGGGGCGAAATCCTCCTTAAGGGGGGGAGGATGTAGGACCCCGGTCCCCGCAAGTTAGGTCGGCCAATAAAATTTCGTATATGATCTAAGTGATTTTGTGATTATTTGCATACATGATATATGCTTACGTGATCTTACGATTTTCGTTCTTACGCGCTACGTGAAATTCGTGCAAATACGTTACAATAATACGTGCCCACGATGACCCGAGTTCATGAGAGGGATTTTTTCGAAAATAATAAAAGAAAGGAAGATGCACTTGATAAATGGGCTAAGACCTCTAATGGGCTAAGAATTTATTATTAGTGGGCTAGAACTTAATTTAGGCCCAAAGCCAAGCAAGTTGGGAGACAAATTCCCTAATTCAAGGAAACTCACGCCTTATCTACCATGAACTAAGAAATATCTAACCAAAAATAATTGAAACATCCATAACCCCATCAAGAAACCCACGAAAGAAGAAGCCACGAAGAAGTCGAAGCAAGAAAAAAGAAGAGGAGAAGAAGCCGAGCCAAATTCGAACCAAGAAGTTGAAAATCGAAATTGGTAAGCAAAGCTAACTTCCTAAATTAATTCGACATCTTATACCAAGATTAGTTAGTTAAACGTGTTTAGGGTTAGAAGATTTCTTAGATGAGGGGACTATAAATTCGTGTTGAATGTTCTAAAGGTAGAAGAGAGGTGTAGAGCTTATAATTCTAGGAAGAACAAGCTAAGAATCTAGTTTCGTGGTGAAGAGCGTTTGAAGAAGATGATAAAATGTCGAGGTTCACGTTAAAATGCATGTCGACATTTCCATAAAATGTCGAAGTATATGATAAATGTCGAAAACACAATGTCGAATTGTTAGGAAAAATGTCGATATAAAAGTCGAGGTGAAATTTCATGTCGACATCTAATGTTCCAAAGTGTCGAGCTTCATTTAAATGTCGAGCTCATGCATAAAATGTCGAGACCTTCACATGAGTTATATCGAGATTTAGGTTTAATCATATGTCGAGATGTTCATTATATCAACATTCTTAGTTTCACATGTCGAATGATAAAATGTCGAGTTAGAGGAAATGTCGGGATGTTCAAGGAAATGTCGAAATGATAGAAAGATGTCGAGTCCTTTTTAATATGATGTCGAGATCTTAAACCATTTAAATGTCGAGCCATGTGGAGCTAGGTCGACATCTTCTTCAAAATGTCGAAATGAAATGCTAGATAAGGTGTCGACTTAGCATGTCGATATTTCACATTGTATAAATGTCGAAACCCCAAGATGAAAATATCGAGATGTTAGATAGGATGTCGAAAGCTTGCATAGCGATATTTAGTAAATGTCGAGACCAATACCTATATAAATGTCGAGACCTTCACATAAGTTAAATCGAGATCTTTATTATACAAATGTCGAATGATAGGTAGAATGTCGAAGCAATGATAGGAAAAGATGTCGAGATATTCCAAGGTAAAATGTCGAAGTGCTAAAATAGAAATGTCGAGCTAAATGCCGATATTAAAGTCGAGATGAACTTCATGTCGACATTTTATACTCCAAAATGGCGAGATAAGATGTCGAACGAAATAGAACACAAAATGTCGAGTCCTCCTAACTGATAAATGACGAAATGATAGGTTGATATAAATGTTAAAACAAATGTCGTGATCAACTTTAATAATGCAAACGAACCCTTGTAATATCGAGACCTTTACATACAAAAAACTAAGGAAAATATTTCAACACTTTTCAAGTACCTAGATAACCAATATTTTAGATGACGTACTGACATAATAATTTTATGATTAAGGTCGAAAACTAGAAATTTCGCCGAACCAGTAGCGGTTAATCTACGGATTCCAGGTAAGTAGAAATCCAACTACGATACGTAACTTGCCTGCGTCTGATTATGTGAACTTACGTGCTCGTGTATTTTACGTAGAACGTGCATGTTACGACAAAGTTATTTTATACGCATGATAGTATGAACTGCATAATTACATGAGCATGGCATGAGCACTTGCACGCATTAGTAGTACGTAAGATGTGAGGTAAGAGCGTGTGTAAGATCGCCTGTGTGCGATGTATACTCGCCGATATTGGCGTTTGTGTCGACTCAATGAAGAGTCACGGCTCCCCTATGCCGCCATGGCAAAAGAAGCCATAAGGCCTGTACAAGAGGCTGGGGGAATACCCCGTATGCGGGAGATGCAACCTGGAGGATGCGGCCCGGGGCACGCACTGAGTAAGGGAAGATTCCTGCGGGTGACCTTCTAGTGCGTAAAGCACTAACCGGGAGGGAAGATTCCTTCGGGTGACCTCCGCGGTTAGTGGCCTCGGTGTTGGCTACCAGTGAGAAGCGTCCGCGTGGAGGCCACACTGAGTGAGGGAAGATTCCTTCGGGTGACCTTCTAGCGTGAGAACCTCCACACTTGAGATCTCTATGAGATGGCGCGTAGTGGGATAGAAAGCCGAGGTCCCATACGAAGTAAGAGTATAAGAAAATAAGCATGAGTCAGAAAAAAGGTCAAGAAAATGAGAAGGAGAGTATGAGCATTAGAAAACGACGACGTGGATTGTCGATCGCTAGGACACGTGCATACATGCATAATTTCTGCTTACTGAGCCTCGGTGGCTCATTCTTTATGTTACGTATTGTAGGTACTGACGATCACGGTACGTGATCCGACCATTACGCGAGGCCGATCTTTTGAAGCTATCCGGCTGCTTTTGAGGTGGGAGTGTGTGTATGGATGACGACCTGTGAAGGCCGGGCGCATAGGGAGCTTTTGGCTGCACGCACACACACACTTGTATTTTGTATAGACATGATTTAGATGATTCGTAGAACGAGTTACGAATATTCTTTTGACATGTATATAAGACTTCCGCATGCACGTTTTAAAATGAAAAAAAAAATTATTCGCATTTTTACGTATACGTACAATAACAAAGCATTAGCACTTAGAATTAGAACGGAATACGAGGGCGGGACGACGAGTCCTGACAGAGACGATGTTCTTAAAACCCCTCGGGAGTACAAGACAATCGTACAAACACAACACATGCCCAGATAACAAAACAAGAGATCTTGATCCGACGTGGCTTGCCGAGAGACTATCCCCGCTTCCCACTCTAACCTCGATCTCTCGCTCCCCAAGCGCTCTACTTGGTCCCAGACCATGCATGGACACACAAATGTGAGTACTAGCTCCCGAATCCAATATCCAGGAAGTAGAGTATACAGATGATGAACAAACTATTTCTAAAACATTAAGTTCCTTACCTGACGCAGCCTGCTCACCCTTGAGCTTCGGACAGTCTCGCTTCCAGTGGCCCAGCGCACCGCAATGCAGACACCTATCCGTCGGCTTTACACCGGTCTGCTTCGATTTCCCAGAAGATTTGTTCTTCTTAGAAACCTTCCCTGTTGGCTTGAGCTTGTTGCCCTTCTTCTTTTTGCCTTTCTGGGGCTTCGAAGAGGTGGCGACAAGTGCAGTCTGCTTTGCCTTCTTCATCTGACCTTGCGCCGTTGCTAACTGATTCATCAGATCAGGAAGCGTCAGCGTCATGCCGTTCAGATGATAGTTCACTATGAACGCATTGAAGGACGAAGGCAGAGACTGCAAGATGAGATCGTTTTGTAATTCCCGATCAAATCGGAAATTGAGAGTCTCCAATCTCTCGATCATGGTGATCATGTTCATAACATGTTCGCCAACGTTCTCACCCTCAGACATCCTCGATCTGAAGAGCTGCGACGAAGCCACATAGCGAGCTGTCCTAGACGTCTCACCGTAAAGCTCTTTCAGATGCTGAACCATCGCTCGAGCGTCAGCCATACCCTCATGACTACGCTGCAGCGTGTTACTCATCGATCCGAGGACATGTGCCTTTACGAGCTGCTCGTCGCGCAGTCGCTTGTCATAAGCGGCACGAGCCTGCTCGGTTGCCCGCGCCCTGGGGCCGGCGGCAACTCGGAGTCAAGGATATACACTAGGTTCTCAATCTGAAGGAAAATCCTCAGGTTGCGAAGCCAGTCTGAATAGTTTGACCCAGTCAACCTATTCTCCTTGAGCAGTATGTTTAAAGCGGTAGACATAACTTACACTAAGAGAAAATGCTGCAGAAAATAGAAGGCCTATTAAGTTGATTGTATAGATCATCAAACGCGAACAAGGACTTCTATTTCGTTTGACTCCCACTATCTTTTCATAAACTCCATTTTCTCCCATTGGATGTTTTGGAAGTTTCGTTGATAACTTCGATAGTGGAGTTGACGTCCCCGTGGGCGGATGCAAACCTCAACCTCTGTCGTTTTATTGGTTTGCAGCGGCCCACGAAGTCGTGCTCCGCACGAATCCGACCTCGTCGAATGTCTCAACTATCTTTGTCTCAGTCAGGGACCCCCGCCGGTAAATCCGGAACAAGGCGGTATGACTGTCTAAGTGCGACCTATCAACTTTGCTCAAAACCGCACACTTGAACCGTACGTTTTACCGCACAGTGTGGTCTTGGCGAGTAGCGCTAACGCACACGAGCAAACCGAAACGAAAACAAATGCAAGGCGCCGGCATACCCGGAACCAAACCTTGCATTTAGGTTTCGTAACAACTTAACCCGAGCTTGATAGAAGACAGGGCATCCAATCCCTTTACTCACTTAGTATTTTATGGGAGTTTGTATTCTCATAGCAAATAAAAATTAAGCACGAGCACATAAATGCGTTAATTAAATTCCTAACCCTAGGAAAGCAATTTAAATGGACAAATGCGCGGGCTATTTCTAAACTGGTCCTATTACATGGGTCGTAAAACGACCGGGTCTTTAATCTCCAAACGTCGACTCGTCGTCACGCGGGTCGTCGACCCTTCAATCTCGCCTTGCGTCGAACGGCCACCATTTTTCTAACTTATCTAATAAAGCGAAAACATACAACACGGGGGGAATTATTTCCCGAACAACCCGTAATCCATGTACATTCCGGGGGGCAGCAAACGGCCCTTAAACAAATAACCCGGTTAGAACCTAAGCCCGCGTAAATGTCCCACATAAACATGCAACACAGAATTTTGACGCCGGGTGCCCGACCGACGTCACGAGCGACGATAGTTTCCAAACTACGTCGACCGTTCGTTCGCCACATCGGCTTTCGAGGCCTTCGGTCGAACCATGCATGAGCCTTAGCTCTGATACCACTGTTGGGGTAGGCCCGATTAATCGACGCCGGCCCCGAACAGCTCAACGTGGCGATAGCGGAAGCGCGTTTTGAACCGAGCGGCGTAGGGTGCCGAATTTTCGATTTTCAACATCTAAATTCGACCTAACGCCCTTCGGCTTCTCCCGAGGGCTCAACGTACTGCCCTGAGCCTCAGGAGACCACGTCTAATTCGAATTTCCTAAATTCGAATTTATTACAAATTTAGTCTAATTAATAATTTCGTTCCAAACTTGTTCGAACAAAGCGGCAGCCGACAGTGTTTCGACTATTTGGCGACCGAAACGATTTCCGATCGATACCAAATTTTCCAAATTGATTCTACACTTCCCAAGGATCGTAACGAGGGGTCTTTCGAATCATTCCAATGTCGTTTGTTATTTTTCACAAAATCAAATCAGTGGTTCGAAATTGTCAATTCGACTAAAGCGGCAGTCTGCCGTCTTTCGACAGTTTGACAACCGAAATGATTTCCAATTAATACCAAATTTTCCAGATTGATTCTACACTTCCGAACGATCGTAACGAGGGGTTTTTCGAATCATTCCGAGGTCGTTTGGTATTTTTCGTAATATCAAATCTGTAGGGTTCGAAATATACCTTCGGCGTACGTGATTACACCTCGGATGAGCGTCGCAGTGCCTAGTCTGATTCCCGGGGCCTCCGGGCTAGATCGTCACGCCGGTATGTCCTTGATCGAACCTCCGAGACTGCTCCCGATGGCTAGACGCAGCTCGGTTCGGGCGTCGGGCTTCGTCGAACGATCCCGTGGCTAGAATTAAGTGGCTTAAGAAGTACCAAGTACACTCTTTCTTACTCTTTAGCTATTAGTTATTGAGAGCAAAGTGGCCAAGTACTTAGCTTAGAAAATCAACTCACGTTGCATGCTTGTTCTATATTTATTTTTGCATAAAAAATCAAGTGAGGTGTCATATCATTCATGTAGTAAAAGTCCACTTAGGGTTATTTTATTATTATTCAATAATACTTATCATGCTCTCAACAAAACCAAGAGTATAACTCACAAGCCACCTCATCCAATGTGGCAAGCTAGGAATTATACACATGTCCAAGACCAAGTCAACATGCAAATATTTCATTTAAGCCCATGAGGTTTCTAATTTCTCAATTTAGTCCCTCAATTTTAAGTAATAAAATAATTAAATTCAATCTAATTATTTTAATCACAATTGAGCCTCATTTAGTTAATTAATTAAGCACTTAAGACAATCTCAAGTCCTAATTATTCCCGTGACCGTCACCGGAATTTAACTAAATTATCGACACCTCGTGTCAACTATGCCACTACCTCAACGAATCCCATTCGTCAGGTTCCAGAGAAAAGCCCGCCGTTTTCGTTCAAGTTCATTACCATTTTTAAGCGCGACTCTCTAGGTCCGTCTCAACTGGCACGGGAGGAATCCGCGAGTCCCGGTATTCGCCTAGCCAATCCCGCGGTACCGGACAGATCCCAGTTGAGAACGAATTTTGATCTAATCGAAATTCGGGCGAACCGACTATAGTGTATACATTTAAATAACTCTTACGCCTTTCACTTGTGTCCCGGTTAGGTGAGAGCCATGTAAATGTCAAACTCACTAACCTAACACTATGTTATAATCGAGACCCAACCGATTATTTAAACTCCGCTCCGTATCTAATACGAGCGAGCTGTCCAAGCTTCGGCCGAAGGCTTTACAATCGTCGTTCTCCAATTACCTCATAGGACGTTAACCTATACGAATATAGGCAGTGAATCCCAATAGCAGTCAAAGCCCGGCAATCACCTCCGTAAAGTCAGTTGCGTTTCGTCGCTGGCCCGTGTCCCATTTCCGAACACTTGCGGACCTAGCCAACTAGCGACAACCGAAATCGCGAAAGCAAATCCGTCAGTGACCCTATCGGTCTGAGGCTGCTATAGTCATTCGTTCAATCATTGACAACATCCTAGTCACGTGATCAAGACGAATACGAGCCGAATGTCCGAATACGCGATCTCTCCGATCACCGATATCTCCATCACGACCCACAACCTCTCAGGTAATCGGTGACACTACCGATACTATGTGGTCGTCAATGAATAAGTCATATTCGGATATCTAGTCACCCACCTAGAATCCTTAGACTTACGGACTTTTTATTTAATGCTGAGATAAGGACCGTCCGGTGTCTCCTCCCTCGTCCCCACGAGAATCAGACGTCCAACTCAAACATTTGGGTGTTATTTATTTATCGCACCGCCAGATGCCAAGCAGACTTTAAATTCGATAAATAAATAATAATGCCTTTATTATAATGAAAATAATATTCACTACTTTATTTTAACAGTATATACAGTAAAACTGTCTATCGACCCATACATCATTGTGCGCCCTATACTATTCCTAGTCCTCGTATGGCATTCCGAGGGCACACTCCCTAACAAAATCCCCTTAGACTACAAGGAATTAACTGACAGCTACAAATCTACGGAAGTACCCTTGACGCCTGTCAGCGAATTAGTCCTACCTCCTTAGCCTCAAACGCATATTGAGGAAGCCAAAAACATGCATTCTAAAAACTCTCTTTACAGACCTCCTATCGTGAAGCAGATAGAGGAATTATGAGCTGCCTTAGATAAAGTAAAGAGAGAATTTTGAAGCTGAAAAGACGAAGTTCCAAAAAGAGATGGAAAAACTCAAAGCTTCCTCCATCTCAAAAGCCATTTCTCACGCATCTCCTTAAAAAGGAAATATCATTCTGAAAAGCGTGAAGAAAGAAAAAGCGCCTTAAAAAATTCAGAAAATTAAAAATAATCAAAAAATTACTAACTCTAATCTCGCTTTGCTTACGTCTACAAGGAGCGTAGAGCCAGCTTTAGAGTTGAAGGCGAGAGTGTCTAAACTAAAAATAGAGAAGAAGCCCGTAGAGTTGACTGCTTTTAGGAATTTATCTCCTTTTGTAAAAGTAAATGACACTCGTAAAAATAAAAAAGTTGTTTTCACTCTTTAAATAATTGCTTCTACCCGCTCTTTAAAGCCTACCACATTTAGAAGCACAAATTTCGAAACAGGCTCTACTTCAGACATAAAGGAAAATCATTCTAAGACAAATGCTTCTAGGATGACCCGTAGGAAATAAGATCCAGCCATAAAGAAAGCATATGGCACTATACATGCTTGTTCTCACCTAAGGTATCCTGTTAAGATCGAATCCTCCAACCACCTTAGGAGACTATCCAATGAAAAAATCTTTTCCACGCTCAAGCGTACTAAAGCATTTGTCCGCACTGAAATTAACCTTCCCTGTATGGTTCACCAAATGGGTTCCTAAATCTCCGCCTTACAAGACGAAACCGTAAAGGCCAAGTCTTTTATAAAGGGCAAACCCAAATCAACTTCTTCGAAGATGACTTGGGTCGCTAAAGCTCCTAGTAATAACAATTTAGGAACCATATCTGAACCAACACCTAAATCTGCTAATCTGCAATGACCCATTTATAAGTGGGTACCTAAAGCGCTCTAATTGTTTTACAGATCCATCATGTGTGGTACCTCGACTCTGGTTGCCCCACACACATGACGGGAATACAAGAGCTGCTGAGCAACTACAAAGACCGACCAAACGGAAAAGTCAGATTCTGAAACAACTACTCAGCCCCCATACTAGGATTTGGGGACATCATTTTGAAGAACTGAATATAAAAGATGTCTCTTACGTCGAAGGCCTCCGCCATAACTTGTTCAGCAGTAGGCCAATTATGCGACAAAGGATTCCAGGTAGTCTTCCTTGCTGACCGGTGCAGAATGTTGGATACTCAGGACAAAACTCCTCCAAGGATTTCGGAAATCAAATCTTTACACGATCAACCTGACGTCCGTGCGGCCTTCAACAGCTGTATGCCTCATTTCTCAGACTGTAATTCAGAGGAACAGCTTGTGGCATCAACGTATGTCTCATCTCAATATCAAAGCTCTTCAACGACTATCAACGAAAAAGTTGGTTCATGGTCTACCGACTATTATCCTACAAAAAGAGCATAAGTGTTCGGCATGTCAACTAGGAAAAATGAAGCGAGCATCTCATCATGTAAAACTAGTTGCCTCCACTTCACGTCCTTTAGAATTGTTACATATGGATATCTGTGGGCCTATGAAGACACAGAGCATTAGTTGGCGGAAGTACTTACTAGTTATCGTTGATGATTACTCCCGCTACACATGGACGAAGTTCCCCCGAACAAAAGATGAGACAGGGGGCTTTGTTGACCTTTTTGGTCCATATATGTTAGAGAGTTTTGATGAACGATGTAATTGTAATGACGTTAGGTCTATAAAATAAGCAATTCGATTTAGGAAAATAAAATATCTAAATCCATGATAATGTTCAACCAAGCATTGAAAATGAGATGAAAATTGTTAAAGTGTTGAATATTTGAATTGCATGTGATTTTGTGATGATTTGATGGAACTATGTGATCGCGTGTTATAGACAGTCCATGAGATAGGATATATCCTTCTGTGCTATATATGGAAATAATGCATGAGATATCCTACTGAGCTATATATGGAAAATATGCTGTTTATATATGGAAAGTGATATATCCGTTGATACCAGTTTATTCCTGGACGAAAATCATATGCACGATCCATGCTTGCCTTGCACTGAATTAAATGCGAAATATTAAATTGATATCTTTCCTTGTGCTGATTGGATTATTATATTAGGAAAGATTTGATTTGATTAACCTTATGGATAAGATGCTCTTATATGGTATGTGCTATAACGGGTGAGATCTCTGAATTAAGGAAAGTAGTGCCATGATGTGAAAAATCGATTTATGTAAGCTCTGATCTGATTCTTGTGCTAAACATGGTAAATATATTGATTAAATGCTATGAGCTGTACATGGAAAACGTGCTTATGTCTTGCTATCTTATGTGCCATACTTGGAAAGTAAATCTAAAGTACTCGTTACTAGGAACTGATAGCAGGGAATCACTTATGGAAAATTCGATATGGAAAATATATGCGAAATGGTTGAAATTGCTTGAGTACGAAAATTGAGCTTTATATGGAATATAATCATGCTTTAATATGCTATATGACCGTTGTGACGATGTATTAGAAGCATGATTTATATGGTATGATTGATTCGAAAGCTACATGGAAACTATGCTTGATTTGGTGATTATTGTTTGATATGACTTTCCATGTGAAGTGCTATTAGAAAAGGATTTATATGAACTGCACTTCAGACTTTCGAAGAACAGAGAACAGAACAGTGAATTTGCGAATCTAAGCGTACGAGAGATTTTGAGCAGAGAGATACTAAGATATTCCTGAGCCTTTCACTTGCGATAGCTTTCTGCCTACCCGAACTTTAACTTGCCTATCCATCACTGAGCGAGTGATCATCAGATATTCCATCATCCCCTGCCATATATTCTGTCTTCGGACGTGTTGTCTTCGGACGTGAGCAATACCAAGGAGGCAAGGTCGACGTTTACGCACACGTGAAGGGAAGGACAAGTCCGGGGGCCCTTCGGTAGCGAGCTGTGTCTGTCGGGATCAAGGAGATTCCGAGGAACGAAACTCGGCGTGTGGTAACCTAGTAGTGTCTAGTGTTCGACTTGTTTCGGTTGTGTATTGGGCTGACCAATCAGTTTTGTATCCAGCTACGGTGCATTATAGTGATTGGTTAAACTCTTGGGAAGAAAATCCCAAGGAGAGGAGTAAACCCCAGTTGGGGATATAACCTCTATAAAAATCCTGTCTCGCATTTACTTTTCAGTTATTTCTTTATCGCTGTGAGACAGACCCGACGCACATCCGACGTTACTAGGATATATCAGGCATACTAGTTACAAACATCAGTAGGTATATCTAAGTCACCATACTAAGGTTTTGAAAAAGAAGCATAAAATTTTATTAGCCTAATTCACCCCCCCTCTTAGGCACTTTTATATCTTCATTTGGTATCAGAGCGGGTTACTCAAACGACGGGCCTAACAAGCCTGAGTTAAAGATCTAATGCCTTCTTCGAGTTTTGATGTTTTTGCAGAAGGACAATCCCATTCCAGGCCACCGCTCTTCGATGGAACAAACTATGCTATATGGAAAAATCGTATGAAGGAATTCCTGCTTGCTACAGATTATGACCTGTGGGATATCATCACGACTGGACCCTACAATCCCAAGAAGGCGGATGGAACTCCAAAGAAAGGTTCCGAGTACGATGCAAATGACAAGCGAGGAATATCCTTGAATGCCAAAGCTAAGAACATGATCGCCTGCGCACTTACAAGAGAAGAATACAATCGTGTGAGTTCATGCGAATCTGCCAAGGATATGTGGGAGATGCTTCAAGTCACACATGAGGGAACCACTCGAGTTGTACAAGAAAGAATAGCCCTCTTAACTCACCAATACGAGCTGTTCAAAATGGAGGACAACGAGACCATAAGCCATATGTACGCAAGATTCATGAGCATCATAAATCAAATGTTCTCGTTGGGAAAGAAAATACCGGACGGTGAGAAAGTACGGAAGATACTAAGATCTCTGCCAAGAGAATGGAATCCCAAAGTAACTGCCATCTACGAAGCAAAGGACTTGGACCAACTTTCCGTGTCAGAATTGATTGGATCTCTTACCACCTACGAGATGACTCAGATATCCATCAAAGAGAAACCAACGGTCCGAAGTCAACCCAACGTTGCATTTAACACCGAACAAGAAAATGACTCTGAAGGTGAAGAAGAAACTGGGGAGGACCTAATGGAGCAGATCGCCATGCTGACCAGAAGATTTGAAAAGTTTCGGATGAGAAGAAAGTTCAAGGGAAACTCCAAGTTCCAGCCTAGGAACAAGGGAATATCATCATCCGGGAACAACGTGCAGAAATGCTTCAAATGCAACAAGCCAGGCCACTTCGCCTCAAACTGCCCTACGGAAAATGGTGACAAAAAGGTAAAGAAGCAGAAAGCAATGGTCACTAACTGGGAAGAGGGCGAAAGCGAAGAAGAGGAAGATCTCGCCTACATGGCCAATGATGATGATCAGGTATCTTCTTCATCCACTATTAAGAAAATTCTCTTTCTGAATGAATTATATGCTAGGCAAGATGAATCTCATGATAACGCTTCCTCAGCTTCTGAAGTAGATAAAAAGGAAGAAATGCTTGAAATTATTCAAAATGCAGAAAGAAGGATTAAGTCGCTCAACTCACAAGTAAAGAGTCTGATTAGGCAACGAGATGATGTAGCTAGAGAGAAGCATCAAACAGATCTAGAAAATGAGTGTCTGAAAGCCGAGTTAGAAACTCTTAAAGAAGAAAAAGTCTTGTGTAATTGCGAAAAGCTTAGGAAGCAAGAAAATATATCTAAAGACATGTCCGTCCTTGGAAATTTCTTAGAAGAGAACAAAAATGTTAGACTTTTTGTAGGACAACATAATCTCAACATGATACTCGACCTTCCTAGACATGTTGGAAATACAGGAATAGGATATTCCACAACACCTAAGCATGCTGCACCTTCACTAGATATTAGAAAGCCTAAATGTTTTTCATGCGGCCGTCACGGTCATTATGCTAACCACTGTTTCTTGAAGAAAGCTGATAAAACTAGATATATCTGGAGGCCAAAGCAGATTCCTAAGAATCAAGGTTCTAACACTGGCGCGCCTGCATTTATGAGATCACAGTCTGTGACAGATGATATATCATGTGTTAACAAGAGTCATTTTACCACTAATCCTTTAGGACCCAATCGAAGTTGGGCACCTCGGAAAAGAAATGATTCATGCAGGTACAAAGAAGAAAATCCAGCAAAAAGAACAAGTGGTACCTGGACAGTGGGTGTTCCCACCATATGACAGGTGATATCAGTAAGTTTGTGTCGGTGAAAGCCTATGATGGAGGATATGTCTCCTACGCCGACAACACTAAAGCTAAGATCATTGGGGTTGGAACTGTTGGTAACACTTTACATACTACTATAGATGACGTATGGTTAGTTAAGGATCTAGAACATAATCTCATTAGCATTAGTCAATTATGTGATAAGGGTCATACGGTAACCTTTGAAAATGATAAATGTATTGTTAAAACCAATGATAAGGTACTGTTTAGTGCATCTAGGGATAGGAATATTTATTGCATAACTCTTGATGATATCACTGACCAGAACGTCAAGTGCTTAGCAGTTACACAGGATAACACCTGGTTATGGCATAGACGCTTAGGACATGCCAACATGGAATTACTGTCTCACATCACAAGAAATGCACTGGTGCGAGGTGTTCCTGACATAAAGTTTGTCAAGGACAAAACATGCAAGGAATGCCAAATGGGCAAGCAGACCAAGACATCGTTCAAGGCAAAGAATGTGATATCCACATCCAGACCTCTGGAATTACTGCATCTCGACCTTTTGGTCCTGTCCAGACGATGTCTCTGCGAGGTAAAAGATATGCCTTTGTTATCGTTGATGATTATTCCAGGTATACTTGGGTGATATTTCTTGCACATAAGAATGAGGCACTAGATAATTTTGCATCACTAGTTAAGAGACTTGAAAATGAAAAAGAAACAAACTTATGTAGGATACGCAGTGATAACGGACTGGAATTTCATAGTAAGTCATTTGCATCATTCTGCGATCAGTACGGATATAGTCATAACTTCTCTGCCCCTATAACTCCTCAACAGAATGGCGTAGTTGAACGTAAAAATAGGGTATTACAGGAAATGGCTAGATCTATGTTACATGAGTATGATATTCCTAAACAGTTCTGGGCGGAAGCTGTTAGTACAGCTTGTTATGTGTCTAATCGTGTTTTCCTTAGGCCGATATTAAAGAAGACTTCTTATGAAATCTGGCATGGTAGAACTCCGAATATAAGTTACTTTCGAGTGTTTGGATGCAAATGTTTTATCTTGAACGATAGAGATAAGAGAGGAAAATTTGACTCTAAAGTTGATGAAGGGATATTCCTTGGTTACAGTCTTCACTCTAAGGCATATCGTGTTTATAATAAAAGGAAGCTGACTGTTCAGGAGTCCATACATGTTACTTTTGATGAGATACCTAACACAGATGCTACTGATGAGGAAGGTATAGATTTGCCCTGTGCAGAATTACAGGATACTGAAGACGGAAAGGACGATATTCCAGAAGATGAAAATGTAGAGATACTGGAACCAAAAGCTGATGAGCTACAACCTAGAAAATGGAAACATGCTTCCAGTCATCCAACAGATCAAGTGATAGGAAATATCAGATCTGGAATCAAAACTCGAGCAACTGTACGAAATCAGGATACAGAGGAATCTCATGATGTACTACTTTCAATGATGGAACCAAAAACAGTCCATGAAGCCTTGGATGATATATCCTGGGTCTCTGCCATGGAAGATGAGTTGGCTCAGTTCGAAAAGAGCCAAGTGTGGACACTCGTGGAAAGACCAGATGAAAAATCCATCATAGGAACCAAATGGGTTTTCCGCAACAAACTCGATGAACATGGTAATGTCACAAGGAACAAAGCGAGGTTAGTTGCAAAAGGTTATTCCCAGGAGGAAGGTATTGATTTCGATGAAACCTTTGCTCCAGTAGCTAGATTAGAGTCCATACGTGTCTTACTTGCATATGCATGTTTTAAACGTTTTAAACTCTTTCAAATGGACGTAAAAAGTGCATTTTTAAATGGCTTTATAAATGAGGAGGTCTATGTAGAACAACCACCGGGCTTTGCTAGGGAAGATTTTCCAAATCATGTTTTTAAATTAAATAAAGCATTATATGGTTTAAAGCAGGCTCCTAGGGCATGGTATGAAAGGCTAAGCAAGTTCTTGATTGACATAGGATTTTCGACTGGAACTATTGATAACACACTGTTTATTAAGTATGAAGGAGATCACATGATACTGGTACAAATATATGTTGATGATATCATATTTGGTAGTACTAATATCATTCTTTGCGAGAAATTCTCTAAGTCTATGCAGAAGGAATTTGAGATGAGCTTAATGGGCGAGCTGAACTACTTCCTTGGGTTGCAAATAAAGCAACTTGACGGTGGAACCTTTGTATCCCAGACTAAGTACAGCAAGGAATTACTGATCAAATTCGGGATGAACGATTCCAAAGCAATTTCCACTCCCATGCATCAGACCACCAAAATAGACAGTGACGAATCAGGTACACCAGTTGATCAAACGGAATATCGAGGTATGATCGGTAGCCTTCTTTACTTAACTGCTAGTCGTCCTGATATCATGTTTGCTGTTGGTATGTGTTCGAGATATCAGTCTGACCCTAGGGAATCTCACTTGACAGCAGTCAAGCGTATACTTAGATATGTCAAAGGTACTGTCAATTATGGTTTGTGGTACTCTCATTCGGATGAATTCCCATTAATGGGATATTCCGATGCCGACTATGCCGGCTGTAGGGAAGATAGGAGAAGTACTAGTGGAACTTGCCAATTACTTGGAAATTCCCTAGTAACTTGGTCTAGTAGAAAGCAAAATGCTGTCGCCCTCTCCACAACCGAAGCTGAATATATGGCCTTAGGAAATTGTTGTCAACAAGTTCTTTGGATGAAACAAACCCTTAGTGATTTCGGGTTAAGTTATGACAAAATTCCTATTAGGTGTGATAGTACTAGTGCCATTAGTATTACTAAGAATCCCGTGCATCACTCTCGTACTAAGCATATTGAGGTTAAACATCATTTCATACGAGACCATGCTCAGAAGGGGAATATCAGTGTGGAATTCGTAGGAACAAATGATCAGCTTGCTGATATCTTCACGAAACCCTTAATAGAGGTAAGATTCTGTGACATCCGTGATCGATTGGGAATTCTCGAGCTAAATAAGGTTAGTAAATCTGCCTAATTCTATTATTCACTTTAGGTTATTCTATTTTTAGAGATTCTTAGTTATCATATGTTAAGATATTCAGCCCCTAGAATATTTCCGTGGATCTTACAGATCTTTCCCTAAGTATGATTCTAGTATTTTAGGAAGAAATTCGTAGATAGACATTCCTTCAGCCATCCAGTTTATTTTAGGAATATCCGATCTCCTGGATCTGCTCTTGAATGTGATCAGGTTATTTTAGGAAGGAATTCGTAGATATCATCTCAGCCGTTCAGTTATTTTAGGGAACCCATTTATTTAAACTATATTCCTTTCAGCCCAGTCAAATCCCTTCCATAATTATGAGATCCTGTCAAATCAGCCCGATATCTCTGACAGTTTTCCACTTTCCAACTTCGAAATTTCAAAATTCAAATTTCAAATCCATCCTTATCCATTCCAAGAATAAACCGACTCCACTTCTTTAAAAGATCAAAACCGTTCCTCAATCTTCATCATTCAATCATCCTCTTCAAACATCCCCTCGACATTCAAACCTTCTTCAATGGCCAAAACTTCCAAAGCTGTCAACCCTGAATCATCAAGCCGCAAACGTAAGGAGCCCATGTCTGACACTGATGAAACCCCGCTCAAATCACCTTCCAAATCACCAAAATCAGCCTCGCCTTCTGCTCGTAAAACTCGTTCTAAAGCAAAATCTTCCGAAAACTGGTTAGGATTTAACTGATCGATCTCAAGTCCTTCCAAGATTGCCAAGAAGAAGAAGAAGACCAAGAAATCCAAGACACCCGAACCCGAAAAACCTGCCTCAAGCTCCGAAGTTCCTGAAGAAGTTCCTGAGGATACCCGGGAATCACCCTCGCAATCCCCAACTCCAATTGAAACCCAGAAATCACCTTCACCTCCACCAAAGTCTCCCGAAAATCAGCCCTCACCACTTGATAAGACCTCGCCACCTCAGCCATCAAGTTCAAAATCCTTTGCCATCCCGCATATCGATCTGACCAAACCTAGTGAGATCCCAGTTGAACTGCTTTTTCTGGAAGAAAGTAACCGCACAACCTACAAGAGCTTCATCAAAAGAGATATCGCTCGTGGTCGCGGAGTTGCCTTCGACAAACTGCCCCCTGGGAACGTAATCACCTGGCTTAAAGAGTTTGGATGGGAGCATTTCGTGAGCCTCAACACACCCCACTTCCCTGAAGTAGTCAAACTGTTCTATGCTAACCTCGACTACGATGAGTTCGAAGGGCATGTTAACATCCGTTCCTATGTTCTCGGCCATAAGATCGAGTGGACCACTCAAAAGATGAATGCTATGCTGGGAGTTGCCGATGAGGGACTTCGGCACTATGATATGAATGACTGGTGCCACGCCGATGAGTTTGATCTCGGTAATATCTTTCATACACTCTGGAATACCCGCACGAAACCTCGATTCTCTGATGGTGAAGCACTGAACCAACTCCCTATCGACTACTTCTTCCTGCACAAGCTTCTCAACATGACTCTCTGGAGTGCCAGAATTGGTAGCGGCGGCCACTCGACGACGATGAACTTCATGAGCACCTTTGCGGTCTACATGGTATCCCAGAACATCAAGTTCAACCTCGGATATGTCATCATGAAACACATGATCCAGGCCTACGAAAGCAGAGACAAAGCGCTGCCTTATGGCATGCTACTCACTCACTTATTTGAGTGCGAAGGTATTGTGTTGCCGCCTGGTTGGGAAGACAAATCCGTCCACATAGTGGACCAAGTGACCTTGAAGCGCATGGGAATTCACTATACAAAAGGCCAAGGTTGGTTCAAGGCCAAGGAAGTCAGGTCAGTGGATAGCGCCCAGAAGCGAGCTGCTGCGAAGGGAAAGGCAAAAGTGAAAAGCGATGATGATGAGGATTACGAAGATGAGCTCAGCGTCGGGAAGACAGAAATAGCCGTGTTACGCCGTGATATCTCCGATATCAAAGCTGACAATCAGAAGCGATTCCGCAAGATCAAAGAACAGTATACCGAAATGTCGCTGAAACTCTCCAAGCTCACCAAACTCGTCAAGCAATCCCTTCCAAAACCCGCTGTTTCCGACTCCTCTTCAAGCCAGTAGGCTGCCTCTCTAGTTCCGTTCTGCTCTTAGTCTGCCCCTAGGATATTCCAGTATCGCTCAGTTTTTAGGCTTACCTCCCGCCTTTTTGATAATGAAGGGGGAGTAGTAAGGTAAGTTTAGGCGTTTAGCGTCTAAGTGTTTTAGTGGTAAGTGATGTAAAGGGAAGCTCGTTGAACCCTAATATAATATTTTGCTGCTATCATGATATATCTCCTATGCTTAATATATTCCTTGCTCTGATCTTCGGATATATCATATGCTGATCTCTTACTCTGATACTTAACTGTGCGATTTGACTTGCGTGAACCTTCTTGATGAGTGCTAAGTGCCTGCTGCGATGATTACATGAATACTTGAACCATGCTTGGAAAATGCGCACTTAGGCAGGGGGAGCACACTCACGGGTAATTTCGAAATTCTTGTACTTAAGATATAACATAGAAATAATAGGAAATATCCGCATTTAGACAGGGGGAGCAAAATTAGTTCAAAGATATATCTTAGCATTTCTTAGAGATAACTGCACATAGGCAGGGGGAGCAAATGGGTATCACATGTGATTAGGAAATATCGTATGCTCTGCTTTGTGATTATGGAACACTTAGACATATGCGCTAGGACTTGCAAAATCGAATATGCTTACTTGCTTCCGTGCTGCATCAATTACATGTCATCATCAAAAAGGGGGAGAATGTTGACCTTTTTGGTCCATATATGTTAGAGAGTTTTGATGAACGATGTAATTGTAATGACGTTAGGTCTATAAAATAAGCAATTCGATTTAGGAAAATAAAATGTCTAAATCCATGATAATGTTCAACCAAGCATTGAAAATGAGATGAAAATTGTTAAAGTGTTGAATATTTGAATTGCATGTGATTTTGTGATGATTTGATGGAACTATGTGATCGCGTGTTATAGACAGTCCATGAGATAGGATATATCCTTCTGTGCTATATATGGAAATAATGCATGAGATATCCTACTGAGCTATATATGGAAAATATGCTGTTTATATATGGAAAGTGATATATCCGTTGATACCAGTTTATTCCTGGACGAAAATCATATGCACGATCCATGCTTGCCTTGCACTGAATTAAATGCGAAATATTAAATTGATATCTTTCCTTGTGCTGATTGGATTATTATATTTAGGAAAGATTTGATTTGATTAACCTTATGGATAAGATGCTCTTATATGGTATGTGCTATAACGGGTGAGATCTCTGAATTAAGGAAAGTAGTGCCATGATGTGAAAAATCGATTTATGTAAGCTCTGATCTGATTCTTGTGCTAAACATGGTAAATATATTGATTAAATGCTATGAGCTGTACATGGAAAACGTGCTTATGTCTTGCTATCTTATGTGCCATACTTGGAAAGTAAATCTAAAGTACTCGTTACTAGGAACTGATAGCAGGGAATCACTTATGGAAAATTTCGATATGGAAAATATATGCGAAATGGTTGAAATTGCTTGAGTACGAAAATTGAGCTTTATATGGAATATAATCATGCTTTAATATGCTATATGACCGTTGTGACGATGTATTAGAAGCATGATTTATATGGTATGATTGATTCGAAAGCTACATGGAAACTATGCTTGATTTGGTGATTATTGTTTGATATGACTTTCCATGTGAAGTGCTATTAGAAAAGGATTTATATGAACTGCACTTCAGACTTTCGAAGAACAGAGAACAGAACAGTGAATTTGCGAATCTAAGCGTACGAGAGATTTTTGAGCAGAGAGATACTAAGATATTCCTGAGCCTTTCACTTGCGATAGCTTTTTGCCTACCCGAACTTTAACTTGCCT
Source organism: Craterostigma plantagineum (assembly GCA_027422505.1). Lineage (NCBI taxonomy): Eukaryota > Viridiplantae > Streptophyta > Magnoliopsida > Lamiales > Linderniaceae > Craterostigma > Craterostigma plantagineum. The sequence continues at coordinate 105,945 of JAPQWV010000371.1, read as the reverse complement.
ATCCATCACTGAGCGAGTGATTCATCAGATATTCCATCATCCCCTGCCATATATTCTGTCTTCGGACGTGTTGTCTTCGGACGTGAGCAATACCAGGAGGCAAGGTCGACGTTTACGCACACGTGAAGGGAAGGACAAGTCCGGGGGCCCTTCGGTAGCGAGCTGTGTCTGTCGGGATCAAGGAGATTCCGAGGAACGAAACTCGGCGTGTGGTAACCTAGTAGTGTCTAGTGTTCGACTTGTTTCGGTTGTGTATTGGGCTGACCAATCAGTTTTGTATCCAGCTACGGTGCATTATAGTGATTGGTTAAACTCTTGGGAAGAAAATCCCAAGGAGAGGAGTAAACCCCAGTTGGGGATATAACCTCTATAAAAATCCTGTCTCGCATTTACTTTTCAGTTATTTCTTTATCGCTGTGAGACAGACCCGACGCACATCCGACGTTACTAGGATATATCAGGCATACTAGTTACAAACATCAGTAGGTATATCTAAGTCACCATACTAAGGTTTTGAAAAAGAAGCATAAAATTTTATTAGCCTAATTCACCCCCCCTCTTAGGCACTTTTATATCTTCAGGCTTGATAGTCAATTTCGTGAACACTACTCAGAATTTGCTACAACAATCCATCCAAGTCATCCGAACGGACAACGGCAATGAGTTCAAGAACAAGTATCTCAGTGAATTTTATCAGAAACTTGGCATTATCCAGTAACTCTCAGCCGTTAAGACTCCTCAACAGAACAGAGTTGTTGAAAGGAAGAACATGACTCTAGTGGAGGCCGTCCGTACAATGCTGATCCATTCCGGCCTCCCTCACTTCCTTTGGGCTGACGCAGTAATACCGCCTGATTCACTCAGAACAGGACGGTGGTTCACAAGCGCTTCGATAAAACTCCGTACGAAATAATAAACAAACGGGTACCCAATATCTCATTCTTCAAAGTCTTCGGGTGCAAATACTTTGTGGCGAACGATAGAGAGCAATGCGCTAAGTTCGACCCTAAAGCATTCAAAGTCACATTCGTTGGGTATTCATCAACATCAAAGGCGTACCGAGTTTACATCAAGTCCAACCGATGAATCAAAGAAAGTTATAACGTCACGTTCCACAAAGTGGCAGAAATGGCTCTTGCACACCTCAGTTCAGGACCCGTGCAAAACCAGATGGCTTCTGAATACGACAGTTCAAAACCCGTATACACTGGTGTGTTGGAACAAAACCAACAGAAGATGGCAACAACTATGGAATCAACGTCTAAAGAAGCTCTGAGACTTGCGTTGGAGGACCTGGACTCTCTCTTTGAGCCGTATATCGGCCAGAAACCACTAATGCTATACCTTTAGTGGACTCCCACACGACTACCAAGCTTTCCAAATGTCCCTACCTCTCCCAATTCAGACTTACCACAGATCACTGAAGAGCCTACAGCAGTCAATCCGGAGGTCCCATCCGCAACACTCAATCCAAAGGCAGAATCTGGCTTACCTCAACCTAATGAACAATCTGAAATCATAGGCAGTCGCAGTCCATAAATGGTCGATGCGTCTGGTTCTGCTCTACCACACGAGCGAAAATGGACTCGAGCACGACCAGTCGATCAGATCATTGGTGATCCTTCGAGTGGAGTACGGACACGTCATCAACACAGTCTCTTCAGCTGCTTCTTAAGCCAAAATGAGCCAACCAAGGTAGCCGACGCAGTTAAGGATTCGGATTGGGTTATTCCCATGCAAGATGAAATCAATCAATTCAAACGCCTTCAAGTGTGGACCCTAGTACCGCGTCCGCATGGGAAAACAATCATCGGAACAAAATGGGTCTTTAAGAACAAAAAGAATGAAGATGGAGAAGTGATCAGGAATAAAGCGAGACTGGCTGTGAAGGGCTATAACCAACGGGAAGGAATTGACTACGACGAGACATATGACCCTGTTACCCGAATCGAAGCCATTCGTCTCTTCCTAGCTTATGCGGCTCATAAAGACTTCAAAGTCTACCAAATGGATGTTAAGACCGCCTTTCTCAATGGCGTCTTAAAAGAATAAGTCTATGTCGCTCAACCAGAAGTCTTTGTTGATCAAGCACACCCTGATCACGTCTATCAATTGGATAAAGCTCTTTACGGACTAAAACAAGCCCCACGTGCTTGGTATGATGTCCTGAGTGAATTCCTCGTGAAGTCTGGATTCATTCGAGCAACGATCGATACGACTCTCTTCATCAAATGGCAAGACAATGATCTGATGGTCGTCCAAGTTACGTTGATGACATCATCTCGGATAAACAAATCCACGGCTATGCAAGAAATATGGAGATCTAATGAAGAGCAAATTTGAAATGAGTCATATGGGAGAAATGCAATTTATCTTAGGGCTTCAAGTCAGACAACTCGATGATGGAATTTTCATCAGTCAGGCCAAATACATCAAGGATATTTTGAAAAAATTCCATCAAGATCAGAGTAAGCCCCTCAGCACTCCTATGTCACCAAGCTGCAAGTTTGATGCCGATCCCAATGGAAAAATGGTCGACATCACCCTTTATCGCAGCATCATTGGGTCTCTTCTATATCTCACATCAAGCCGGCCGGACATCATCTTTGCCACCTGTTTATGCGCCCGTTTTGAGGCCGACCCTAAGGAATCTCACATGCTTGCGGTGAAGCGAATCTTGCGCTACCTTAAGGGCACATCTACCTTAGGATTGTGGTATCCTAAAGGTATGAATGCAAGGCCATCCTTTGTGGAACACACTCACGGTGACGGCCTCAGTGCCGATGGTTTACCTCCAACAATTCTGGGTGTGCTTAAGAGCCACGTCGTTGAAGGGGCATACAGCTTTACAACGGTGATAGGGACGAGGAGCTCCCTTACAACCCTAACTATGACCCCCTTCCTACCGAAGAGGAGCTCGTGCATGACTTCCTTCAGATGGGATACCGTCCACCGCTGACCAAACTGGCTCAAGTTCAGAGCAACGGAGCCCACACCCTTGGAAGACTTTGTTTGGAATCATCAACAAATGTCTGTCGCCAAAGCACGCCTGCTTCGACAAAGGCAACGACAACATTATGAGGATTTTCCATGGAATCGCCTTCTCGTGGAATTACGATTTCGCTCAACTGATCTGGAATGATCAAGCCGAGCAGATCAGGCAGAAGGAAAACAAATGCTCAAAGAATGTGCCGTACGCCTGGTGGTTCGCCGTCATCATCCGACAATACATGGACTTGCACGAGCACAACATCTCTCTTCTACCTCCGGGAGGGAATTACCAACCACCACGGCTGAAATGCTTTCACAACTCGAAACTAACGGACTTGGACCAGCCGTCGGTGCCCATACCGTTCGAGTTGTTAAGGCTCGCCAACCCCACGGGAGCCGAATTCCAACGGTTCTGCTGGGAGAATCATCTGACGGAACAGATGATCAGAGGGCCCCCGACAGATTTCGCAGTCAGCCCTCACCAACAACAAAGCCCTGAGGACACGATGATTGATGCAGTGGCCCAGGAGATAGAGTAGAAGCTTCCAACTCAAAGACGACATATACCTGATGTTGATGCCACGTTGATCGATGCTGTGGCAGCAGAGTTGGAACAAGAGGTTCCTGCAAAAACACTCCAGGTGGAAGTGCCCGTCCATGTTGGCGTGCTCGAAGAGACCGTTGAGGAGGTTCTTCAACAAGTAGCACAGCCCGAGGCAGAAATGGGGCAAAGCTCACTTCCACAGGTGACGTAGGCTCGTGAGGACGTTGAACGCGTACCTTCTCCTCGTCTGCCGTCTCGTTGACCGCCCTGACCCAACCTATACCTATCGAGGCCAAGGCTCTCGTTCCAAATACCGACATGATGATCCAGATGATCAAAGTTGTCATGAGGGGGAGAAGAGGCCTCGCATACAAACACGAAGCCAAGGACGAAGTTCGGGCGCGACGCAGACAAGCACTGGAGTCGTTGAAACCACACAACCCACTACCAAAACAACCACCACCACGCACCGCACCACTCTAACCCAAACCCAAATCGACCCACCATTCTTCACCCTAAGGACGCCTCCGCCCACACCAATGACTCTCACAAGCCCCTTGCTTCCGGAAGAAGAAGTAAGTGCCGTTATTCTCGTGGCCCTAGCAGCTACTCAAGCGACTCCCTCAATTGCTCCAGACCAACCGGGTACTTCTGGCCATGTCGTCAATCCGCACGAATTCCTAGATAATTACATCTTCGAAGGACAGTGGATGACACATAGCATGCCCGATGAAGCTCAAAGACAACGCATCAGGGACGTTCGACAGTTCCTCCAAGCAGCTTCGGTTGACTTAATCTTAATTGAAGACGAAGAACTTCGAGAAGGTGAACACCATGAACAAGTTCTCGCAAGGCTTCCAGAATTAATTGCGCAATGAGCGGCCTCGCCTACAAGACAAATGCCTGGAGCCGTTCGCATTGATACGTAGGGGAAAACATAAGGATTGAGATCCCATTCTTGGAAGAAGTTCGTCAAAATATTTGGAGGTCACCGAACAAGATCAAGACGGCGAACAAATTCGAGCTCAGAGGCATCTCTCACGTGGAGCAGCCGAAAAGGATGAGCTATCTTTGGATGCTGACCCAACGCGGACCGGATGTGAGGTTGGGATTCCTAAGAAGTGGCTGAAGAGTTACTTCAAGATCCCCAATATGTCAGCTACTCAGTGTCTACTGCACCAAAGGGAATCTTCCAACACCGTACTACGTGATAGAGCGGATAGATCGAACTCTAGAAGAACTAAGCGAGAGTGACCTACCCTATCTTCCTGCCAAGGAGGTGTACAAGCTCTACCAACTCTATGTAGAGAAGTACAAGGGTCCTCAAGGCTTTATCAAGAACGAAGGACTCGAGGGACTCTACCGATTCATGTTGTGACAAGTCAAACTCTCCGCACAAGATCTATGGCTCTGGAGAGCAATATGAAGAAGGTCAACATGACGGCCCCGCTCAATCAAAGACCTGAAATCGAAGGGCTTCCAAGCAATCACGTACACATCAGCTCAGTCCTAGGCATCACCTACCACAATCCAATCGCTAAGAAGACTAGGTTGATGCTGAAGACTGAGATACATAGGTTTTGCGATGGAACGCCCAAGGTGATCAGGGAGAACATAGAGAAGAGATTGGAAAAAATCAACCGAGAGACGATGCTGATGATTCATCGGTACGTGAGAGAACAACCGCTCCTGATGGAACTACTTGATGACATTGAGGAACGCCTGGAGCTGAGGAGCACGCTAAGGGACTTCGAGTACGCGCTGGGCTTGGCAGGTCTTACTACGCCCGACGAAGACAAACAGCGCGGACGGGCAATCAAGCACAAAGGGGGAGATTGTAGAATATGATTTGTAATTGTGCTTTGATTTATTAGTTGTATTCATAGATTGGGGCGTTATATGTATTTGTCCTTAGTTTAGGACTTACTCGTTATTTATACCAAGTTTGTTTGGTATAAATAGACTTGTAAACATTGTGCTTAATTAGAGAAATTTAGTCAATTGATCCGAAAGGCTGGCAAATCCAATTCTAGAGAGAGAAACTCAAGAACCATTCTCTCACTACTCGAATTCTCTCTCAAGTTCTTAAACGAAGGTTTTTCGATCGAAATTAATTTCATACAATTCTAATCGAATTCCTTAGGATTTGAGTCTAGGATCATAGGAGTTGATAATCGAGGACCTAACATCTCTTACAAAACATCTTTCCCTCCTCTCTAGCCATCCTTGGGAGGAGGTGGAATTTGGATACGTCCCGAGGTCGGCGTGATGATCTTGCCAAGGCGTTGGAGCTCAGAGAGGTCACGACGTTGCTCGAAGCGGACTACGACAACTGGGACGGCAAAGCGAGAGCTTGGGCTCTTCGCGACGATGGTAAGCTTCGGAGACACTTATTACGTGTCATGAATATTTTCTTTGCATAACCAAGTGATCCGGGGCTCCTTATGGGGATCCCGGGAAAAATTTTAAACTTCCGCTGCCTCCGGAATTCGATCTCATGACACCCAGAGTACATAAGTTTGTTCCTTTGTAGTACCAAATAATTACATGTTTTAACGCTATCAGAAACATAGTTGGAGTACGAAATGTTACTGTTTCGTAGTACCATGGTAAAAAACTTGAACAACACTTTCCAGCATTAATATCATAACCACCAACAAACACAATCCAAAACAATTTTATAGGACCACCAACAATAACACGACAACATCACAGTATTTAAAGAAAAAACTTCTAATTCAATCGCCTGTAGCCAATGTAAGAGTAATTTCGAAATATTTTAGTCCATTGCAGAACAATTTTCCATTTTACAACAGGAACTTTAAAAACCGTAACAGTTCGTAGTAATATTGATTTGATGTGACTAGCGGCTACGAACAATTGAGAAAGTCAGCTTTCAAAGGAGACCGGTTACGAATAAATTGGAGTAGTATAGACAGATTAAAATTGAGAACGACGGAAGCTGCACCAGTAGGTTAAAAAGCAAATAAGAAAATTTCAGTTTTGGAATTTCAAATTAGAAAATTCGTAAAAAAAATCATAGGAATGTCATATCGAGTCGATTCAAGATTTATGAGAAGCTGAAGAGCTTTCAACAAAAGAAAGTTTAGAAAGAACAGAGAAAAATAGCTAGGTCAAATTTGCTAAAATAGAAGTTGTGCACACATGATTTTTCAGAAGAACTGACACTAAAAAATGAATAGAAGGAGTTGGAATTGTTGAACTGCGGCCGAAATTATACCGAATCAAGTTTGAGAATAACCACCTTGCCTGGTTTCTCGAGATGCTCTCTCCCCCTATCCCTACGGGGACCAAGGACAGTTGGCACCAGCCCGGCGAGGAGCAAGGAGGATTTCAGCTGGTGGCAAAGGTCTCGGTCGGCGGAGAATGTCGATTTAGGGTTTCAACAAGGCTCAGAAATGAGGTCTGAAATTGGGAGCTTTGGAGCTTCAGTTGATGGTTTGGAGAAGAAAAGGTTTAAAGAGGAAGAACTGAGGGGCAAAATAGTCGTTTTTCAATTAAATAGTGAGGTATAATATTCTTTTGAAATATGGAGTTTTATAAAAAAATAAATAAATAAATAATAACAAATGGAATGGGGAGTTGGTTTATAGATAGTTTAGGTAGGGGGATTTTTTTATGTTCCCCTACCTTTATATATCGGAATAAATTGATAATATGATTAGACCAGTCAAAAGTCAAACACAGGCCGACGGCGTGAGCTGGCCCGTAGAACGCCAAAGCCCACGAGCCCGCGGCCACCCTGCCCCCTTGATGAACTGCAATTTTATTAATTTAAATTAATAATATTTTATTTGATGTATTTAGTAATCATGAATAAGCATGTATTAATTATTTAGTCACTAATAAATACTTAAATGTAGAATAAGTAATGAATTTACTAACTGTATCCTCTATTAAATCTAATTTATATTTACCATATAATATATATTATATAATTATATGCTGGCGGGATGGCTCGCGGGCTAGCCCACCCCACCCCGCCAAAGCCCGTGGCTGCACGGGCTGGACCACCCAGGCCCGATCTAACCAATCGCAGGCCCGACCCACCAAAAGGCAGCGGCCTTCATGGCAGCTCTAAACATAATCATATTTTTTATAATTAAATTGATATCTTATTATTTTTTACATTGACAATTTTCTATCTACCAAGTTGTTTCATTGAAATATGGTAATTGAGTGTAGCGCCCCGCCATTTGCTTATCAATTCTAACCCTGACTTACGTGGCTAATGCCAATATTAAATAATTAATACGCGAAAACGTGGGTATAATTTTTCCTTTTATATAAAGGAATTCGTTCTGTACAAGTCAAAATATTGCTTCCAACCTAATTACATAGGATGGCTCCTAATTGAAACAAAAGGAATCCGAACTTCCGCCCCACGGGTCGAGTTCATGAACACACCACCCTCAAAAGTCGTTAGAAGCTTCAAAATATAGCCTTGCTGTCGTAAGCAATCACGTACCGTGGTCGCGCATACCTACAACACATAAAATATGGGATGAGCTATAAAGCTCAGTAAGTAGGAATAATGCATGCCGTGCACGCGTCTCATTTGCAAAGGCATCCGCGCCAATGCATTCAGACCCTAATAGCATCAAACTAAATCTCATATCTGTCAGGGCCCTCGACTGACTTACTATGCACCATTTTCAGAGCTCAAATCCAATAAGGACAATTGGTCCAGCAATCCACAAAGGGTGACGAACCATAAGATACCAGTCATGCATTTCGGCCCAATTCGCACTGGAATGCATGACGGCTCGCCATTCGGTCCAATGGAAACTTGCTGTTCCGCGGACGCTCACGCTGGTAGCCCACTTTGGGGTCGCCAACACCAGAGATACCCTCGGTGTCGCTGCCACCCTCGAATCGCCTCCTCCAGGTCGCACCTACCGCAATTCAGGGCATTCTGCCCAAATAATAAAAATATATCCGACGACCTACCGGGTCGTCATGGTGTCATAGAACCAGTCCAGACTCAACTGTGAGTCGACATCAGATGCCTATATCGGCAAATGTCTATCGCTTTCAAGCGACCTTATGTTATATGCATACGCTTATCTCACCATTCTCATGCATGTCGTGTATGCACGTGTTCATGCTCACGTGAACAGTACAAAAATTAATGCCGTGTCATCACATGTAGTAAATAATTCACATAAGCTCATATAAACAGATAGCCATGTAATTCACGTTCGTACAAACAATTTATGTGTTGTAGTTGAAATTCCCACTTACCTGGTATCCTTAGCTATTAGCTTATCGTACTGTAAGTTGCTAACCTTCGAACCCTAAGTATAGAAACATATAAAATTAGGGTTTGTTAGTCTAATTACAGTTTCAAGAAAGTGGCTTAGTTTGAAAAACCCTAGTTTCAACTTTTGTGAGTTTCGAAACCCTAAAGTTTCGAATTGTAACTTGAATGAGCAAAATGTCATTTTGAGATTCCTATGAATCTCGAGCTTGAGTTAAAACAGATCTCGAGCTTAAATCCCGAGACCTTACACTAAGTTTCGAAGTTGTTATTAAATAAGTCTCGATGCTAACACCATGATAATTCTCGAGTTCTTACACCTAACATAGATATCGACATTCTTAATGAACCCTTATGAAGATCTCGACATATTCCTAAAATGGATGTCGAGCTTGTTAATATAATATACAATATTTCTAGGTTAAATTTCGAGGTAATTTTTGTAAGATGTTTCGAAATTTGTTACATAAAGTCTCGACATAACATCTCGAATTGGAGCTTACATAGATCTCGAGTTTTAAACTAAGCATTACAATTTCGATATGATATAAAAGGGTTCGACCTTCTTGACATCACACAAAGATCTCGACACAATGCTAAACTTCGAGCTTTAAAGTTATTAAGTTTCATGAATGTCGAGTTTCTTGATTTCGACAATCATACCACTATAGATTAAAAGATCTCGATATATCACTCGACATTTCAACCCTAAGCTTTCGTCATAGTATTCGAAATTTAAAACCTGTAAGATCCTATTATCACTCGAAATTTTCGATCAAAAAGTCATATTCTTAAGAACAGTATAAATATTACAAACTTCAAAATCTGCGAGTTTGATTACTTATAGGATCATTACTACAGAATTACTCCTGCTAATTTATGTTCCCTCAGACATGATATTAAGTATTAATATGCTAAACATGCATTTAAATATATAGGTTAAGATAAAAATTTCATACCTCCTTAGCTTTGTGCGAAATTTCAACACAAATCTCGATGGTTTTTGTGGTGTTTATCAATTGGGTTTTCATTTCTTATTTTATCCCTAAGGTGGCGTGTATTATGAAACAAATGACACCGATCTTTTTCTTTTTTTTTACTTGGTTCTTATCCTAACTTCGTGAGACACAATTATAATAATGTTGTTTGTAAGTTACCCCTCATGCTATGTAAACCCTTAATTTGACATCCTTTAGTCTCGACATTTAGCTATTTCGATATTGTTGGTCTCACAACTTCCATACTCGACACTCTTGTTACCTAATTATCGGAATTGAGCTTCTCTCGAAGAATATAAATCTCGAAGCTTAATAATATCGAGATCCATAGATCTCGAGATTCATGATTTCGAATTTCCTAATGTATCGAAATCTCTTCTATCCCTAACTCAATATTCTTTAACTTTGATGTCTTCATTTTCGAAGGCATCCCTAGAAATCCCTATATTTCACAAACTCCTCTTATCTAGTTATTCGTTAAATTATAATATAAGCATATAATCACATAATTCATATAACATGCAGTCATAAAATCACATAATATGTATGTAAATTTATTGGCCGACTTACTTACGGGACTCGGGTATTACATCCTCCCCCCTTACAAGGGATTTCGCCCCCGAAATCAGGCAGGGAGAAATAGTTCAGGGTAGTGATTCCTCATGTCATCTTCCTGTTCCCACGGAGGTTCCTCAATGGACTGATTCTGCCATAACACCCTGACTAGTGGAATTTCTTTATTCCGTAATTGTTTCACGTCATACATTAGAATTTCCACTGGCTTCTCCTCGTAGCTTAAATCTGGTTTAAGATGTTGATGAAAATTTTCAGTGTTCAACACATGGCTTGGGTCGGCGACCTATTTTCGTAGCGTCGATATATGAAAAACATCATGTACTTGAACTAGTGAATTAGGTAATTCCAATTGATAGGCAACTTCGCCGACTTTTATGAGGATTCGGAACGGTCCTATATAACGTGGGCTCAGCTTGCCTTTCTTTCCGAATCGTTTCATGCCTTTCATTGGAGATACCTTCAAAAATACAAAGTCATCTACTTGGAACTCCAGTGGTCTTCGCTTTTGGTCTGCGTAGCTTTTCTGTCTGCTTTGGGCTGTTTTCATCCTTTCTCGTATTTGAGCAATGGCTTCTGTCATTTCTTGTACTAGATCAGGGCCTAGTATTGCTCGTTCTCCGACTTCATCCCAGTGAATTGGAGATCTGCACTTGCGCCCGTATAACGCTTAATATGGAGCCATTCCGATCGTTGCATGAAAACTGTTGTTGTATGAGAATTCGATCAATGGAAGATATCGGCTCCAATTCCCTTTAAAATCGAGTATGCACGCCCTTAACATATCTTCCAATGTCTGGATTGTTCGTTCTGACTGCCCGTTGGTTTGGGGATGATAGGCAGTACTGAAAGAAAGTTTGGTGCCCATTGCTTTCTGCAGGCTCATCCAAAATTTAGATAGGAATCTCGAGTCTCTATCAGAAACGATTGACACTGGAACTCCATGAAGTCGTACTATCTCTTGAATGTATAATTCAGCATAACGTTCTAGTGAAAACGTTGAACTGATTGCAAAAAGTGGGCGGACTTGGTTAGTCGATCAACTATGACCCATATCGCGTCGTGGCCCTTTACTGTTTTTGGTAAGCCAACGACAAAGTCCATTGTGATATGGTCCCATTTCCATTCGGGTACTGGCAAAGATTGTAATGTTACTGCTGGTCGCTGGTGCTCCGCTTTTATCTGTTGACATGTTAGACATTGACTTACGAAAGTCGCTATTTCTCTTTTCATCCCTGGCCACCAATAATTGGTTCGTAAGTCTTTGTACATCTTTGTCGCTCCTGGGTGGATTGAATAAGCTGTAGCATGCATTTCTGTCATAATAATCCTTCGAAGCTCCGCATCGTTGGGAACGTATAAACGACTTCTATAATATAACCTTCCATCTTCTCTCACTCTACTCGGGTTCCTTGCCCCAATTGGAACTCCCACTACTATCACCTCTTGTTCTACCCATTCTTATTTACCCTGGTAGTCCCTACGACCAATAAATTATGCAACACAAACAAGAAGTCACAGTAATAGAAACTTACTAGTAAGGCCGCTTCCGTACTTTTGAGTGTGTGTACATGAACAGTCTACAGAAACTTCAACCGAAGCTCTCATACCACCTGTAGCGCCCGGCCATTTGCTTATCAATTCTAACCCTAACTTACGTGGCTAATGACAGTATTAAATAATTAATACGCGAAAACGTGGGTAAAATTTTTCCTTTTATATAAAGGAATTCGTTCTGTACAAGTCAAAATATTGCTTCCAACCTAATTACATAGGATGGGTCCTAATTGAAACAAAAGGAATCCTAACTTCCGCCCCACAGGTCGCATTCATATACACACCACCCTCAAAAGTGGTTGGAAGCTTCAAAAGATAGCCTTGCCGTCGTAAGCGATCACGTAACGTGGTCGCGCGTACCAACAACACAAAATATGGGATGAGCTATAAAGCTTATTAAGTAGGAATAATGCATGTCGTGCACGTGTCTCATTTGCAAAGGCATCCGCGCCAATGCATTCAGACCCTAATAGGATCAAACTAAATCTCATATCTCGCAGGGCCCTCGACTGACTTGCTATGCACCATTTTCAGAGCTCAAATCCAATAAGGACAATTGATCGAGCAATCCACAAAGGGTGACGAACCATAAAATACCAGTCACACATTTCGGCCCAATTTGTATTGGGATGCATGACGGCCCGCCATTCGGCCCAATGGGTACTTGCTGTTCCGGGACGCTCACGCTGGTAGCCCACTTCGGGGTCGCCAACACCAGAGATACCCTCGGTGTCGCTGCCACCCTCGAATTGCCTCCTCCAGGTCGCACCTACCGCAATTCAGGGCATTCTGCCCAAATAATAAAAATATATCCGACGACGTACCGGGTCGTCATGGTGTCATAGAAGCGGTCCAGACTCAACTGTGAGTCGACATTAGATGCCTATATCGGCAAATGTCTATCGCTTTCAAGCGACCTTATGTTATATGCATACGCTTATCTCACCATTCTCATGCATGTCGTGTATGCACGTGTTCATGCTCATGTGAACAGTACTAAAATTCATGCCATGTCATCACATGTAGTAAATAATTCACATAAGCTCATATAAATAGATAGCCACGTAATTCACGTTCGCACAAACAATTTATGTGTTGTAGTTGAAATTCCCACTTACATGGTATCCTTAGCTATTAGCTTATCATACTGTAAGTTGCTAACCTTCGATCTCCTAAGTATAGAAACATACAAAATTAGAGTTTGTTAGTCTAATTACAGTTTCACGAAAGTGGCTTAGTTTGAAAAACCCTAGTTTCGACTTTTGTGAGTTTCGAAACCCTAATGTTTCGAATTCTAACTTAAATTAGAAAAATGTCATTATGAGATTCATAAGAATCTCGAGCTTGAGTTAAAATAGATCTCGAGCTTTAATCTCGAGACCTTACACTAAGTTTCGAAGTTGTTATTAAATAAGTCTCGATGCTAACACCATGATAATTCTCGAGTTCTTACACCTAACATAGATATCGACATTCTTAATAAACCCTTATGAAGATCTCGACAAATTCCTAAAATGGATGTCGAGCTTGTTAATATAATATACAATATTTCTAGGTTAAATTTCGAGCTAATCTTTGTAAGATGTTTCGAAATTTGTTACATAAAGTCTCGACATAACATCTCGAATTGGAGCCTACATAGATCTCGAGTTTTAAACTAAGCTTTACAATTTCGATATGATATAAAAGGGTTCGACCTTTTTGATATCACACAAAGATCTCGACACAATGCTAAACTTCGAGCTTTAAAGTTATTAAGTTTCATGAATGTCGAGTTCTTGATTTCGACAATCATACCACTATAGATTAAAAGATCTCGATATATCACTCGACATTTCAACCCTAAGCTTTCGACATACTATTCGAAACTTAAAACCTGTAAGATCCTATTATCACTCGAAATTTTCGATCAAAAAGTCATATTCTTAAGAACAGTATAAATATTACAGAGACTTCCAAATCTGCGAGTTTGATAACTTATAGGATCATTACTAAAGAACTACTCCTGCTAATTTATGTTCCCTCAGACATGATATTAAGTATTAATATGCTAAACATGCATTTAAATATATAGGTTAAGATAAAAATTTCATACCTCCTTAGCTTTGTGCGAAATTTCAATACTTGGCTCTTTCTTACTCCAAGTTCTCGATGGTTTTTTTGGCGTTTATCAATTGGATTTTCATTTCTTATTTTATCCCTAAGGTGGCGTGTATTATGAAACAAATGACATCGATCTTTTTCTTTTTCTTTTTTACTTGGTTCTTATCTTAACTTCGTGAGATAACAATTATAATAATGTTGTTTGTAAGTTACCCTCATGCTAAGTAAACCCTTAATTCGACATCCTTTAGTCTCGACATTTACCTATTTCGAAATTGTTGGTCTCACAACTTCCATACTCGATGTAATTCCAGATTATCCAAGAACACTTCAACAGATTTAACCTTCGTAATATTTGAGTAATGTGCTATAGAGGTTTAGTGTTGAATACGTGAGGGTTTTGCAAATGGAAAACTTGATTAATGCTTGTTAGGGTTTAAGCTTAAATACCTTGAGAGGTATTTAAGCTTATTGGGCCCCTAACAAGCCCATTACAAACACAACCCAAATACATAAGATAATACATCGTAAAGAAATTACAAGACTTAGAACAATATTTTGGACACTTCTATAATATTCCTAACATTCTCCCCCTAAGTGTCCAAATTACAAATAAACAAATCTAAGTCTTCAGGTCTTCTTTTTCTTCGAGCGGGGAGGAGGCCGAGGTTCCAGAAGTTCGTAGGCTGATCTTCTGAGTCCAAGTTTTAATTCATATGATCTCAATCTTCTACGAAAAGAAATTTTGTCGGAGATGATTTCGATCATCTTATGATACTTCTCTTGTACTTCAGATTCCACTTCTCTCATTTCCTCTACGATCCTCTTGAGCTTAGCAAGAATAATACGGAGAGTTCCATCACAGAACTTGTGGATTTCTGATTTTCTCATCAGTCTCTTCTCTCCCTTGTAATTGATGTAGATTACCGAAGGGTCTTCTCCATCAAAGATATGGCCTTCTCCGTAGCTCTCTGACTCAGGTGCTTCAAAAGAGGGCTTCGTGAGATTCACTCTTTTTATGTTGCTTTCAATTGCCATTTGGAGATCATGTGTAGAGTTGAACTTCACTTGACGCAACATGAACCTTTTTAATGAAGCATAGCCCATCCTTAATTCTGGAGTCCTGAGTACTCCAAGCCTCCTATAATCTCCTACTAATTGATCAATGTCTTCACCTCTGAGGTAGGAGAGATCCCCTTCATTCAGTTCTTCAGCTGAATTATCTTCACGTCGTACAATGTAAATAGGGAAATCAATATCTGCAAATCGCTCCTTTCGAACGGTCAGAATCTGTTTGATTCTGGGTCGTTTTGCCTCAAGTCTTCGGAGTTCATCGACGTTCGTTTCTTTTCCTCTAAACATCAGTGATCGACGGATAGACAGCAGGTACTGAATGGCTTTTGGTCGTGGGAAATGGGTTAAAAATCTGAGGTCAAGTTCATCCACCTTCAAGATCCTGTCTTCCCTCCTCCAGATTTTTCTTCGTATCTCTTCTTGATAAGGAGCATTAACCTTCACATTTTTCCATGGAATTTGCAACTCGTCAATTCCTTTGTGTGTATCTGGAGGGCAATCTTCGTCTATGACCGTGTGTTTTAGAAGTTCTGGAAGTTCGGGTATCTCTGCTTCATAGTCTTCTCCTTCCTCGAGCTCCTCATCTTCAAGACGAATTAGACTAATGTTAGCTTTCGAGAGAAAGTATCTAGCATTGTCCATAAGTTTTCTGGCCATAGTCGGATTAACAGGATGAGTTCTCCATTCCTCGCCAAAGATGTACCTCTCCACAACATCATGTGGATTGTACAGTTCTTCGACTGAGGTGTTTGGATTGTCGATCTGAAGGGATGGAATGGAAGTTTGGGGACTTATCTGGCTTGTGAGATGTGGGGTTGTGGTTGTTTGGACTGATTGGGTGGAAATCCTCAATGAGACAGATTCAACTTCGTCAAGGGAAGTTGTCTGGTTCGGCCCTGGCGTAGCTTGTCTGCCCCTTGAGGACTTTGGTGGTGGGTTGGATTGTCGGGAAGAACCGCCTCCACGAGTTAGGACCCTGCGCCCTCGTCCGCCGCGAGTGACTGGAAGCATGACTCTTGGTCTCTTCTCCCCCTCAGGACGATCTTGGTCATCAGGATCGTCATGACGACGCTTCTGACTTGAGCCTTCTTGACGACATGTGGTGGGGTCAGGTATGATTCCACCTTTAATCAGCTTTTTGTAGAAAGCTTCTTCTTCCGGAGTCCGCTGATTGTCGAGAGAAATAATGCGAGAAATACCAACATCGAATAGCTCAAGTAGAGGCATGCTGTATGGGCTGGGATCAGTCGGTGCTCGTGGTGGTGGTAGTGAGATGAGGCGAGCCTGTGACGATTGGTCTACCAAGGGTGCCTTGCCTTTGTCTGTGGATGCTGATTGCATGGCATCCTTAATGAGTCCTCGAACCCGTGGTAAGGTCACGGATTCAAAGAACTCAAAAAGGCGATTTTCCAGATAGGCCGTCGTCACGGTTAGGGGTGTGGGGATTGGTGCACCGACATCACTAGGAGTTGCCGTTGTCACACGTTCAGAACTAGGTTCTGTACGGTGGCCCTTGTCAACCGAAGTCGGATGGACTTCAGTTTCCACGGGTCTTCCGACCTCTCCTTGCGACACATCTTTCGGAGATGGTGCTCGGGTCGTTGTTGCCACGTCAGTGTGACGGGCTTGGGTGGAGCTCTCACCGAGATCGCCAAGGCGTCTCTTTAGCACACGTCCAAAACTAGGTTCTGTACGGTGGCTCGCGGATGGTGAGCTGCTGAAATCATCAACATCCGAGAGACTTCCGTCCAATCCTTGAAGAGCCTCTATTTGGGGCTCTTCTATGAACGTTGAGGCCTGAAGATCAGGCAGAGGTTCGGCCTGTGTCACAAGAATGGGTATTTCTTGAGTTGGTTCAGACACAGGAACCGAGCTGCTGGAGGCTTGGGGTGGTTCGTGTTGTGTTGAGACACTTGTCTATTGGGAGACAAGTGAATGGTCAGGTGGGGTTCGCTCATGCGTCGTTAGGTCATGTACGACGTCTTCTATCCTAGGGATTGACCCGGCTTTTTCTGACTGAGGTAGTGTAGTAGTAGTTATCTCTGGAACATCCATGAGTGGTGGTTCAGTTTGTTCGGCATGTGGTTGTTCCTCGAGTGATTGTTCAGGTATGGTTTGTTCAGAGGATGGTGGTGGTTGGTCAGGGATTGCTTCTTGAGATGTAGTCTGTTGTGTGTGTGGGATAGATTCAGTTTCTGTGGTTTCTCTCAGCATCTCACTCGCTCTTTCTCTCTCACTCGTTTCAGCTCTCTCAGTCTCACTAACCCCTGGGTTAGACTCAGGTGGGCTATCCTGTGTCGTGGGGTTGGGAACTTTGTAGTCTTTGCAGTAGGCATCGATATGGTCGGGGTTTGCAAGAATGAGTAACTCGTGAGGGATTGGCATTGCGGTGCGTGAGTATTTCTCATCAGACTTTCCTTTATGAAGGTAGCGCAGTTTGGGTGGAGTGAAGTTTTCTTCCACGGGTCGTGATGGTATTCCTGTTGTTGTGGTCAGAAAATGGTGGATGATAAGTGAGAACCAGCGGAGATATGGCAAATTCTGTGGCTTTTTGGACTTAGTTCTTTGGTAAAGTTGGTCGTCGAGATCTGTGGTGAAAAGTTTGGCAAAGTCGTAATTTCTTCGAAACACGAACCCATGGAAGATCCGAAGAATTGTGTATTGCATCTATCCCATCCTGAGTGCTTGGGTGAGAAGCACTTATTGCCAAATGCGAAGAGCGTTCGCCACGGATGCGGGATCATGGAATTCTTAAAATGGGAGACAAACTTGATCGGCGTGTAGTATCCCATCGTCATCATGTCCTCCAGGAGCTCATTTTCGGAAGCCTCAGGTTCGTATTGAGGTTGACTTGGCATTCTTAGAATACTACGAATGAGTTCCTTTGTGACGGTGACAGTCTCAGTTGCGATTTGGGCCTCGTAGTAGATGCTATTATCTTGGGCAATTTTGGTCTTCATTGTCCCCCAGAATTGTTGAAGGTAAACGGTAGGAACTTGGACCGAGGCGGAGAAGGCATACCCAAGATGGTGATTCCTCAGAATGGATATGATGATTTCGTCCTTGCACTTGAATGTATGCAGGTCGAGTTGGAAATTATTATCTTTGGTTGTTATCCATTTCGAAGTTGGGTAGACTAGATCCGTGGGTGTCGTCATATTTTTCCCTTTTTTTTTATATATATATATATGACACCGGGAATTCGTGCTGAAACTGCAACACAGAAGATAAATAAAATTAGATATGCCATGATAAGAGGACTTGGCTGTTATGAATAGTGATGAGTTGGAATAAAATTTCGTTTGATGATAAGAAGGCTTGGCCCAACACTTTGGCCCACTCGAGAAAAATTTTGTCGAAAATTTCTTTAAGTATGGTTTGCGGGTTCACTTCAAAGTGCTTAGCTTCATTTTAGTAAGTCGTATTTTGCGAACTCAAAGGTTTGCGGGTTGAGTAAAAAGAACTTCGTGACGTTTATATTGCGAATTGAGGGGTTTGCGGGTTGGTTGAAAAGAACTTTGCGAATTCTGTATCACAGCCTCAGGATTCGCAAATTGACCAGGTCAATCGGGGAATCGCAAAGCATCAGCTCGCAAAATGAACTTTGCGAATCCCAAGATTCGCGATCCTCGAATTCGCAAAGTAGACGGTCAAAGCTGCAAAGTGGATAACCCGCAAAGTGAGTGATTCGCGAGTTTGAAAAAATAAAACATTTTTGGACCTGCAAAGCTTAACTCTGAAGAATCAAAAGGAACCTTTAAACGATTTCGAACCCGAAAAAAAATCCATCGCTTTGAAAAACACCAGATTTGAGAAGATAAATTCGATTTAGTGCAAAAATCAAACAGATACGCTCGTATTATCACTGAAAAACAACGAAATTTCTACAGGAATCAACTGCAAAACACCTGTTCTTCGAGAAATCACTCCTGCAATTAAGAAAATCGATCGTTAAACAAGAAACAGTAAAAGTAAACGCAACTTTTCATTCATACCACAGAGATGTTCGCGAGTGAGTGAAGGTAACGATTTGAGCAGGCAAACCACAGACAATGCAAGCGACTTTTTTTTTTTTTTTTTTGTATTGCGGGTTCAGTTTACGAATTGATGTTCTAAGACAACTTTGCGGGCCTAAAGTATGAACCTTAGTTTGAGCTGGGCTGTAAACTTTTGAGAAAACAAAAAGCCCACTTTAGATTCGCGAATTGGTAGTTTGCGAATTGATCAGTTTGCGATTTATGAGTTCGCAATCTAATTCATTGACTGGTCAAAATTGAAGATGGTTTGCGAATAACAGTTGTCTAAATTCATTATAGTTTGCGAATCTAAATTCTAATAATTGATTTGAAAAAAATGACTTAGGAAGAAAATGTAAGTGTACGAGATTTTCAACTTAGCAAAGACATCAAATAATGAGGACCCAAAAATGACCAATTTGGCGCGATCAATTACAAGGATAACATCAAATCTATGATTTTTTCAAGATCGATTTTCATGATACGATATCCTTATTGAAAAAAACAATCTTCGCCTTAGTCAAAAATTCGTCTTAATGTCGGGACAATAAATGACGCAAGTTTCCTTCGTGTTTATAGATAGGTCTCAAATCTCATTGAAGTACCTTACATCTAAGAACTAACTCATCTCTTATTTTTCGCGTTAACAGATGAATTGGCAGAAGCAGGAAGAAGAGAAGAAGCTCGAGGAACATGCAGAGTTAAGACGTAACTTTGAGCATAATTTGGATATGCTGGTTATTGAGATTTTCCTTCTTTTGAGCTTATTCGTTGTTTTACTTGCTGTTCTGCTTTGGGTCTTCATCGAGCATATGAGTTTTTAAGAGTTATCTGCGTATTAAGTGTTTGAGAGAGTTGTTCGTGTTTTGAAGAATTTTTAAGAGTTATCTGCGTATTATGTGTTTGAGAGAGTTGTTCGTGTTTTGAAGAATTTTTAAGAGTTATCTTAAGAATAAACTGTTGAAAAACTCCCCCTAGATGCAATGCCTATCGAGTATCTTAAAAATAAACTATTGATGAATTCACTTACTCCCCCTCGATGCAATGTCTATCGAGTATCTTAAAAAATAAACTATTGATGAACTCACTTACTCCTCCTCGATGCATAGATATAGCATTTCTCCCCCACGATGTAACGTCATCAGCATCGGCGCTACATCGACTTATTGGACACAAGAAACAATTTATTGAAAATTAAAGATTTAAAAACTAAAGTCCTAAATAAATGGGTAACATAATAAACACACACAGAATAAGAGAAGTGAACCATAGCAAATAGAAAAATATTGAATTGTAGTAAGGCATAATCGAGCTTAAAAATTGAGGTTCAACATTCCTAATTTTGCAACTAAGAATTGGAAGCGTTTTTCATCCAATGCTTTTGTAAGCAAATCGGCTAGTTGAAGCTCTGTATTGACAAAGTACATTTCTATTATGCCTCTTTCTACATGGTCCTTTATGAAGTGATAGCGAAGATCTATGTGCTTAGTGCGTGAGTGATGTACAGGATTACAGGTAATTGCGATAGCACTCTTGGAATCACAGTAAATAGGAATTTTATTTAGATCGAACCCGTAGTCCCGTAGCTGAGTTCTGATCCACAAAATTTGTGAGCAGCAACTTGCTGCAGCGACGTATTCTGCTTCCGCCGTGGAAGTTGACACACAATTTTGGTTCTTTGAGGCCCAACATACAAGTTTATCGCCTAGGAATTGCATGTGTCCAGAGGTGCTTTTCCTGTCCAGTCTGCATCCTGCAAAATCTGCGTCAGAATAGCCTATTAGTTTCATACTTGAGTTTTTAGGATACCACAGTCCAAGGTCTGGTGTTCCTTGTAAATACTTCAAGATTCTTTTGACGGCATGAAGGTGTGACTCCTTGGGATTAGCTTGAAATCGAGCACATAGACACGTAGAGAATAAGATATCTGGTCGACTGGCAGTGAGGTAGAGCAGTGATCCAATGATCCCTCTATAATGAGTAACATCTACAGGTTCACCAAGGTGATCTGCATCCAGTGAGCATGAGGTGGACATAGGTGCGCTCGATGATTTGCTCTTGTCGATCCCATATTTTCTGAGAATATCATGGATGTACTTTGACTGATTGATGAATATCCCATCTGAAGTTGTTTGATTTGTAGTCCGAGGAAGAATGACATTTCTCCCATCATACTCATTTCAAATTGCGATTGCATCAGAATGCTAAATTCTTCACAAAGTTTAGGATTAGTAGAGCCAAAAATGATATCATCCACGTAGATTTGCACAAGCATGATATCAGAATCATTTTTCTTTACGAACAGTGTAGTGTCAATTTTCCCTTTAGTGAAGCCTGAAGAGATAAGAAAGTCGGAGAGCACCTCATACCAGGCCCTTGGAGCTTGTTTAAGTCCGTACAGTGATTTGTCGAGTTTGTAAACAAAGTCGGGATGATCAGCATTGAGAAATCCGTCTGGCTGTGACACATACACTTCTTCTTTCAGAATTCCGTTCAAGAAGGCTGTTTTTACGTCCATTTGATAGACTGTAAAATCTTTGTGTGCGGCGTATGCAAGGAATAATCGAATAGCTTCGATTCTGGCTACAGGGGCAAACGTTTCATCGTAATCAATTCCTTCCTGTTGATTATATCCCTTAGCAACGAGCCTGGCTTTGTTTCGAATTACAACACCATCTTCATCCTTTTTGTTTTTAAATACCCACTTTGTTCCAATCACAGTCTTCCCTTTTGGACGAGGAACTAAGTTCCATACTTTGAGACGTTCGAATTGATTAATCTCCTCTTGCATAGCCACTATCCAGTTGGGATCCTGTAGTGCATCAACTACTCGTTTAGGTTCCGTTTGGCTCAAGAAACAGGTGAAATTACATTCATTTGAATGTGTTCTTCTAGTCGTTACTCCTGTATTGGGATCTCCTATTATTTGATCTGTAGGATGATGTCGGATCCATTTCTTTTCGTGGGGTAATGTCGTTTCGTCTATTTGGGATTCCTCACTGAGTGGATAGTCGATTGCAGACACGGTAGTGTTGCCTGGTGAGTTTGAAGAGGAGGTATCTGTCTGCGTTGTTGTTGCGGTTGTTGGGATCGAGCCTTCTGCATCTGAGGGAGGAATTGTCTGGTCAGGAGTGGGTTCTGAATTATGAGTTGATAAACTAGGGCTGGATTCAGTATGTGGAATGAAAGTTGTGGGTGGTTTTTTCGGATTTTGAGAGATATAGATATGTTCAAAAAGTAGATCCAGATCCAGATCCTCTTGAGTTTGGCGAGTGGAGCATGTGGGATTGCTATGTCTAGAATAGTCAGTTGCTTTGTCGGATCCTGGTTCTGAAGAGTTCCGTTCAGATGCATCTGACGAACATTCTCCCTTTTCTGTATGAGAATGAATAAGGTGTGGTGTGCTAGTTACTCGTTCCAAACTGCTATGTCCAGTAGAAGGTTCGAGTCCCTCATCAAAGGTGACATTTATACTTTCAATTATCATCCTTCTGTTTCTGAGAAATATCCTGTATGCCTTAGATTGCGTAGAGTAGCCTACGAAGATTCCTTCAGTAGCTTTTGGATCGAGCTTGGACTTGTCTTCGCGGTCGTTGGCGACGAAGCACTTGCATCCAAAAATTCGAAAATGGGCAATGTTGGGCAGTCTTCCATTTATAAGTTCATAGGGCGTCTTACCAAATCTTAGATGAATGTTTGTGCGATTCTGTGTATAGCAAGCAGTATTCATTGCTTCCGCCCAAAGGAAATGAGGTAGTGATGATTGAATGATCATTGTTCGGGCAGCCTCTACGAGTGTTCGATTTCGCCTTTCAACAACCCCATTTTGTTGAGGTGTGTAGATAGCAGAAAACTGTTGAGTAATTCCTATGGATTCGTAGAAGTCACTGAGCTGTTGATTCTTGAATTCTGTTCCATTGTCTGATCTAACTATTTGAACATTTCTCTGAAGTAGGTTCTGTGTTGTTCTGATTAGATTGGGAATATGTTCTACTGTCTCTGATTTAGTTCGTAAGAAACGTACCCAAGTAAATCGGGAAAAGTCGTCGACGATAACCAGCATATACCGCTTTCCACTTATGCTTTCAGTTCGCATCGGGCCACACAGATCCATGTGTAAAAGCTCTAGAGGATGTCGAGTGGATGCTGTGTGTTTTGTAGGATGTGAAGCTTTCTTCATTTTTCCTTTCTCACAAGCAGAGCACATATGCTCTTTTTGGTATTTCAGTGATGGTAGTCCAATAGCCAATTTGTTGGTTGACAGCTTGTTGAGGGTCTTGAAGTTAAGATGAGATAATCGCTGGTGCCACAAGTCATTTTGAGTTGAAGTTGCTTTGGAGATTAGGCAGATGTCAGTTTTGGTTTGACAGTTCTAATATCAATGGTGTAGAGATTTGTCTTGCGAGTTCCAGTGAGAAGTTCTTCACCATTGGCATTGAGAATTTGGCAAGTTTTCTTTAGGAACACAACTTGGAGTCCAAAATCACTGAACTGTCCTATTGATAAGAGGTTGTGTGTCAGCCCTTCAACATACGAGACTTGTTTAATTGTGAGTCGATTGCATATGAGATCGCCATAACCAAGGATTCTGGCTCCATTGCTATTGCCAAAGCGTACCAGTCCTCCTGGTCTATCAACGTAGTTGCTCAACAATTCCTTTGTCCCAGTCATGTGTGTGGAGCAACCAGAATCTAAGTACCACACATGAAGGGCCTGCAAAATAAAACTAGAGGGTTTTAGGTACCCATTGAAATATGGGTCCACCTCTATTATACATATTAGTCCTGTTAGATTCCCTAGATTGTCCTTTGTTGGTGGATGACGCAGAGTCACTAGTTATTTCTAGGGTTGGAATTTGCGTTCCTCAAGTCGGAAGCTTTGGAACCCATTTGTGCATAGGTTTTTTGGTAGCTTTTGATTTTGATTCGTGTCTTGACTTTGTATTTTTATTTTTATGAATTGTTTTGTGAGTTTGCTTGATGACATGATCATGCATGGAAAGCTTTGTTTTTGATTTAGAAGACAATTTTTTCGATACATGGCGAAAAGATGGTACAAAAGTTCTGGGAGAAAAATACTCAATGACAAAAGGTGTATTGAGATCACTAGTCTTCTTCAAGATATCTTCCTTTTTAACCCATACTTGCCCCTTCAATGGCTCTTTTGTGGGTCCTGAAAATTTCAATGTATTAGTGCAGGAAATTTTGTCATGCGAAACTAAGGTGTATGATATTGTGTGTAATCTTAATTTTTCTTTAAGTGAGTATATTTCCTGAAGAAGTTTCTGCCTTTCTTCTCCAAATGACTTTCTCTCGTTTTCGATAGTGGAGTGAAGATCACTGATTTTCTTTATGCAATCAGGCATATATCCTGTTGTATAAGTAACTATTGTATAAGTAACTATCGGTGTTTCTCCTTCCTTTGGACGTGGGATATCTGATTCAAATTCTGTTATTGCTGGACAATTTTGATCTTTATTACTGTCATTTAACTCTGTATAATCAAATGATGTTTGAGTTTTACTGTGTGTTGGTGTCTCATCTTCACTTACGAAAGACATGAGATTTGCCAGGCAACCTGTCTGCATGAATTTGAGATCATATAGATAAGGTGCACTTGATATGCCTTGTTTTAACTTACATGGGTTTTCAAAACCTAGTCTTTTATGGGGATTATAAAAATCAACATTAGCTGGTTTGTTCAAGAAGATCGTTTGTTCTGATTGCTCTCGTCGGGTTAAGATGTCCTCCAATTTTTTTATTTTGGAGTACAGTCTTTCCCGTTCTTTACTTAGTAAGTCATATTTAATTGTAGCATCCATTGCCTGATCTCTATGAGATTTCATTTCATTTTCTAAATCCTTGGCTTTAGCTTCGGATTTTTGCACTTGTATTTCTAGCTTACCAATTTTTTCATTTGCCACAATTACACGATTCTTCTCACATGCAAAATCATATCTAAACTTATCTAATACTGCCAAATTTTTCTCTAAGTTAGTTTCAAGTTCTTTGATTTTCTTTTTCCCAAATTTGTTAGATTTATATAAGGATAAAAATTCATTTTTCATCTTAAGTAAGGAATCATAATCTGCTTCACTTACCTCCACTACGTCTGAATTGTTAGAAGTTTCCCTGTCTGACTTGCTACCTTCAGCTCCAACTCCATCTTCTTCGTCATCTAGTTTGGCCATCAGTGCCACGTTCTCATTCTCGCTGTCTGAGGTATCTTCAAGCCAATGATCCTCTTCTGCCATTAAGACCAGCCCCTTTTCTTTTTGTTCAGCTAATTGAACTTTTCTGCGATAATAGTTAACGTCCTTTTTCTTGGGCATTCTGCACTCTCTGGCAAAGTGTCCATTCTTGCCGCAGTTGAAGCATTTGCCACCTTGTTGAGGAGTTTCAGAGTTGTTGTCCTCATCCTGAGTCTTTCCTTTAGAGTTGGAGGAAGTTCTTTGACGATTGGAGGAGGAACCAGTCTTCTTATAATATTTCCTCTGCACGAAATTCGAGACAAGAGCGAGTTGCTTAGCAAGATCTTTGAGGGTGATTTCCTGGTCTGCATGTTTGGTAAGATCCTTGAATTCGTCATCAGAACCAGAGTCTTCTCCCTCCTTAACTTGTGATGACTGGATAATTTCTTTGTCCTTGAATTGTTTTCTTGATGATCGTTCAGTCATAAGAGCAAGCGATTCGCTTCCTATTGGTTTGATTTCCTCCCTTCGTTTCTCCACATGATTGGAATGTTGATTGAGGTAGTCGAATAATGTATGAATGCTAACTTTAGTTAGGTCGTTCATCTGTCTTATCATAATTGTAGTCGCCTCCCATTCTGGATGAAGTGATCCTAAAAATTTGATATTGATTTCCATTACACTTTTTGTGACTCCATTCATCTTTAGCTCATTTAAAAGAACAAGAAATCGATGGAAGGTTTCTTGGAGAGTTTCCCCTTTGTTAGCATGAAAGCGGTCATACGAGATGAGTGTGTTTGCCATTCTTGCCATTGTATTGACTTCTGTCCCCTGCATCATAATTCGAAGAGCATCCCACATTTCTTTTGCACTCTCACCACATTCGAGTTGCATCAAAATGTCATTGGGAATGGCTTGCATCATGTATGATTTCGCCACTTTATCTGCCTTTAGTCGCAGTTTTTCTTCATCATTGCATTGATCAGTAGTTTTCAAGATTCTCTGTTCCTCTCTTGCAGGGGTGGTGTCAGTAGTGGCCGGAATTATTGTCCAATACTGTGTAGGTCCATTGTAAATAGATTCTAGTAGATTCTCAGAATTGTCCTTGCTTTCTATGAAGTTGATGAATCTTCTCTTCCAGACTGCGTACTCTCCATGTCGGATGATGGGAGGTCGAACATCATTTCCCATGCTGAAAGAGTCCATTGCTTGTGTTTTGGATGTGATCGTTGACGTGTATTGTGAGGAAAGTTGGAATTGAATTTTGCGAATTGAAGAAGTGACGTGTTACTTTGCGAATAGATATGTGGGTTCGCAAGGTTGACAAGGTTCGCAAAGTGAGTAAAGTTCGCAAAGCAGTTGTGAGTTCGCAAAGTGAGTAGGGTTCGCAAAGTTTACACGGTTCGCAAAGTGAGTAAAGTTCGCAAAGCAGTTGTGAGTTCGCAAAGTGTTAAGAGGTCGCAAAGTGTGTTGAATTCGCGAAGTAAACTGGAGTTCGCAAAGTGATCGAAGATCGCAAAGTAGTCTGAGTTCGCAAAGTGATCTAGTTCAAATGAGTTCGCAAAGTGGTCCAAGTTCGCAAAGTAATCAAGAGGTCGCAAAGTTCTGATTTTGCGAATTGATAACTGGATTCGTGAAGTGAGAAAGAACCTGATGCGTTGATCTTTGAAAATCTAACGGTTCGGGAACTTTGAACTCTCAAAGTAGAACTTTGCGAAGTGTCGATGCGCAAACTTTAAAAAGAAACAACCAAGTGAAATGAAGGATCCGCAAAGCTAAAGAAATCCTTGAGTTCGCAAACCTAGTTCCCAAAAGAAATTCCGTGCGCAAACTCAAGAACAGTCTGAGAAACAGGGCTGTTCTTCAAGTGTTTTAGATAGATATCCAATAAATCTGACACAGCCTTCACGGAAACCAATTTGATAGCTCAGAACTGATAGTTCCACAAACTCGCCATAACAAAAATGGAATATCTTCGAGAATAGTTGATATAGATGAGTCTGAGCTTTGCGACAGATAAACTACCACACAAGAACTCACCCTGCTAAAATCTTTAAGGCTTGATATGAAGTTTCCTCACCTACATGCTTGCTCTGATACCAATTGTAATTCCAGATTATCCAAGAACACTTCAACAGATTTAACCTTCGTAATATTTGAGTAATGTGCTATAGAGGTTTAGTGTTGAATACGTGAGGGTTTTGCAAATGGAAAACTTGATTAATGCTTGTTAGGGTTTAAGCTTAAATACCTTGAGAGGTATTTAAGCTTATTGGGCCCCTAACAAGCCCATTACAAACACAACCCAAATACATAAGATAATACATCGTAAAGAAATTACAAGACTTAGAACAATATTTTGGACACTTCTATAATATTCCTAACACTCGACATTCTTGTTACCTAATTATCGGAATTGAGCTTCTCTCGAAGAATATAAATCTCGAAGCTTAATAATATCGAGATCCATAGATCTCGAGATTCATGATTTCAAATTTCGTAATGTATCGAAATCACTTCTATCCCTAACTCAATATTCTTTAACTTTGATGTCTTCATTTTCGAAGGCATCCCTAGAAAACCCTAATATTTCACAAACTCCTCTTATCTAATTATTCGTTAAATTATAATATAAGCATATAATCACAGAACTCATATAACATGCAGTCATAAAATCACATAATATGTATGTAAATTTATTGGCCGACTTACTTACGGGACTCGGGTATTACATTGAGGGTTTTCTATTTGTCCGAAAAAATAATTATCTAACATGTACATTATATTTATTTTATCATTATTGAACGGATAACTTAAAGGAGAATTGCGCTAAATACCTATTTAGCCTAACAAATATCTATTATATGTTATCAAGCCTGAAGGGTTGAAATGAACTGCCCATTGGTCTGTCAATTTCACATAAAAACTTTGTAATTTAAAAATTACGCACTATCATTTTTATTACTATTTTTATTTAAAACCTATGTTTAGTTAATTACTATTTCTTTAATTTTATAATTTACATAATTAAATGGGAGGTCAACACTTAAATACCCTTTAGTATAAAAACCCTATGGATCAGTCCCATGCCAGACATTATTCTAAAGTACCTAGTTGAAAAAAAAATAATCATTGGTACCCATTCAACTGAAAAGATGAATGTACCCCTTAGGTTATGATCTTATGTTATTTTTTCTCTTGTCGGTTGGAATATCAGGCTGTGCTAGATCTTGTCGGCTGGATAAGGTTAGTGAGTAATGAATTTTCTTTACTACAACATTCTTATATTTGGTACCGTATTATACAAGTGTAGTAAGCTACCCTAACATCGTAAAATAGGGTATCGTAACCTTCACCAATATGGTACTATATATTTAGTGATCTTTAGTTTAACATTAAGCAGTTTAATTTTTGGTCAGTGACTATGTTATCATATTTATAGTATTATATTGATCATTTGGCATCAATATTTGTGGGTTAATATTTATAATTATGAGTATTACATTGAAACACCAACTTTCTTTCTAGTTAATATGATACTAATAAGAATATCATACTACATAGTCAAGATTTTCGATCGATTGGAAGTTAGTGTTTACGTTTTACGTTACAATGTGTTTAACTTTCATTATGTTCCGTATTTTGGAAGTTCTCATGCCTTATTTGCATTACAATCTACGTGTTTTCGATAACTAAAAACATGGTACGGAAAAGATACTACAAGTAACCTACTCATGGTACTACACTAGCACATGTTATGATACTACCAACATCTATATATTGGTACTACAATCATCTATATATTGGTACTACAAATTAAGGTAAGAGTTTTTCGACGCTGTTCAAATTATTTTTGGTTAGTGACCATGTTACCATAGTTATAGATACTATATTGGTCATTTGGTGTCAAAATTGGTGGGTTAATATTTAGAATTATGATTATTACATCGAAACACTTAAGTGTAGCAATTTCCCCATCTCGTCTCCATCAAGCATATGGATAAATTCTCGTGTCTTATCACAGGCCGGCTCTCTACACCACCATCATCATCATCAGTCTCTTCGGGAACCCGCAACATCAGCTCTATAAGAAGGCGCGCTTGCTTCCTTAACTCTGCCCTCACAATTGACACGAGCAACTCGGACTGAGAGACACCAATGCCTCCATATCCATGTAACTTAAACATGCAAATATCGATAAAAGCAATAACAATTTTTTAAGTTAGCAAAATTTATAGTCAAGCAACATATTGATAAGGTGCAAGACCTTCACCAAGTAATCATGCACATCGCTCTCCCACGCCTACTCCATCATATCTAAGTCGTCGATATAAATATTAAAAAATGGTGGATTTTTGGAACCATCCGTTGGGAAAACACATAACTAAGTAAATAAATAAAGTGCATACATTATCAACATACAATACCGTTACTTGAAACATGAGAGTACCAACTATTGAACAAGGAGTACCACTATAGAGCATGCACATTACTAAGTATCAAACATATACCGTACCACAATGTATAACTACAATTAGAGGCCTATAATCGAATCCCTAACATGGGCCAAGTTATGACACATGCAGACGAACCTCATGGGATCATAATCAAAGTCCGATTTCGAATACCGGAACAACTACAATTGAAATACAAAAAATCCAAATTGATAGCTGAAATAACAAGCTCATAATCAATCAAGTAATCTAAAACCTAACAAAAATAAAAATACACCCAAATAGTGCAATTAATCTAAAATATGACTTAAATTCCGACTTCATTTCACGCAATGGAATTGACTGGAGAGACGAAGGAATATGCGCGGCTTCTTTGCGGGTGCAAGAGCAATAGATGAAAGAAATCGATCGTCTCTTTGGGGTGCAAGAAATCTCCTAGTTCAATTTATTTGTTATGGATGAAGTTTACTTTTTTATTTAAGTTAAAATATAGGTAAAACTGTAAAGAAGTTATAGGGGTATAATGGTCGGTTTGGTACCTGAGACCAATAAATGTTTCAAACGGGTACTTCAGTGAAAATTTGGTCTGACAGGGTACTGATACACAAAAATTTTATATCATTCGGTATTTAAGTTTATATATCCGTAATTAAATTTAAATTATATTTTCAATTAAGTATTTTACATTATATTTAAATTTATATATATATATATATATATATATGTATGTATATGCAGACGTATTTGAGAGTGGAAATAAGTATAGTTTAGTGTCCTATCAGAACTTTTATTCCTTACGAGAAACACATTGGAAAATAAGTTTTGTATATTTTATTTGTATTTTAAGTCTAAATTCTGGTACTTCAAAATAAAAAGCTAATATAAATATAACACTGCCAAAGATAGTACTAAGCGCAAAAGTCCCCCATGTAAAAAGGAAAAATAAAGTAATAATATTAGAAAATTAAATATACGAACTGCGTATGTACCATAGCTTAAGAATATGATAACAATCATAAGTTTTTGTTTTTCTTTTTTTTTTCCAAATGATAGCGCGTTTACATTTCACAAAGGACATTTACATAGGATAAACAACCCAAAATGTCTACTTAGCAATATATATAAATATAAATAGAGATAAAGGCTCAATCTATGAGCAAGCAACTCATACCAAGGCAAATAAAAACTGATAATAAACCTAATTACAAACATCCAAAGTCAACAACAATGCACTTCTAACACCAACTAATACTAAACCTCCCCAGCACTTGTGGCTAATAAAATTAAATTTGTTGTAGACTACATGCTTTCAAACATGAATGGTGAGCGCGAACTCGAGAACAGTCAAATCTTCAGTTTTGGTGGAAATGCCTTTTTTCTCAGAAGGGCAACAATCTCCACTAGAAATCCTAGCCATCCAAGATCAAGAACTTCTCACCTACGTAACGAAAGAAAAATTCATTAATCCCAGGTACTCGTGCCCCAACGGCGAAGAAGCCTTAAAAGAGTGGAAGCAAATTCCAAACAAGGGGAAGACAATCCCACATAGGGGAAGACCAAACTAGGAGACTCGATCGAGCTCCCACAAGGAGGGAAGAAGGACAAAACAAAAAAAAAACAACAAACAACAAAATGAAGTAATGTAGAAAATCGTGTTCAACCAACGCCCATTAATGGAGGAAGGAGAAGATACTCTTAAATCGAGGTTTATTAGAGAGAAGGTGGAGAATAACCTTTAGAGAGGGAAAGAGTTGTAGAGATAACAATCATAATTAATACTAGTACTTTTGCAACTTAAATGCGCATGCTATATAATATATATGTATTATAATAGTTAACTAAAAGTAAATGAGTGAAATTGGAAATACAAAAAAAAAAAACACTTAGTGGACAGTTTATATGAAGCCTTGGGCCTTGAGTAGAAGTACAAACCCTAAATCATGAATTGAGTTCAATATTCTATTTTTTAACCCATTACAAGTACAACTCACACCCGCACTCCATCTTCACATCGCACTTCATCTTCTCCTCCCAGGCATAACTAGTTTTTGCCCTAAAATTTTGAATGCGAACTATCGCCATTTCAGGTAAGAGTCGTGAAATGTTCTGACAACAGTTGAGAAGAAGAGGGGAAGGCAGCAAGCCTTTGAGAGTGATGAGGGGCATTCAAATATCTTTCATCAAGTAGTTTCGATTTGGGATTTGGCATGTAGCTGATTCTTTCTTTTTTGCATTGACGATTTTTTCTTTTGCATTTTGTATTGATTTTTATTTTATAGAAATCTTGCTAAAAATCTGTTTTTATTTTTCTGTCCCAGCCGATTACATTATTTGGAATGGATTAGTCTTCTGTGTCACTTACCGCTGGAAGTGGTGTTGCTGAAAGTAATACTGAATTCCAAAGAGAAAATGAAGCAATGGAAAGAATGGAATTGAATTCCACTGGGGCAAACACTACACAAGACACAGAAGTGGAAGAGCAAGAAAGGTTTCAGACAACGAGAAAAGACATGCGATGTTTGGAACGATTTAGAGATTATGACGGTGGATGGGACTAAGAGGAGTAAATGTAATCATTGTCGCACGCTATTTGCTACGGGCAAGTCGGGAGAAACAAGCCTTCTTAGGCATCGGGAGACATGTGCAAAGATATAATTGCATTGCGCGAGAGCGGACATAATTCAAAGTTGAACTTCATGCCGGCCGATTCTCCATCTCATCGCATTCCTGTCGTGCATTCGGGAATTTGACATGGAGCGAATGAGGGAGGCAGACGCTTGTTGGGTTATGATGCACGGACATCCATTTACTGTTTTGGATGAGGAGGGATTCAATTTGATGATGAAGACTGGAGTGCCCAAATGGCAAAGAGTTAGTAGAATCACGTGCAAATCTGATTGTGTGAATGTTTGTGAAGTTGAAAAGAAGGTGTTGAAACAGAGTCTCGAGACCAAAGATCGGATTTCTTTGACGACGAACTGTGGGAAATAAAAAAATCTAAAGATCGAATACATGGTGGTGACTGGACATTGGGTTTATTCTAATTGGAAGCTTCGAAAGAGAGTTGTAGCATTCTTCGTATCAATTGATTGACTAATTTCGCTGGTTTAGGTGATATTTACTTCATCTTGTTTAATCGCAACACAACAAACACAGAATTCAACATAACAGAAACGAAATTGCACACAAGATGACGTGGTTCGGCTAATGAACTTAGCCTACATCCACGGGCCCAAAGATCAACTTCTTTATTAATGATTTTCGATTAGATTTACAGAGCACACAACACTTTCGCACTTTTGTGTTTTCAACTCTATCTCACAATCACTCTGTGTCGAGTTTCAAACGCGCCAAGTCGCGGCAAAATTGCTCAGCTGAAGTCCCATTTGTAAGTTGCCGTTGCCTCCCTCACGTGCATAGCACATGACCAACCGTATTACAGATTTTTCAATTCAGCGCATAAAATGCTTGTGGCGGCTGCGATTCTATAAGTATCTCGCGTAATAATATGTCGATATCTGCACAGCTGCTTCGACGACTTCTGCAGTAAGCCATCCTACTTCAGCAACTTCATCAACAGCTTGTCTTCAGCTTGCTCTTCTCTTTTGGACTTGATGGATCAATTTCTTCACAAATCTCCACCTTGATTCATCAACTCATACAGCTGATCCTTGGCACCTACTGTCAGGACCCGTCGTCCCGCCCTCGTATTTCGTTCTAATTCTAGTGTTAATGCTTTGGTATTGTGCGAATACGTAAAAATACGAATAAAATTTTTCATTTTAAAAATGCAAGCGGAAGTCTTATTTACATGTCAAAAGAATGTTTTACATCGTTCGACATCTTCATCATGCCCATGTCTGCAAAATACAAGTGTACGTGTGTGTGTGCAGCCAAAAGCTCCCTATGCGCCCGGCTTTCACAGGTCGTCATCCATACACACACTCCCACCTCAAAAGCGGTCGGACTACGTCAAAAGATCGACCTTGCATAAAAGTCAGATCACGTACCGTGATCGTCAGTACCTACAACACGTAACATAAATAATGAGCCACCGAGGCTCAGTAAGCAGAAATTATGCATGAATGCACGTGTCCTAACGATCGACAATCCACGCCGTCGTTTACTAACGCTCATATTCTTTCCTCATATTCGTACTCTTTTCTTACGCTCTTACTCTTTTTCTTACACTCTTATTTCATACGGGCCCTCGGCTTTCATTTCCCCAGCCTCTTATTCAGGCCTTATCGTACGGGGTATGTGCCCAGCCTCTTATTCAGGCCTTATCGTACGGGGTATGTACCCAACCTCTTATTCAGGCATTAAAGGCTGCATAAGGGAAGCCGTGACTCTTCATTCGAGTCGACACAAACGCCAATATCGGCGAATACACATTGCACGCAGGCGATCTTATGCACGCTCATGCCTCACTCCTTACGTTCTACTCATGCGTGCAAGTGCTCATGTTATGCTCATATACATATGCAAATCATACTATCATACATAGAATTAATTCATATCATACGTACGCATTTCATAAAAAATACACGAGCACGTAATTCACATACTTGGACGCAGGCAAGTTACGTGTCATAGTTGAATTTCTACTTATCTGTCGTCCGGGCGAAGTTAGTATTTTCCCCGTTTGCTCCTAAGGTACGACCTTTATCATAAAATTATTATATCAGTACATTATCTAAATATTGGTTAGTTATGTTTTTGGAAAGTGTTGAAATATTTTCCTTAATATTGTTCGTAAAGATCTCGCTATGTGTTTCCGAGATTACTTATGATATACCAATGTCGAGATATACTTCGACATCATGCTTAAGATTTGGACATTTTGTTAGTTCTCGACATTTTATTCGGTTATAAGGTCTCGACATTTACATGATTTGAGACCTCGACATTTTCTACTTAATTCTACTCGACATCGATCTCGACTTTGTCGACATTTGACTCGACATTTTCATCTCTTTTCCTCTCGGTATTCCACTCGGCATTTATACCTTTCATTCGACATTTATCTAGTTAGGAGGTTCCGATATTTTTGTGTGTACGAACTCGACATTTAATTAAATTAGGGTCTCGACATTTATGGTTAGAAACGTCGACATGAACTCGCACGGGCCTCGACATTTATAAAATGTCGATATGTTCGTTATTTCGACATTTCATATAACATTTGTTTCGACATTTTGATTCTTATTAGGGTTTCGACATCTTAGCTCGACATCTATCCATCATTTCGACATTTCCTTGGCATGGTTTCGATATTTTTCACTTGGAAATGTCGACATGCAACATTCATGTATCTCGACATTTATTACTTATCGATATGCTAAGTCGACCTCTTAAGCATTCGACATTTACCATCATCTTCATTCTTCGTCGTTCATCATTCATCGAAACACGATTCTAGCTTATTCTACCCAACATTTACATGTTCTAAATCACATACTAAGCTACCCACTCTATATCTACTCATACCGAAACCCTTAGCTCGAATTTAAGTTCGACATTTTTAGGGTTTTTCTCATGTTCCTCCTAAAATCACTTTTAATGGTCTTAATACTTTCAACTACGCATACCATACGTAATTTAAAGCTTATGGAAGGATGTTTTACTTACCAACTTCGAAACCCTAAGCTAATTTGATGCTTGTGTCTTCGGAATTCTTCTCGGCCCTTGCTCCTCCTTTTTCTTCTTTCTATTTTCGTTTTTCTTAAGTGTGGGTATAGAGTTCACTTGCTAAGTTAGATATTTTCCTTCATAGGATAAAGAAGACGTGATGTAGGTGTGAGTTTTCCTTGGTTTAAGGAGTCTTGTCTCCTAATTGTTTTCTTAGGGCTTGGTCAAATTATAGGATTTCTAGCCCAACATTGCATGGCCCAATTCCTATATAATTATTATCATTTTCTCACCTTTCTTCATTCCTGCTATTTTCGAAAATTCCATTGTGTAAGTTTGGAGTCCACGTAACACATAATTAATAGTACGTAATTGCATAGAATTCCTCATAATATTCACATAAGCATATAATAACATACAAGATTCTTGAGACCCACGTAATCCATACACGTAATTTATTGGCCGACCTAATTTACGGGGACCGGGGTCCTACATCCTCCCCCCCTTAAGGAGGATTTCGCCCCCGAAATCAGCTTGTATGAAACAGCTCGGGATAACGAATTCTCATTTCGTCCTCCCGTTCCCATGTGGCTTCTTCCGTGGACTGGTTTCGCCACAGTACTTTCACTAAAGGAATATCTTTGTTCCTTAGTCTTTTAGTCTCGTACATCAGTATTTCCACCGGAGTCTCTTCGTAACTCAGATCCGGCTTCAATTGTTGATGTAGGGACTCGTTTCCTAGCACGTGGTTTGGGTCAGCTAAGTACTTTCGTAGGGTCGAGACGTGGAACACGTCATGCACTTGCGCTAATGACGCCGGCAGCTCCAATTGGTATGCTACCTCGCCTACTCTTTTCAGGATTCTAAATGGTCCTATGTACCTAGGACTTAGCTTTCCTTTCTTCCCGAACCTCTTTACGCCCTTCATCGGAGATACCTTAACAAACACCATATCGCCTTCCTCAAATTCCAACGGTCGACGTCTTCGGTCCGCG
This sequence comes from Craterostigma plantagineum, assembly GCA_027422505.1. Classification (NCBI taxonomy): domain Eukaryota; kingdom Viridiplantae; phylum Streptophyta; class Magnoliopsida; order Lamiales; family Linderniaceae; genus Craterostigma; species Craterostigma plantagineum. The sequence continues at coordinate 69,538 of JAPQWV010000371.1, read as the reverse complement.
TAGTTTTTCTGTCGGCTCTGTGCCGTTCGCATTCTTTCTCGTATCGTGGTAATGGCTTCCGTCATTTCTCGTACGATGTCTGGGCCTAACAGTGCCCGTTCACCGACCTCGTCCCAATGTACTGGGGATCTGCACCTACGCCCGTATAGTGCTTCGTACGGTGCCATCCCGATTGTGACGTGGTAGCTATTGTTGTACGAGAACTCGATTAGTGGAAGGTACCTACTCCAATTTCCTTTGAAATCGAGTACGCACGCTCGGAGCATATCCTCCAGCGTCTGAATGGTTCGCTCGGATTGACCATCCGTCTGTGGATGGTAGGCGGTACTAAAAGATAGCCTGGTTCCCATCGCCTTTTGTAAGCTAGTCCAGAATTTCGATAGAAATCTGGAGTCGCGATCCGAGACTATCGACGATGGAACGCCGTGCAGTCGCACTATTTCTTGGATATAGAGCTCCGCGTATCGTTCCATGGAATACGTCGTACTTATTGGGAGGAAATGAGCAGACTTGGTTAGTCGGTCAACGATTACCCAAATTGCGTCGTGCCCTTTCGCATTTCTAGGCAGTCCTACTACGAAGTCCATGGTAATGTTATCCCATTTCCATTCCGGAATGGGTAACGGTTGCAGGGTTCCTGCCGGCCGTTGATGCTCGGCTTTAATCTGCTGGCACGTCAGGCATTGACTCACGAAGGTCGCGATATCCTTTTTCATGCCCGGCCACCAGTAGTTTTTCTTTAAGTCTCTGTACATCTTCGTTGCTCCTGGATGTACCGAGTATGCTGTAGCGTGTGCTTCCGTCATTATTAGCCGTCGTAGTCCGGCATCGTCTGGCACGTACACCCGGTTCTTGAAGTATAATCGTTCGTCTTCCCGTATCATAAGGTTTCCAGTGGTTTGCTCCGGTTGTGCCTCCTTAATCTTTACATATAACTCGTCTGCTCCTTGCGCTGTCTTGATCTGCTCCAGCAGTGTTGGTTGCAAAGTTAAGGCTGCTAGTTGCGCCTCAACTTCGCCTAACCTTACGACTTCTATTTCCAGCAGTTGTAGTTCTGCACTGACTGCTTTTCGACTTAAGGCATCGGCTACTATGTTCGCCTTGCCTGGGTGGTAGTTGATTACGCAGTCATAATCCTTAACTAACTCTGACCACCTCCTCTGCCTCATATTTAACTCCTTTTGCGTAAAGAAGTATTTGAGGCTCTTGTGGTCGGTGTATATCTCACACCGCTCTCCATAGAGGTAATGCCTCCAAATTTTGAGGGCAAAGACCACTGCCGCCAATTCTAAGTCGTGCGTCGGGTAATTTTTCTCGTACTCCTTCAGTTGACGAGAGGCGTATGCTACTACATTCCCGTTCTGCATCAGCACACACCCTAACCCGTTCTTCGACGCATCGCTATAAACGGTGAATCCTCCAGTTCCCGACGGAATCGTGAGAACTGGGGCCGTCGTAAGCCTTTCTTTCAACTCTTGGAAGCTCCGTTCACATTCTACGGTCCACTGAAAAGGCGTACTCTTCTTGGTTAGCTTCGTCAGGGTCGATGCTATCTTTGAAAAGTCTTTTATAAACTTCCTATAGTATCCTGCCAGACCGAGAAAACTTCGTATTTCCGTTACGTTCGTCGGTCTGGGCCAATTGCTAATGGCTTCTATCTTCGTTGGATCTACAGAAATTCCTTCTTCTGACACTATATGCCCCAAGAAGGCGACTTGGTCAAGCCAGAATTCACACTTCTTGAACTTGGCGTATAGTTGCTTCTCCCGTAGTATTCCTAGAACTGTTCTCAGGTGTTCTTCGTGCTCCTCCTTCGTCTTTGAGTAGATTAAGATGTCATCAATGAAAATGATGACAAACCTATCTAAATATGGCTTGAACACCCGATTCATTAAGTCCATAAAGGCTGCGGGCGCATTAGTCAACCCGAATGGCATCACCAGGAATTCGTAGTGGCCATAACGGGTACTAAAGGCCGTCTTCGGGACGTCTTCTTTCCGGATCCTTAGTTGGTGATAGCCCGATCTTAAGTCGATCTTGGAGAAGACCGTTGCACCTTGCAGTTGATCGAATAGATCGTCTATCCTAGGGAGTGGGTACTTGTTCTTGATCGTCAACTTGTTCAACTCCCTGTAGTCTATGCATAATCTCATGGATCCGTCTTTCTTTTTCACGAATAGCACCGGCGCTCCCCAAGGAGAGAAACTCGGCTGTATGAACTCCTTCTGCATGAGTTCGTCGAGTTGATCCTTTAATTCCTTCATCTCCGTCGGTGCTAGCCGATAGGGCGTCTTAGATACTGGTGCCGCTCCAGGTACCAGATCTGTAACGAACTCTATTTCCCGTTCGGGCGGTAGTCCCGGTAACTCTTCGGGAAATACGTCGGGGAAGTCCTTAACTATTGGTACTTCCTCGAGTTTCGGGGAGGCGTTCTCTTCCGACTTGATCGCGAATACCAGATAGGCTTCACACCCCGATTTGATCAGTCGTTGAGCTTTCAACGCTGATATTCTAGAGATCATGGTCCCTTTACTAGTTCCTACGAACTTAAGGGGTTCATCTCCGTCTACGTTGAGTGTGACTATCTTGCGGTGGCAGTCTATGACAGCTCCGTACTTTGATAGCCAATCCATTCCAAGGATTACCTCATAATCATTCATGGGAATTATTATGAGGTCTGTGGGCAGTTCCTTGTCCCCGATTACTATTGGACAATCCCGTAAGACCTGATTGTTGGGTGGAATTCCCGTTCGGAACTGTTACCCTAAATTCGCACTCAGCTCGGTGAGGCGTGACTCCTACTCTCGCGACATACTTAGTAGACGCGAATGAATGGGTCGCTCCTGAGTCGACTAGTATGCATGTGGGGGTCTGGTAAACGAGGAGGGTACCTGTCACCACGGCCGGGTTATTTTCTGCTTCTTCGGAGGTTATGGTGTAGACCCTGGCCGGTACCCTTGGAGGTTCTATCGGGTTCCTAGCTTGGCTTCCGGATCCATCTTCCGGACATGCCCTCGAATAATGGCCCGTCTTGCCACACTTGTAGAAAACGGCGTTCTGGGAGTTGCAGACTCCCGGGTGTCTCCGTGCGCATTTCGGGCATACGGGTAGATCCAGTTGGGGCTTACCCTGGTTGGGCTTGAACTGTGGGGGTGGTCCAGGTCGATATTGAGGCCCCTGTTTCCCTTCCTGGGCCACGAATTGCCGTTTCGGATTACTTCCGCTCCCCTGCGGCCCTTGTGCGAATTTACGCTTAGGTTCTTGGGCGCGAGCTATTCTAGACTCGGCCTGCTCCGCCACGAGCGCTCTCTCAGCCACTTGTGCATACGTGGCTCCTTGTACCCCAGCCATACTCACGTCTCTGTACAGCTCGGGTTTCAACCCTTCCATGAACCGCTCGATCTTGAGCGCGTCCGTGCTGACCATATGAGCAGCGAACCTTGAAAGCTGCTCGAACTTCCTGATGTACTCCGCCACTGTCATGGCTCCTTGGCGGAGGTTGATGAACTCATTCATCCTTTGGGCTCTGACCGGGGCGGTGTAATACTCTCGGAAGATTTCCTTGAACCGATCCCAGCTCATCGTTAGAGGGTTCTCGACGGCTGAGACGGTTTCCCACCAGTGCCCGGCGCTCCCCCTTAGTAGGTAGACAGCGCACATGGCCTTTTCCGCTTCGGGTGTGAGGCTATGCTGGAACATGTTCTCCAGCGTCCTTAGCCAGTCCTCAGCGGAGGTAGGGTCTAGAGCATCCTCGAACTGTGGAGGACTTAACTTTCTGAACCTCTCCCCGATCATCTCGATTCGTTCAGGTGGGGGAGGCAGATTGGCTGATTGCCCACCAGCATTTTGTTGCTGGATCAGCTGCTGAATCTGGGCCGATTGTTGCCGGACCAGTTCAGTTAGCTGCAGGATGGTAGCATCCCGACTGTCAGGGGGGTTATTAGTGTCCCTACCCTGATCAGATTCTCTGCTTCCTTCTCCTCTAAGTCTTACCATTTTCTCAACCTATCCTGATAATTCCTAAGGCCAATAAATCAACCCATACAAGAAATTCACATAACATCGTACTTACAAGCAAGGCCGCTTCCGCGCTTTTGAGTGTGTGTGTATGGACAGTCTGCAGGACCTGTGACCGAAGCTCTGATACCACTCTGTCAGGACCCGTCGTCCCGCCCTCGTATTTCGTTCTAATTCTAGTGTTAATGCTTTGGTATTGTGCGAATACGTAAAAATGCGAATAAAATTTTTCATTTTAAAAATGCAAGCGGAAGTCTTATTTACATGTCAAAAGAATGTTTTACATCGTTCGACATCTTCATCATGCCCATGTCTGCAAAATACAAGTGTACGTGTGTGTGTGCAGCCAAAAGCTCCCTATGCGCCCGGCTTTCACAGGTCGTCATCCATACACACACTCCCACCTCAAAAGCGGTCGGACTACGTCAAAAGATCGGCCTTGCATAAAAGTCAGATCACGTACCGTGATCGTCAGTACCTACAACACGTAACATAAATAATGAGCCACCGAGGCTCAGTAAGCAGAAATTATGCATTAATGCACGTGTCCTAACGATCGACAATCCACGCCGTCGTTTACTAACGCTCATATTCTTTCCTCATATTCGTACTCTTTTCTTACGCTCTTACTCTTTTTCTTACACTCTTATTTCATACGGGCCCTCGGCTTTCATTTCCCCAGCCTCTTATTCAGGCCTTATCGTACGGGGTATGTGCCCAGCCTCTTATTCAGGCCTTATCGTACGGGGTATGTACCCAACCTCTTATTCAGGCATTAAAGGCTGCATAAGGGAAGCCGTGACTCTTCATTCGAGTCGACACAAACGCCAATATCGGCGAATACACATTGCACGCAGGCGATCTTATGCACGCTCATGCCTCACTCCTTACGTTCTACTCATGCGTGCAAGTGCTCATGTTATGCTCATATACATATGCAAATCATACTATCATACATAGAATTAATTCATATCATACGTACGCATTTCATAAAAAATACACGAGCACGTAATTCACATACTTGGACGCAGGCAAGTTACGTGTCATAGTTGAATTTCTACTTACCTGTCGTCCGGGCGAAGTTAGTATTTTCCCCGTTTGCTCCTAACGTACGACCTTTATCATAAAATTATTATATCAGTACATTATCTAAATATTGGTTAGTTATGTTTTTGGAAAGTGTTGAAATATTTTCCTTAATATTGTTCGTAAAGATCTCGCTATGTGTTTCCGAGATTACTTATGATATACCAATGTCGAGATATACTTCGACATCATGCTTAAGATTTGGACATTTTGTTAGTCCTCGACATTTTATTCGGTTATAAGGTCTCGACATTTACATGATTTGAGACCTCGACATTTTCTACTTAATTCTACTCGACATCGATCTCGACTTTGTCGACATTTGACTCGACATTTTCATCTCTTTTCCTCTCGGTATTCCACTCGGCATTTATACCTTTCATTCGACATTTATCTAGTTAGGAGGTTCCGATATTTTTGTGTGTACGAACTCGACATTTAATTAAATTAGGGTCTCGACATTTATGGTTAGAAACGTCGACATGAACTCGCACGGGCCTCGACATTTATAAAATGTCGATATGTTCGTTATTTCGACATTTCATATAACATTTGTTTCCACATTTTGATTCTTATTAGGGTTTCGACATCTTAGCTCGACATCTATCCATCATTTCGACATTTCCTTGGCATGGTTTCGATATTTTTCACTTGGAAATGTCGACATGCAACATTCATGTATCTCGACATTTATTACTTATCGATATGCTAAGTCGACCTCTTAAGCATTCGACATTTACCATCATCTTCATTCTTCGTCGTTCATCATTCATCGAAACACGATTCTAGCTTATTCTACCCAACATTTACATGTTCTAAATCACATACTAAGCTACCCACTCTATATCTACTCATACCGAAACCCTTAGCTCGAATTTAAGTTCGACATTTTTAGGGTTTTTCTCATGTTCCTCCTAAAATCACTTTTAATGGTCTTAATACTTTCAACTACGCATACCATACGTAATTTAAAGCTTATGGAAGGATGTTTTACTTACCAACTTCGAAACCCTAAGCTAATTTGATGCTTGTGTCTTCGGAATTCTTCTCGGCCCTTGCTCCTCCTTTTTCTTCTTTCTATTTTCGTTTTTCTTAAGTGTGGGTATAGAGTTCACTTGCTAAGTTAGATATTTTCCTTCATAGGATAAAGAAGACGTGATGTAGGTGTGAGTTTTCCTTGGTTTAAGGAGTCTTGTCTCCTAATTGTTTTCTTAGGGCTTGGTCAAATTATAGGATTTCTAGCCCAACATTGCATGGCCCAATTCCTATATAATTATTATCATTTTCTCACCTTTCTTCATTCCTGCTATTTTCGAAAATTCCATTGTGTAAGTTTGGAGTCCACGTAACACATAATTAATAGTACGTAATTGCATAGAATTCCTCATAATATTCACATAAGCATATAATAACATACAAGATTCTTGAGACCCACGTAATCCATACACGTAATTTATTGGCCGACCTAATTTACGGGGACCGGGGTCCTACACCTACCGCCCCTTAATCAGGGCAATTCTTGACACTCAACCACTTCCAAACAATAGTTGAACTTTCTGCTTTAAACTGGTTTGGTATGATAATCTGCAGGGTTATGGTCAGTCAATATTTTCTTGACTCCAACTTCGCCTGACTCCACAGTCTCTCTTATGAAATGAAGCCTCACATCTACGTGTTTTGTCCTCTCATGGTGCTCCTTGATTATCACAAAACACAACAATTTTTCTTTGACAGACTTTGAGTTCCCGAATCAGTCCTCTAATCCATATTGCCTCTTTTACAGCATTAGTTAAGGGAATGTATTCGACCTCTGTTGTTGTGAGAGCTACCACCTTTTGTAATGAAGCTTTCCATCTTATAGCTCTTCTAGAGGAGGTAAAGATATACCCTGTCTGTGACTTCCTCGTGTCAATACACCCTGCATAATCAGAATCGACAAAAACCTTATATCATCATTGTTTTTCCAGAGTCATCTTTACACCATCAGGCCCTTATCGAGTGACCTCTTACAAATCTTAGTACCCACTTTAGTGTTGCCTAGTGTTACCTTCTTGGTTGAGCCATAAACCTGCTTACTATGCTTATTGCATGAGCGAGGTCAGGCCTGGTGAACACCATGGCATACATTAGTGAACCTACCACATTTGCATAAGGTATCCCTTGCTTCTTCTTCAGGTGTGATCTTGCAAGGCTCTCTCTTAAGTTTGAAATGAGCTGCCAGAGGTACCTGCACTGCCTTGGAATTACTCATTTCAAACTTTTCCAATACTGAAGTCAGATAGTTCTTTTGATGAAGCTTTAACCAATACTCAACTCTGTTTCGTGTGATCACCATTCCTAAGATCAGCTTTGCAGGTCCAAGGTCTTTCATCTCAAACTCAGATTTTAGCTCCTTTACGTTCCTGAACTCTTCCTTGTCTTTGCAAGCAACCAACATACATCCACATATAGCAGTAGATAACAAAGTTGCTGGTTTGAACAAATTTTTAAAATAAATGCATTGGTCATACTTGCTTCTGCTGAACTGATTTCTTATCATGAACTGACCAAACCTTCTATTCCATTGTCGATGGTGGTGGATGGCACTAGATCGTCACACCGACCTCGCAGTGTACCACAGAATCAATTCTCTAAAGATGGCTAGAGAGAACCGAGCCATCGCGTGAGAGAAGAGTGTTTTTGTTGGGTGTGTGTTTTGTGCCTTTGTTATGGACGAAATTTTCACCACTAATTATGAAATAGGGCTGCCCTATTTATAATATGATATATTTGGAAATCCCTAAGATATCTCAAAGAGTAAAGATGCTCATCTGGAAACCGATAATGTATTGCCCTTTCATCCTTATTATAGATCTCGGACTCCTCTAGTGGAGAGAGATGATCCGCCGCAAAGTTCTCTGCACCTTTCTTATTGCGGATCTCAATGTCGAACTCTTGCAGGAGCAAGATCCACCTGATCAGCCGGGGCTTGGCATCCGGCTTTGCTAACAGATACTTAAGAGCAGAATGGTCAGTAAAAGCAGTAACTTTGGAAAGGATCGGATATGACTTGAACTTGTCGAAAGCAAACACGACGGCCAACAGCTCCTTTTCAGTGGTTGTGTAATTGGCCTGGGCTGCATCTAGCGTCTTAATCGCGTAGTAGATCGGCCTGAAATGGTTGTCCTTACGCTGCCCTAGCACGGCCCCAACTGCATAGTCACTAGCATCACACATTAATTCAAAGGGTAGCCCCCAGTCGGGGGCGACCATAATAGGTGCTGCGATAAGACGCTCCTTAAGTAAATTGAAAGCATGCAAGCACTCGTCATTAAAATCAAATGGGGCATCTTTTTCTAGCAAACTAGACATAGGTCTTGCAATCTTAGAAAAAATCTTTAATAAACCTACGATAAAACCCCGCATGTCCTAGAAAGCTCCTAATCTCCTTCACGTTCGAGGGAACACGCAATTTTTCTATCGTCTCTAGCTTAGCCCGGTCCACTTCGATTCCTTTAGAGGAGATCTTGCGACCGAGAACTATACCCTCTCGAAGCATGAAGTGGCACTTTTCCCAATTAAGTGCTAAGTTCGTCTCCTCGCATCGTGCGAGCACGAGCTTCAGATTCGATAAACATGCATCAAACGAGGAACTGAAAGTAGAAAAATCATCCACAAATACCTCCATTACCTCACTACCAGTTCATCGACTGTAGCCATCATGCATCGCTGAAGGTGGCTGGGGCATTGCAGAGGCCGAACGGCATCCTTCGGTACGCGAACGTACCGAACGGGCAAGTGAATGTCGTCTTCTCCTGGTCCTCGGGTGCTATGGGAATCTGTAGATAAACTGATAAACCATCAAGGAAACAGTAAAACGAGTGACCGGCTAACTTTTCTAACATCTGATCAATAAATGGTAAGGGAAAGTGATCTTTTCTCGTCGCATCGTTCAACTTCCTGTAGTCGATGCAGACTCGCCATCCAGTCACCGTCCTCGTCGGAATTAGCTCGTTCCTATCGTTCGTGACGACCGTCATGCCTCCCTTCTTGGGGACCACTTGGACCGGGCTGACCCACGCGCTGTCTGAAATTGGATAGATCTTCCCCGCGTCTAGTAATTTGATCACATCTTTCTTTATCACGTCCTTCATGTTGGGGTTGAGGAGCCTTTGGCGTTGAGCGATCGGCTTGAAGTCGTCCTCCATGAGGATCTTATGCGTGTAATAGCTCGGGTTGATACCCCTGATGTCGGATATCTTCCACGCCAAAGCCTTCTTGTACGCCTCAACACGTCTAAGAGCTGGTCCTTCTGTCCGTCGTCGAGGCTCGACGAGATGATGACCGGCAGCCCTCCATTGCTGCTAACCAATGCTTACTCGAGGTGGTCGGGTAGCGGCTTCAATTCCAGGACCGGTGGCTCCTCGACTGAGCTCTTTTCCTTGTCCTCTTCGCTGCTCTCGTCGATGGCTATGATAGGCTCGTCGACCTCCTCCCCACACTCGTCGATTTGCATAAGCGTATGCATGTCGTGATCGCCAATCTGTGACAGACCTTGCACGGAAAAGAGGAAGTCGTGGTCAAATACGTCTAGAAAATAGCATTTATCATCTTGCTCGCCACTCTTTTTCATCGAGTCGGCCACATTAAAAGTAACTTTCTCGCCGTATACTGTCAAGGTCAATGTCCCATTCCTAACGTCTATCATGGTCTCCCCTGTTGCTAAGAACGGACTACCTAAGAACAAGGGAACATTTTCGTCTTCCTCCATATCTAAAATGACAAAATCAGCAGGGATCACAAATTTATAGACCTTGACTAGGACATCCTCGATAACGCCCCGATGATACTTTAATGAACTATCAGCTAGTTGGAGACTCATCCTAGTGGGTCGTGGCTCACCTAGTCCTAAACGCTTAAACATAGAATACGGCATAAGATTGATGCTAGCGCCTAGGTCTGCTAACGTACGCTCAATCACCAAATCTCCTATAAGACAGGGAATAGTAAAACTCCCTGGATCCTTGAGCTTCTTAGGGATTTTACTTTGGAGAATCGCCGAGCACTCCCCTCGTAGGCAGACGGTGGAGACGTGTTCGAGCTTCATTCTGTTCGTCAGTAGGTCCTTCAAGAACTTGGCAAAGCTGGGCATCTGCGTAATAGCTTCAACAAACGGTAAGTTAATATGCAATTCTTTACAAATACCCATAAATTTACCAAACTGTGCCTCGTTCTTGTCCTTCTTCAATCGAGCCGTGTATGGGATCTTCGGCTGGTATGGCTTCACCGGTGGCCGCTGGATCTCCGTCACCTTTTCCTTTCAGGCTTGACCTTCTCCTTCTCAGCGTCGGCCTTCTCGACATCGTCGCCTCTGGTCTCCTCTACTTCAGGCTCGTCGTGGCTCTCGAAGTTGGCATTCTCCTTGGCCTTCTTCTTGGCGGGCACTTCTTGCAGTTCTCGCCCATTCCTCAACGTCACCGCCTTGCAATACTCCTTGGGATTCGGCTCGGTGTAGCTTGGGAGCGATCCCTGAGTACGCCCTGCCAACTGCTTCGCCATCTGGCCCATCTGTTGCTCCAACTTCTTGAGCGAGGCGTCCGTGTTTTGAGCACGCAAGTCTTCCCTCCATGTACTCCTCCATCTTCGTCATTAGGCTTTCGTGGGCTGTAGTGGTGCTACTGAAATTCGTGAGGAGCGCCTTCATCATGTCCTTCATCTCCCTCATGTCATCGGATCCTCCTGCGGGCGAGTTCTGGTACTGTCGTGGTGGCCCGTTTTGGAATCCGGATGATCTGGGCTGAAATCCTGGAGGTCCTTGGCTCTGATGGTTCTGATTCCGTACGCCAGGTTTGGATGTGCCCGAGGCTGGAAGCTTCGCTGGCCACCTTGGTAATTGCCCACATAATCTACGTGCTCCAGCAGCTGCCCAAGTTGGCAATCTGAGGTCTCGTGGGCTGCGCCGCAAATCCCGCATAATGGCACGTAAGGAGTGTGCTACGTCGGTGTGGTGGTGGCCACAGTGTTCACGGGCTGAGTCTGCCCGGACTTGGGAAGTAATGCACCAATCACCGTCTGCAACTGGGAGTTCGTCGAGGCGATTTGTTGCTGGAGCGTCTCGATCTTGGCATTGGTGGTCGTCTCCTCGCTGACTCCGAACACACCGGGTGTCTTCATCCTGGCATTGCCCCTCATGAAGCTGTTCCTCGAGTAATCCTCAATCAAATTCCAAGCGTCAGTCGCGTTGAGCTTCACGAGTCCTTCTCCAGCGGCTCCATCTAGCATATGGAGTGTCTGATCGTTGAGCCCCTCGTGAAATCGGTTGATCTGGGCTGCCTTCGACATCCCGTGCTGTGGGCATCTCTTCAGTAGCGCCTTATAACGCTCCCACACCTCATACAAGTTTTCGGAATCCTTTTGGTGAAAAGATAAATCTCCGTCTTAAACCTTAGCACCTTCGTTAGTGGGAAGTAGTGGTTGATGAAGGCGGCTCGCATCTCCTCCCAGGTAGTGATCAATCTGGGCGGCAACATATCCAACCAGTCTCTCGCCCTGAACTTGAGCGAGAACGGGAACAGCATCAGCTTGATTGCATCGCCCGGGGCATTGATTTTGATGGTGTCGGTCACCGTCAGAAACGCCTTTAGATGGGAGTAAGGGTCATCATCGGGGTTACCCTCAAATTGGGCCGTCTAGAATATCATCTGAAGCCAAGAGTGCTTCAGCTCGAAGTTATAGTTCTCGATCGGCGGAATGACAATCGCCGACTCAAAACCGCCTAACGCGGCATTCTTGAGGAGGTCCTGAAGTGATGGCTCCTCCTCTGGAATGTGATGGACGGGCACTCGGTGGTCCGCCATGTCTACTTCTGTATTAGGACTATCTACGGCTGTCTCTACATGTGAGTTTTGGATGGATTCTTGCGAACTATCCTCTGAATAGCTAACTAAACGGTCTTGAGAGCTAATGGAGGCTCCTTCGGTGTCGTACTTGAGTTTCCTTCGTAACTTCCGCTCGAAATCCGGGTCTGCATCAACGATGGGACCCGATGGATGGCTTCGGGTCATTCACCGCTGAATCGTACCTTCAATGAGTGAACAACAAAGGTTAGCAAAGGCGTAAACAAATACGTCGAAAAGAATATGAGACGAATAATGACGCAGGAAAACAACTAACGCAAATAACACAAATAATGCATATAGTAAAAACAAAGAAAACGTCAAAATAAAAGTGGCTAAATTACCGAACTACGGTGTTCCTAATATCAATTTAATTCCCCGGCAACGGCGCCAAAAACTTGATCGACACGTGGTGTGTGAATGAAAAGTGCGACAAGTAATAATCAAAATGATTACCTAATTACTATCACCGACGTGCGATAGGCAGTGGACCTATCGTTTGTAGTGCAGTAAAGTGAGTAAACGAGTATCGAACACAAGGAATAAATCAAGTACTAGTAGTGACCTATCGACTCGATATTTAGCCTGATTAAAACACGCAGATTGTTCTATGACTTAACCTAACAGACCGCTCCTAAATCAACTAGAAATTCAAAGAACACGCTTATAACTGATACGAAGCTTCAGATGATAAAGATGTGCTCGGGATTCGAATCCCGCTAAGTGTGATCGCCTAACACAATGAAATATCGTGCCTACGTGATTCTTGACTAAATCGCAGTAATTTTCCTACCCACTCGCGAGTTTGCTGTCGCCCTAAACGCTCGTGGGGATCTCAAATTCAGTAATTACTAATAGCGAGGATCGAGTATTTGCTTTCGCCCTATACTCGAATCCTATCTTCTACGAACGGCCTAATCGTTGCTTAGCTGTCGCCCTAAACGATTTTCCATGCATTCACTTTAACACATAGACATATTAAAGCGAAGAAGTAATTTCATAGAACAATAAATAGTCAGAATACGCAAATCACGATAAACATATGTCTTAAGTACGACTAATCCTAGCGTTCATCTAATCCCAATCACAAAAGGGATTTAGCTACGCATGATAGACGAGAAAACAACGAAAGAAATAAAGGATAAAGGCGAAGAATTCATGTTCTTGATATATGGATGATCTGCGATGGAAGCGTTGAAGATTCTTCGTTCTTCGTTAAATTGGGCGTGATCTCGTCGATGATCCGTCTCTTGCATTCCGGACGCGATTCTGCGTTCTTTTGTGCTAATTTTCGTCTCTAGGGTGATTAGGGTTAATCTCTGGTAAGTGAGTCCCTCTTTCTGAGTCGAATTCGGGCTTTTATAAGAATTTTCGTAAAGTTCACGGCCTGGGACATGGGCCGTCACGGCCGTGATGATCGCCGACTCAAGTTACTCAACTCTCCGCCAAGTGTCACGGCCAAGTGCATAAGGTGTCACGGCCGTGACCTTAGGCAGTGTCTTCTATTTCGGCCTCTGGTGGGTGTCACGGCCAAGTGCATAGTGTGCCACGGCCGTGACACCCGGCAGTGTTCATTTTTGCACCGTTTTGCCTCGTTTTTGCCCGAAACTCGTCCTAAGCTCCTTCAATATAAGAATAAGTCTAAATATGGGGAAAAATGCATAAAATGATTGCTAGAGCTCTATTATATCCTAATTTAGTACTACGAAACGCATTGAAATATGTTTATCACCTTGTATCTAGGAGAAATTGTCTAAATTTGTAATACATATTTGGTAGTCGAAATTGATTCTATATGATTTTACGCTAAATCATTTTTGGTGCACTATTTGAGGGGAGCATTTACAAAAATTTATGCCTAAAGCTCCAACCTATGTTGATGATCTTTCTCTATGTATTGCAGAATCAATGAGAAAGACTTCACGAATTAATCTCGACCTGGAGCGCATGGCATTGGTTCGAATTTTAGATGGTTAAAATTTTGGAAAGTAACGTGTTTTTGTGATTTTGAATTTAACCAAATTATCTTGAAAAAATATTTTAAGGGAAGCCTAACATAGAAAAATTTCTTCCAAAATTAAGTCTAATATTCTCGACACTCTTGCTCTAAGTATTGCAGATTTACGAATTTGAAGATGGAGCCAGATGTCACTGTTCGGAAACTACAGGGAGTAATTACATTTTGTTCATACAAAGGGGGAGCAATTATGTGGTCTTTACTTAAATTTAGGAGCCAATCTGAAAATTTCGAAAAACTTACTATCGCAAAAGTTGGGCGAAATTGGTAATTTTTCAATCATAGTTTCTCGAGCGAAAATCGATTGGGGACCAAGTGTTAATTTTTGCTCTAAATTTGTCGAGCGAAAATCAAATAGGGACCTATGGAAAATTTTCGACCTAAGTTTCTCGAGCGAAAAACTCAAAATTGGGCCTTTATCACTTTCAAACTTAAAAACGCCCGATAAGCCTAATTAGGAATAGTAATTCTTACAGTCAAAAATCCCTAAAAAATACACGCATAAACCTCTAATCGAAAAATTCAGCAGTCGGAAGTTTTTCTCTCGCGAAAAACCCTTGTCAAAAGACGAAAACAAAATTCAAAATTCTCAACTTTTCAATTAATTTTCGTCTTTTTAAGGTAGATTCGACATTCTTTAGGTGTTTACGTGTGTTTAATCTCCGTTTGCTTGTACATTTTATGGTTTTTCACCTGATTTTCTCTGAAGCTTTCTCTGATATTGACTGTAAAACCATGAAGAACTGTTCTTCGCTATTTACACCTGTTGATATGCTTAATATGGGTTTAGATTTGCGGGTATAAGTTAGATTTTAGGTTTACAGTCACACTGATGGTGTGGATTTTCGATTCTCTAAGTTTTAAAGGAAAAATCTTATTCTCGCGAAATCTGGGTTTTGAAACGTTTGAAGGCGTCGAAGAACTTTTTCGATCGCAAACAGTTCCAATCGAGTTTCAATTCGATTGAGTCACTGTTTGCAGTGTGAAAGTTTTACGATCGCTAAAATTTGACTTAGTCGTTAGAGATTAGTGACATAGATAAAAACATACTTACTATCGAGAAATGTAATTTTGATTTTATGCGAGCGAAAGATTACTGAGCGAAATAGATTAATTAGGTGCAATTTAGTCTCGTGCGAAAAACTTAACATCGAAACAGTAAATTTCGATTTCAAATTATTTGCGGTCGTAAATTTTAGCGGCGAAAAAATTAATTTCTCGACGATAAAATTTCTCTATCGTAAAAGAATTAGCGATAATTTTAATTGAACGAAAAATTTCTCGGCGAGTCACCTAGTTTCTCGTTGTCAATTTTGGGGGATGATCAAAAGCCTCGTAGTTGATGGCACATACCGTTTTACCACGGTGATTGGGACGAGGCACATCAGCTTTAGCAAAGATGACCTGGGTCTCTCACCTTGGACTTACCATTCAGCCACAACTACGATCCTCTGCCCACAGATGCAGAGATGGTGCATGACTTCCTTCACATGGGATACCGACCGCCGCTCACTACGCTTGCTCAAGTCCAGAGCACTGGCATTCCTCATTGTTCGGGATTATCAACAAATATCGTTCGCCAAAGAACGCAGGCTTCGACAAAAGAAAAAGGCCACATCCTTAGAATCTTCCACGGGATTATGTTCTCGCGAAATTACGATTTTGCCCAGCTGATCTTGAATGACTTGGCCGAAAAGATCAGACAACGAGAGAATAAGAGATCAAAGAATGTGCCGTATGCCCGGTGGTTCTCCGTGATTATTAGACAATTCATGGAGATGTACGAGCAGAGCATCCCTCGTCTACCTCGTGGAGGGAATTATCAACCACCGAGGCTAAAATTTTTCCACAACCCCAAGCTAACGGACTTGGACCAGCCATCCATGGCCATACGCCGACCCCTCAGGAGCCGAATACTAGAGATTCTTCCGGGACAATCATCTGACGGAACAGATGATCAGAGAGCCCCTGACAGTTTTCGCAGTCAGCCCTCAACAACAACAAACTCAAGCCCCGAGGACACAATGATCGATGCAGTGGCCTAGGAGCTTGAACACGAGCCCCGAGTCGAAGAAACTCGCTCCCAGATCTGGATGTCACGATGATCGACGAGGTGGCATTCGAAATGGAAGCTGAAGTTCAAAATCAGGAGTTCCAAGTTGAAGTGCCTGTCCATGTAGGCGTGCTCGAAGAGCCCATTGAGGAGGTTCTTCAACAAGAAGCACAGTCCGAGGCTGAAGCGGAGCAAAGCTCACTTTCACAAGTGACGGAACAGGCTCGTGAGGACGTTGAACGTGAACATTCTCCTCACACAGCCACCTCATCCGACACGGAGTCCGATGAGGAGATCAGACTAATAAGACGGACTCGCAAAAGGCTAAGCATACAACTAGAGTCCCTCTTCACCACCGTCACCACCACGTCAGACACAGCGCCGATTATCACTCCAAGCGCTGAGGATGAAGTCCAATTGCAAATCACCACCGACCCAGTCACAACGGCGTCTGATACGCAGGCTCACTCTATGCCACAACAACCATAGAGGAGAATCTCCAAGATTCAACTCAAGGATTGGGTGGAAGTCTCGAACAGTCACAACCTCAACTGACTACGAGCCAACGTGAGGAGTCGGTGTCTGCTCAAGGGTTGACAACAGGCAACATCAGTCGACCTGGTCCTTCATCGACGGAGGCGTCCATCCCATATGTGATCGAAGACCGTCTTCAGGCCGCTCTCTCCGCTGCACTACGTTCTTTTGAAGACAAAATAATGGAGAGCGTGCGGAATGCCATCGAGACGTCCCGCCAAGATCGTGGGAAAGCACCCGTCTCGGAGCCGTCTTCTTCACAACCCGCACACCCGCTCAACCTACACAACCCTTCCCAGTCGCTACACCCATCCTCTCACACAACCTCATAAACCCAGCCAACGTACCCATCAGCGACATCCACTCGATATTAGTCGCTCGCCTACTCGAGTTGACTACTCGAACGCCAGAAGAAGAGGACCTCTTCCACCGTCTCGTGGACCGTCCTGAGGGGGAGAAAAAGTGTCGAATCATGACTAGAGGTCAGAGACAAGGCTCGGGTGCCGCACAGACAAGCGTTGGAGCCGCTGAAACCTCGCAACCCATAACCCAAACAACCACCACCATGCACCGCACCACCCATACAACCACACAACCCAAATCGACCCACCAACCTTTCACCTAAGGACGCCTCCGCCTACACCTACGATTCTCACAAGCACCTTGCTTCCGGAAGAAGAAGCAAGTGCCGCCATGCTCGTGATCAATCGGGACCATCAGGACATGCCGTCAACCCACATGAATTCGTCGATAAATATATTTTCGAAGGACAGTGGATGAGTCATTCCCTGCCCGATGAGCATCAAAGACAACGGCTTAAGGACGTTCGTCAATTCTTACAACAAGCTTTGGTGGACCTGGTGCTGATAGAAGACGAAGAGCTTCACGAAGGTGAAGATCACGACCAAGATCTCCCAAGGATTCCAGAGCTGATTGCGCAACGGGCGGTTTCCCCCACAAGACAGATGCCAGGAACCGTCCGGATCGATACGCCATGGGAGAAGATCAGAATAGAAATCCCCTTCCATGAAAAATTTAGAGAGCACATTTGGAGGTCACCAGACAAGGTCAAGAAGCCGAATGAGTTCGTGCTAAGAGGGATCTCCCACTGGGATCAGCAAAAGAGAATGACATATCTGTGAATGCTGACCCTCCTTGGACCTGACATGAGATTGGGGATGACTAAAGCACAAGCCAAGAGTCATTTAAGAGCCTAGCTCGCATTTGTCAGCTCCTCAGCGTCTACTATGCCAAAGGAGGACTTCCAACACCGTACTACGCCATTGAGCGCGTAGACAGGACTCGAGAGGAATTGAGCGAGAGTGACCTACTGTATCTCCCTGCCGAGGTGTACAACCTCTACCAGCTGTATGTGGAGAAATACAAGGGTCCTCAAGGCTTCATCAAGAAAGAAGGACTCGAGGGACTCTACCGGTACATGATGCGCCAGGTCAAGTACTTCGCAGCGCACGACCTTCAGATGGCTCTGGAGAGCAACATGAAGAAGTTCAACATGACCGCACCGCTCAACAAGGGAACTGAGATCGAAGCACTTCCCAATAATCATGTGCACATCAGCTCCTTGGCATCACCTACCACAACCCGATCGCCAAGAAGACTAGGTTGATGTTGAAGACTGAAGTACCAAAATTTTGTGATGGGACGCTCAAGGTCATCAGGCAAAATATAGAAAAACGGTTGGAAGAAATCAACAGAGAGACAATGCTGAGGATCCATAGGTACGTGAGAGAACAGCCGCTCCTAATGGAACTACTGGATGATATCGAGGAGCGACTGGAGCTGAGGAACACGCTCGGGAATTTTGAGCATGCGCTGGACTTGCGCAGATCGTACTATGCCCGACGCGGACAGAAAGCGCGGAAGCGAAATCAAGCACATAGGGGGGAGAATGTAGGATATTAGTTTAATTGTGCGTTGATTTATTTAGCCGTCTTCGTAATTTGGGGCTTTATTGTAATAGTCCTTAGTTTAGGACTCAGTTTGTTATTATAACAAGTATGTTTGGTATAAATAGTTGTACAAACATTGTGCTTAATGAGAAGATTTGAGAAATTTGATCCGAAGGGCTGCCAATTCGATTTCTAGAGAGAGAAACCCAAATATCTTCTCACTCTAAGCGAAATTCTCTCTCGTGCTCTAAAGGAAGGTTTTGATCGATATTTTATTCTTTACAATTCTAATAGATTACCTAAAAATTTTAGTCTAGGATCATAGAGTTGATAAATCAGGACCTAACACAAAAGCTAATCACTCATATCCTGGATTGAGTCAATGGAAATAACCTCTCCACGACGGCCTTGATTAATCTAATTGCCTTGAGAACTGTCAGCAACAACCTTGTTCTTACCAACCTTCACCAAATGCTCTAACTTCGCCATATCTGATTCCCTTGTCCAAATTGAAGCCCCTGTTGGGTTACCCGGTGTCTCCCTGAGACGCCACGTCCCCGGGTACGGTGCGGAACAAAAATTTTCTGGTAACACATAGAGAATTACCAGTTGAAGTGAGTGGCAGCTCCTCGTCCTTTTCTTCAAGACTTCGTCGATGGTGGTGGACGACACTACATCGTCACGCGACCTCGCAGTCTACCAGGGAATCAGTTCTCTAACGATGGCTAGAGAGAACCGAGCCGTCGCGTGGGAGAAGAGTGTTTTTGTTCGGTGTGTGTTTTGTGCCTTTGTTATGGACGAACTTTTCACTTCAAATTATGAAATAGGGCTGCCCTATTTATACTATGATATATTTGGAAATCCCTAGGCTATCTCAAAGATATGGTTTTTGATTTTGCTCCTTAAGTGGACAGATTTTTCCATATCTTTCTCTCCCTTATTTAATTCAAAATTCATATAAGGATACTTACCATAATTAGACAACTAACTTAAACACTAAGTCAAACTAAGTATAATTATATATGGCACAAAATTAGAAACTTAATCCAAGATTAATTTCGAAATTTTCACCTTAAAATAAATAGTATTCCAAATACATTATTTCCATATTTATATTTAATTTTCGAAATTAATTCCCAAGGCATAATTCGTAAATCAGCTTAGGGTCAAATTCTAATTTTACCCTCAAGCCTTTTAAACACTTGGCCAAGCCCAAGTCTCAAAGTTAGTTTCATACGAAGTCCGACTTCGGGCCATCAAACGGCCCGAGGCCCACTAAGACGCGGCCCAACGGCCCAAGGCCCGTTAAGGCCCAAAACACTTTCTCTCCTTATCAGTATACGTTGATGATCCTTTGTAAGCCCGACTCTCTAGGTTCGACTCAATCGGCAAGGTAGGAATCCAAGAGTCCGGCAGTTACCTAGGCAATCCCGCAGTACTGGACCGTAACCCAATTTGAGTGCGAAATTTCAACCCAGTCTTTATTCGAGAACCTTACTATAAATTATAGTACTACGTATAAACCGTTCAGCTGTGTTCCAATCGAGTGAGAGCCATGGTCTATGTCAAACTCACTATGTTCGATTCTATGATAAAACGGGGACGAGGCAAATTACCAAAACGACCGTCCATGTCTAACATGAGTTAGTTCAATACCTTGGCCAAGGATTTCGTAATTTTCCGTCGCCGTCCTCATGGGACACTTATCTCGATTACTAGCAAGACTGTGAATCCGTACTCGGCGGTCTAAGCCCGGCAATCACAAATCGTCATCAAGACCGCATCTGGCCCGCTGACCCATGCAACAACAAATCGGGTCGAGGGGAACCAGTTATAGTCGAGACTTCAAAGTCAACTCCGTCAAAGCTCCTTTCGGTCTAAGGTTCACGTAGACTACTATAGTGTTGTCGTCGGTCATTGACAGGGTCTTTTTAAAAAGTAGCCTTTGACTGCAGTCAACTTAAAAAAAATAACCTCCTCGATTTTACCTTTTAAAAAGTAGAATTTAAGGCTATTTTCATCTTTTATTAGGGTGTCTTTTTTTTACACAGTAAAAACTAATATGTTAAATCGGGACCGCGTTAGGGTGGGTGGGTGGGTGGGTTGTAGTCCAGTGGTTGTGTAGTCAGACGTTCAAGTAGTAGGTCGTGGGTTCAAATACCCAACATTATTTTATATATAGGCGGGACCCCTGCTAGCATGCGCGGGTCCCCTGCAGCATGGGCGGGTCTCATGTGCCTACTGCGGCAGGAGACCCGTCCATGCTGGGCAAAGGACCCGTGCTATATAGCAGGGGTCCCGCGCATGCTAGCAGGGGTCCCGCCCATTTGCTGCAAAGCATGGGCGGGTCTCCTTCAGCATAGCACTGGCCCCCTGCAGCATGAGCGGTTCTCATGTGCCTACTGCGGCATGAGACCCGCCCGTGCTGAGCAAGAGACCCGTGCTATATAGCAGGGGTCCCGCCCATTTAATGCACAGCATGGGCGGCATGAGACCCGCCCTTGCTGGGCAAGGGACCCGTGCTATGTAGCAGGGGTCCCTCTCATGCCAGCAGGGGTCGCGCTCATTTGATGCACAGCATGGGGGGCCTCTTGCAGCATAGCACTGGCCCCCTGCTTAGGGGACCGTGCTATGTAGCTAGGGACGCCGCATTTTTTGGGACCCGATTAGTAAGGGCATTAAAGTCATTTTTAATTTGGAGGCTACTTTTTTAACGTTGACCACGTCAAAGGCTATTTTCTTAAATTACCCTCATTGACACTCCTTGAGTAATAAGCCATGTTCGACCGTACGACCCGTGAGTCAGTGTCCATGAAACGATTCAATCCATTGATTCGACTCGCATCACAAGTCATGACCTCCGCTTCCAAGCGGGATATCGGCACTCGATAGGTCATCGACAAATAAGCCGTAATCGGTTATCCAGCACCCAACTGGAGCCTAAGGCTTACGGACTTTAAATGCTCGAGGTTAAGAGTCCAGTAGTGCCTTCCTCTCTCATACCCATTGAGAACAGTGACTCAGCTCGAGACATTTGGATTTGTTCATTTATTGCTTTACTCGATGCTTAGTAAAGTACTCTTATATCCAATAAACGAACAACGCCTTTCAATAAACACATAAAAAATATTTTATTATATAAAAGGTCGAATGATAAATAAGCTAATGCCCCATACAATCTAATCCTCATATAGCATTCGAGGGCATATTCCTAACAATCTCCCACTTAGACTCAATGCCATGCGCTGCAGTATCTAATACCCATCTTTTCGAGATGTCTAGCCAGCACTGCCTGTGATAGAGGCTTGGTGAATGGGTCGGCCACGTTTTCTGCGATCGCAATCTTCTGCACGGCTATGTAGCCATTCTAAATGAATCCACGTAACATGTGGTACTTTCATTCTATATATGTTTGGACCTGCTGTGAGACCTCGGTTCATTCGCCTGAGCAATAGCGCCAGAAAATTGTCACACCACAATGGCAATTGCCTATCTGCTACAGGAACGACACCAAGTTGCCTCTGAGGCCGCTATATACTCTGCTTCGCAGGTGGAATCTGCAGTGGTGCTCTGTTTGGAAGTTTACCAAGACACCGCTCTACCGTTGAGCGTAAAGACAAATCGTGAAGTGGATTTTCAGTCGTCCACGTCAGACTGGAAATCCGAATCCGTATACCCTTCCACTTTCAATTCTCCATTACCGTAGACCAGCATCATATCCTTAGTCCGTCTGAGGTACTTGAGGATAGTTTTGACTGCTGTACAATGTTCCTTACCAGGGTCTGCCTGAAACCGACTGACTACGCTCACAGCGTACGCCAAGTCAGGTCGCGTGCAAAGCATCGCGTACATCAAGCTACCCACTACGGATGCATATGGGATTCCATTCATCTCTTTCAGCTCCAACTCACTTTGAGGGCTCATAGCCTTGGAAAGGTGAATCACATGCCGCATAGGCAGGAACCCTTTCTTAGAGTTGTCCATATTATATCGCTTCAGGACCTTCTCTAAGTAAAGGGAATGGGAGAGTGCTAACATACGATTCGCTCGATCTCTATAAAGGCGAATCCCCAAAATGTAGGTAGCTTCTCCCAAGTCTTTCATGGAGAATTCGATCAAAAGCCACGTTTCACCATCGAGAGCATTCCAATATCATTTTCTATCAAAACGATGTCGTCCACGTACAATACAAGGAAAGATATTTTGCTCCCACTGCTTTTCTTATAGACGCAAGGTTCATCTTCGTTCTTTAAGAATCCATGGCCCTTGATCACTTTATCGAACTAAAGAATCCAGCTTTTGGAGGCTTGTTTCAGTCCATAAATGGACTTGTTTAGTTTGCACACCTTATGAGCATCTCCTTGCGATGTAAAACCCTTGGGCTGCTCCATATATATTTCCTCCATGATGTATCCATTTACACCCAATGGGTCTAAAACTATCTGGAAGGTCTACTAGAGTCCAGACTTGGTTTTCGTGCATAGAATCCATTTCGGCTTGCATAGCTATAAGTCATTTCTCCGAATCCTTATCCCTGATTGCCTGGTCATAGGTAGTGGGATCGTCTCCGACGTGCCCTTCCATCGCAGCAACCTCGAGCTCGATGTGGACCATCCCGTATCTTTCAGGCTGGCGAGATACTCTACCCGACCTGCGCAAGTCAGGTTGTGCCTTGACTGCTCTACGGTGTCACCCGACACTGTAGTTTGTGAAAGCGCTTCTGAATACTCTCCAAGAGTTACTTCGTGACCCGCTCCACTTTCTCGAACGAAATCTTCTTCGAGAAAGTGAGCCTGAAGGGCTACAACGATTCTCTGATCGTCGTGGAAGTAAAACTGGTATCTCATGGAATCCTCAGGATACCCGACAAAACGTCCTTTCACAGCCTTCGATTCCAGTTTATCTGTCTTGAGCTTTTTCACAAACGTGGGGCAACCCCAAACTCTAATGTGATTCAAGCTCGGTTTTCATCCTGTCCATATCTAATACGGAATACGATCGACAGACTTTGTTGGACATCTATTCAGAATGTGTGCCGCTGTCAACAGGGCATGACCCCACAATGATATGGGCAGGTCTGTATAGCTTAGCATAGATCGAACCTTATCCAACAGAGTTCGATTTCTACGTTCGGACACACCATTCAACTGTGGTGTTCCGGGCGGTGTCATCTGTGAAATGATCCCGTTCTCTTTCCAGAACTCGCCAAACTCGAGGCTCATGTACTCATCGCCTCGATCTGATCGAACGGCTTTAATGCTCTTTCCAGTCTGGTTTTCCACTAAAGCCTTGTACTCTTTGATCCATTCAAAAGTATCAGACTTATTCTTCATGAGGTACACCTTGCCAAAGCGAGAGTGATCATCAGTGAAGGCAACCAAATAATGGAAGTTACCGCGAGCCGCTACCCCGGACGGTCCGCAAACATCCGTGTGTATCAAACCGAGAAGTTCTGCGGCTCTCGTAAAAGTCCCTGTGAAGGGCGACTTGGTCATTTTTCCAAGGATACAAGATTCACAAGTTGGATAGGGATCAGACCCAAGCGGCTTCATAACGCCGGTTTTCTCCAACTCAAGAATCTTCTGTTCTCCAGCGTGACCGAGTCGAAGATGCCACAGTAGTCTCGAGTTCGACTCCAATTTTTGTTTCTTGGTGACTATATTCACAGTTTTTATTTTATCTTCGATATTTAGGTAATACAACCCATTCAGTAAACTTGCACTTCCGATGCAATTATTTCCAAAATGAATATTGCATATATTATTACTAAAACGGAACTCGTAACCGTTTCCGCTCAAAACGGGAATAGAAACAATATTCTTAAGCCCCTCGGGCAAAACCAAACAATAGGAAAGCAGTAAACTATGTCTAGTAGATAAAATGAGAGTTCATGATCCAATGTGGGTCGCCGGTACACTATGTCCGCTTCCTACGTTGATCATGATCTCTCGATCCGCCAGCTTCCTACTTCGTTCCAGACCCTGGTTCGAAACACAGATGTGAGCACTAGCTCCCGAGTCTAAGATCCATGAAGCGGAATATACTGTCTTAGAACAATTTGTTTCCAAAATGTAAAGTTATTTACCTGAGGCGGCTAGCTTCGGGCAATCGCGCTTCCAATGGCCAAGCTCATTGCAGTGAAGGCACTTGTCCATCGGCTTTGCGCCTTTGAACACGTTCTTCTTGGCCTTGCCTTTTGAAATTCGTCCTTTGGTCTTAGTGGGCTTGTCCGACTTTTTCTTTGTACTCGACCCTCGAGTCTTAGCATTCGTGACAAGAACAACTTCATTTCCTTTCACCTTCTTCATCTGAGTCTGCGCTGCCGACAACTGGTTCATTAACCCAGTCAATGTCATCTCGACCTAGTTCAGATAAAAGTTCACGATGAACGAATTAAAGGAAGGTGGGAGCGACTGAAGTATGAGATCGTTCTGGAGTTCGTTATCCATGATAAAGTCAAGTGCCTCGAGTCTTTTGATCCAATCGATCATCTTGAGCACATGCGCTCCGACGTCACTACCCTCAGCCATTTTGTAATGAAATAGTTGCTCCGTCAGGGAATAGCGAGCACTCCTGGAATGTTCGCCAAAAAGCTCATTCAAATGAAGCAAAATGGCGCCCACTTCCATTTCCAAGTGAGTGCGCTGCAACTCATTGCTCATGGAAAGAAGTATATAGCCCTTAACTTTTGGCTCGTCTATCTGCCATTTGGCATACGCAGCCCGGTCTTCGCCACTCGCATCAGTCCCTGGGACTTGCGGTACGGGGAATCGAGGACATAAGTCAGCGACTCCATACCTAGGACTATCCTCAAGTTAAGCCAGTCCACGTAATTTGGTCCCACTAAACAGTTTCTCTCAAGCAGCATAGTAATTATGTTCGCCATCGCAGTAAATAGAAAGAAATGCGAAGCTGTAGAAAATAAAGATCTAATTAGGTTTATCTTATCATTCATCAAGCGTAAACAAGGACTTTTCGTTTCGCTTGACTCCCACTATTTTTTTCGAAAAACTATCCTCCCGAGAGAGTTTCGGAAACCTCGTTGAAAGTTTCATAGCGGAGTTGATGTCTCTGACTCGACTAGACTCGCCTCAGCCTTTAACGCAATATTTGGCTCATCTAATCTTATCAAAGTCACTTCGAACGCGAACTTATCCAATAAGAGTTTCAACTATCTTAGTCTCAGTCATTGACCCTCACGGCTAACCCTGCTTATTGGGTTTAACTGCGTAAGTGTGACCTATCAACTTATGCTCAAATAGCACGGAATATACCGCCCCTTGCTTCCATACGCTTCGTGGGGGCGGACTGGTATGACGAGCAGCGTTTCGGCCGAGCCGGAGTCGCTCGGCTGTCTTGCGCAGCTGCACCGTGCGCGCCATCGAAGTCTGCGGCCAAAGCCGCGGACGATCTCAGCCGGGCCGCCCCACCTTGCGGCGGCGCTGCCCGGGGATGGTGCCTAAGCCACCATGGCTGGCGTTGGACCTAAGGTTCAAGGCTGATCGGGCCTGCTCAAAGCAGCCCGATCCCGCGGCTATACCGCCGATACGGCGCACGTAGCTCGATCCGGTTCGTGGTTCATCATCGGTCTGTACCGCACGAGTTGGTGGCCGTGGGTTGGCAAACAACGCATCGGCAGCCCAACGACGGTCGAACCGTGTCGGCTTTTCGATCGTCTCCCACGCGCCTCGTTTCAATTTAAACACGTTATGATTCTGATCACGAGCGCCCGCTCTGATACTACTGTTGGGTTACCCGGTGTCTCTCGGAGATGCCACGTCCCCGGTACGGTGCGGAACAAAAATTTTCTGGGTTCCCTTATTGCCCTCGTTGTTCGGATCAGAATAGTAACACATAGACATGTAATAGGGCGGGTCAAACCCGTAGAGAATTACCAGTTGAAGCGAGTGACAGCTCCTCTTCCTTTTCTTCAAGACTTTGTCGATGGTGGTGGATGGCACTAGATCGTCATGCCGACCTTGCAGTCTACCACGGAATCAGTTCTTTAAAGATGGCTAGAGAGAACCGGGCCGTCGTGTGAGAGAAGAGTGTTTTTGTTCGGTGTGTGTTTTGTGGCTTTGTTATGGACTAAATTTTCATTTCAAATTATGAAATAGGGCTGCCCTATTTATACTATGATATATTTGGAAATCCCTAGGATATCTCAAAGATATGGTTTTTGATTTTGCTCCTTAAGTGGAGAGATTTTGCCATATCTCTCTCTCCCTTATTTAATTCAAAATTCATATAATAATACTTACCATAATTAGACAACTAACTTCAATACTAAGTCAAACTAAGTACATTTGAATATGGCACAAAATTCGAAACTTAATCCAAGATTAATTTCGAAATTTTCACCTTAAAATAAATAATATTCCAAATACATTATTTCCATATTTATATTTAATTTTCGAAATTAATTCCCAAGGCATAATTCGAAAATCAGCTTAGGGTCAAATTCCAATTTTACCCTCAAGCCTTTTAAGCACTTGGCCAAGCCCAACTCTCAAAGTTAGTTTCATACGAAGTCCAACTTCGGTCCATTAAACTACCCGAGGCCCACTAAAGCACGGCCCAACGGCCCAAGGCCCGTTAAGGCCCAAAACACTTTCTCTTTTATCAGTACACGTTGATGATCCTTTTTAAGCCCGACTCTCTAGGTTCGACTCAATCGGCAAGGGAGGACTCAAAGAGTCCGGCAGTTACCTAGCCAATCCTGCAGTACCGGACCGTAACCCGATTCGAGTGCGAATTTTGACCCAGTCTTTATTCGAGAACCTTACTATAGATTATATTACTACGTATTAACCCTTCAGCTGTGTTCCAATCGAGTGAGAGCCATGGTCTATGTGAAACTCACTATACTCGATTTTATGATAAAACGGGAACGAGGCGAATTACCAAAACTACCCTCCATGTCTATGAGTTAGTTCAATACCTTGGCCAATGATTTTGTAATTTCCCGTCGCCATCCTCATAGGAGACTTATCTCGATTACTTGCAAGACTGTGTATCCGTACTCGGCGGTCTAAGCCCGGCAATCACAGATCGTCATCAAGACCGCATCTGGCCCGCTGGCCCATGCAACAGCAAATCGGTCGAGGGGAAGAAGTGCTAGTCGAGACTTCGAAGTCAACTCCGTCAAAGCTCCTTTCGGTCTAAGGTTCACGTAGACTACTATAGTGTTGTCGTCGGTCATTGACACTCCTTGAGTAATAAGCCATGTTCGACCTTACGACCCGTGAGTAGTGTCCATGAAACGATTCAATCCATTGATTTGACTCGCATCACAAGTCATGACATCCGCTTCCAAGCGGGATATCGGCACTCGATAGGTCATCGACAAATAAGCCGTAATCGGTTATCCAGCACCCAACTGGAGGCTAAGGCTTACGGACTTTTAATGCTCGAGGTTAAGAGTCCACTGGTGCCTTCCTCTCTCATACCCATCGAGAACATTGACTCAACTCGACACATTTGGATTTGTTCATTTATTGCTTTATCGGATGCTTAGTAAAGTACTCTTATATCCAATAAACGAACAACGCCTTTCAATAAACACATAAAAAATATTTTATTACATAAAAGGTCGAATGATAAATAAGCTAATGCCCTATACAAGCTAATTCTCGTATAGCATTCATGGGCATATTCCTAACAGCCCCTACCAAGAATTCAACATTATTGCCCAGCGAAGGTGACCCCAGTTTCGAAAAAGCATCAATCCTCTCCACATCATCAACAGTCACACCAGATCTTCGTCGTCGATTTACCCATATTTTCTCTTTAACGACACTAATTCGAGCTTTTCCTTGGCCAGATAACGCGTCGCGTCCTCAAATCTGTAATCTGCTGGAATTGTAGAAGATGATTTAGGGTTTGGGAAGGAACTATCGTTTTCAATTGATGGTTTGAAGAAGAAAAGAGTTAAAAAAATTAAATGAGGGGTAAAATGTCATGGGGTAGTGAGGTGTAAGATTGTTTTGAAATATGGAGTTTGATAAAAAAAAAAAAAAAGTGGGAATGGGGAGTTAGTTGTTAGAAAGTTTAGGGGGGGGGGGAACTTTTTTGAGGTTGCCCTTATATATGTATATAAAAAAGAAAATTTTAATATATCGTAAAATTAATTGTAGAATAATAAGTAAATAAATAAATATATATTATACATAGTTGGTTTTGTTTAATTTTATTGATTATTTTTTATAATAAAACTTAAGTGGCATACTAATATGACAGTTTATTTTAGACTTTATTATAGACCAAGTCTGACCCCTAATAAAATTGTACAGATTTGTTTCATTAATCATGCATCAATATATTTGATTGGCTATAATAGTTATTTAGGTGCAATATTAACGTAAACATGCATATTTAAGTAATTCCAATGAAATGATAGATTGTACGTGAATATAGCTGTTAATTGTGTAGAATGAATTGATATCATACATAAATATATTTAATCGGTCTTGATAGCTGCTCAACAGTTCTTGATTTCCCGTCATGTGGTGGAGCGACCTGAGTTAAGGTACCACACATAATGGATCTGCAAACACAATTTAAAGAGCTTTATGTACCCATTCATAAGTGGGTACTCTTAGATGAGCAAATTTAGTCTTAGGTTTAGAAATAGTCCTAAATTATCACTAATCGGAGCTTTGGCAACCCAAGCCATCTTCGAAGAAGTTGATTTGGGTTAAGTTGATTAGGGTTTGGCCATTGTGGGAGACTTGGCCTTTTTGGCTTTCGTCTTCCTAGGCGGAGTTTTAGGAACCCATTTGGGTTGAACCTGTTTAACACCCGGGTCCTCGTAAGCAATTAAGGCCAATAAATTTGCTTAAATTTAGGACAAAATTATGTGTATTTCGGGAAATTATTCTGTGCTCGTGCGAAGTATATTCTATTGCATGTCGAAATGCGTGCTTGATTTATTTGGTAAAATTGGTGCAATTAATTGTGTACCAAGTGACCTCTGATTTATCTAGGTATATTTGCAATTAGGCAAGGAGAATTTGGGCTAGGGGCTAAGGGTAAAATGTAAATATTAGTTGGGCTAAAATGATTAATTGGGCTAGGCTTGGGTGTGGTTAGACCCAAAAGCTTTAGAAGGTTATTTAGACAACTTTCCATAAATTAAGGGATATTTTCATCACTTGAGCTTCAAGAACTTAAACACCATCTAAAAACCATTTGAAGTCCACGAACTCCATAGCTAAGCCACTCACGAGAAACCTAAGCAACGAAGAAGGAAGTGCCAAGCAGAGAATCGCCTAAGTTCGAACTGGTATAAGCTCCTACCCTAATTTTCGTGTTCTTATTTAAGAAAATGGTTACCCTAGCAGATTTAGGCACGGTAGGAGCTGAACGACTTTAATTCTCGAAAACTATATTTCGGCCTTAGTTTAGTGTTGTTAATTCCACGATGGCACGATTAGGACTTATTGAGCATGAAAATAAGTTTAAGCTTGCATTTTGATTAAGTTCAGAGTTTAGGGTTCAGAGAAGTCCACACGTCTTCAACAAGTTCTGGGAAAAAGTAGCTTTTGATCCCTAAAATTAGTATATCACGAATCAGGAAGTGTTATAGGTAGAGTTGAGTTTGCAAAGTACAAGTTTCACGAACTTAGGATCGCGAATCATGAGGCGCACGAGTTTCGCGGACTCAACAATCACCGTGTGCATGAATTCACGAAGTGTACACTTCACGAACTCGGTTCACGAATCCACGCAAGGGTTGAAGCTTGCCGAATCGCAAATTCCGCGGGTTGAATCATTTGACAAATCTACTAAGTTTGGCGAACCCCGAACGAGCACTTCGCGAGTCGGACCTTTTGCGAATTGGAGTTCTAAGTGCTAAACATATTGCGAACTCGGTTGGCGAGCCACACCCAATTCGCAAACTGACGAGCTTTTGAGAATTCGGCAGAGTGAGAGGATTGCGAACTCGGGCATTTTGTGGGTCCTACTTGGCGAATCCATGCAAGGATCACGAGCCACTTCGCGGATCTGACCTTTCGCGAACCCCAAACCACTTTGCGAACTCGCATGTTTCACGAGTCCAAGCACTTTGCGAATCCCATGCGACAAGCCTTTGGCGAATTGAAGATGTTGCGAGTCCATACAAGCAGCGAACCCACTTTACGAACCCGAAGTTTCGAGGGCCCAACGAGGTTTGCGAACCCACGCAAACCCTATTTTGCGAACTATACTTAACCCATTTTAGCTAAAGTTCACGGGACTATCGAAGTTGGCGAACTAAGCAACTTCGCGGGTCTTGTTTCACGAACTCATCACCTTTCATGAATCCGATCAAGTGGCGAACCCCATAATCATTTAAAGACCAATTCGCGAACCATACTTAGCGAAATTTAGCTAGACTTCATGAATTCAACTAGAATTCTTAGAACTTGTTTATAACTTAGGAAAAATATTTTGCAAACTCTGTCCAATTAAATATACCTTAGAAATGATAGTAGCTATGACATAGCGGCACTTAAGTATTAATTAAGGTACTAACCTTCATATATTATGCCTAAGGTGTGGACTTAGGAAATTCATCGGGTCAGGTAGCAGCTAGTCTAGGGACGCCAGGTAAGTAGAAATCCAACTACAACACATAACTTGTGTGTTACATGTCCTATGTGACTATGTGCCTATGTGATTTCATTATTACGTGAATTGACAGTTATGCTTTCATGTGGTAAGCATAAGTTGCATTCATTTGCATATGCATATTCATGTGCACGCACGAACTCATGGGGGAGGGTCGTGGGACTGATTATGCATGATGGGATGTCGCTTGTACGCGATGAAGACTTGCCGATGTGGGCAGGTGTGTCGACTCGCAGTTGAGTCAAGGGCTGTCTCCTATGCTACCAGGGCGGCGTTTAGCGTCGTCGTACTATTATGTAAATATATATATATGTGGATATCCTATGGATAGGATTGGGCATGGCCCGTGGCGGTAAGGTGCGACCTGAGTGTATAAGCGACATAGGGTGGAACCCTGGTGTAGGCGACCTCAGCATGGGCTACCAGCGTGAGTGACCGTCGGACAGTCGGGGACGACCGGGTATATGGCGACCTAGGGGAACTATGTGCATCCTAGGGTTCGGCCATCCGGCGTGGACCGCTGTCGTATTGTCCTTCAGGGACGTGAGCTCTTGTGGTGCATAGCGAGATTAGCCGTGGGCCCTGAGTATTACTAGTATGGGTACTAGGTGCATTGGCACGGAATGCCTTTGCGGTATGTCAGATGCATCGGCGCGGATCGCCTGTGCGTAGTGGTTTCTGCATTGGCGCGGATTGCCTTTGCGGGAACGGGACACATACATGCATAATTTCTACTTACTGAGCCTCGGTGGCTCATTCCTTATGTTATATGTTGTAGGCACCAGCGACCATGGTACGTGATCTCGTTTTGAAGGCAAGGCCTATCTTTTGGAACTTCGCGCTGCTTTTGGGGTGGAAGTGTGTGTGTGGATGACGACCTGTGAGGCCGGGCGCATAAGAGACTTTTGCTGTGCCAACGCAACTTCACCAATGTAATTAGGACATGTTTAGAACAGTAGCGTTCGAAATGTATTCTTTTGACATGTACCAAGACAACGTTCCATTACATAAATGAAAATGCAAAATTTTATACGTATTTCAAGTGTACCTTACTACTCACAACTCGTTAGGCACATAGGGAGACGCTAGAATAGGCAAGTTAGGGAGTTCAGGTTGCGACAGGGTGGTATCGGAGCTTCGGTTACAGGTTCTGTAGACTGTCCATACACACACACTCAAAAGCGCGGAACAGTTTCATGAGGGGCAATACCAGGATGAAGACGACAGGCGTATTTGGAGTGAGCGAGGAGACGGCTACTAACGCTAAGATCGAGGCGCTCCAGCAACAAATCGCCTCGACGAACTCTCAGTTGCAGACGGTGATTGATGCATTGCTTCCCAAGTCCGGGTAGACTCAGCCCGTGAATGCCGTGGCCACCACCACACCGACACAGCACACGCCTTACGTACCATTATGCGGGATTTGCGGCGCAGCCCACGAGACCTCAGATTGCCAACTTGGGCAGCCGCTGGAACACGTAGATTATATGGGAAACTACCAAGGCGGCCAGCGAAGTTTCCAGCCTCGGGCACATCCAAACCTGGCATATGGGAATCAGAACCATCAGAGCCAAGGACCACCAGGATTTCAGCCCAGACCTTCCGGATTCCAAAACGGGCCACCACGACAGTACCAGAATGCGCCCGCGGGAGGATCCGACGACATGAGGGATATGAAGGACATGATGAAGACACTCCTCACGAATTTCAGTAGCACCACCGCAGCCCACGAGAGCCGTATGACGAAGATGGAGGAGTACATGGAGGCGAACGACTTGCGTGCTCAGAACACAGACGCCTCGCTCAAAAAGCTGGAGCAGCAGATGGGCCAGATGGCGAAGCAGTTGGCGGGGCATACCCAGGGATCGCTCCCAAGCTACACCGAGCCGAATCCTAAGGAGTACTGCAAGGCGGTGATGCTGAGGAATGGGCGAGAATTGCAAGAAGTGCCCGCCAAAAAGAAGGCCAAGGAGAATGCCAACTTTGAGAGCCACGACGAGCCCGAAGTTGAGGAGATCAGGGGCGACGATGTCGAGAAGGCCGACGCTGAGAAGGAGAAGGTCGAGCCTGAGAAGGAAAAGGTGACGGAGATCCAGCGGCCACCAGTGAAGCCATACCAGCCGAAGATCCCATACCCGGCTCGACTGAAGAAGGACAAGAACGAGGCGCAGTTTGGTAAATTTATGGGTATGTGTAAAGAGTTGCATATTAACTTACCTTTCGTTGAAGCTATTACGCAGATGCCCAGCTTCGCCAAGTTCTTGAAGGACCTGCTGACAAACAGAAGGAAGCTCGAACACGTCTCCACCGTTTGCCTACGAGGAGAGTGCTCGGCGATTCTCCAAAGCAAGATCCCTAAGAAGCTCAAGGATCCAGGGAGTTTCACTATTCCCTGTCTTATAGGAGATCTAGTGATTGAGCGTGCGTTAGCAGACCTAGGCGCTCGCATTAATCTTATGCCGTATTCTATGTTCAAGCGTTTAGGATTAGGTGAGCCACGAACCACTAGAATGAGCCTCCAACTAGCTGATAGGTCGTTGAAGTACCCTCGAGGTGTTATCGAGGATGTCTTAGTTAAAGTCGATAAGTTTGTGATTCCCGCAGATTTCGTTATTTTAGATATGGAGGAAGACGAGAATGTTCCCTTGATTTTAGGTAGACCGTTCCTAGCGACGGGGGAGACCATGATAGACGTTAGGAATGGGACTTTGACCCCGACAGTAGACGGCGAGAAAGTTACTTTTAATATGGCCGACTTGATAAAAAGAGCGGCGAGCAAGATGATAAATGTTACTTTTTGGACGTATTTGACCACGACTTTCTCTTTTCCGTGCAAGGTCTGTCACAGGTCGACGATCACGACATGCATACACTTATGGCGATCGATGAGTGTGGGGAAGAGGTCGACGAGCCGATCATAGCTGTCGACGAGAGCAGCGAAGAGGACAAAAGAGCTCGGTCGAGGAGCCACCGGTCCTGGAATTGAAGCCGCTGCCCGACCACCTCGAGTACGCATTTCTGAGCAACAATGGAGGGCTGCCGGTCATCATCTCATCGAACCTCGACGACGGACAGAAGGGCCAGCTCTTAGATGTGTTGAAGGCGCACAAGAAGGCATTGGCGTGGAAGATATCCGACATAAGGGGTATCAAC
Organism: Craterostigma plantagineum; assembly: GCA_027422505.1. Classification (NCBI taxonomy): domain Eukaryota; kingdom Viridiplantae; phylum Streptophyta; class Magnoliopsida; order Lamiales; family Linderniaceae; genus Craterostigma; species Craterostigma plantagineum. The sequence continues at coordinate 35,281 of JAPQWV010000371.1, read as the reverse complement.
CCGAGCTATTGCACGCACAAGATCCTCATGGAGGACGATTTCAAGCCGGTCGCTCAACGCCAAAGGCGGCTCAACCCCAACATGAAGGACGTGGTAAAGAAGGAGGTGATCAAATTGCTAGACGCAGGGATGATCTATCCCATTTCAGATAGCGCATGGGTCAGCCCGGTCCAAGTAGTTCCAAAGAAAGGAGGCATGACGGTCGTCACCAACGACAAGAACGAACTAATCCCGACGAGGACCGTGACCGGATGGCGCGTCTGCATCGACTACAGAAAGTTGAACGATGCCACGCGAAAGGATCATTTCCCTTTACCATTTATTGATAAAATGCTAGAAAAGTTAGCGGGTCACTCATTTTATTGTTTCCTTGATGCTTTGTCAGGCTATCTATAGATTCCCATAGCACCTGAGGACCAGGAGAAGACCACGTTTACGTGCCCGTTTGGAACGTTCGCGTACCGAAGGATGCCATTTGGCTTATGCAATGCCCCAGCCACCTTCCAGCGATGCATGATGGCCATATTCGACGAATTGGTAGGTGAGGTAATGGAGGTATTTATGGACGATTTTTCTGTTTTCGGGTCGTCGTTTGATGCATGTTTGTCGAATCTGAAGCTCGTACTCGCACGCTACGAGGAAACGAACTTGGCACTTAATTGGGAAAAGTGCCACTTCATGGTTCGAGAGGGTATAGTCCTTGGTCACAAGATCTCCTCTAAAGGAATCAAAGTTGACCGGGCTAAGTTAGAAACTATAGAAAAATTGCCTGTCACCTCGAACGTGAAGTCGATTAGAAGCTTTCTAGGACATGCGGGATTTTATCGTAGGTTTATCAAAGATTTTTCTAAGATCGCATGTCCTATGTCTAGATTGTTAGAGAAAGATGCCCCGTTTGATTTTAATGACGAGTGCATACATGCTTTTAAGTCGCAGCACCTATTATGGTAGCCCCTGATTGGGGGCTGCCCTTTGAACTAATGTGCGATGCTAGTGACTATGCAGTTGGGGCCGTGCTAGAGCAACGTAAGGAAAACCATTTCAGGCCGATATACTACGCGAGTAAGACGCTAGACGCAGCCCAAGCCAATTACATGACCACCGAAAAAGAGTTGCTGGCAGTCGTGTTTGCATTCGACAAGTTCAGGTCATATCTGATCCTTTCCAAAGTTATTGTTTTCACTGACCACTCTGCTCTTAAGTATCTCTTAGCAAAGCCGGATGCCAAGCCCCGGCTGATCAGGTGGATCTTACTCTTACAAGAGTTCGACATCGAGATCCGTGATAAGACGGGTGCAGAGAACTTGGTAGCGGATCACCTCTCTCGACTAGAGGAGTTCGAGATCTATAATAAGGACGATAGGGCGATACATTACCGGTTCCCAGACGAGCATCTGTATTCGATACAGGTGGTAAGCCACGATACTCCCTGGTTTGTAGATTACGCTAACTATCTTGTTGCGAGGGTTCTGCCAAAAGAGTACACCAGTCAGCAAAAGAAGAAATTCTTTTCTGATTTAAGGTACTACTTTTGGGAAGACCCGTATCTTTTCAGGCGATGTGCAGTCAGGTGATCCGACGATGCGTGGCCGCTCCAAAAACGACGCAGATCCTTAGGCACTGCCACAACGGACCGACCGGAGGGCACTACGCAGCCAACAGAACCGCCCAGAAGTTGTTGGAAAGCGGGTTCTACTGGCCCACGATTTTTGTCAGCGCGCAGGTAATCTCTCAAAACGTGACGAAATGCCCCTGAACTTCATCTTAGTTTGTGAAATTTTTGATGTATGGGGTATAGATTTTTTGGGTCCATTTCCTAGCTCGTACAACAATAATTACATCCTAGTCGCTGTCGATTATGTTTCTAAGTGGGCCGAGGCGCAAGCCTTACCCACGAATGATGCTAGGGTAGTCGTTAGATTTTTGCGAACATTGTTTTCACGTTTTGGGGCACCTAGATGCATCATTAGTGATAGAGGCACTCACTTTTGTAACACCCAGTTTGCACGCACTTTAGAACGTTACGGTGTTAGACATAGCCTATCCACCCCGTACCACCCCCAAGCTAGTGGTCAAGTCGAAGTAGTGAACCGTGAGTTGAAACGCATTCCAGAGAAGACCATAGAGGGAAACCGTAGGGAGTGGGCGAATAAGCTGATTGATGCACTTTGGGCTTATAGGACTGCATATAAGACCCCCATAGGTACTACACCATATAGATTAGTCTATGGAAAAGCATATCTTCCCGTAGAAATAGAGCATAAGGCATATTGGGCCATCAAGTCCTTGGATCTTGATTTGGGGAACGCCGGCGGAAAGCGGCAACTCCAAATCAACGAGTTAGACGAGTGGCGACTAGCCGCTTATGATAACGCTCGCATGTATAAAGAGCGTTCAAAAGCTTACCATGATAGAAAAATTAGGCAACGGCGGGAATTTCAGGAAGGAGACCAAGTTCTTCTTTTTAATTCTCGACTTAGGCTTTTTCCTGGCAAACTTAGATCACGTTGGTCAGGACCTTTCACCGTTATCCGTGTTTTCCCTTATGGTACTGTTGAGATTTCAGGCATGGAGCACGGTACCTTCAAGGTGAATGGCCACAGGTTGAAGCACTATCACGCAGGCGAGGAAGACATGAGCGAAAAGGAAGTGCTCTACCTGGACCTCAAAACCTGAGCGAACGAGGACGTCCGGCTTAAGAAGGTAAAGTAAGCGCTTCTTGGGAGGCAACCCAGGTATTTTCATTTATGTTAAAAAAAAAAGTGGGTCACGACCAACTGCTTAAGCAGTCACGGCCGTGACGTACTAACGAGGCACTCTTTGCCTCTTGTCACGGCCGGATGCTTAAGCTGTCACGGCCGTGACATACTCCAGAGGCACTCACTGCCTTATGTCAGGGCCAACTGCTTAAGCAGTCACGGCCGTGACCCAAAAAAAAAAAACCCCGACTCGGTCACGACCCATGACATTGATGTCACGGCCGTGACAAACGGCAGAGGCATCCACTGCCCCGCGTCACGGCACATGACTCACACGTCACGGCCGTGACGGTAGTGGATTTAAGGGCAATAAGCCCTTTTTCTTCCCCTTTCTTTTTTCTCTTTCTTCCCTCTTCCCTTCTCTGCCGCGATTACCTCCCTTCACCCTCACCACCTTCGGCCTCCTCCCACCAACACCACCGCTGCCGAACGCCGCCGCCGCCCTCCCAACTCCGGCGACTCCCACAAGACCACTCTCAATCCCCATTTAATTTGATTAAGAATACAAGGTATGATTTTTACCCTATCTACTCTTAATTCGGAAATTTTGTTCAAATTGCTCAGTGTGTGGCTGCTTTTTGCTATTATTCATTCACTATGTGCCATAGATGCTAGAGAATCGCTTGATTACGTTAATGTGTAGATGAATTTCGAGATTTCTCTGAAGAACCCTAATTTCGTAATTTTGCGGGTTTTCGAATTTTGCCTTTATCTGGGTTAATTTTGCCATCTTATGATTAGATACATGCTATGAATGTTGTGGGTCATGCTTAATTACGTGAACATGTGGTTGAATTGCGAGATTTTACGATGAACCCTAATTCTCTAATTTAGAGATTTTCGAAATTGGGTATAATTTGGCGCTTTTGGTATTCTTTTAGGATGATATATGTCTTGGGAATGTTTAATTTGCTTATTTGATTCATTAATTTTGAATTCTGGGAAAGACGAACCCTAACTCTACATTTGAGCCTATTCGGACAGAATTGTCGAAACTTTTATCTTATGATGTGGGTTCGTTTTGGGTACGTTGGTCGCCCTGATTTGGAACCTGCTATACATATCTTCGTCTGCACGTTATCTATTCGATAAAATGCCACCTTGTGTTTTCATGAGTTATTGCACATGCAAGTTACTATCTCGACGCTATTTTGGTCAAGTCACGCTGCTTCGAATTTAATTGCTACACTACCCTTGAACTCACATCTTTCCTTTCAGGTACTATGGGTAAAAGTCGATCCTCAGCCTCACGTGACCCCACCTCGCGTTCGCCGGTTCGTCAAAGGCGACGCGGACCCCCGCCGACAATGCTAGAAACCATGGGCCAGTTCACTGACGAGGCCCAGACGGCACGATACACCAGGCTGAAGGGAATGGAGTTCATAGCCATGGACCAGATCGACCACGAGATGCTGGAGAAGCACCACATCGACTAGCAGGTCGCCCAGTACTTATCACTCAGTGGATGGAACACCTTCCTGGCCATCGACGAACCGGCGTACAAGGAACTCACCTTGGAGTTCCTTGCCACGTTCTCTTTCGAGGAATACGGCGACCACAAAATCCGATTTCGGGCGTTCAACGAAGAGCAGATAGTGAGGGCCGACAATCTGTGGCATGCACTTGGAGTCCCAAAGCCCCGACACCGGTCCTTCGCGACTTACTTCGATCAACCGGGCGGATGACAGGGGTGCTGGGCTGACATCGCTCGACCTGGCGAGCCGGCATACAGCGCGAAGACGTCGAAGGCGTCTGCGCTGAGGAGCCAAGGATTGCGCTATATTCACCGCCTCCTGACAACCTCGCTTACACCGAGGGGTGACTCACACGGAGCAGTCATCGTCTGCGATCTGTTTTACCTGACGCAGCTGCAGCGAGGCGAACGGATCAATTTAGGGATGGCGGTGGCCCACAGCTTCAGTGCTCAGGCGGAAGCACGACCCCATGGCAAGATCGCCGTAGGCCCACTGATCACCAAGGTGATCAAGGGATTATGCTACTGGCCAGCGAATGCACCCGAAATCAAGGTAGTAGGCCGGCGTCACCCAGTGAACGAGGAGATGCTGGTGAAGATGAAGATGCTCGTGAAGGCGCCCACCTGGACTCGCGCCAACAAGGTATATATCTGGCACGAGATGTATCGCGGCCAGACCGACCACAGAGCCATCCCCGACGACCAGCTCTACCTCGAGGGCCCCCACCCACTTGAGACGGACATGACGACTGCAGGGCCCTCCTATTCCTCTGGCTACCATCAGGGCGAATCATCCGGCGTCGCCCCGTACGCTTCCACGGCGAACCTCGAAGCACTGCGCCATGACATGATGCGCATGAACGCCGAATCGCTATAGAGGGACGACGAGATCCGGCGATACAACAAAGAGACCCGGCGCCGACAGGAGGAGTACAAGCGCCAGAACGAGGAAGCCCACCGCCGTTACGACGTAGAGCTAGAGCGCTACAACCAGGCCCATCAAGCCATAGACACAGCGCTCAAGTATTCCCAGCAGTCGATGGCTTTCCTGCGCCCGAGGCCACCATCACCATAGCCACCGCCCCCACCTTAGGGATTTCTTCTTTTTCCTTTATGACATTGCGTTTGCTTGCGTAGTCGCGTGTGTTTCATTTATGACATTGCGCTTATAACTATGTTTCTAGTTAATCTTATGACTACTCTCTTTTCGTGTCTATTGCTCTCTAGCTAGCGCCAGGATACGCCTAACGGATTACAACACGACCTTCACGCGCATAATAAACAACTACACACGACCACGTCAGGGGAGTCCCGTTCTTTTAAACTCTTTTTCCTTCCCTTTTATCATTTTCACGTTGAGGACAACGTTTGACTTAAGTGTGGGGAGGGTAATTTAGTTTTAGACCTTACGTGAAAATTTTTAAATTTTTATGACGTGCCCGTGAGTCGTTGAGTTACTGAATCAGGCATGATTGTTTGCGCTTATCTCGAGTTGGTCTGCATTCTATGAAATTCTTTGAGCAATTAGGACATGCATGACTGATTGAATCTTATCTGCCTGAATAGATATAGCACTGTTTTGAGAGATCCGTACACATAACCTTGTTTCGTGTGAGAGTTTGAGCCTGACGAGCTTATGCTCATTTTTCTTGGTTGTGTGACGTGCCTAGTCTATATCTCTCTAGAACTTGCCTGTCTGATGTGTGTTGAAACTGTTTTGGTGTGTTAGTGTGAAAATGATGAGGGCAATAGGAATCAAGTCCAGGGCCAAAATTTTCCTAACCATGACGAACCCCATTAGTTAGCCACGTTGAGCGTGAGCCTATTCGTTGCTTACCTCGTATGTTATAGAAGCCATTGACCCGAATAAACCTCCAGAGATTTTATGAGCCTGAGTTGATTAGAATAGAGCAGAAGCCGAACTTGAGAGTTACCGTTTCAGTGTTTGATTTGATGTTCTTCTCTGCTATTCATGAAATAACTCGTGCCTTACTTGACCGTTTTCTGAAATGACCCGATCCCTTGCATAAGCCTGCCCATAACCCTTTGGCAAGATATAGGTCTCGGTAATGAGTATCCCTAGGTACACGGCATTCGCTGTGACGATGTATTCTTTGCGACAAAAGCCGAACCTTGATTTTTAGGGAATAAGGGCAGTGCACAAAAGTAGAGCATAACTAAGGTGAAAGGGCAGAAAATGAAAGGGAACTGAGTTGAGAAGGTCGAGCAGAAAAGTCTAGGGTTTCGGAGAGAGAACGTCGAGTCTTATGTTGGGACGTGTGACTGTCTGTTTGATCATGCTGTGTTATTTGATAATTTTTTACTACGTGTCCTAGCTATAAGTTAAAGTGTTCATATGCGTGTCGCTTCATGATCTTTCGGCCCGTTTCCCCCGAAAAGACCCCCAGATTTATACTTGTCACTTTGAATAGTAGAGATACGATTAGCTTGCAAGTTTCTGGAAGGGCTGGACTAGTGCACGAATTGAGCGACTCATCATATGCTACACTATACACTTGAGTGAATTGAGTGAACCCTTATGAGGTATAGGTCTCGATTTTCAGCGCTAAGGAAGTTTAGGTTGAATGGTGCAGGTCATTAGTGCAGCGTCCATGATTGCTTGCTTGATTTTGTTTCGTGCTTTCTGTGCTTTGATGATAAATTGCGAACAATCGTGCCGTTATCCTGATTAGATGCCTCCTTTGAACTCTAATTTACTTGAGGATAAGCAAATACTTAAGTGTGGGGAGGTTTGATAAATAAACTTTAATGCGTTTATCATAGTTTTTATTTGGGGTATAATAGAACTTTAGCAATGCATTTATTCGACATATTTACACTTATTCTTATGTTGAAGGAGCTTAGGACGAGTTTCGTGCGAAAAGGAGCGAAAACGAGGTAAAACGGCGCAAAAATGGCAACACTGCCATTGGTCACGGCCGTGACGCATAATGCATCTGGCCGTGACGAGGGACAGAGAGCGGAGGCAATGTCACTGCCGTAGGTCGGCCGTGACGGGTGATGCTCCAAACCGTGACGCGAGGCAGAGACTAGTGCTGATGATGGTCACGTCCGTGACGTGCAATGCACTCAGTCGTGACCTATGACAGAAACTTAGACGCGTCGGATCGATGGTGGTCACGGCCGTGACGGCCCATGCCCCAGTCCGTGACCTATATGAAAATTCCTATAAGAAGCCCAAATTCAATCCAGAAAAGACACGACTTACCAGATATCAACCGTAACTCAGAAGAGACGAATTACAGACGCCAGAAACGCGGCATTCCATTGGAGAAGCGCGAGAGACGGATCAACGACGCAATCACGCCAAATTGAACGCAGAACGAAGATTCATCCGTGCCACCATCCCTGATCATCAGTATTCGAGATCATGAATTCTTCTTCTTCTTTTCTTATTTCTTTCGTTGTTTTCCCGTCAATTATGCGCAGCTAAATCCCCTATGTTTTTGGGATTAGATGAACGCTAGGATATTTCGTAATTAAGACATATGTTTAATCGTGACTCGTGTTTATGACTTTTTATCTGTCTATGAAATTGTTTTAGTCGCTTTAATATGTCTATGTGTTAAAGTGATCGTGTGGAAAATCGTTTAGGGCGACAGCTAAACAACGATTAGGCCATTCTTAGAAGATAGAATTCGAGTATAGGGCAAAAGCAAATACTCGATCCTCGCCTTTAGTAATTACTGAACCTTAGATCCCCGCGAGCGTTTAGGGCGACAGCAAACTCGTGAGCGGGTTGGAAATTACTGCGACCTAGTCAGAATCACGTAGGAGCGAGAATTCATTGTCCTAATAGATAGTACCTAGCCGGATTCGAATCCCGAGCACATCTCTATTATCTGAAAGTTTTCACCAGTTTAGGCGTATTCTTTTAGTCTCTCATTGATTTAGGAGTAATCTGTTAGGATAGTCCGTAACACCACCGGCGTATTTTATTTAGGCTAAATATCGAGTCGATAGGTCAATACTAGTACTTGATTTATTCCTTGTGTTCGATACTCGTCTACTCACTTATTGCACTACACACGATAGGTCCACTGCCTATCGCACGTCGGTGATAGTAGTTAGGTATTCATTTTAATTATTACTTGTCGCACTTTTCATTCACACACCACGTGTCGATCATAAAGAAATGAGTATTTAAGAATAAAAAGAATAAAGATGGGGAAGTGATTCGGAACAAAGCAACGCTGGTTGCGAAGGGATACAATCAATAGGAAGGCATCGACTACGACGAAACCTATGCCCCTTTAACCCGAATCGAAGCCATCTGCCTTTTCTTGGCTTATACGGCTCACAAAGACTTCAAAGTCTATCAAATGGATGCTAAGACCGCCTTCCTCAATGGCGTGTTAAAGGAGGAAGTCTATGTCGCTCAGCAAGAAGGTTTTATTAATCAGGAACATCCCGATCACGTCTATCGATTGGACAATGCTCTCTACGGACTAAAACAAGCCACACGTGCTTGGTATGATGTCCTGAGCGATTTCCTCGTGAAATCGAGGTTCATCTGCGGGACAATCGATACGACTCTCTTCATAAAATGGCAAGACAAGGACTTGATGATCATCCAAGTTTACGTAGACGACATCATCTTCGGATCAACAAATCGACGGGTTTCCAAGAGACTTGGAGATCTAATGAAGAGCAAATTTGCAATGAGTCACATGGGAGAGATGCAATTCTTCTTGGGACATCAAGTCAGGCAGCTCGAAGATGGAATATTCATAAGTCAGACTAAATACATCAAGGATATTCTGAAGAAATTCCATCAAGATCAAAGCAAGCCTCTCAACACTCCCATGTCACCTAGCTGCAAGTTGAATGCCGATCCCACAGGAAAAGCGTTCGACATCACACTATATCGCAACATCATCGACTCTCTTCTCTATCTCACCTCAAACGAGCGGATATCATGTTCGCCACTTGCTTGTGTGCCCGTTTCCAAGCCGACTGTAAAGAATCCCACATGCTCGCGGTCCAGCGAATCTTATGATACCGCAATGGCACCTCCACCCTAGGATTGTTGTATCGTAAGGGTACGAATTTCAAATTAATTGGCTATACTGACGCTGATTATGCAGGTTGCCGAATGGACAGGAAAACCACATCCAGTGGCGCTCAATTTCTAGGCAAAAAGCTGGTCTGCTAGTCATCCAAGAAACAGAACTGCGACTCAACATCGACGGCCGAGGCTGAATACATCGCGACTGCCAGCTGTTGCTTGCAAATGCTATGGACGCGGACTTAGCTTCGCGACTATGGGTAAAATTTAAATAATATACCCATTTATAGCGATAGTCAAAGTGCCATTGCGATACGTGCAATCCTGTTCACCACTCACGCACAAAACACATAGATATTAGATATCATTGTATAAAAGATCACGTAGAAAAAGGCACGATTTATATGTATTTCGTGAAAATGGAATATCAACTAGCTGACATTTCCACCAAGGCTTTGGATGAAAAACGGTTCCAATTCCTTGTAGGAAAATTTGGCATGTTGAATCTTCCGTAATACGTGTTCCGATGTGCTTACACATGTTCGATGCTATGTGTTTTCTATACTTTAATGCTATATCTTGCGTGAAACTTTTTATAATAAAAAAAACATCTACTAAAAAAATCCAAAAATGTTATACACATAAGTATAATATTAAGGGATGCTCGATCTAAGTCACGTATGAATTTCCCTGACATGCGACTGATTAATTGCTTAATTTTTGTCAATCTTAAAGTCGCATTCTTGTGTCTAAAAGTTCTCTCGTAGACTCCATTAGACACAAAGCCATTTTATATGAGTGAGATTTCTAGCCTTCTTTATTTTCTTCCTACGGATCTATCCTTGAGCGCGACACATAGGTTATTTCTTGTCTTAACTCGTGATTCTTGGCCTCGTACTCACCTTGCATTAGAACGACCGGAAGATGATTAGAGCACTTAGGGAATTCCTCACTCGGCCAAATATAATTCAATCCTTTAACCTAGCATTTAGTCATCCATTTTGAGCCTTCTCCAAATTCATTTTCTTTATTTGAAAACCCTTTGAGCCTTCAACCGACAATATAAAACTTTGGCGGGATGTTCAATGAAGAAAAGGAGGGGAGAAAAACGAGGACAAAAAAGAAAAAGATGACAAATGAAGGTGGAAAATGCACACGAGGAATGCTCAACGCACAAATAAAATAGATCGAAAGAACCTGCCTCTCAAAATCTTTAAGACGAGGGCATGGATCTTGCTGTGAACTTCTCCATCAATAATCTCGTGCACTCGTCAAAACGGCTGGAAAGAAGAGCACCACGAAGTGAACTTCTCCAACGATAATTCGGTCTTATATCGAGACAACGAGAAGAGGAGCACGGCCTTGGATTCGAAATCCACAACCGTGAAATCATTCAAATTGATACTGAAACCTCTTTAGGGATTAAGAGAAAAGGAGCACGGTATCTGCCCAAGAACCAATAAGAAGAACTTCGCCTTAGATAATCTCTAAGCCTCGTAGAGAAGCGGAGCTTCAACTTGAGCAAGTGCAGAAAACTTACAAGAGACAAAATGATGAAAAAAAAACAAAAAGACAAAAGAGAAAAATGCCGGAGAAAATGAGAACGACGAAGGTATGGAAGATGACGTAAACCTCACTTTCCCAAAAAATCCCTTCCCTTCTTAGTCATAACCAAATTAAAGCTTTCAAAGTCCCTTTAATTCAAAAACGACGATCTCTCGCTCGATGAAGTGATTAAAAGCGCCTCGATCACAGGTAAATTGACTTAATATGACTTGCGTTGACTTGAGTGATATAAATATAAAACTCATAGTAAAAATAAACGAGCGCTAGAGCGAACCTAGTAAGGTTGTCGAAATGGACCCTACTTTGAACATAAGACTTTAGTTTGCTGACGAGACTTGACGGCATAAATCGCTCTAATATCTTGTGAATTTTCTAGGCGTGATAATGCTCGAAGCAAAATAATCTGACCCCATACTGTTTGTTGGTCCGAGATTACACCAACAATGCGACTTCGGACGGATTAAACACGCCTAATGATCTAGATTTAAAGTTAGGGCGTGGGGCTTGGTGGAAGAAAAAGAGGCTCTCTCAAATCTAAAATATTTCTTTGATTTTCACACACAAGCACACCTAACTATGTGTTAGGGTTTTCCTATTTATACCACAAGTTGGTATATAATAGGTGGGCTTCTTGTGAAGGCCCATTACATGAATAACTAAGAACTAACCCAACTAAGAGCTAGCCCAAAGTTTAATAAAGCTAACCAACAAAGATAATATAATGAAATTGAACACTACAAAATATTTCCTAACAATCTCCCCCTTAGTGTTCAATCTTCAATTCAGCGTGGGATATCTTTGTTGGGCGTATTGGAGATCTCGATTCCTAGCAAACTCCCCCTACAAGGGATATCTCCTCTTCTTGCGGAGGCATTGATGGCTCGGCTAGGACTCACTTGTTAAGATTCTCGAATCTTCTTCTTCTTGGCGCCGGATTTGTAGTCTTCGAATGGAAGTTGTCTGGTTCAGCCTCGAAGATGACTCGTCTGGCTCCAGAAGAAGGTAGGCGTGGGGCGTAAAAAATGTGCCAAGGCTCCATTGAAATGTGTTCTTCCAAGAGCAGGGAGCCTGGTCTTCAGAGTGGTCAGCGCAGTAGTGGCGGAATGTGGTGGATGAGATGTGCCATGGCTCCTTCGAGTGTTCCATTATGAACATAATAGCCTGACACATAAGAATGTGCGTGGAGGTAGTGGAAGCCTCCGGCGGGGCGTAGTTGGTGGAGGTGGTGGAGTAGGTGTTGTGAGAGGTGGCATAGGTGGTGTGAGCGGAGGTGGATGATGGTTGCTGCTGATGCTGCTGTACGATCTTCAACTCAGTTCTTCTCCTTTACTCCCCCTTGAGATGATCTCCGTCTTTGGGATCGTCACATCGTCCGTGGGACGAGTCTGCCTCTGGCGTTGATGGTGGTGATGATGGTGTGGTGTGGTGTTGAGTGAGGCAATCAAGTGGGATTCTCAGGAGTAGCAGCAATTGATGTTCCTCCGGGTTCAGTTTTGAACACTGGAGAGACGGAGCAGCATGTGGTGGCGTAGGCGTAGGCGGGTGGAGTGGTGTCGGTGATGGGACCTTTTCCTTCATAGATCTTCGTTGAGCGCGGCATGGAATGTGTAAGTTCCTCGCTGATTGCTATGAGTCGGGGCTCCATCACGAACGGGGTAACTAACCAGACGGGGGTCACAAAGACGCTCCGTCGTCACAACATCGAAACATGTGTCCGATGTGCCGCCTGTTTGCACAGGACAGAAAGAACCGTAGAGCCACAAAGGCTTTCCGTTCGCACGGACGATGAGAAAGCTCGTATCCGTGGCCCATCGACAGTTGTGGTGAGGGTGGCTGTCGTGGGTCTTCCGCTCTCGGTCACAAGGACGTCATCAAGCGTTCGGGCAAGTTCACGAAGAACCTGCGGTGCGTAAAGAGTGTTTGTGTCCTAGAAAGTGGAAAATTTCGGTGGGTGAGGACACTAGACTCGAAGTGGGTGGAAGAGGTGCAGTGAGAGGCGGGGCACTGCATGTTCAACATCAACCGTCTCCAAGTGGGGCGGTGATGGCTAACGTGGTTCCCCTTGTGCGAATGAAACAGCTATCTGCGAAAGGATAGCTGAGTGGTTGGGAGGGGTTAATTGCGCGGTTGGACCAGATGTCGCGACTTCTACTCGGGAAACGAACGAGTCGTCACCTGTACCTATGGGCGAGGTCCGGGTTGTGGTGAGATATGACAGAGGAGTGCGATCATGTCGTCGTTGTTTCGCAACTCCTGCAAGCGACTTACGTCATCCTCCCGAGATCGTTGATTGGATCTTTGCGTGGAGGAGGATGTCGCGCGACCTAGACCTAGACTAGAGAGGCTAGGGTAGGCTCGTTCCTGGGTTAGGATCAGGGGGGGTTTCACTGATCCATGGGAACTATGGTGGCGTGGCGTGATCGCGTTGAAAGGCGACCACGAGTGATGTCGACGAGGGTGGCCCAAAACTGTTGATCAGACAATTCTGAGACTCGTCAGGTGGTGGTGGTGGTGAGGGCGTAAAGAGGATCACGGTGGCTTAGAACGTCTCCATGTAGCGCACCATGGTGGAATGGATGGCAGTGGGTGGACGGTGGAGTCTGGTACATGAGATCCACATCGCCTAAGCATCGAGATTAGATGGCGCGCCCACTGATGGTTGGTTGAACTTTTGTCAACCCTTCTTTGTAGGTTCGGGTTCTGCACGGATTTGTACAGAAGTCATGATGATTGCTCGCTTCTCTGACATCCCTTCATGCACGTGGAGCAATCCGTGTAACGTGCATGATGGGGTTGGTTGCTCGCAGTGCATACCGGTCATGAATGTGGAGCAACCCATGTACCATTCATGCCGGGATGTGGTTGCTCACGTCGTGTACCAGTCATGTATGTGGAGCAACCCGAGTACCATACATGCTGGGAGAAAATTAGCTGCCCTCGTCGCATACCAGTCATGAGTGTGGAGCAGCTTTCTTAGTACCTACTCATGCTGGGATTGTGAAATTGGCATTTAAGAATTTCCGCTCCGAAAAGTTTGGGGGTGACCTAAACTTTTTCTATAATGTGCCAATACCGTCCTAGGTCGATTGTTGGGTACGGTGATCGTTGCCGCGTTTTGGATTTGCCTTCAAAATTTCACAAAAAACGTCGTCTATACCGAAAATTTTGGCCCAGAAAAATTTATTTCGGAAAAAATTTTAAAAGTGTAAAATAGACAAAGTCCAATGGGCTTAGAAAATTTTTCTCTATCCAATGATATAAATTTTCCTTAGGCTTAGGAAAAATTTTCAACCCTTATTTAAAACCTTAAAACCTTATTTAATCCGAGGGGGGGCCAGAAATTTTTGGTGGTCAAAAACGTTTAAGTGTATTTTTAAAGAGTGATTTTCGCAAGATTTGAAGCTAACAGGTGTGTTTGGATCAAGTTTAAAGGTTGGGTGCAAATTTCTCGGGGGATGCGAAAAATGGTGTGAAAATGTGCGAAAATGTTGTCCCGAGAAATTTCGTTGTGAGAGTGAGTCGCGAAAAAACAGGAAATTTCGCATTCAAAGGAAATTTTCGCATGTACAGTAAAAGTTTCGCATATACAAAAATTTTCGCAAGTTATAGTACATAGTTAAGATGGAAAATTTTCGCATGTATAGAATTTGCGCATTCGTGAGAAATTTTCGCAGATTAAGTAAAATTTCGCAAGTATGGAAAATTTTCGCAAGTGAGAAATCTCGCAAGTTGTCCAAATTTTTCGCATGTAATCCAAAAATTTCGCGGAGAAAATTTGTTCTAAAAACGGTATTAAATTTTCGCAGTTAGAAAGAGTTTTCAAGTTAGCAAAAATTTCGCAAGTGTGAATTTTCTCAAGTGATGTGGAAGTGAAGTGATGATGCGAAGTAGTGAAGATGCGAAAAAGTGAAGTTGAAGTTTTTGGATCACTGTAGATGCGAAATAGTGAAGATGCGAAAATATGTATGATGAAGTGAAGTGTATGAAAATTTCGCGGGGCTTCACATGCTGTAGCAGCGAAATTTCTCGGAAAAATTTCTCGGCCTGCGAAATTTCTCGGAAAAATTTCTCGGCCTGCGAAATTTCTCGGCCTGTAGATGCGAAAATTTCTCGGGCAGCGAAAATTTCTCGGCCTGCGAAATTTTCGCGGCTAAGAATTTTCTCGGGTAAGAAAATTTCTCGGCCAAGAACACAGTTACTGTTCCATAGCTGCGCGACTTTTTCCAGAAAAATGGCTCGTTTTCGCTCAAATCTCACTCAAAATCGACGAAACTTGTTCCAAAACTTCAGAAAAACATTCCTAAACACATAATCAACCTTTGGGATGTCTAAAAACAACAAATAGAGGTCGAAATCGCCCAAAAACAGAAAGTGA
Organism: Craterostigma plantagineum; assembly: GCA_027422505.1. Lineage (NCBI taxonomy): Eukaryota > Viridiplantae > Streptophyta > Magnoliopsida > Lamiales > Linderniaceae > Craterostigma > Craterostigma plantagineum. The sequence continues at coordinate 20,078 of JAPQWV010000371.1, read as the reverse complement.
CGAAAATAGTTTTTCAAACAATTTTTCACTCAAATCTTGCTCAAAACTCGCAAATCCGGTCGCGTTGGGCTCTGATACCACTTGTTGGTCCGAGATTACACCAACAATGCGACTTCGGACGGATTAAACACGCCTAATGATCTAGATTTAAAGTTAGGGCGTGGGGCTGGTGGAAGAAAAAGAGGCTCTCTCAAATCTAAAATATTTTTATTGATTTTCACACACAAGCACACCTAACTATGTGTTAGGGTTTTCCTATTTATACCACAAGTTGGTATATAATAGGTGGGCTTCTTGTGAAGGCCCATTACATGAATAACTAAGAACTAACCCAACTAAGAGCTAGCCCAAAGTTTAATAAAGCTAACCAACAAAGATAATATAATGAAATTGAACACTACAAAATATTTCCTAACACTGTTAATAAAATTAATATATATATATAATAAAAGAAAAAAATCTTATTATTATACATATAAAAATATTTTCATGTCGCACATTTTGATATGCAATATGCCTTTGCATGTAAACTGAATTAATTAAGTGCGAAGTTCTTGCTAATACCCTCACGCAATATTTTGAATACATGATTAGGGAACCTTGTGATCGACACGTGGTGTGTGAATGAAAAGTGCGACAAGTAATAATTAAAACGAATACCTAATTACTATCACCGTCGTGCGATAGGCAGTGGACCTATCGTTTGTAGTGCAGTAAAGTGAGTAAACGAGTATCGAACACAAGGAATAAATCAAGTACTAGTAGTGACCTATCGACTCGATATTTAGCCTGATTAAAACACGCAGATTGTTTTATGACTTAACCTAACAGACCGCTCCTAAATCAACTAGAAATTCAAAGAACACGCTTATAACTGATACGAAGCTTCAGATGATAAAGATGTGCTCGGGATTCGAATCCCGCTAAGTGTGATCGCCTAACACAATGAAATATCATGCCTACGTGATTCTTGACTAAATCGCAGTAATTTCCTACCCACTCGCGAGTTTGCTGTCGCCCTAAACGCTCGTGGGGATCTCAAATTCAGTAATTACTAATAGCGAGGATCGAGTATTTGCTTTCGCCCTATACTCGAATCCTATCTTCTACGAACGGCCTAATCGTTGCTTAGCTGTCGCCCTAAACGATTTTCCATGCATTCACTTTAACACATAGACATATAAAGCGAAGAAGTAATTTCATAGAACAATAAATAGTCAGAATACGCAAATCACGATAAACATATGTCTTAAGTACGACTAATCCTAGCGTTTATCTAATCCCAAATACAAAAGGGATTTAGCTACGCATGATAGACGTGAAAACAACAAAAGAAATAAAGGATAAAGGCGAAGAATTCATGTTCTTGATATACGGATGATCTGCGATGGAAGCGTTGAAGATTCTTCGTTCTTCGTTAAATTGGGCGTGATCTCGTCGATGATCCGTCTCTTGCGTTCCGGGATGCGATTCTGCGTTCTTTTGTGCTAATTTCCGTCTCTAGGGTGATAGGGTTAATCTCTGGTAAGTGAGTCCCTCTTTCTGAGTCGAATTCGGGCTTTTATAAGAATTTTCGTAAAGGTCATGGCCTGGGACATGGGCCGTCATGGCCGTGACGATCACCGACTCACGTTACTCAACTCTCTGCCAAGTGTCACGGCCAAGTGCATAAGGTGTCACGGCCGTGACCTTAGGCAGTGTCTTCTATTTCGGCCTCTGGTGGGTGTCACGGCCAAGTGCATAGTGGGTCACGGCCGTGACACCCGGCAGTGTTCATTTTGCACCGTTTTGCCTCGTTTTCGCCCGAAACTCGTCCTAAGCTCATTCAATATAAGAATAAGTGTAAATATGGGGAATAAATGCATAAAATGATTGCTAGAGCTCTATTATATGCTAATTTAATACTACGATAAACGCATTGAAATACGTTTATCAAACCTCCCCACACTTAAGCATTTGCTTGTCCTCAAGTAAATTGAAATTCAGAGAAGGTACCAAATTAGGATAACGGCACGATTGTTCACAATTTATCATCAAAGCATAGAAAGCACGAAACAAAATCAAGCAAGCAATCATGAACATCGCACTAATGACCTGCACTTGTCAACCTGAACTTTCCTAGCACTGCAAATTGAGACCTATACCTCACAAGGATTCACTCAATTCACTCAAGTGTATAGGCTAGCATATGATGAGTCGCCCCATTCGTGCATTAGTCCAACCCCTACTATAAACTTGCAAGCTAATCGCATCTCTATTATTCAAAGTGGCAAGTGTGAATGTGAGGGTCTTTTCGGGGGGAAACGGGTCGAATAATCGTGAAGCGACATGCATATGTAATGAACACTTAATCGTAGAGCTAGGACACGTAAGCAAAAATTATCAAAGAACACAGCATGATCAAACAGACAGCCACACGTCCCAACATAAGACTCAACGTTCTCGCTCTGAAATCCTAGACTTTTCTGCCCGACCCTCTCAACTCAGTTCCCTTTCATTTTTTGCTTCTCCTTGGTTACGCTCTACTTTTGTGCACTGCCCTTATTCCCAAAAAACATCAAGGTTCTGCTTTTGTCGCAATGAATACATCGTCACAGCGAATGCCGTGTATCTAGGGATACTTATTACCGAAACCTATATCTTGCCAAAGGTTTATGGGCAGGCTTATGCAAGGGATCGGGTCATTTCAGAAAACGGTCAAGTAAGGAATGAGTCATTTCATGAATAGCAGAGAAGAACATCAAATCATACACTGAAACGGTAACTCTCACGTTCGACTTCTACTCAATTCCAATCAACTTAGGCTCATATAATCTCTGGAGGCTTATTCGGCTCAGGGGCATTTCTTGATATAGGGAGTAGCAACGAATAGGCTCAGGCTCAAGTGGCTATTGAGGGGCTTAGTCATAGTAAAGAAAATTTGGCCTTGGACTTAATTCCTAATGCCCTCATCATTTTCACACTAACGCACCAAAACAGTTTCAACACGCATTAGATAGGCAAGTTCTAGAGAGATATAGACAAGGCACATCACACAACCAAGAAAATTGAGCATAAGCTCGTCAGGCTCAAACTCTCACAACGAAACAGGGTTATGTGTACGGGTCTCTCAAAACAGTGCTATATCTATTCAGGCAGATACGATTCAATCAGTCATGCATATCCTAATTGCTCATGAAATTTCATAAAATGCAGACAGTCTCGAGATAACCGCAAACAATCATGCCCGAATTCAGTACTTCATGCCTTTCCAACGAACTTAACGACTCACAAACATGTCAGAGTTTTAAAAATTTTCACGTAAGTCCTCAAACTAAATTCCCCTCCCCACACTTAAGTCTGACGTTGTCCTCAACGTAAAAAGGATAAAAGGGAAGGAAAAAAGAACGGGACTCCCCTGACGAGAAAATGATGTGGTCGTGAAGTAGTCGTGACGTAGCGCGTGGAGGTCGTGTTGTAAACCGTTATTCGTATCCTGGCGCTAGCTAGAGGGAAATAAGCATAAAAAGGGAGTAGTCACAGATTAACTATAAACATAGTTGTATGCATCAAATGTAGAAACAAGGTAAAAACACACGCAAATACTCGAACAAACGAAATGTCATAAAAAGAAAAGGAAAGAACAAATCCCTAAGGTGGTGTCGGTGGTGGCTGCGGCGATCGTGGTCTCGGGCGAAGGAAGACCATCGACTGCTGTGAATACTTGAGCGCAGTGTCCATGGCTTGAAGGGCCTGGTTATAGCGTTCTAGTTCTGCGTCGTACCGGCGGTGGGCTTCTTCGTTCTGGCGCTCGTACTCTTCCTGTCGGCGCAGAGTCTCTTCGTTATATCGTTGGATCTCTTCGTCCCTCTGCAGTGATTCGGCGTTCATGCGCATCATGTCCTGCCATAGTGCTTCAAGGTCCGCCGTTGACGCGTACGGGGCGACGCCGGATGATTCGCCATGGTGGTAACAGGAGGAGTGGGAGGGCCCGACGGTCGTGTCTGTCTCCACTGGGTAAGGGCCATCGAGGTAGAGCTGGTCGGCGGGGACGTTGACGTGGTCCATCTGGCCACGATACATCTCGTGCCAGACGTACACCTTGTTCGTGCGAGTCCAGGTGGGCACCTTCACCAGCATCTTCATTTTGACGAGCATCTCCTCGTTCAGGGGATTGCGCCCGCCGACTATCTCCATGTCGGGTGCATTCGCTGGCCAGTACCGTAGTCCTCGGACGACCTTGGTGATGAGTGCTCCTACGACGATCTTTCCATGGCGTCTTGCTTCCGCCTGAGCACTGAAGGCGTGGGCCACTGTTAGTCCCAAATGGACTCGTTCGCCTCGCTGCAGCTTCGTCAGGTAGAAAAGGTCACGGAGGGTGATCGCTCCATGCGATTCGCCCCTCGGTGTGAGCGAGGTCGTAAGGAGACGGTGGATGTAGCGGAGTCCTGGGCTCCTGAGCGCGGACGCCTTCGAGGTCTTTGGGCTGAATTCTGGTTTGCCTGGTCAAGCGATGTCAGCCCAACAACCCTGTCGGCCTCCCGGTGGATCGAAGTAGACCATGTAGGACCGGTGCGGGTGTGGCCTTGGTACTCCAAGTGCATGGCATGGGTCGTCGGCCGTCACTATGTGCTCTTCGTTGAATGCCCGGAATTTGAGTGTGCGGCTGCCGTATTCCCCGAAGGAGTAGGTGGAAAGAAACTTCAAGGTGAGTTCCTTGTATGCCTGTTCGTTAATGCCGACGAAACTGGTCCATCCACTGAGCGAGAAGTATTGCGCGACCTGCTGATCGATGTGGTGCTTCGCCAGCGTATCGTAGTCGATCTGGTCCATGAGGATGAACTACATCCCCTTCAGCCTGTTGTAGCGTGCAGTCCGAGCCTCGTCAGTGAACTGACCCATTGCTTCTAGCAGTGTCGGCCGGGGCCTGCCTCGCCTTTGACGAACGGGTGACCGCGAGGCGGGGTCACGCTGAGCTGATGATCGGCTTTTACCCATAGTGCCTGAAGGAAAAGTGTGACCGCAAAGAAATAGCAAGTAACTGCAAGAAACTTGACTCGACCAAAATAGTGACAGGAGACATGTATTAATCAAGATCACATGAAAAAGTTCAAAGCGGCGTTTTGTCGAACATGTAGTGGGCAAGTCGGGATAAGCATATTAAATCTAAAATTAATGCACCAAATCGACAATTTACGCATACCCAACGTGTCATTAACATTTAATCATCCTAAAATAGCATGAGGAACATGAAATTGGGCTCCACTTGAAAAATTCCCAAATATAAAAATTATGGTTCTTCGTAAAATTTCGCAATTGAACCACAATTTCACGTGATTAAGCACACCCAAAGCATTCATAGCATGTATCTAATCATGAGAGAGTCAGAGGAGCACCAATTTAAACAAATCACGAGAATCCCCCAATTTCGAAATTAGGGTTCGTCACAAATCCGAAAATTTATGGTTCAAAGCAATGAATTAAGCATACGCATAATAACTATATCATGTAATAAGCAAATAGAAGCATGTTAACACCAAAGATTAACAAATTCGACGAGATCCCCAAATTGAAATTGAAATAGGGTAAAAGGATTTCATACCTTGGAGTTTTAATGAGATTAGAGAGGAATTGTGAGGTTTAGGTCGTGGTTCGCCGGATTTGGAAGGGCGGCGGTGGCAATGGGGTGGTCGGCGGTGATTTTGGGTGATGATGTGGTGGTAGAAGGAGAGGTCGCGCGAGAGGGAGAGAGAGGAGAGGAAGGGATAGAGAAGAAAGGGGGAAAAATATATTTTGTTTTTCTTTTGAACTTACAATCGTCGAGGTCACGGCCGTGACCTATAGAGGTCTTGGCCGTGACATTCGGCAGTGTCCGCCTCTGCCCTCAGTCACGGCCGTGACGTACACGTCAAAGACCGTGACGCGGTCGGATTTTTTTTTTATATTATTTTTTTATTATTACTTTATTTATTTATTATTATTATTATTTTTTTATGTGTCACGGCCGTGATGACTTAAGTCATTGGCCGTGCCAGGAGGCAGTAAGGCCTCTGGGAGAAGTCACGGCAGTGACGCGTTTGCGTCTGGCCGTGACAGGAGGCAGAGAGAGCCTCTGGAGGTCGTCACGGCCGTGATTGCTTAAGCAATTGGCCGTGACCCTTTTTTTTAATGGCTAACACATAAAAGGAAGTACCTGGGTTGCCTCCCAAAAAGCGCTTACTTTACCGTCTTTAGCCGGACGTCTTTTCGTTCGCTCAAGTCTGGAAGTCTAGGTCCAACACCTCCTTTTCGGTCACGTCTTCCTCGCCTGCGTGATAGTGCTTCAACCTTTGGCGTTCACTTTGAAGGTACCCTGCTCCGTACCTGAAATCTCAACAGTACCGTAAGGAAAAACACGGATAACAGTGAAAGGTCCTGACCAGCGTGATTTAAGCTTGCCAGGAAAAAGCCTAAGTCGAGAGTTAAAAAGAAGGACTTGGTCCCCTTCTTGAAACTCTCGTCTCTCCCTAATTTTTTATCGTGATAGGCTTTTGAACGTTCCTTATATATTCGGGCGTTATCGTAAGCCGATAAACGCCACTCGTCTAACTCGTTGATTTGGAGTTGTCGCTTTCCGCCGGCGTTCTCCAAATCCAGATTCAAGGACTTGATGGCCCAATATGCCTTATGCTCTATTTCTACGGGAAGATGACATGCTTTTCCATAGACTAATCTATATGGTGTAGTGCCTATGGGAGTCTTATATGTAGTCCTATATGCCCAAAGTGCATCATTCAAGCCCACTCCCTACGGTTCCCTTCTATGGTCTTCTCTAGAATGCGTTTCAACTCGCGATTCACTACTTCGACTTGACCACTAGCTCGGGGATGGTACGGGGTGGATAGGCTATGTCTAACACCGTAACGTTCTAAAGTGCGTGCAAACTGGGTGTTACAAAAGTGTGCCTCTATCACTGATAATGCATCTAGGTGCCCCGAAACGTGAAAACAATGCTCGCAAAAATCTAACGACTACCCTAGCATCATTCGTGGGTAAGGCTTGCGCTTCAGCCCACTTAGAAACATAACCGACAGCGACTAGGATGTACTTATTATTGTACGAGCTAGGAAATGGACCCATAAAATCTATACCCCACACATCAAAAATCTCACAGACTAAGATGAAATTATGGGGCAATTCATCGCGTTTCGAGAGATTACCTGCGCGTTGACACTGATCACAAGTGTCAACGTACCTTTGGGCGTCCTTGATAATCGTGGGTCAGTAGAATCCGCTCTCCAACACCTTTTGAGCGGTTCGATTTGCTGCGTAGTGTCCTCCGGTCGGTCCGTTGTGGCAGTGCCTAAGGATCTGCGTCGTTTCTAGAGTAGCCACGCATCTTCGTATCACCTAGTCTGCACATCGCCTGAAAAGATACGGGTCTTCCCAAAAGTAGTACTTCAAATCAGAAAAGAATTTCTTCTTTTGCTGACTGGTGTTCTCCTTTGGTAGGACCCTCCCAACAAGATAGTTAGCGTAATCTGCAAACCAGGGAGTGTCGTCACTTACCACCTGTATCGAGTAAAGATGCTCGTCTGGAAACCGATAATGTATTGCCCTTTCATCCTTATTATAGATCTCGGACTCCTCTAGTCGAGAGAGATGATCCGCCGCCAAGTTCTCTGCACCTTTCTTATCGCGGATCTCAATGTCGAACTCTTGCAGGAGCAAGATCCACCTGATCAGCCGGGGCTTGGCATCCGGCTTTGCTAACAGATACTTAAGAGCAGAATGGTCAGTAAAAACAATAACTTTGGAAAGGATCAGATATGACTTGAACTTGTCGAAAGCAAACACGACGGCCAACAGCTCCTTTTCAGTGGTTGTGTAATTGGCCTAGGCTGCATCTAGAGTCTTACTCGCGTAGTAGATCGGCCCGAAATGGTTGTCCTTACGCTGCCCTAGCACGGCCCCAACTACATAGTCACTAGCATCGCACATTAATTCAAAGGGTAGCCCCCAGTCGGGGGCGACCATAATAGGTGCTGCGATAAGACGCTCCTTAAGTAAATTGAAAGCATGCAAGCACTCGTCATTAAAATCAAATGGGACATCTTTTTCTAGAAAACTAGACATAGGTCTTGCAATCTTAGAAAATCTTTAATAAACCTACGATAAAACCCCGCATGTCCTATAAAGCTCCTAATCGACTTCACGTTCGAGGGAACAGGCAATTTTTCTATCGTCTCTAGCTTAGCCCGGTCCACTTCGATTCCTTTAGAGGAGATCTTGTGACCGAGAACTATACCCTTTCGAACCATGAAGTGGCACTTTTCCCAATTAAGTGCTAAGTTCGTCTCCTCGCATCGTGCGAGCACGAGCTTCAGATTCGATAAACATGCATCAAACGAGGAACTGAAAACAGAAAAATCGTCCACAAATACCTCCATTACCTCACTACCAGTTCATCGAATATGGCCATCATGCATCGCTGGAAGGTGGCTGGGGCATTGCAGAGGCCGAACGGCATCCTTCGGTACGCGAACGTACCGAACGGGCAAGTGAACGTCGTCTTCTCCTGGTCCTCGGGTGCTATGGGAATCTGTAGATAAACTGATAAACCATGAAGGAAACAGTAAAACGAGTGACCGGCTAACTTTTCTAACATCTGATCAATAAATGGTAAGGGAAAGTGATCTTTTCTCGTCGCATCGTTCAACTTCCTGCAGACTCGCCATCCAGTCACCGTCCTCGTCGGAATTAGCTCGTTCCTATCGTTCGTGACGACCGTCATGCCTCCCTTCTTGGGGACCACTTGGACCGGGCTGACCCACGCGCTGTCTGAAATTGGATAGATCTTCCCCGCGTCTAGTAATTTGATCACCTCTTTCTTTATCAAGTCCTTCATGTTGGGGTTGAGGAGCCTTTGGCGTTGAGCGATCGGCTTGAAGTCGTCCTCCATGAGGATCTTATGCGTGCAATAGCTCGGGTTGATACCCCTGATGTCGGATATCTTCCACGCCAAAGCCTTCTTGTGCGCCTCAACACGTCTAAGAGCTGGTCCTTCTGTCCGTCATCGAGGCTCGACGAGATGATGACCGGCAGCCCTCCATTGCTGCTAACTAATGCGTACTCGAGGTGGTCGGGTAGCGGCTTCAATTCTAGGACCGGTGGCTCCTCGACTGAGCTCTTTTCCTTGTCCTCTTCGCTGCTCTCGTCGATGGCTATGGTAGGCTCGTCGACCTCCTCCCCACACTCGTCGATTTGCATAAGCGTATGCATGTCGTGATCGCCAATCTGTGACAGACCTTGCACGTATCCCTGATTGCCTGGTCATAGGTAGTGGGATCGTCTCCGACGTGCCCTTCCATCGCAGCGACCTCGTGCTCGATGTGGACCATCCCGTATCTCTCAGGCTGGCGAGATACTCTACCAGACCTGTGCAAGTCAGGTTGTGCCTCGGACTGCTCTACGGTGTCACCCGCCATTGTAGTTTGTGAAAGCGCTTCTTAATACTCTCCAAGAGTTACTTCGTGACCCGCTCCACCTTCTCGAACGAAATCTTCTTCGAGAAAGTGAGCCTGAAGGGCTACAACGATTCTCTGATCGTCGTGGAAGTAAAACTGGTATCCCATGGAATCCTCAGGATACCCGACAAAACGTCCTTTCACAGCCTTCGATTCCAGTTTATCTGTCTTGAGCTTTTTCACAAACGTGGGGCAACCCCAAACTCTAATGTGATTCAAGCTCGGTTTTCATCCTGTCCATATCTAATACGGAATACGATCGACAGACTTTGTTGGACATCTATTCAGATTGTGTGCTGCTGTCAACATGGCATGACCCCACAATGATATGGGCAGGTCTGTATAGCTTAGCATAGATCGAACCTTATCCAACAGAGTTCGATTTCTGCGTACGGACACACTGTTCAACTGTGGTGTTCCGGGCGGTGTCATCTGTGAAATAATCCCGTTCTCTTTCAAGAACTCGCCAAACTTGAGGCTCATGTACTCATCGCCTCGATCTAATCGAACGGCTTTAATGCTCTTTCCAGTCTGATTTTCCACTAAAGCCTTGTACTCTTTGAACCATTCAAAAGTATCAGACTTATTCTTCATGAGGTACACCTTGCCAAAGCGAGAGTGATCATCAGTGAAGGTAACCAAATAATGGAAGTTACCGCGAGCCGCTACCTCGAACGGTCCGCAAACATCCGTGTGTATCAAACAGAGAAGTTCTGCGGCTCTCGTAAAAGTCCCTGTGAAGGGCGACTTGGTCATTTTTCCAAGGATACAAGATTCACAAGTTGGATAGGGATCAGACCCAGGCGGCTTCATAATGCCGGTTTTCTCCAACTCAAGAATCTTCTGTTCTCCAGCGTGACCGAGTCGAAGATGCCACAGTAGTCTCGAGTTCGACTCCAATTTTTGTTTCTTTGGTGACTATATTCACAGTTTTTATTTTATCTTCGATATTTAGGTAATACAACCCATTCAGTAAACTTGCACTTCCGACGCAATTATTTCCAAAATAAATATTACATATATTATTACAAAAACGGAACTCGTAACCGTTTCCGCTCAAAACGGGAATAGAAACAATATTCTTAAGCCCCTTGGGCAAGACCAAACAATCGGAAAGCAGTAAACTATGTCTAGTAGATAAAATGAGAGTTCATGATCCAATGTGGGTCGCCGGTACACTATGTCCGCTTCCTACGTTGATCATGATCTCTCGATCCGCCAGCTTCCTACTTCGTTCCAGACCCTGGTTCGAAACACAGATGTGAGCACTAGCTCCCGAGTCTAAGATCCATGAAGCGGAATATACTGTCTTAGAACAATTTGTTTCCAAAATGTAAAGTTCTTTACCTGAGGCGGCTAGCTTCGGCGCAATCGCGCTTCCAATGGCCAAGCTCATTGCAGTGAAGGCACTTGTCCATCGGCTTTGCGCCTTTGAACACGTTCTTCTTGGCCTTGCCTTTTGAAATTCGTCCTTTGGGCTTATGGGCTTGTCCGACTTTTTCTTTGTACTCGACCCTCGAGTCTTAGCTTTCGTGACAAGAACAACTTCATTTCCTTTCACCTTCTTCATCTGAGTCTGCGCTGCCGACAACTGGTTCATTAACCCAGTCAATGTCATCTCGGCCTTGTTCAGATTAAAGTTCATGATGAACGAATTGAAGGAACGTGGGAGCGACTGAAGTATGAGATCGTTCTGGAGTTCGTTATCCATGATAAAGTCAAGTGCCTCGAGTCTTTTGATCCAATCGATCATCTTGAGCACATGCGCTCCGACGTCACTACCCTCAGCCATTTTGTAATGAAATAGTTGCTCCGTCAGGGAATAGCGAGCACTGCTGGAATGTTCGCCAAAAAGCTCCTTCAAATGAAGCAAAATGGCGCCCACTTCCATTTCCGAGTGAGTGCGCTGCAACTCATTGCTCATGGAAAGAAGTATATAGCCCTTAACTTTTGGCTCGTCTATCTGCCATTTGGCATACGCAGCCCGGTCTTCGCCACTCGCATCAGTCCCTGGGACTTGCGGTACGGGGGAATCGAGGACATAAGTCAGCGACTCCATACCTAGGACTATCCTCAGGTTACGGAGCCAGTCCACGTAATTTGGTCCCATTAAACAGTTTCTCTCAAGCAACATAGTAATTATGTTCGCCATCGCAGTAAATAGAAAGAAACGTGAAGCTGTAGAAAATAATGATCTAATTAGGTTTATCTTATCATTCATCAAGCGTAAACAAGGACATTTCGTTTCGCTTGACTCCCACTATTTTTTTCGAAAAACTATCCTCCCGAGAGAGTTTCGGAAACCTCGTTGAAAGTTTCATAGCGGAGTTAATGTCTCTGACTCGACTAGACTCGCCTCAGCCTTTAACGCAATATTTGGCTCATCTAATCTTATCAAAGTCACGTCGAACGCGAACTTATCCAATAAGAGTTTCAACTATCTAAGTCTCAGTCATTGACCCTCACGGCTAACCCTGCTTATTGGGCTTAACTGCGTAAGTGTGACCTATCAACTTATGCTCAAATAGCACAGAATATACCACCCCTTGCTGCCATACGCTTCGTGGGGGGCGGACTGGTATGACGAGCAGCGTCCAAGATGCACCCGAGACACTAACACTGGGGCGGGATATACGACGCCAACTTACTCGGAACAAATCGCAAAACTCCCAAATGCTAGACATCTCAAGCATGATAGAAGACAGGAATTCAATTCCTTTACCCACTTAGTATTTGTCAAACGGGAGAATAAACCATCTCACATAAGAGCACATAAAACATGCATATCATTTCTAAAACCAACACGCACGTATGTAGTAAATTGACCCTAGGAAAATAAACTACAAGACAACACAAGCGGGTTATTTCTAGCCTATCCCTATTATACGCGTCTTCAAAAGACCTCGGGTCGTCGCACGGGTCTTGAAGTCGTCAAACGTCCTTCGTCACTCGAACGGCCTCAAAGTCACCGAACGTCCACCACCTTGTCACCGCCGGGGGTTGCCTTCCATCAAATGGAACCTCGTCTTCGTATTTAAGTCTAATCTAATAAAACGGTAAATTACAACACGGGGGGATCATAAGTCCCGAACAACCCGTATAAAACAAACACAACCCGGGGGGACTTAACCCTTAACAAATGACCCGGAAACTAAATTCCTAAACCCGCAAGTGCGCCTTAAGTCACATTCATAATGAGCACGTTGACAATTACATGATTTCAAAGAGAAACAAAAATTGGGCCTTAAACGGGCCAAGCCCATTAAAAGGCCTGTTAAGGCTTTGAGCATGAAGCCATAACTAAGCTGTTGCGACTCAAATCGCTCAGCCGTCAAAACACTCCGGAGAGCCATGGCGAAGAAGGCTGTCGGCGTGGAGTCCCGGTGGAGCCGGTGCCGACACCGCCGGCGACGCCACGCCGCGCAACGCATGCATGATCAGCTCGCGGCAGAATACTGCCGCGACTCCCTCGTCGCCTCAGCCCCTTCGTGCTGAGTCACTGCCTCGCCGGGAGAGATCACCGCCGCAGTGTTTCGGCCGAGCCGGAGTCGCTGTGGCTGTCTTGCGCAGCTGCACCGTGCGCGCCATCGAAGTCCGCGGCCAAAGCCGCGGACGATCTCAGCCGGGCCGCCCCACCTTGCGGTGGCGCTGCCCGGGGATGGTGCCTAAGCCACCATGGCTGGCGTTGGACCTAAGGTTCAAGGCTGATCGGGCCTGCTCAAAGCAGCCCGATCCCGCGGCTATACCGCCGATACGGCGCACGCAGCTCGATCCGTGGCCGTGGGTTGGCAAACAATGCATCGGCAGCCCAACGACGGTCGAACCGTGTCGGCTTTTCGATTGTCTCCCACGCGCCTCGTTTCAATTTAAACACGTTATGATTCTGATCACGAGCGCCCGCTTTGATACTACTGTTGGGTTACCCGGTGGCTCCCGGAGATGCCACGTCCCCGGTACGGTGCGGAACAAAAATTTTCTGGGTTCCCTTATTGCCCTCGTTGTTCGGATCAGAATAGTAACACATAGACATGTAATAGGGCGGGTCAAACCCGTAGAGAATTACCAGTTGAAGCGAGTGGCAGCTCCTCCTCCTTTTCTTCAAGACTTTGTCGATGGTGGTGGATGGCACTAGATCATCATGCCGACCTTGCAGTCTACCACGGAATCAGTTCTTTAAAGATGGCTAGAGAGAACCGGGCCGTCGTGTGAGAGAAGAGTGTTTTTGTTCGGTGTGTTTTGTGCCTTTGTTATGGACGAAATTTTCATTTCAAATTATGAAATAGGGCTGCCCTATTTATACTATGATATATTTGGAAATCCCTAGGATATCTCAAAGATATGGTTTTTGATTTTGCTCCTTAAGTGGAGAGATTTTGCCATATCTCTCTCCCTTATTTAATTCAAAATTCATATAATAATACTTACCATAATTAGACAACTAACTTCAATACTAAGTCAAACTAAGTATATTTGAATATGGCACAAAATTCGAAACTTAATCCAAGATTAATTTCGAAATTTTCACCTTAAAATAAATAATATTTTAAATACATTATTTCCATATTTATATTTAATTTTCGAAATTAATTCCCAAGGCATAATTCGAAAATCAGCTTAGGGTCAAATTCCAATTTTACCCTCAAGCCTTTTAAGCACTTGGCCAAGCCCAACTCTCAAAGTTAGTTTCATACGAAGTCCAACTTCGGTCCATTAAACTGCCCGAGGCCCACTAAAGCACGGCCCAACGGCCCAAGGCCCGTTGAGGCCCAAAACACTTTCTCTTTTATCAGTACACGTTGATGATCCTTTTTAAGCCCGACTCTCTAGGTTCGACTCAATCGGCAAGGGAGGACTCAAAGAGTCCGGCAGTTACCTAGCCAATCCTTCAGTACCGGACCGTAACCTGATTCGAGTGCGAATTTCGACCCAGTCTTTATTCGAGAACCTTACTATAGATTATATTACTACGTATTAACCCTTCAGCTGTGTTCCAATCGAGTGAGAGCCATGGTCTATGTGAAACTCACTATACTCGATTTTATGATAAAACGGGGACGAGGCGAATTACCAAAACTACCCTCCATGTATAACATGAGTTAGTTCAATACCTTGGCCAATGATTTTATAATTTCCCGTCGCCATCCTCATAGGAGACTTATCTCGATTACTTGCAAGACTGTGTATCCGTACTCGGCGGTCTAAGCCCGGCAATCACAGATCGTCATCAAGACCGCATCTGGCCCGCTGACCCATGCAACAGCAAATCGGGTCGAGGGGAAGCAGTGATAGTCGAGACTTCGAAGTCAACTCCGTCAAAGCTCCATTCGGTCTAAGGTTCACGTAGACTACTATAGTGTTGTCGTCGGTCATTGACACTCCTTGAGTAATAAGCCATGTTCGACCGTACGACCCGTGAGTCAGTGTCCATGAAACGATTCAATCCATTGATTCGACTCGCATCACAAGTCATGACCTCTGCTTCCAAGCGGGATATCGGCACTCGATAGGTCATCGATAAATAAGCCATAATCGGTTATCCAGCACCCAACTGGAGCCTAAGGCTTACGAACTTTTAACGCTCGAGGTTAAGAGTCCACTGGTGCCTTCCTCTCTCATACCCATCGAGAACAGTGACTCAACTCGACACATTTGGATTTGTTCATTTATTGCTTTATCGGATGCTTAGTAAAGTACTCTTATATCCAATAAACGAACAACGCCTTTCAATAAACACATAAAAAACATTTTATTACATAAAAAGTCGAATGATAAATAAGCTAATGCCCTATACAAGCTAATCCTCGTATAGCATTCATGGGCATATTCCTAACAGCCCCTACCAAGAATTCACCATTATTGCCCAGCGAAGGTGACCCCAGTTTCGTAAAAGCATCAATCCTCTCCACATCATCAACAGTCACACCAGATCTTCGTCGTCGATTTCCCCATATTTTCTCACTAACGATACTAATTCGAGCTTTTCCTTAGCCAGATAACGCGCCGCGTCCTCAAATCTGTAATCTGCTGGAATTGTAGAAGATGATTTAGGGTTTGGGGAAGGAACTATCGTTTTCAATTGATGGTTTGAAGAAGAAAAGAGTTAAAAAAATTAAATGAGGGGTAGAAATGTCATGGGGTAGTGAGGTGTAAGATTGTTTTGAAATATGGAGTTTGATAAAAAAAATAAATAAATAATAAGTGGGAATGGGGAGTTAGTTGTTAGAAAGTTTAGGGGGGGGGGGGGGGAACCTTTTTGAGGTTGCCCTTTATATGTATATAAAAAAGAAAATTTTAATATATCGTAAAATTAATTGTACAATAATAAGTAAATAAATAAATATATATTATACATAGTTGGTTTTGTTTAATTTTATTGATTTTTTATAATAAAACTTAAGTGGCATACTAATATGACAGTTTATTTTAGACTTTATTATAGACCAAGTCTGACCCCTAATAAAATTGTACAGATTTGTTTCATTAATCATGCATCAATATATTTGATTGGCTATAATAGTTATTTAGGTGCAATATTAACGTAAACATGCATATTTAAGTAATTCCAATGAAATGATACATTGTACGTGAATATAGCTGTTAAATTGTGTAGAATGAATTAATATCATACATAAATATATTTAGTTAGTTACAAAGAATTGGTTGGTGCACGAATATAATTAATTAAACATATTTAAATACTAAATTTGATGAATCTAAAATGTTTCTCTTTTAATTATAAAATATTAATTGATCGATATATTAATATATCTTTTAATTTATTAAATTTAATGGTCCTAGTACTTCGATTTAAAAGAAAATTCTATAATTCTCAATACTACTACAATTATTATAGTGTATACCAATTTTACTAACTCCAATGTAGGACGTAATAGTTGACTTAACTGAGAATAACGACGCACAAGAATTCTCATTAGCAAGAGAATAAAGCATATATCCGGAGGAGACTGAAGGAGGCATGTCAAGCATAAGAGGACTTGGAATGTAGGCATCTGAGGAAGGACACAACCTTGTATTTCTGAAAATCCAAAATGCATTCCACATCCACGCACAACATCATTAAAATAGTGTTAAAACTCAATGGCGTCACGAAGACCCAATATACCAGGAAATGGTCTCATATGTTGAGCATCATTAAAGGATCACATATGCAGCGGCCAAAGACAGAGGCAGCGGTAGTGGTGTTAAAAAATAAATAGAAATAAATGCAACTCTTGGCTAGGTTTAAGATAGGAATTCTTCACTTGAAGAGGTGTAAGTAAGTAACATTTCATAAAGAATTGCTTTTATTTGACTAAGTGTTGAGTTTATTCATGTGATAGGTACACTACAGAAAAAGACGAAAGTACCCACTACAGTTACCGACTTCAGTTTTGTAGTCGGCAGGTACTGACTACAAGAAAGGCCTACCGGCTAATGAAAATTTAGTCGGCATGCCGACTACGGTTTAGTCGCTACATCTAGATTTTAGTCGGTAAAAACCTACCGACTACATTGGCCGACTACAACTGTAGTTGATAGGTTCGACGGGTTGTACCGACTACTAATTTTTAATCTATCGACTACGTATTTGTAGACGGTACATTTAAGCCCTAAATTGACTAAGATCATATCTGAAGCACAAACAGTCACAACCAAAATCAAGCGTGCCCTAGCCGCGCCCGCCCCGTGCCTGCGTCCTCGCCGTGCCGACCCCTCGCAGCCGCCGCCTCTCACCCCTCTCAGCTCAGCCGCATCACCCTACCCTGAGCCGCCGCACTGCCCTGCACTGAGCCGCCGCTGCCCGACCCCTCTCAGGCGCCCCCCTCGCAGCCGCACCCGCTCGGAGCCAACGCCGCACCTGCTCGCAGCCGCCGCCGCACCACCCTGCTCGGAGCCGCCTGTTGGGAAACCCCGGGTCACCCGAGGCCTCGCCCCGGACGCAGCGGATTTTAAAAATTTTGTTCCCCTTACGGTTTCCCTAGGATACTCGGTTAAATAAAGAAAACGCATGTATGACACAGATAAAGGAATAGAGATCTTACCCTCGTTGCGAAGATCCTTAGCTCCCGTAGCTCACGAACTGTGCCGAAGAGAGTCACGCCGATCCCGTGACGTACTACAAACTTCACCTCCCCAAGGATGGCTAGAGGAAGTAAAGAATATTTTATAAAGATGTGTTTTTAGTGTGTTTGATTTACTAGAAACTCAAACACACTTAGGGTTTTCTCTAAGACAACCTAAGGAGCTCTCACCACTCTCTAAACTCAAGTTTTTAGCGTGAGAATGTATGAAATTATCATATGGAATAGCTGAAAGCCTAATCATAAAATTCCATTTTCAACCTTGAAAATGATTTTAACCTTAATTAAATGAGATCATGTCCTACATGACTCATTTCTTGTGATAATTTTTAAGCCCGACTCTCTTTATTCGTCTCAACCCGGCAAGGGAGGAATCCAAGAATTCGGTAAGCGCCTAGCCAATCCCGCAGTACCGAATAGATCCCGTGTTGAGCACGATCTTCGATCTACGAACCGACTATAGATTATCGTCGTACGTATAGACCCTTCACAAATGTCCCGTTTGAGTGAGGGTCATGGTTACGTCAAACTCACTAGACTCGACTCTATGACTAATTCGTGACTGACGAAATTAGTAAACTGCTCCCCACGTCCCACGTGAGTCAGTTTATAGCTTCGGCCGTAGACTTTATAATTTCCCGTCCCCGAATATACATAGAACATATATCTCGGCTACTAACGAGACAGTGAATCCCTCGCGATAGTCTAAGCACGGCAGTTACCCTTTGTTGTCAAGACCGCATGTCGCTGCCTACCCATGTTCGTCCCCAAACAAGATTGGCCTAGCATACTAGTGACAAATCAAGACCCCAAAGTCAACTCCAGAAAAGACCCTTCGGTCTAAGGTCCACGCACACTACTATAGTCAATCGACCGATCATTGACGCTACCTAGAGTAACGATAAGGTCCATGTGATCGTCGATTGCGAGTCGTGTCCAAGTACAAGTCAATCCCCTGATTCAAATTATACCAATGTTATGACCTCCCCCAACCAAGCGAATGATTGGCACAACCATATAAGAGTCGTCAACAAATAAGTCGTAATTGACGCTCAGTCACCCTACTAAGGTCTAAGACTTATGGACTAAATTAATATCGGAGAATAATAGCTCACCGGTGCCCCTCTATCATCCTATGAGAATCAGTGACTAAACTCACGCTATATGGGATTTTTATATTTACCGTCTCACCGGATGCCTAGTAAGACTTAATAGGTAAATAAATAATATGCCTTTCAAAGAACAAATAATAAATATAAATTCCATTCATAGTATAAGAATACATTATTCAAATACATAGCGAATAATACATCGATTATTAAATACATGCCCTATTCATTACATCCTCGAATGGCATTCCGAGGGCACATCACTAACAATCTCCCGCTTGCACTCAATGCCATGCGCTATGATATCGTAACCCCATTTTATGGAGGTGTCGATCAAGCACTGCCTGTGAGAGAGGCTTAGTGAACGGGTCCACCACGTTATCCGCGGTGGCAATTTTCTGCACAGCTATGTAGCCATTCTCAACGAACCCACGCAGTACGTGGTATTTTCTTTCTATGTGTTTAGACTTTGAGTGAGACCTAGGTTCCTTGGCTTGTGCTACTGCCCCACTATTGTCGCACCATAATGGTAGCGGGCGGTCCACTATGCCTGGAACAACTTGGAGATCTTCTATAAACTTTCTCATCCAAACACCTTCCTTTGCTGCCTCAGAGGCCGCAATATACTCCGCTTCAGTGGTGGAATCAGTACTAGTGCTTTGCTTAGAATTTCCAAGACACTGCTCCACCATTGAACGTATAGACGAAACCAGAAGTGGATTTTCGGTCATCCACGTCCGACTGGAAATCCGAATCGGTATAACCGTCCACCTCTAATTCTCCATTTCCATAAATCAATATCATATCTTTAGTCCGTCTAAGGTACTTGAAGATATTCTTTACTGCATTCCAATGTTCTTTACCAGGATTAGACTGGTACCGACTGACTATGCTCAAAGCATATGCACTGTCAAGCCGCGTACATAGCATCGCATACATTAGGCTACCTATTGCTGATGCATAAGGAATTTCACTCATTTCCTCCCTTGCTTCCTCACTTTGAGGACACATGGATTTTGAGAGATGAATCCATGTCGCGTTGGTAAGAATCCTTTCTTAGATTCATCCATTCGAAACCGTTTCAGGATCTTTTCTAAATAAAGGGCCTGAGATAAACCTATCATTCAATTCGCTCGATCTCTAAAAAGGCGAATTCCAAGAATATAGGTTACTTCTCCCAGGTCTTTCATGGAGAACTCGATCGAAAGCCAAGCTTTCACCTCCGAGAGCATTCCGATATCGTTTCCCATCAAAAGGATGTCATCCACGTACAATACGAGGTACGATATCTTACTCCCACTGTCCTTCTTGTAAATGCAAGGCTCATCCTCATTCTTTAGGAATCCGTAGTTCCTAACTACTTCATCATCGAAGATTCCAGCTTCTCGACGCTTGCTTAATTG